>JARYGA010031626.1:4800000-6000000 GCA_030545235.1 Helianthus tuberosus | reverse complement strand
ACATTCTGAAAAAATTAAAAATTAAAATTTTTAGTCAAAAAATTCTAATTTACGCACAAACCAGAAGGAAACTACTAAATTTTAATTTTACCACAATTTACTGTTTCGGCTTCTAAGTCCAACTTTGAAGACCAAAAACAGAAAATATATATTTTTTAGAACTTACTAATTGGCTTCTAAGTCCAACTTTGAAGACCAAATCAGAAAGTTCAGCAATTTAAGGACAAAAACTGAAAGTAACCAGAATGATTTTCAACCAAAGTCGCTCCTTTGAAAGTGAAAACCAAAAAAAAAAATCTGTTTTTAAAACACAAACTGAGTGAAAACAAAACTGGTTTGAATCACAAACAGAATGGTTTTGATTTTACGAACGGTTTTAAAAATTTGTTTTAAGATTGTAGGAACCGTACGTATAAATAAATAAAATAAACAAATTTTTATTACTGATTACAATACAACGAAATAAAGAAAGCAAAATAACAGTACAAAATTACAACTGAAATAACCAAAATACAAGAAGGAGTAGAAAACAGATTTGACTGAGGCACGTGTTCAACACGCTTCCCTTAAAACAAATTCCGAGTCTCCCAGGAGTACTCGTTTTGTTTCCCAGGGTACAACAGCCGGAGCAGCAGTACTGCCGGAGTTCGCCTACAACCCGAAGGTTACCTTGAATGCTGCAAGAAAAAGATCAGATGCAAGTGGAGAGAAAGTTTTAGATTGCTGTTGTAGCTGGTGTACTCTTCTGCTGGGTATGGAGCTGTATTTATACAGCTCCTAAGTCGAAACAGTCAAAACGAATTAAGGAGAGGTTTAAATTGCATTAAACGTCTTCAATGCAATTTAATACGTCATTTAATTCTCAGTCAAAGCCAGTTAACTCGTCAGTTACGAAGCTGGACTGAAACTGCTCTGTTATTCAATGCTGGAAGCTTTGTGCGCGCGCGCGCGCCCATGTGCGGTGCGGCCTCTTGGCTCACATCCGTGCGCCGCGCGCCCATGTGCGGTGCGGCCTCTTGGCTCACATCCGTGCGCCCGTGCGCGCGTGCGCCACGTCACCATGCGGTGCGTCCTCTTGGCTCAAGTCCATGCGCGCGTGCGCCACGTCACCCGTGAACCTATACGAGCGCGCCACACAGTCGCGCCGTATTGGCTCACTCTGGTGCGCCGCGCGCACCCGCAGGACCCATGCACCATGCATTCACCCGCGCGCGCATGCGCATGACTGCCACGTCATGCGCCGCATCACCTACCACTTGGTCCTTGCAACCCTTGTGCTCCACCACGCGCACGTGGTCAAAAATACAAAGGCGGCTCTCAAGCGGCGATGCGAGCGTGCAAAGTGCGCCATCAAAGCGCCTCATCGCCCACGCCACGCGCGCGCGCGCGAGCGTGTGCGAGTGCGAGTGCGAGTTAGGGTGCTCCGCACCCTTCGCGAGGACACTAGTGTGTGCTTCCATGAAACAATAAGGATGGAGAGTTCCCACTTAAATACCCCTTTAAGTTCCATCTCTCATCCGATGTGGGACAAGGTGCTACTTTCCCTTTTGTTTCAGCATTGAATGTTCCAAACACCCAACTTTGAGCATCGATATCTCATTCATCTTAGCTCGGTTTTGGACGTGGTTTAGTTCGTTGCGAAGCTCTTCCAACATAGAACACAAACCCACAAATAAATATATAAAACCCGCTCATTTTATTATATTTATTTCTAGTCCAAAATAGGAAAAAATCATTTTCCTATATTTGTGAAAAATGCTATTTTCACCTATTTTTCCAACAGGGAAACCTAACGACGAACATATCCGAGTCTATGAATAACGTCTTACGCGAAGCAAGACTGCTTCCTATAAAAGCGTTAATTCATTATACGTTTACCAAAGACGTATCCGAGTATGCCAGGCACTCGCACATGGCCCAAACCTGCAACACCCCTCTACGCCCTCGCATTTGGTCCAGGTTTAACAAACTGTATTCGGTGGCAATGCAACATGAAGTGTCCGTGTATGATGTCAGAGATGCTCGCTACTCAGTTGTTTCAAGGGACGAAGCAAACGACTTTCGGGCCCTTCTTAATGAGCCGAAATGCTTTCCGGCGGCCAGACGCCCCTGTTCTTCGGACAAATTTACCCCTCCTTATAAGTTAGAGACAAACGAACCGGGTGGCGGGAGCCACGCGGGTGAGGAAACGGCCACAGAAAAGGCCCCATTGGACTTTTTTTGACAACACCAAAAAATGAGTTTTAACGACTTTCGGGCCCCTCTGAATGAGCCGAAATGCTTTCCGGCGGCCAGACGCCCCTGTTCCTCGGACAAATTTACCCCTCCTTATAAGTTAGAGACAAACGAACCGGGTGGCGGGAGCCACGCGGGTGAGGAAACGGCCACAGAAAAGGCCCCGTTGGACTTTTTTTGACAACACCAAAAAATGAGTTTTAACGACTTTCGGGCCCCTCTTAATGAGCCGAAATGCTTTCCGGCGGCCAGACGCCCCTGTTCTTCGGACAAATTTACCCCTCCTTATAAGTTAGAGACAAACGAGAATAGCAAAATGGAGAATCCCCATTGCGGTAAAACTCTTCAACATCAGTTGACCATTTCCCAGACTCATCTGTTGATAAGCCACCAGATTCTGAAACCTACTGTTCTGAATTTTAGGGGTGATCAGATGGCTCTGTTTAGGCTACTAGTTCCCTATACGTATCAGAAGCTAAGGTTAAAAGAAGACTGCAACACTCAATTGTGAATTGAAAAGACTACTCTAAATGTTCACTATTTGAAACTGTCATTCAATGTGAACTAGCTGCAGGTGCAACCATGTTGGGACAAAAGTGAAACTGTGAAAGTAGGTTGTTATTTTATGGCTTCAACCAACAATTCACAAATGACCTATTCAGAAAAGCATCCCATGTGAACCTCTATATTTTATTTTAAGTTACCAATGCCATGTGAGTGATGGAAGAAAACAAAAACCTGAAAATCATCACATGTGAACCTCTTACACCTTCAAAAAAAATTCAGCAAAGCTTTTATAACTATGCTCTTGAAATCAGTGAAGCTTCTGAAGCTTGTGCAGGAAATCAGCGAACCTTGTGAAAATTGTTCATGAAATCAGCGAACCTCTAGAAAATTGTACATGAAATCAGCGAAGCTTGTGCAGGAAATCAGCGAAGCTTGTGCAGGAAATCAGCGAACCTCTAGAAATTTGTGGTTCAAATCAGCGAAGCTTTTGAAAATTGTTCATCAAATAAGCGAACCTCTAGTAATATGTGGTTCAAATCGGCGAAGTTCTTTTAAGATTGTTCATGAAATCAGCGAACTTATGAACCTTGTTGATCAAATGAGCGAGGTTTAAAAGATGGTGGATCAAATCAGCGAACTTATGAAGGTTGTGCAGGTAGTTGTCATATGTTGCAGCTTTTTGCAGAATTTCAAATGAAGTTCGCTGATCAAATGAGCAAAGTACCTAGTTTCAGTCATAATTTTGAAATACACCTAATACCACTCTATATGATCTCAACCCACCTATTTCTGCCAAAAACTCTTTAAGATTAGCCTATAATAATATAAAATCTTAACAAAAGGTTGAAAACCCGTATAACAAGAAATGGTCCAGTCAAGTGATACCGTTCAAGACTAGCCTACAAATATACAAAAACCCATATGACATGAAATGATCTAATTAAGAAATACTATTTAAGATTAGCCAAATTCCTTAAAGGTCTAAAAAACAGTATGATCAGAGACGATCCCCAATCGAGAAATACGGTTCAAAATTAGCCTACAAAAATTAAAAAACTCATGACATATAGACGTATGACCCGAGATGATCTTGTTAAAAATACCATTTTATATTATAGGTCCACAAAAAAACCAGTTTAGGCCCGACGACCCGGCCCTAACCTGGGAGTTTGGGTCTAATTTGACCCGGTGATTTGGTACAGGTTTGATATATATATATATATATATATATATATATATATAGGTAAAGAGTATGGTACAAATCTCCTTATCGTACATTATGTACGCGCTAACCACAGTCATACACGTGTCCTGATTCAATTTAATTAAATAAGGGTATATCAGACATTATATTCGAACATCTGAGGGCTAATCAGGGAATTCCGTCATATAGGAAGCAGATATGGTGTTCGTTTCGTAACCGTCCCATTTAATTGTTGTTCGTATCAATTCGATTTGTAGGTTTTTTGATTGATTCCTGACCGAACCTGGATTCGTCATTTAGGATTCGTCAATAGTTTTATTAGGTTGAGTTTTGGGTTTTATTTGATTTGGAGTTTTTTTCATTTTATTATTTTGTAATGAGGGTTGAAGATAAGTTGTTTCTTGTTTTTTTTTGTTTTGGTTACCATATCGCATGTGTTGTTTTAACATAGTCAAGGTAGTTAAGGATGGATCCTTTTGTATAATTTCGCATGTTTTAAATTAGACATTTTCGCACACAATGAAGTTTAATATTTAATTTCGCATGCTTAAGTTGGAGATTTCGCAAACCTGAAAGTATTTATCAAACACAGCTTTTAATTTCGCAAGCTTTAATAATAATTAATTTTATTTTCGCACAGTGTGTTTCATAATTCAGTTCAATAATTGAAATCAAATAATTCAGTTCAATAATTGATTTCAATAATTCATATCAATAATTTTTCTTTTATTATATATTTTATATTTTTATCACTATTCTCAAACATTCTATTAAAAATGGCAGATCTACCAACATCCTCTTCTTCTGAACCAAGTATCAAGCAGGCTTTGAGGAAAAGGATTGAGCAACAAATTCTAGAAGATCGATCATGTCAAGAGATGTTGGAGGCCAACATTTCTCGTGTAACAGAAAACATGAAGAGAAGACAAGAAATTCTGAACTTGCTATCTCAGATGCAAGTGAGTAGTCTTAAAGAAATTGCTGTTATGTTTAAGGTGGATTTGGGTGAGAGGGATGAGAAACAGTTGAAAGAGTTGGCTGATGCAATAACTGTCTTAAGATGCTCGATGAAGATGAAAATGGAGTTTCTTTCATCTTTTGAATGAACTTTTGTTTATGTTGGTGCATTTTTCAATAAATTCCCATGTTTTGTTATGGAATGGATTGTATATGCTGCATGTTTATATTCACCTATTTATTGCAAATTTTAATAATTCATTGTCAAATTTGCGATTTTAAACACAACATATGCGAAATTAAAAACACAAATGCGAAATTAAAAACACTAATATATGCGAAATTAAAAACTGTAACAAGTTTAAATTTTCAACATAAATTCAACATTAAACAAGTTTACTTTGGCTTTGGCCTTCCAAAATATTTACTCATCCTTTCTGGGATTGTAGTATCCAAATCTTTCATATACCTTTCTTTGTCTGGCCTTTTATCGAAAACATTTGCCCTTTTAATTATGTGTTGACGATGGATATTGTGTTCGGATAGAATGATTTTACTGAGATATCTGTGCCTTAGGAGATGAAGTTGTGATTTCTGTCTGTTGTTTACTTCATCTTCTTTCACAAATCCAGTCACCCATGGTATTGTGTCTCCTTTGTATGTTTCCATGTGACGCATTGTAAACACTCCATAGTCGACACCGTTATTCTTCGTCCTCCAATCCATCTCTTTTCTTTCTATAACTGAGGTTGTAAGTTCTTCTATAGCTGGTGTTGGTTTTAAAGCCTTTTGTAGGTATAAAACCAATACCCTTCTCTGTAACATAGCAACATTTGTGTTAGTAGCTTTTACATAATATATAACATTTATATGAAAAAAATTTTGTATTACCAGTGTGTCTGGAAGTCCCTTGTATCTTTCCTTAAATTCTTGTTTAGCTGCTGAATTGTCAATCAGCTCAATTTTTCCGGATTTCAAGTTGAAGCACAAGACATAGAAGTGTTCACCTTGAAGTACCGGAATAAACACTAGGTCAACCGAATCAAGTTTTTTTTACCTCATATCTCAGTAATATGTCTTCAAAATTTGAGGCAAATATTTTTAGTCGTTGGTTGTCTGTGTATTTCTCCTCGTCGTAAAAGATATCCGGCTGTATGTTATGTTATGTAATTAGAATCAAAGTTATGCAAACAATGGATTCACATGCGAATTGTATATATACCACATGCGAAATTTACAAGAGTATGAGAAATGTTGTTTAACAGGAAAACTTTCTTTTATAATACATGCGATTTAGATATAAATAGCGTGCGAAATCATTGAATATGCATTTACTGTTATAATTTCAAATGCCTAAATGTATATGAAAACATACCATCATTGTGCTAAACAAGAAGAGTCTGTATGGAGATGATTTCCTATCTCTCTTCTTCTCTTCAAGGTTTAGAATATCCACAAATGCATCTATTCCGTTCGATGCTACGTATTGACCCCTGTAGAAGCTTTCAAATATAGCTTTGAATGTGGCAACCTCAGTTTTTGATCGGTAAAATTCTTCCCTGTCAGTCATAAAATAAATAATTAGTATTTGTTGTGTGTATATATTTTTAGATGTTTGTTAGTTGATATAACTATTTTTTACTTACTCTATGCCTGCAAATGTAGCAAATGTATACCGAATCACATTCAATTCTTGAGTCAATAGTGCTTCGTGCATGTTTACCACTCTGTTGCAGTAAGGGGAACAGAATTTGTCTCCAAGCTCTTTACATCTTTTTTCACCTCGAATTTTGGCTTGTTCTATTGTCTTATAAAGCAGTTCATTTAATCCTTTTGGTATAACTTGTTTTGGAACTTGCTTTGGCTTTGAGTTTTTCCCCCCTAGTTGTTTTTTTTTCTTTGTTATCTTCCATGCTGGGTCCCAGGCTCAAAAGCAACTCAACTGAATGCAATTCCTCAGCCGTTACCTGGGGGCATTCAACTTCCGGTTCCTTCTCAACTTCGATTCCCGAATCGGGTTGTCGATGGTCTTTTTGTGTAGTTTCTTCTAAAGAAACTGCTTCCACTTCTGGCAATTTTTCTGGTAGTTTTTCTTGAACTTTTTGTTGTATGTTTTGTGTAGATTCTGCCAAGTTCACTGTTTCTTCGATAACAGTTTCGTTTTCACCTCTTTCTGCAGGCCAAAGTAATTTAGGAAATACAATAATTTGTGCTTTTTAATTTTTTTTCTTAATATAAAGTGTTTTTTACCTTTGTTAGGTGGGTTGTTGTAACACCCTTCTAATTACTACTCGAATTTAACGTTAATTCATAAGATTTTATAGATAAGATGACCCCTTTCCAAAACAAAGGTTCCAAAAGTAAAGTCCTAAAGTAACAAACATTAATCAACTACCGACTAATTTAAAACATTCATAAGTTGTTTAGAAATCTGTTTACATCACAACACCGTCTAAACAAAACTAATTTACGCGGAAGCTTCAAAAGTAAGTGTTCGGTTCTTCAAAACATGCTTGATCGTCGTCCACATACTTGCTATACCTACAAACTGAAATTTTATCCAATATTAGTATTAAAGTTCTTGGAATTATTTCTTAATCGAATCTACGCTTAGAAACGGATTCAATTAACCAATAAATGCAAGTTTTAACAAAGGATTCTGCACTCTACCGTAACTTACGGTATCTACAGTAAGTTACGGTAGACATGAAATTACACCAGTCACCGTAACACAGTACAGATCCACTTACGGTAGCCCCTGTAACTTTGTGTTTTGACCTTTTTGTTTGTTTTGCCCACACCCCATTCTCGGGTTTCTCATTCTAACAAACCACACACTGAATTCTCGTATTCTAATATGTTCTTTATTATCAAATACAATGATCAAGTAACCATATTATGATGCGTTATCCACGCATTATTCGACTATCCGACCCGTTTGGCTCATCTACGGAATCCTCCATTACGATGACTACCAACGAGGTTCGGACCAATTCTTGACTTATTAAACAATTTAGTGAATTCTATCACTTTAAATCAACAAAATCTTTATTCTACAATTCTATTACACATATGCTAGTTATCAAAATTACCCAATGTAACGAGTCAAGTTACATACCTTTAGTGCACACCCTTCAAACGCAAGTCGCCACCGGCTTGTCCAGTTGGAGCTCCGGTATCCTTCCCTATAGAGTTCGACCAAGACATGTTTAGAACTCTTTTCAATTCATAGTTCGCATATTTTGCCGAAACATCAAAATTCATGCGGTTTAACTCAGATTTTCCGATTTAAGCCTTCTTTGAGGCATTTATTCAAACACTTTGAGGGCAGAATTTTATATCATTCATATTCAAGTTCATGGTTTGCTATTTAGCTAAATTTATCATCAATAAAGCTTTCATATAACATTTAAACATCACAATTTCTGAAATCACTTTCTATGGTCGAATTACACTAGAATAATCATTTTAAACCCTAGTGTTCACTAGTTTCCCACAAAACCCATGAATCACCTTCATTGTGTTCATGAGATTTCCAGAAATTAGCCATGTTTTCACATGTTATTGTTTAGGTTTCACTCCTAGACACTATACCATGCCTAATCTAACCAAATAACTAACATGCATCCTCAATTCTCAGATTTCCCAAATTCATGAGAATTTCAAACAGAGAATTAACATCAAATTTTACATACCTTGTAACCCCCTTGTGATGAGGATCACTAATCTATGTTCGGACTTTGATTTGGACTGAGTTTGATCCTTCAATTTAGAGATTTTGTGAGACTTAGGGTTGTGATGAACTTGGTCGCCCCCCCTGCTCCTGGTTCGACCTCAACACACCAAAGTGTGTTTGAGTTTTTATTTTTCTTGTTTTATCAATTATTAGTTTCAATTTAGGCACCCTTGGTCCCTTGCCTTTTGTTTTTATTTTATTTTAACCCCTAACTACTCATATGTCTTTAACTAACTAGGCTAGTGTTAATCCTAGTTAGTTTATCTTACTAATTTATTTGCAAACTAATTGAAATTAAGAAATTTGCATTTTCGGGATGTTACAAGCCCATCCCCCTTAAAAAGGGTTTCGTCCCCGAAACCAAAGTACGTACCAAATAAAGTAGGGTAGAGACGTCGCATCTCTTCCTCGGACTCCCACGTAGTGTCCGAGCCTTTCCTATGCTCCCACTTGATCTTGACTTGATCGATTTGTTTGTTTCGTAAGTGCTTAATCTTTCGATCTAAAATTTCTATGGGCCTTACAATATAATTCAAGCGATCATCCACTTCGATATCGTCATAGTGAATATAAGCTGTCTCATCCGCTAGACATTTCCGAAGATGTGACACATGAAATGTGCTATGAATTCCACTTAGTTCCTCCGGTAGTTCAAGGCGGTAAGCTACTTTTCCTACCCGTTCTATGATCACGAACGGCCCTATAAACCTCGGGCTTAATTTTCCTCTTTTTCTAAACCTGATAACCCCCTTCCATGGGGATACTTTGAGCATGACCTTGTCGCCAACCTGGAATTCAATTGGCCTATTCCTTTTGTCAGCATACGCCTTTTGCCTGTCTTGAGCCGCTTTCAAGTGTGCCCGAACCACATCAATCTTTTCATTAGTGGCTCGTACTATATCTTGGTGGGCGAGTTCACGTGGACCCACTTCACCCCAACATACCGGGGTTTGACACTTTCTACCATATAACGTTTCATACGTGTGACAACCCTCAAAATCCCATGTATTCCGTACAATTCATTAATAATAATTAATGTGCTTGACGACTGTGTGGAATTACGTAACTGATTTCTGATATCTGTGTTATATTTACATGCGCTTGTTAACATACTAGTAGTATGCAGAAAAGTCACTAAATAGTCCGTTATAATTTCCTAAGTGTTAGAAACTAAAGGTGTTACAAAAATATACATAAAAGACATTTTACGGATTAATTAAGCACTTTAACGGAACAGTATCCAACCGAACAACCGGACTTAACCCGGAGCATAAAAATATTGTCATTGACATTGTTTTCTTTTTCTAAGCCAGATAGGGTCCCCGAGTACCCTAACACCCGTTGATAAACATAACACCCTAAGTAACTAATCTAGTTACTTAACCAAATATAACTTATCACTAATCACCTAGTTGAAATCGAACCGAATACCCCCCCCCCCCCCTCAACGAGTTCGGTCACCATGTGGGTGACACCATTTGTCCTTGAATGATTATTTTAATCCATATGTCATATATCTAGATTACATAATTTCCATTGGTTAATAACAATAGTTGGTTTATAAATAAACCTCTTGGATCCTAAACACTTCACATAACCCACTAAACAAAATCAACTCTTTCTCTCCCTCCCTTGCTTGGATCGGCCGAAAACCACACACCCACATCCATCACTTTTCGATTTCATTCAAGCCATTCCAACCTCATACAAGTGTGAAGGATCACGCATAAGGAAGCTCGGTGCACCCGGATTGCCAAGGACCTCACTACGTTGCTATTAACCACTCGTTTTTCGTCTATTTTCTTCCCTAGCCTCGAGCTAGTAGTAAGTGACTCTAAACATCTTCTTGATCTATTCTAAAGTGGTTAATAAGAGTTTCGTCGGTTGAAAATCACTAACATATAAGATCACCAACTAAAAGTCTACTAAAGTGATGAACAAGGTGGTTAATGGATGAATATTAGTGTAAATCATGTAGATCTTGTGTGATTATGATTATTGGTTGATTATCTGATGTTTTGCTGATTAATATTAATATGTGATGTTGTTGTGGTCACTAAACATGATTAACGGAATCAATCGAACACAAGTTAGTAAGTTAGAAAGTGAAAACAGAATCTGTCCCGGTTTTACAGCCAACTTCAGTTGGCTGTAAACAGGTCATAAACTCAACGAAAAACCGATATTTTGAATCTAGAATATGTTATTATGAAATACGGTTCTAATGGCACCGGAATCATAATTTTTGGACTTCGTTTACTATTTTTAATGTGTCGATTTGTAACAACAGCTTAAGCTGAATTTTGACAGCAATAAATGGGTGTCGTACTTTCAGTCATAACCTGAGTTTTGTGATGAATCGGACCATGAAATTTGTACAGTAGATGACAACCGATACATTTGTAATTACCCCACTGGAATTTCGTAAATCGGACACTCGATGAATTTTAAATAAATTATCTCGTGGACTGTGGTCAGAAAAATATAAATCTGAGTTCAGCCCGGAAAATGAATTTTTATAAAATATTGGTAAGGAACCGGACCCCGATATTTTTACACAATAAAATTTGGAACGTTTAAGACATTCTGTAAAAATTTGGGAATTTTTGGAATAATTTAACTATTTTATTAAAATGTCCGAAAACAGCCGGTTGTGAATATTAATGCTGAAATGACATAAGTTGTGACTTGCGTGTCTAAATGTCGAGTATGCTATCTGTGAATGATCTAACATGTTATATGTGTTATGTGCAATATCGTATGTTTGATTATGAGTGGGGAATGGATGGGAAACTTGGATGGGCATAAACTGTTAAAGTGATGCATGTTATGTGATAGATACGTGTAGGAACTTTGTGCTCTAATTGAAAATCACTAAATGACTAACTGGTAAATCATACTAGGACGTGATTGACCGACCTTGACTGTTAGCTATATTTGAGAATCTAACCGAGCAAACCGAGGTGAGTTCACACACTTTCTAAGGCATGGGATTCCCGGTGGTTGGGAATGGGTTAAAGAAATAAAAAAAACGGAATCTACATATCCTCCTTGGGTAGGATATGTACGGCCATCCTCCATAGGTAGGATGCCAATATTAATCCTGCGTATTCTCCTTGGGTAGAACTACGTACGTTCGTCCTCCTTGGGTAGGACAACAACCTTAAAACTTACTATACAAAACTCTATCATGAAGTCCCTCAATTTATATCGACTTAATCGCCGAGGCCAATGGCGAGCGGGTCATTAGTTAATAGCGCTATTAGGTTTAACAAACCTCACACCGTGCCAGTCGGACGGGTGTGTACTAATGGACTATGGCAAACTGTCAGTGATGATAGACACTGATGTAGGGCACAACTTATTTGCGTTAGTAGTCGATATGTATGGTCTAGTAGTTCACACGGGGAAAGCCCCCACTGATTATGGTAATGGTTTGGGTAAAGAAAAAGGAACTGGTTAAACATACTTTCAACTACGGGGTAACCCCCACGGCATTTAAGCCAACGAAAGTCAAACCACGTTTTTTCAGAAAAAACTTAAAACTAAAACAACCAAACGTGAACTCACTAAACTTTGTTGTTGACTAGTTGTTACATGCCTTACAGGTCGCTAGGTGCTTTTGGAGCTTGCATGAGGAGAAGGTCGTTGTGGAATATGGGTTGTTATATCCCATACTTAATAATTGAACTTTATAAACCTATGGAACTTATGTTTGAGACTTTAAACTTATGAACTGTGAACTTATGTTTTGAACCTACGTTTTATGCTTCCGCTGTTATCTTAAAATCGGTTACCTTCTTTAGGTCACCAATCGTGTTGTAGTTGGTTTCATTTACTTAATTGTGTTGTTCAATATGATTGGTGGCTCGATCCTGGTCACGTCACGCCTCCAAGCGGTGATACTCCGCATGGTGGATTTTGGGGGTGTGACAATACGGGGCCATCTTAATGCTCGCGTGATAGCTATTGTTATATGAAAGTTCGACCAAGGGTAGATAGACATCCCAACTACCCCCGAAGTCAATAATGCAAGCCCGCAGCATATCCTCCAACGTTTGTATTGTTCTTTCACTCTGCCCATCCGTTTGTGGATGGTATGCGGTGCTAATGAACAATTTAGTTCCCATTTGTTCTTGGAATTCACGCCAAAAATTTGAAGTAAACCGAGTATCTCTGTCTGACACAATGGATATCGGCACCCCATGACGTGCTATGATTTCATTGGTGTACACCTCCGACATCTTCTCAGATGTATAAGTCTCACGAATCGGAATGAAGTGAGCACTTTTCGTCAATCTATCCACGACTACCCATATAGCATCCAACCCGCGGTTGGTTTTGGGCAATTTGGTCAACAAATCCATGGTGATTTGTTCCCATTTCCAAACTAGAATGTCTAATGGTTGCAACTTACCATATGGCTTCTGGTGCTCCGCTTTGACTTGCAAGCAGGTCAAACACTTTTCTACATATTTCACAATATCTCTTTTCATCCCGGGCCACCAATAGTTTTGTTTCAAATCATTGTACATCTTGGTCGCACCCAGATGAATTAAATATCGGGATTTATGAGCTTCATCAAGTAGAAGCGTCTTCACCCCACAAGTATTTGGAACCCATATTGTCACGACCCCCGACCCACCCTGGACGGAATCGGGAGTCGCGAACAGTCCAGCGGTACCGGTGATTATTTTAAAAACGTTGCAGCGGAAATTTCCTCAGAACCGTGAGTTAGGAAAAATATCAGAGTTTAGAAACACCGGATTTTATTTTAATAAATAAATGGGATAAACCCATGTTTTATAATGGTAGCTTTAATAAAGATAAATTTTATTATATAAAACAATATTTCTACAAATTTAATTAGTAAAATAAGCCACTTCTTGATGCCTTTTTGTGCCGTATCCATCTCTTACTCCAATTCTACTGTAATTACCTGAAAAGTGTTTAAAAAGGTTTTGTCAGCGGGAAATACTGAGTGAGTTCATTCATTTTAATAAAATGACCCGTTTGTTATAATATACAGTATTAAGAGCGATTACAATGTTTCTGATATCAAGCCAATTACCCACGGTACTTGCCACTCGACCCATTGGTCCATTCGTCCAATGGTGTCTGTGACTATGGTCATATCCCCCACTGGCTGCCCCAATGGTGACGATTATCAAGTAATGTATACAGAACCCCACATACCGGCTGTAACTTGGTGATTACAAAGACTTAATCCCCGTAATTATAACTTTGAATAAAACATGATTTTGTAAATAGATTTGATAAAAAGAGAGAATGACTCACAAACTGTGAGAAAAGGAGAATGACTCACAAACTGTGAGAAAAGGAGAATGACTCACAAATAATCAGGCAGATTCATACGGCCAAAGTTTAGTCTACAGATAAGCCTTGATATATTGCAGATTTGTACAAGCAGAGCTTAGCCTATTACTTAGCTTTGGAACCTAATGCATACGAACTAGGTAGATAACTTAATACAGCTTTTACGATAACCCACGAGATTAAATTCTCACAATGAATGTCAAAATGCAATACTTTGTCCATCGAGTTAACGATGATCCATTGAATTAACAATGAACGACAAGGTATAATACTTTACCCATCGAATTAACGATGATCCGTTGAATTAACAACGAACGATAAAGTATAATACTTTACCTATCGAATTAACGACAATCCGTCAAATTAATGACGAACGATAAAGTATAACCCTAATGTGGGCGGCACTTAAACATCCCTTGGATAGTTTAATCGATTGGATAATGAATCGTAAGAGCGATTAAGTTAATACCCTGTTCTGCAGCACCCCGCTATGCTTAATTAGGGTTTCGTGTGTGTTAATTGAAGTAATTTGGACAGAACTCGAAGAATTTTACGAATTCTTTCGTCGAACAATCGCCCAGAAGTCTGTCCCAATGCCTGCTATTTATACACGAAAAGTGACTAGCTTACGGACCGTAAGCTTGCTGATGTTGCGGTCCGTAAGGTAGCATACGGTCCGTAAGGTTATAAAGGTTACGGTCCGTATGGGACAGCAATTCACTATAGGGTAGCCACGCGTGGGAGTAGGCCTGCTGAGTCGACGTTTTTAATAAATTCGAATTATTTAATGATTTATATGGATAATCGTTGAGTAGGGAATGCCCCCCCCTGAGTTTTAGGGGCCCTAATCCTGATTCTGAAAATTATGAAATTTTTATGGTTTGCACAGAATCACTTGGGTGTCTCAATTAGGGTTTCCTTTTGGACTAATTATTTTAATAAGTATGTCTTTTGATGATAGTTGTTTTATCAGGGGTCCGGGTTTATACTTACGGAACGTTTTTAGGATGTTTTTGTGTGAGTCGTTACATTCTACCCACCTTAATAAAAATCTTGTCCTCAAGATTTACTGGAATAAATAGGAATACTTTTTCTTTATCTTAGATTCCAGCTTCCAAGTGTATTTGGATTATGATATTTCTTTTGGAATTATGTCACCTTTTAGTTAATAGTTTTAGGGTAGATGACCCAGAATTGAAATATTAAATTTTATGAATACGAGTTGTACCATGAATTAGTTCAAGAAATCGATGATAAACGAATGAAATGAAATGATAAAATGTTCAAAGTGACTAGGTTCAAACCAAAAGATATATGATCAATAAATTCTGTGAAGGACTTTTAGAATCAATAAAATTCTTTGTCAAAAGAAAGCTTACTTTGATTGAGGAAGACGTAGAACTGACAGGTTCCAAATGAAATCAAAGCATGAAAAATGATTTGTCAAATATTTATGATATGAGAAATCAAAGTGTTGAAAGGAATGAATTGAAAAATATATCAAAAGATAGTAGAGTTAGTGTATTATTTTAAAGTTTCAAATTGTTTTAATTGTGAAATATTGTGATAGTACACTTTTAATGACTATATTTTCATACTATCTCCTAGAAATTGAAATATAATAAGAACAAATTATTTTGGTTTAACCAACCATTATACTTTTGTAAAGCAATTTGAATATATATATTATTTGTGTTCTTATCTGAACCGTATCTTATATATCACATATAAATATTATGTAATATATATTATTTAAATATTTTACCATACTAAGTAATTATATAGGATATATTACAAAATACCGTAATGAAATTATTACGTTTACAAAATATTATTTTGTAAAAGAACTTATTAAATGTTAAATGAGATTTGTAAATAAAGGTGTAAAAATATTTATTATACAAAATATTCGTACAAATACTTTTGTACATATATTATACTTAATGAGTCGATTCTATGGGATTACTTATTTTCATTTTGAAATCATATAACTTTTGTGAATGTATTTATAAATGTTGTAAATAAGTAAAAACGGAAACTATTCTTATATTGTTTTATGAAAATATATCTTTCTCCAATGTATATATATTTTCATATATAATTAAAATTTACTAAATATGTATGGTGACTTAATTTATATATATATTAACTAGTTATTTATTATCATGGTGGATATTGATTAGTGCTGCCTTGTTTAAGCATAGGTGGCCAATCCATGCCTAACTAAGGCTAGGTTACCCAATATCTGCCCTTGACAATAATCCTAGTATAATAATACTAACATTTATTATTATTAATATTTTCTTAATAATAATAAAACTGATATTAGTATTACATCCTTTAAATGGAAAAATTTCTAATAAAAATGGTGAAATTGGCCGTCCCCAGGATCGAACCCGGGTCTAGGCCACACCCTTTCGCGCTCTTAGCCAACCGAGCTAAGTGCCTAGTTTGTGAAAAATTCCATTTTAGTTAAATATAAGCACAATAAATTCGGTACTTTTTATTATAAGTCACTCACTTATATTGACTAAGTATTTGCTTATCCTCCTTATGGTGACTAATAAGAATATAGTAATACTATTAGGTAATCACTTATGTAAGTTTCCAAAAATAATATTTTTCGATTGAAAATATTAAAGTAATAATTATCACGAAATGTTAAATTGATATTTGTAAACAAATCATTTAAGAGATATAAGATATATTAAAATATGACAGGAACTTGTGTATCATTATCTTATCACACGATTTGTGTTAAGATAACTTTTATAAATATTCGTATATGATATATATAAAATGAGATTAGTGCAAGTTTTAAATTTTATGAAAATGTTAGTACAAGTGACCGTGATCAAAGAAATGATTTTAGTGAAGTCGAAGACCAATTAGGCATTTTATAGTTCTAGTGAATTGAAGTGTTTGTTGGAGAATATGATAGCTTTAAATCCATCATATGGGAATTTGAAATGAGCAAGTTTAAACAACTGAAATCGGTTTAAACAAAACGAGTTTAAATAAGAAAGTTCGGACATGGTCATAATAGAAACCATGGATGTCAAAGAAAATTGAGTTTTTCAAAAATTTATTGACTTGATATTCTGAGTCATGGTTTACCGTACCAAAATCAAATCTAACTAAAGGATATTTGAGTTTGGATAAAACGACAAATTTAGAATGAATCCTTTTAGTGGAAATTTAGAAATTAAACGAACCCTATGTGTAACAAATGGTGCATGTGTGGATTTACCAAGAATTGAAATGAATCAATATCCGTTACTATGAAATAAATCCTTCTGGGATGATGACCGTTAGGAAAAGTAGAAATGCGAAAGTCAACTTTTTTTTTTTTTTTTTTTTTTTTTTTTATATGCAGAAGTCAGAATTTTCAATAAAAGAATTATAAGAACTTCTATCTGGAATTTTAAATGATAACCGTTATTTAAATGATATTATCAGGGAATGTCAAAAATACAATGAAAAATAGAGAATTTGCAAAAGTATATGACTCCTTTTTCAGTGCTAATACTTATGACTCTGATTAGACTGTGCACCGATGTTTTTGTGAAATCTTGTTCTAATATACCTCAGCGAAATTTCATGTTGCTTGTAGGATTATGTGATAAAGTGCTGTTTTTAGTTCTTCTACTGACAGAATTTTAACATTAGAGTTATTGTGCCCAATTTATATTTTCCAAAGATCTTGCCTCGAAAGTTGTGTGTGATATATTTTAACGTTTGCGGATTTATAATTAAATTTTCATGTGCATTAGCACAACTTTTCATACTTCTTACTTGCGTTAATAGTTTATGGTAACGTATTAGAAATTCTTTATACTTTCAATGGTATCCCAACTTAATGGGTTTTTTTTATTTATTATTGTCGCTTGAGTTACTAAGCAGATAATCAAACGAAATAATCGGAAAAGAGATTCTTAATAAAGAAATCTAGACACAGATGCAAGTGCTTTATTCTTACTTGACTTTTGGAATTTCTTTATAGATATATCTATCTATATAATCACATATTTTACAGGCTGAATTAATCATTTCATCTATCAGGTAAATGTATTTAACAGATTCATATTTCCAAAAACCAGTCAAATATCTGATTATGATACTATTTAGGGAAATCTTGTCACTCGTGTGACATATTATATATTCCGTCTTATCCGATTCGCGCCGGAGCGGTAATTCCAATATATCTGAACAAACTGGAGAGTCTTATTACCTCATACCCAGTCTTGCCGAAGAAAATTTTCTATTTCCCATAAATAGTATCTTTTCAAAAAGTGCCTATCTTATTAGGGCTTTTATTCAGAATTAAGGAAATTTGTATTTACATAACATATCTTATCATTATATTGATCATTACACGATTCCGGTGACAGTGTCAATTTGATCATTTTTCCAATTAGTGACTCAGGTCATATTACTGTTGATCATTCTTTCAACTAGTAATTCTGGACTTAGTTATCTCGTGATATTACTTTATCAAATATATTACTTATGGCACAAAACCTTTTAACCCAGAGAATGACATATATCATTTTATTTCAAACTACTATAACTTATCAAATATAATATGTAAATAATAATAAAAAAAAAATAAAAAAAAAAATTGTAATATCGCTATTTGATTTAATTTAAAAAAAATATAATCTCCGTATAGTAGAATATATTATACTTGACTATTTTATTATGAGATACATAAATAAATTTTTATTTTAAACATTTATTAACTTTATTAATGATTCAATAATATTAGTCATAGGCTATGGTTACTGATGCGTAGTTTCTATTGTGATTGTGGTTATGCTATTATTAGCTAACTTTCTATTAGAAAATATATATAACTTTAATTACTGTAAGTATAACTGATCAATATTTTAGGATTTTGAAAAGTCTTTTGTAATTATAATTGTATCACAAAAAGGTGATAAAACTATGAAAATAGAGTGGACTTACAAACTGTGAGAAAAGAAATGAACTTACCAAAATACATCATATTTATTTACACAAATACTTAGTTTATTATGAAGCTAATATTAAGGCATCTTTTCTTAAGTTTGAGTCTAAATGCTACCAATTATCATCAATCCCCTAACTCTTTTATATAAATTTAGGTATTATTATTACAACACCTAAAGGCGTAAAGCAGTGGCTTTGCTTAGTGGCTCTTTTGAGTTAGCTCTGATACCACCTTCTGTCACGACCCCCGACCCACCCTGGACGGAATCGGGAGTCGCGAACAGTCCAGCGGTACCGGTGATTATTTTAAAAACGTTGCAGCGGAAATTTCCTCAGAACCGTGAGTTAGGAAAAATATCAGAGTTTAGAAACACCGGATTTTATTTTAATAAATAAATGGGATAAACCCATGTTTTATAATGGTAGCTTTAATAAAGATAAATTTTATTATATAAAACAATATTTCTACAAATTTAATTAGTAAAATAAGCCACTTCTTGATGCCTTTTTGTGCCGTATCCATCTCTTACTCCAATTCTACTGTAATTACCTGAAAAGTGTTTAAAAAGGTTTTGTCAGCGGGAAATACTGAGTGAGTTCATTCATTTTAATAAAATGACCCGTTTGTTATAATATACAGTATTAAGAGCGATTACAATGTTTCTGATATCAAGCCAATTACCCACGGTACTTGCCACTCGACCCATTGGCCCATTCGTCCAATGGTGTCTGTGACTATGGTCATATCCCCCACTGGCTGCCCCAATGGTGACGATTATCAAGTAATGTATACAGAACCCCACATACCGGCTGTAACTTGGTGATTACAAAGACTTAATCCCCGTAATTATAACTTTGAATAAAACATGATTTTGTAAATAGATTTGATAAAAAGAGAGAATGACTCACAAACTGTGAGAAAAGGAGAATGACTCACAAACTGTGAGAAAAGGAGAATGACTCACAAATAATCAGGCAGATTCATACGGCCAAAGTTTAGTCTACAGATAAGCCTTGATATATTGCAGATTTGTACAAGCAGAGCTTAGCCTATTACTTAGCTTTGGAACCTAATGCATACGAACTAGGTAGATAACTTAATACAGCTTTTACGATAACCCACGAGATTAAATTCTCACAATGAATGTCAAAATGCAATACTTTGTCCATCGAGTTAACGATGATCCATTGAATTAACAATGAACGACAAGGTATAATACTTTACCCATCGAATTAACGATGATCCGTTGAATTAACAACGAACGATAAAGTATAATACTTTACCTATCGAATTAACGACAATCCGTCAAATTAATGACGAACGATAAAGTATAACCCTAATGTGGGCGGCACTTAAACATCCCTTGGATAGTTTAATCGATTGGATAATGAATCGTAAGAGCGATTAAGTTAATACCCTGTTCTGCAGCACCCCGCTATGCTTAATTAGGGTTTCGTGTGTGTTAATTGAAGTAATTTGGACAGAACTCGAAGAATTTTACGAATTCTTTCGTCGAACAATCGCCCAGAAGTCTGTCCCAATGCCTGCTATTTATACACGAAAAGTGACTAGCTTACGGACCGTAAGCTTGCTGATGTTGCGGTCCGTAAGGTAGCATACGGTCCGTAAGGTTATAAAGGTTACGGTCCGTATGGGACAGCAATTCACTATAGGGTAGCCACGCGTGGGAGTAGGCCTGCTGAGTCGACGTTTTTAATAAATTCGAATTATTTAATGATTTATATGGATAATCGTTGAGTAGGGAATGCCCCCCCTGAGTTTTAGGGGCCCTAATCCTGATTCTGAAAATTATGAAATTTTTATGGTTTGCACAGAATCACTTGGGTGTCTCAATTAGGGTTTCCTTTTGGACTAATTATTTTAATAAGTATGTCTTTTGATGAGAGTTGTTTTATCAGGGGTCCGGGTTTATACTTACGGAACGTTTTTAGGATGTTTTTGTGTGAGTCGTTACACATATCCTTCCAGATCGAGTCTTCAACCCGTTATTTCCATCCGACAAATCTTTCAACTGGCCGATTATTCTTTCTTTCTTCCAATTCTCCTCTTTCACTGCTTCTAATTGCGCCTCTCGGATACGTTCAAGTATACCCGAGGTCACAATGAGTTGCAATGATCGTACTCGTATCGGGACATAATCTGCCTTTCTGCTTAGGGCATCCGCCACCACGTTTGCCCTTCCAGGATGATAATGTATTTCACAGTCAAAATTGTAACACCCCGTGTTTTCACGAGTGAAAGTCAAAGTCAAGGTCAAAGTCAACGACCGATTTCGCGCAACTTGACTCGTAGAGATGTTTTTATTTTATTTACATTATGTGGAGTAAGTGTCGTACATGACAATAATCGAATCATATTAATCGTATTTCAATCGACCTACGACCGTGAATGATAGGAAGTAACAATGCGATAAAGTCAATCAAGCTATGCTAATCGAATCGACATCGAATCGTGACTCGAGCTACGTGTCTTACTTGTTGTTTATACGTGTGTGTGTGCCTTACGTGTTACCTGTGCATGTTTATTTTATTTTATGAGATGTTGTGATAATCAAGCGAACTCAATCGAACTCGAAGTCTAACTCGAATGTAAACGAACCCGAACCCGAATTCCGAGACGAACCATATAAGAAGTAGTTGGGACTGAAAGTAATTTGACTAGGAAACCCTATCGAATCGCTCGCAAATCGAAACCGAAGCAACATCGCGCCGAACACCTCAAGGCAGGCGGCATCCGCACGGATGGCCAATCCGCACGGATTGCCAATCCGCACGGATGACCAGTCCGCGCGGATAGCCTATCCGGGTACGTGCCATGCGCACGGCTCACCTCCTTTCCCTTTTTGGCATCCTATAAATACACGGGTCACTCTCCAACTTTTCCACTTTTGGCAAGTGACGTCCGAACAGCACGCATTCTTCACTTTTTCTCAGATTTCTCTCAATCCAGGTAAGATCTTGCACTAATTCTTGTACATTCTTGATCACTACACAACTCTACACATTTCCATCTTTCAAACCTCCACTTTTAACCATGAAATCATCCGGATTCAAGGTATTCTCGGGTGACGTCATCATGAAGTCCTTATGAACTTCAAGCTTGACCTCATTCCACCAAGAATATCTCGGATCTAAACGATTTCTACAAGATTTCACAATAACTTCACCTAGATCTAAACTTTTCTAAGGATAAAAGAGTTGAAAGAAATAAACCTAAGTTCTCTCCTTCTTTTTCCCTTAGAATCGGTACGAATCTGATCGGTTCTAGTCTCTACTCGATAATAGTGGTGCACTAGTTCCAGATCTGGAGTTCTACCCACAGACAACTGATTTCGGGGTCAACCGGAATGACCGTTCTGAGTCGCCGACAGGCCGAGTTAGGGTGGTTCCTGACCGGTCTAGTCACGCGGGTGAGAATACAATTCCAAGTGGTTGCCACGTAATCAGAACGTCTCGATAAACGACAACAGAAACCAATAGTAGACGAACGGAACAATCAGACCAGAGACTGTCCGCACGGACCGGTTGTCCGCACGGACAAGCTGTGCGCCCGGATTACCATCCGCACGCACAGGTCATCCGGACGGGTTGTCACCCGGACGAGCTGCTCTTGGGACCCACTTTCCAAAGCAAGGTTGGAGTATCGACGAATGAGCAATCCGGACGGATGACCTCTGAATGGATTACTCTTCGGATCATGAGATACTAAGGCCTTAAAATGAAATTCAAACAAAGTTCATCCGCACGGCCAAGTCGTACGCACGGACAGACTATCCGGACGGATGGTTCCTGTCCGCGCGCACCGACTATCCGCACGGACCACCACTGTCCGCACGGACGCCCATACGCACGGATTGTCATCCGCACGACCGGCTTGAAAGGTAGAAACACTTATGTGTTTTCTAAATGCTACAACGAAAACTCCAAAGCACAAGCCATCATACACAAACACATCTTAGGAAGAAACAATCCACTTGAACGTTTATCCACACAAACAATTTGACCGTACGGATAAGTCATCCGCACGCATAACTAATCCGCACGGGTTACCACCCGCACGGACAGTCGTACGCACGGATAGCTCATCCGGATGGATCATCATCCGCACGCATCACCATCCGCACGGACAGGTCATGCGCACGGATGACTTCCTTTCACTGATAGCTGATCCGCACGATCGGTTATCCTACCCACTCTCACTTTGTATTGTTTTACGCGCCACTTATCGTTATGCTATCGAATCTATTCAGGCTAACCGTACTCGCTGTAAAGCGCTCCCTTCAATCCATATCGCTGTGAGTATACTCGAACCCTTTTCGCTTTTAGCACTTTTGGGTGTTACATACGTTACGACTATTCAAACTACAACTATCACACTACTCAAGCTATTTTTAACGCTAAACCATTAATGCATGTTATACGTGGCTTATGAATGCTTGTTTGTTATGTTTACACATGGAATGCTGTCTACCTGCCTTAGCAACGATAGTACTATAGTTTGGACTCAGCACCCGTTCACACGGGGGTTGTTAAGGATCTTTTACTTGCATGGATTACGGTGGTAATCGTGTATTGCGAACTGCCTCGGGCAGTCAACCCGCAATCATTGGTATCGATGTATCTATGTCGATAACTAACGTGCTTCATTTCACTATGTGTACGTGCTGGTTATGCGTAAACGAATTCGAACTCTATATGCTATTATCAAACTTGTATGCTCACCTTTACATTTTATGTATTGACTTTATTTTAACGTATGTGACAGGTGCTTAGGTTGTTTATATGCTTCTCGGGCTGTGATGAAATCGAAGCTAGGAACTGGAGTCCTAGAAACCAACGAATAAATTGTTATGTTTAAATCTGAGTTGTCGGAACAGAATATTTGTTTAGTTTTGTCTGTAATAACTTGTTTGCTATTTGAGACATGGTATGGGACATGTTAACTTAAATCGAATGGTAATGATAGTTGTTATGGAAACTTCTGGACAATCTGTTTCGCTCAGTGCCGCGCCCCGATGATTCTGCCATCGGTTGGGGTGTGACAGATTGGTATCAGAGCCATAACTATAGGGAATTAGGCAAGACTAGACCTAGTCCGGGTCGAAGTCTTAGAGACCTAGTCTATAGTTAAGAACCAACAGACCAACTCACGCGTATGCGTAAACTCGCCACTATCACTCACTCTTTTCTATCACTGCACTCGAATTTTCAAGTTGTGAACAGGTAATGAGGCCGAGAATAGGTGTGAAAACCGCAAACTCTCGACCAAAGTTGCCTAATCAGCTCGCATTTTAACTACAAACGAGGAGAATTATACCAAATCAGGAGTGAAATCCATATTTTGATGAATAATCTCCTCAAATTTTATCAAAAACGAGGACGGAAGTTGCAAGATAGGGGTGAAACCCTAACCTTGACGACTCGTCCCGCTTTTATGCAAAAACTCTCACCAAAGTTCGATGGACTCCAACGATCTAAAGACACAATATAACCAATGGGAATTGCGCTAACGCCCGAGAATCGAGGCAAAGGCATAGTCCTGGAGGTAATTGTGCAGGATCCTTGCGAATAGTCGAGCCACTTTGGTTAGTCGAAGTCTATTAGCCACAGACAATCTACCTTCGATTTACCGATCTTTGCGAAATTTTTTATACATTTTCTGTTATTTGTTAACGTTTTGAGGTACTATTGGTTTCAACCCAACACTATTTTTTCCGCTAAAACAACTCACACGACACAACATGGAGAGACCGCTCGCGCTACACTGCTTTCGAACACTCGCAAACTCTGAATACTAGGTTTCTGTTTTCTGACTGCCCTAGTGACTAGGAATATGTGTTTCTTGCTATTGTGCTTACATGTTTAGGAATATTGTGATGATGTGCTCTACGTGTTTATGTGATTTTGTGCAAATCTGTGATTTTGTGACTATATGCGTTTACATGGTACGTGTTACTGAGCTTTAGTAGTAGTAGACGTGTGAGGTGAGATTCGAATACATGTGTTGAGTTCCATGGCGATGTCTATTGCAGACAATGTCATCTGGATCCCGTCATCCACTCTCTCGCCAAGAAAAGAAGGACAGACGTCTTGCTTCCATCGTCGCGAAAGCTGTAGCAAAGGCAGTGAGCGATGCCTATGAGAATGCCAGCAAATCATCCGAGGAATCGAGGACTGAAGGTCCTAGAGCTGTCGCAAGACCTTTCAGTTTCAAACAATTCAAGTCATGTGGGCCGAAGGAATTCACAGGCGAAGGAGGTCCTACTGCTCTATTCCACTGGTTTGACTCTATCGAGGTTACTCTGCGACAAAGTGGTTGCCCTGTTGACCTTCGAACTCTGAACGCTACCGGCGTCTTTCAGTCCCGTGCCTTGGACTGGTGGACGACCGAGAGGAACAAGCGAGGGAATGATGCAGCCTACGGTCTGTCATGGGACGAGCTCAAGGAAGTCATGCTAGAGGAATTATGCCCTCCTCACGAGCGTCAAAAGCTTGAAGATGAATTTTGGCACATACAACAGAAGGATGGAGACAATGCTGGACTTACTGCTCGCTTCAAACAGCTCAGCATTATCTGTCCTGACCAGGTCAAGACTCCCGATATGACCATCAAGAAGTACATCCGAGCTTTGCCCGACTGCGTTGCTGATTTCGTGCAAGCGGCTAAGACTACCACGATCGAAGAGACTTATCTGCTGGCCGCTGAAATCAACGACAAAAGGGTTAAGGCTGGGGTATGGGATAAGACCTCCAAGCATCTGCATCAAGCCACTACTGCTGCACCAACTACTGAACCCACCTCGTCAAGCAACAAGAGAAAGAACAAGAGAAAGAACAACTCCACCAACAAGAACTGTGCGATTACTGCTGCACCGATTCAAGTTGTACCTGCTCAACAGCGTCAAGTAGCGGCACCTGTGGCCAATGCACCGCCTGCAAAGCGTGCATATACTGGGCCACATCCACTCTGCCCTACTTGCACCTATCATCACCCGACTGCTATTCAATGCCGCTTCTGTGCTCATTGCAACGTCTACGGCCACTTTACTGCCAACTGCCGTATCCGTCAAGCTCCTGCCAATCAAGCTCTACTCGCTGCCCCGCAGGGTCAACAAGCTCCTCCGGAACCTGCAGTCAAAGCCAGAGCATGCTTCACGTGTGGCGACCCGAACCATTTCGCCAACATGTGCCCGAACAGGGTAGTGAAACAAGAACCGCAACAGCAGCCGCCACAGCAGCAACAACAGCAACAACAGCAACAACAGTCTGCACGAGCCAGAACTTTCAATCTCAACGTGCGTCAAGCCCAGGCTGACAACAACGTGGTCAATGGTACGTTCCTTGTGAATGGTATTTATGCTTCATGTTTGTTTGATACTGGAGCCGATAATTGCTTTGTGTCACTCGAATTTGAGAAACTCCTTAGTCGTAAACGTTCCCGACTCTCCTCTGCATTCGATGTTGAAGTCGCTACCGGAAGAACCGTCGCTGTAAACTCTATTATTCGTGATTGCACTCTCGAGCTCAACAATCACATCTTCCCGATTGATCTCATTCCGATGCAACTAGGAAGTTTTGATGTCATAGTAGGCATGGACTTTCTTCGCGAAAACCATGCCGAAGTTGTGTGCTTCGATAAAATGATTCGTTTTTCGCTCGTAAACGGTGATTCATTGTGCGTTTATGGTGATACTACTTCGAAGGGTCTCAAGCTTATGTCATGCCTACAAGCTAGCAAATATCTCCGCAAGGAATACAGGGCTTTCTTGGCTAACGTCGTAGCAGCGGAGAAGGAAAAGAAAGAGAAGAAGAAAGTGAAAGACGTTCCAGTGGTTCGAGAATTTCCTAACGTTTTTCCAGAGGATCTTCCCGGACTACCTCCAAAGCGCGATATTGATTTTCGCATTGATCTCATTCCTGGAGCTAACCCCATCGCCAGAGCTCCTTATCGACTCGCGCCGTCCGAAATGCGCGAACTCTCAACCCAACTCCAGGAATTGCTTGAAAAAGGCTTTATTCGCCCGAGCACCTCTCCTTGGGGCGCACCAGTCCTTTTCGTCAAAAAGAAGGATGGGTCGTTCCGGATGTGCATCGACTACCGGGAATTGAATAAGTTGACTATCAAAAACCGCTATCCTCTGCCTCGAATCGACGATTTGTTTGATCAGCTACAAGGCGCTACGTGTTTTTCGAAGATCGATCTACGTTCAGGATATCATCAGCTGCGTATACAAGAGGAAGATATACCCAAAACCGCGTTTCGCACTCGTTACGGCCATTACGAATTCGTTGTCATGCCGTTTGGCCTAACAAATGCACCAGCAGTCTTCATGGATCTGATGAATCGAGTGTGTAAACCTTATCTCGACCGTTTCGTCATCGTATTCATCGACGATGTCTTGATCTATTCCAAGTCGAGAGCCGAACACGCGCAACATCTACGTTTGGTCCTCGAGTTACTCCAGGGGAACCAACTCTATGCCAAGTTCTCCAAGTGTGAATTTTGGTTGGGGGAGGTTCAGTTCCTGGGTCACATCGTAAATAGTCAGGGTATTCACGTCGATCCTGCGAAGATTGAAGCTGTTAAGAGCTGGGTTACGCCTAAGAACCCGACCGAAGTCCGCTCCTTTCTTGGGTTAGCGGGCTATTATCGACGATTCATCGAAGGATTCTCGAAGATTGCTGTACCACTTACCTCTCTCACTCATAAGGACCAGCCTTTTGTCTGGGGAACCAAACAAGAGTCTGCCTTTCAAACCCTCAAACACATGCTTTGCAATGCCCCTGTTCTCACACTACCCGACGGGAACGATAATTTCATTGTCTACTGTGATGCTTCCAACCTTGGGCTCGGTTGTGTCCTAATGCAACGAGACAAGGTCATAGCTTACGCATCTCGTCAGCTCAAAATCCACGAGAAGAACTATACAACCCATGATCTCGAGCTAGGCGCAGTTGTTTTTGCATTAAAGATTTGGCGACACTACCTGTACGGTACCAAGTGTACGATCTTCACCGATCATAGGAGCCTACAACACATCTTTAATCAGAGGGAACTAAATATGCGTCAACGCCGATGGGTAGAACTTCTCAACGATTACGACTGTGAGATTCGTTATCACCCAGGTAAAGCGAATGTTGTTGCCGACGCACTTAGCAGACGGAGCTATTTGCTTAGCACTCGTAATGTTCAAGCTCAGCACAACCTCGAAGCTCTCATACGCGACGCCCAACATGCATGTTTCAATGAACGCACCCTGAAGAAAGAAAGAATCCACCACGATGGAGCCCAGCTTGTGAGCAAATCAAATGGGATATTCCACTTCTTAGACCGAATTTGGATTCCTAAGCGAACCGATCTACGACAAATTATCATGGATGAAGCCCACAAATCCCGATACTCTATTCATCCCGGTGCTGACAAAATGTACCATGACCTTCGGTATAGGTACTGGTGGCCGGGTATGAAACGGGATATCGCTCTCTACGTCGGAAAATGCCTAACCTGTGCTAGAATCAAGGCTGAACATCAAAGACCCTCTGGCTTGCTCGAACAACCACCAATTCCCATGTGGAAGTGGGAGAGCATAGCTATGGATTTCGTAACCAAGCTTCCAACCACGTCATCAGGTCACGACAGCATTTGGGTTGTTGTTGACCGTTTGACTAAATCAGCTCACTTCCTGCCAATACGAGAAGACTACAAGGTGGAGCGATTAGCCCGAATCTACACCAACGAGATCATTTGTAGACATGGGACGCCTCGTGATATCATATCTGACCGTGATGCTCGGTTTACGTCACGATTGTGGGAAACGTTTCAAATGGCACTCGGTACGACGCTTAATCTAAGTACCGCTTTCCACCCATAAACCGACGGTCAGACTGAAAGAACGATTCGTACTCTTGAAGACATGCTCCGTTCGTGTGTTTTAGACTTCGGTGGTAATTGGGATAAACACCTGCCGTTAGTCGAATTCTCGTATAACAACAGCTACCAGGCTAGCATCCAGATGGCACCTTTCGAGGCCTTATATGGAAGAAGATGTCGATCGCCTATTGTGTGGCACGAGATCGGTCACTCGCAACTAACCGGTCCGGAGCTGCTACAAGAAACGACAGACAAAATTTTCCAAATTCGAGACAACCTAGCGAAAGCTCGGGATCGACAGAAAGTTTACGCCGATAAAAAGCGCAAACCCCGGGAATATGGCGTTGGTGACTACGTACTCCTAAAGGTATCACCTTGGAAGGGTGTAGTCCGATTCGGCAAGAAGGGGAAACTCGCGCCTCGATATGTGGGACCTTTTAAGATTCTGGAGAGGATCGGAAAAGTCGCCTACAGACTCGAATTACCGGAGGAACTTAGCAATGTCCATCCGACTTTCCACGTGTCAAATCTCCGAAAGTGCATCGCCGACCACGACTTACATGTTCCTCTAGATGATCTACAAGTGAACGAAACATTACACTTCGTGGAAAAGCCTGTCGAAATCATGGATCGCCAAACCAAAGAACTCAGGCGCTCACGCATTCCTATTGTGAAGGTCCGGTGGGAAGGCAAACGAGGTGCGGAGTTCACTTGGGAACTCGAAAGCGACATGAAGGCAAAGTATCCACAGCTATTTAACGAAGGAGTAATGTCCGGATAAGAAAGGCAAGGTGGCATACTTGTAAATAAGGAGAGTCTCCTTATAAGCCTTGGCCTATAAATAGAACCATTAGGGTTCTCATTTAGAACTTTTGCCATTTTGCAACTTTGGAGCTTTGAAGGTTAGAGAGAGAAACTAGAGAGAGAAAGAGCTTCAAGTGATTCAAGGTGTTGTATCTTTTCAAATCATATACAAGATCACGGATTATTTTACGTTCGTGTGTTTCGGTCTTACTCGTGCACGGATTCCGCACGTCGAATGTGTTGTTACGCAATCGAATCGGAAATAAATCACGACCTACAATAATCAAGATTTTGAAAGAAAAAGAAAAAGAAAAAGGTTTTGAAAATGAAAAATTGGAAATTGAAAAAGATTTCTCTCAAACGACTTCGAATTGAAATCTAAAACTTTATAAGCTTTTAGATCAGACAATTTCGAACATCATATCCGAAAATTTTCAATTTTTACCCACACGTGATTCACGACCTAGTTACAGCTTTCAGCTTAATTTCGGGACGAAATTCCCTAAACAAGGGGAGGCTGTAACACCCCGTGTTTTCACGAGTGAAAGTCAAAGTCAAGGTCAAAGTCAACGACCGATTTCGCGCAACTTGACTCGTAGAGATGTTTTTATTTTATTTACATTATGTGGAGTAAGTGTCGTACATGACAATAATCGAATCATATTAATCGTATTTCAATCGACCTACGACCGTGAATGATAGGAAGTAACAATGCGATAAAGTCAATCAAGCTATGCTAATCGAATCGACATCGAATCGTGACTCGAGCTACGTGTCTTACTTGTTGTTTATACGTGTGTGTGTGCCTTACGTGTTACCTGTGCATGTTTATTTTATTTTATGAGATGTTGTGATAATCAAGCGAACTCAATCGAACTCGAAGTCTAACTCGAATGTAAACGAACCCGAACCCGAATTCCGAGACGAACCATATAAGAAGTAGTTGGGACTGAAAGTAATTTGACTAGGAAACCCTATCGAATCGCTCGCAAATCGAAACCGAAGCAACATCGCGCCGAAAACCTCAAGGGAGGCGGCATCCGCACGGATGGCCAATCCGCATGGATTGCCAATCCGCACGGATTGCCAATCCGCACGGATGACCAGTCCGCGCGGATAGCCTATCCGGGTACGTGCCATGCGCACGGCTCACCTCCTTTCCCTTTTTGGCATCCTATAAATACACGGGTCACTCTCCAACTTTTCCACTTTTGGCAAGTGACGTCCGAACCGCACGCATTCTTCACTTTTTCTCAGATTTCTCTCAATCCAGGTAAGATCTTGCACTAATTCTTGTACATTCTTGATCACTACACAACTCTACACATTTCCATCTTTCAAACCTCCACTTTTAACCATGAAATCATCCGGATTCAAGGTATTCTCGGGTGACGTCATCATGAAGTCCTTATGAACTTCAAGCTTGACCTCATTCCACCAAGAATATCTCGGATCTAAACGATTTCTACAAAATTTCACAATAACTTCACCTAGATCTAAACTTTTCTAAGGATAAAAGAGTTGAAAGAAATAAACCTAAGTTCTCTCCTTCTTTTTCCCTTAGAATCGGTACGAATCTGATCGGTTCTAGTCTCTACTCGATAATAGTGGTGCACTAGTTCCAGATCTGGAGTTCTACCCACAGACAACTGATTTCGGGGTCAACCGGAATGACCGTTCTGAGTCACCGACAGGCCGAGTTAGGGTGATTCCTGACCGGTCTAGTCACGCGGGTGAGAATACAATTCCAAGTAGTTGCCACGTAATCAGAACGTCTCGATAAACGACAACAGAAACCAAGAGTAGACGAACGGAACAATCAGACCAGAGACTGTCCGCACGGACCGGTTGTCCGCACGGACAAGCTGTGCGCCCGGATTACCATCCGCACGCACAGGTCATCCGGACGGCTTGTCACCCGGACGAGCTGCTCTTGGGACCCACTTTCCAAAGCAAGGTTGGAGTATCGACGAATGAGCAATCCGGACGGATGACCTCTGAATGGATTACTCTTCGGATCATGAGATACTAAGGCCTTAAAATGAAATTCAAACAAAGTTCATCCGCACGGCCAAGTCGTACGCACGGACAGACTATCCGGACGGATGGTTCCTGTCCGCGCGCACCGACTATCCGCACGGACCACCACTGTCCGCACGGACGCCCATACGCACGGATTGTCATCCGCGCGACCGGCTTGAAAGGTAGAAACACTTATGTGTTTTCTAAATGCTACAACGAAAACTCCAAAGCACAAGCCATCATACACAAACACATCTTAGGAAGAAACAATCCACTTGAACGTTTATCCACACAAACAATTTGACCGTACGGATAAGTCATCCGCACGCACAACTAATCCGCACGGGTTACCACCCGCACGGACAGTCGTACGCACGGATAGCTCATCCGGATGGATCATCATCCGCACGCAACACCATCCGCACGGACAGGTCATGCGCACGGATGACTTCCTTTCACTGATAGCTGATCCGCACGATCGGTTATCCTACCCACTCTCACTTTGTATTGTTTTACGCGCCACTTATCGTTATGCTATCGAATCTATTCAGGCTAACCGTACTCGCTGTAAAGCGCTCCCTTCAATCCATATCGCTGTGAGTATACTCGAACCCTTTTCGCTTTTAGCACTTTTGGGTGTTACATACGTTACGACTATTCAAACTACAACTATCACACTACTCAAGCTATTTTTAACGCTAAACCATTAATGCATGTTATACGTGGCTTATGAATGCTTGTTTGTTATGTTTACACATGGAATGCTGTCTACCTGCCTTAGCAACGATAGTACTATAGTTTGGACTCAGCACCCGTTCACACGGGGGTTGTTAAGGATCTTTTACTTGCATGGATTACGGTGGTAATCATGTATTGCGAACTGCCTCAGGCAGTCAACCCGCAGTCATTGGTATCGATGGATCTATGTCGATAACTAACGTGCTTCATTTCACTATGTGTACGTGCTGGTTATGCGTAAACGAATTCGAACTCTATATGCTATTATCAAACTTGTATGCTCACCTTTACATTTTATGTATTGACTTTATTTTAACGTATGTGACAGGTGCTTAGGTTGTTTATATGCTTCTCGGGCTGTGATGAAATCGAAGCTAGGAACTGGAGTCCTAGAAACCAACGAATAAATTGTTATGTTTAAATCTGAGTTGTCGGAACAGAATATTTGTTTAGTTTTGTCTATAATAACTTGTTTGCTATTTGAGACATGGTATGGGACATGTTAACTTAAATCGAATGGTAATGATAGTTGTTATGGAAACTTCTGGACAATCTGTTTCGCTCAGTGCCGCGCCCCGATGATTCCGCCATCGGTTGGGGTGTGACAAAAATCTTTCACCGTTTCTAACCATCGCCTTTGTCGCATATTTAACTCCTTCTGATCGAAGAAGTATTTTAAGCTCTTGTGATCGGTGAATATAGTGCACTTTACCCCATATAAATAGTGCCTCCATATTTTTAATGCAAATACTACCGCAGCCAACTCGAGATCGTGCGTGGGATATTTCTTCTCGTGTACCTTCAATTGTCTCGAAGCATAAGCTATAACTTTGCCCCGTTGCATCAAAACGCATCTGAGCCCCGATAGTGAAGCTTCCGAATACACCACCAAGTATTCGACCCCGTCCGGCAAGGTTAGTACCGGAGCTTGAGTTAATTTCTCTTTTAGCGTTTGAAACGCTCTTTCTTGATCAACACCCCAAATGAACTTTTCTTCCTTCCGGGTCAGCTTTGTTAGTGGCGACGCAATCTTGGAGAAATCTTGTATGAATCTCCTATAGTATCCCGCAAGCCCCAAAAAGCTTCTAATTTCCGAAGGGTTCTTCGGGGGATTCCATTTTGACACGGCCTCGATCTTTGACGGATCCACCAATACTCCGTCGGCACTTATGATGTGGCCAAGAAATTGTACCTCTCGTAACCAAAAGGCACACTTAGAGAATTTCGCATACAACCTTTCTCGTCTAAGCGTCTCTAACACCTCTTGTAAGTGGTGTTCATGTTCAGCTTCGCTTTTCGAATACACCAAAATATCATCGATAAACACGATGACTGACTTATCCAACATTGGGTTGCAAACCCGGTTCATGAGGTCCATGAAAGCCGCGGGTGCATTTGTTAGCCTAAATGACATCACGAGGAATTCGTAATGTCCGTATCTCGTGCGGAAAGCCGTCTTCGGCACATCTTCCTCCTTGACCTTTAGTTGGTGATACCCCGATCTAAGGTCAATTTTTGAAAACCAGTTCGCACCTTGTAATTGGTCGAATAAGTCATCTATCCTCGGAAGCGGGTATCGGTTCTTTACCGTGAGTTTGTTTAACTCCCGGTAATCGATACACATGCGCATGCTCCCGTCTTTCTTTTTCACGAACAGTACCGGTGCTCCCCAAGGAGACACACTCGGCCTTATGAATCCTTTGTCAAGCAGGTCTTGAATTTGGGACATCAACTCTTGTAATTCTGACGGTGCGAGTCGGTACGGTGCTTTTGCTATGGGTTTTGCGCCCGGAATCAATTCGATCCCGAACTCTACTTCCCGTTCAGGCGGTATCCCCGGTAAATCCTCCGGAAACACATCCTCATAGTCTCGTACTACCGGTACGTCTTCAATCTTCCGTGATCCTTTCTCGGGCTCATTTGCGTATATCATGAATGCCTTGCATCCTCGCTTCATAAGCTTGTGAGCTTTCAACATTGAGCATATTATAGGGTTGCCTCCTTTTTTGCCATAGATAGTGACGTGTTTCCCGCTCGGAGATATTAGCTTTATCTCCTTACGAAAACACACGACCTTCGCATGGTGCTGAGATAGCCAATCCATCCCAACGACTACTTGAAATTCCCCCATTGACATCGGTATTAGATCTATCAAGTATTCCTCATCGTCTATGTTTAATTTGCAGCTTTCTTCAAACGTCACAAACTATAAAACTTTTGTTGTCCCCTATTTCTACTTCTAAGGGCACAGATAATTTTGTCAATACAAATGAAGGATGTCGAATAAATCCATGCGAAATGAAGGATTTATTCGCACCCGTATCAAACAATACACGTGCTGGAATTGAGTTAATTGTGAATATACCTGAGACCACATCGGGTTCTATCTTTGCTTCGGCCGCGGTAAGTTGGAAGGACCTAGCCTTCGCCTTTGGAGTTTCCGTTGGAGACTCTTTTGTGTCTCCCTTTCCAACCAACTCGGGGCATTCAGACTTTTTGTGGCTGGGTTGATAACATTTGTAACAAACGGAAACTTTTCCAGGACATAGCGATGCAGTGTGCCCCGTCTTCCCACATACTGGACACGGCTTGTCTTTGAAGCGGCACTCACCTTTGTGACCCTTTCCACATACCTTGCAACTTGGCGACCCGCCTTTAGTCTCCACTTTCTTCCCTGATTCAGCAGTTCTAGCTTTCTTTGTAGGGCTTGGATTCACATCCTGTGCCCTTCGCTCACCCCTTTCAACTTGTTTCTTTAACTCGATTTCCCGCTCCCGGGCGGTGTTGATGATTTCTGTGAGAGTTTCATATTTTGAGGGAGTCATAAACTCCTGGTATTCAGCACTCAACATGTTATAATAGTAGTATATCTTCTGCTCTTCAGTGGTGACCAACTCGTCACAGAATCTCAGCTTATCCATGAAGATGCCCGTGATTTTATCAATTGATTCTCCCTTTTGTCTTAACTGGATAAATTCCTCTTTGATCCTGTTGATAACTGCTTTGGGACTATGGTGTTTAAGGAACAGCACCTTAAACTCATCCCAAGTCATAACCCTTGCCGCTTCGGCTCCTATTTCCTTTTTTTATTGTCCCACCAATCTTTGGCTTGACCCCTCAATTGACCCGTTCCGTAAGCAACAAAGTCACCTACGTCACAGTGGGTTCGTTCGAACACTCCTTCAACATCACTTAACCATCTTTGGCATATTATCGGGTCGACCTCCCCGTTATAGATTGGCGGTTTACACGCCATGAATTCCTTGTACGAACACCCCTTGCGTTCTCCCGATTTTCCTTTTATGAGGTTGACACTATCTTCCAACCTTTTGACTCGCTCTTCAACAAGCGACAACACCGTGCTTTGAATTTTGTCTATAAACCCGGATAGACTACCTTCAATTGCCTTCCCTACTTCTTCGGCAATTATTTCTTTCATTTGTTCGGTGCTTGTTTGCACCGGATTATCATCGTTTCCATCAGACATCTTGAAACTGAAATGTTTACATTTAAACGTTAAACATTTCATTTATAGCATTACTTCATTTGTTTCGGCTTAGCCAAGTTCTCAACTTGCTTTAACCGTTCACATTCGGTGCACTTTCCGGGTTTGAGTGTGTTAACATGCTCTTCCCATGCACATCAATTCATTTCTCATTTCTTACATAAGATATAATCTATTAAAATAATAAGTTAACTCTTACCATACGATCGATCAAGCTTGAACCGAACACTTGTTGACAACCTTAAGCTCTGATTACCAACTTGTAACACCCTTCTAATTACTACTCGAATTTAACGTTAATTCATAAGATTTTATAGATAAGATGACCCCTTTCCAAAACAAAGGTTCCAAAAGTAAAGTCCTAAAGTAACAAACATTAATCAACTACCGACTAATTTAAAACATTTATAAGTTGTTTAGAAATATGTTTACATCACAACACCGTCTAAACAAAACTAATTTACGCGGAAGCTTCAAAAGTTAGTGTTCGGTTCTTCAAAACATGCTTGATCGTCGTCCACATACTTGCTATACCTACAAACTGAAATTTTATCCAATATTAGTATTAAAGTTCTTGGAATTGTTTCTTAATCGAATCTACGCTTAGAAACAGATTCAATTAACCAATAAATGCAAGTTTTAACAAAGGATTTTGCACTCTACCGTAACTTACGGTATCTACCGTAAGTTACGGTAGACATGAAATTACACCAGTCACCGTAACACAGTACAGATCCACCGTAAACTCCTGATCTCTACCGTAAGTTACGGTGGGTACCGTAACTTACGGTAGCCCCTGTAACTTTGTGTTTTGACCTTTTTGTTTGTTTTGCCAACACCCCATTCTCGGGTTTCTCATTCTAACAAACCACACACTGAATTCTCGTATTCTAATATGTTCTTTATTATCAAATACAATGATCAAGTAACCGTATTATGATGCATTATCCACGCATTATTCGACTATCCGACCCGTTTGGCTTATCTACGGAATCCTCCATTACGATGACTACCAACGAGGTTCGGACCAATTCTTGACTTATTAAACAATTTAGTGAATTCTATCACTTTAAATCAACAAAATCTTTATTCTACAATTCTATTACACATATGCTAGTTATCAAAATTACCCAATGTAACGAGTCAAGTTACATACCTTTAGTGCACACCCTTCAAACGCAAGTCGCCACCGGCTTGTCCACTTGGAGCTCCGGTATCCTTCCCTATAGAGTTCGACCAAGACATGTTTAGAACTCTTTTCAATTCATAGTTCGCATATTTTGCCGAAACATCACAATTCATGCGGTTTAACTCAGATTTTCAGATTTAAGCCTTCTTTGAGGCATTTATTCAAACACTTTGAGGGCATAATTTTATATCATTCATATTCAAGTTCATGGTTTGCTATTTAGCTAAATTTATCATCAATAAAGCTTTCATATAACATTTAAACATCAAAATTTCTGAAATCAATTTCTATGGTCGAATTACACTAGAATAATCATTTTAAACCCTAGTGTTCACTAGTTTCCCACAAAACCCATGAATCACCTTCATTGTGTTCATGAGATTTCCAGAAATTAGCCATGTTTTCACATGTTATTGTTTAGGTTTCACTCCTAGACACTATACCATGCCTAATCTAACCAAATAACTAACATGCATCCTCAATTCTCAGATTTCCCAAATTCATGAGAATTTCAAACAGAGAATTAACATCAAATTTTACATACCTTGTAACCCCCTTGTGATGAGGATCACTAATCTATGTTCGGACTTTGATTTGGACTGAGTTTGATCCTTCAATTTAGAGATTTTGTGAGACTTAGGGTTGTGATGAACTTGGTCGCCCCCCTGCTCCTGGTTCGACCTCAACACACCAAAGTGTGTTTGAGTTTTTATTTTTCTTGTTTTATCAATTATTAGTTTCAATTTAGGCACCCTTTTCCCTTGCCTTTTGTTTTTATTTTATTTTAACCCCTAACTACTCATATGTCTTTAACTAACTAGGCTAGTGTTAATCCTAGTTAGTTTATCTTACTAATTTATTTGCAAACTAATTGAAATTAAGAAATTTGCATTTTCGGGATGTTACAGTTGTAAGTGTATACACCTGGTTCCACAGTTTGAATATTTGCAATAAGGGTGTCTGTGACTCCTTCATCATCTGGCTGCAGTACACCTATAGATACAAATTATTTAATTTATACATTAGAATCAAAATCGCAAGGTATACATGACATCGCATGCGAAATCAAATTTGAAGTGTTCTTAAAGAAATCGCATGTGTTTTTGTTGGTTTCGCATGTGCATAAAAGAATAGTGATTTTTTACATAGTTTCGCATGTGTTAAATAATGAGTTCGCATGTTTTACCTGCTGATGCCATTTGTACCAAAACAGTGGATATTACTTTTTGAGCTTCTTCATCCTGTCTACCTTCTTTGTTTGTAGTAACTTCATGATGAACCTTAGAAGTTGGATTTTCAGGCTCTTGATGTACAGGAGAGGGTGCAGTTTCATGCTCTTGAACCGAATCAGGCGGCACACAAATGGGATTATTCCGAAGCGTCTCATCCCACTGCTTACAGGCCGCCATAATATCTGGATCCCAAAAACACTTAGTTCTTGCTTCTGAAACTAAGTTGTTCATCCCTTGAACATCTTGAACCATTTTAATGTACTTTTTGACATTTGCTTTCATTTTTTTCAACAGGTTCTGTAATATTTTTCGAGTTAAGATACTATTAATTGAAATGTTAAATATAAATGGATTAAGTGGAAGTAATATTTTTTTGTGCTTACCTTTTTGTGGGTTCTCGAAGCCTCTAGTTCTCGTTCCTGGGCTGTGTCATAGAATACGGATGGTGAAAGTTGAACAGGAGTGTTGCAATAATCCATCATTTTCTGTGTTTGTGTTCCAACTCCCATCTCAAGGTTCAACTGAGACATTTCATGGATTTCAAAACTGAAATCCATGAAATCATCAATGTTCTCGTTATCTTTTGGCTCTTCCCCGGTTTCTTTGTTTTGTACTGCACGTGCAGTCCTTCTTTTATAGCTTATTGTGGTGTCAACCGGTGGTCGTAGTGTATAATCCTCCGTTGAAGGACCCTCTTCTTCTTCATTTTCTTCTTCTTCTTCACTCTCACTTGATATCCATATAAGTCCGTTATCCGAAATATGATCTTCGACTTTATCAATATCCGAAGATGTGATATAACGAATAACCGGTATCTCCACGGCTTTCTCAAACAGGTTAAGCCTCTTGTTGTACTCATGCGTGTATAGAAGCTGTATAAATCGCAAGATCATTTAATTATATAACAAAACAAACTAGTATTTGAAATATGTTATTAAAATGTAGTAATGTATACCGTAAGAAAGGCAACAGGTCCCACGAACTGTATTTTATAGTTCTTCCAGCCGGCTCGTGTACGACGCAAGGTGTCGAGTAGATATGAGCACCAATCTAGATTCTGTATTTCCTCAACATCTTCTAAACCAAGCAAACATCTATCATTTGCAAGTGTTGCCTTTGTAATCTCCGCAAAGAAGGTCATCCAGTACACAAGGAAATTTAATTTAAACAGGCTCCCACCTTCTCTTTGATTTTCCATTGTATTTGCAATTAAGCCATGGGTTATTCTCGCGTTCCCCCCCCCCCCCCCCCACTGGCTGAGGAATGTATCCCTGACAGCATTTCCCTGTTCTTTACCTTTTTCAATTTTCTCTTGCTTTTTAACGTTTCTCTTATCGGTTATTATCTCAACCTTCTTTGGCCCCTTTGGTATTCCAAATACCTCATAAACTGTGTCCGATGTTATTTTTATTTGGTGTTTTCCCACGTTTAGCTTATCGAACTTCTCGTCAAAGTTTCTGGCTAGCCAATATGCCAATCGTGTCGAAATATGGTTGATATTGATATCTAGAATAGCACCAAATCCCATATTCCTTATATCTTCAACCTGTTTTTTTGAAAATCTCTTCACAGTATCCATGTATGAGTTAGGTTGGCATCTCAGCAGTATTGCTTCATTGCTGTATTTGAAGAATTCCCTATGTTCTGTTTTAGGTTGTTCCACCTTTTTTTGAATGTTTTTTTGTCTGTATCTTTGATTTCCTCTCATCTTTTTTTCTTTTTTGGGAGTGGCTTAACAAAGTCATCATCTTCAGAACTTTCTACAACTATCCTTCTCTTTCTATTCTTGTTAACTTTTATCAGTCTTGATATTGGCCCTTCAAAGTCATCATCAGATTCTATTTCTACAAAATCGCATTTATCAGTTAATCATGTACATTAAGTCACTAAGTGATAAAATCGCATGAATTAGTTATCAATTCGCAAATTTTAATAATTCATTGCAAATTTTAATAATTCATTGTCAAATTTGCGAAATTAAAAACACAAATGCGAAATTAAAAACACTAATATATGCAATGAATTTATCAATTCGCATTTGTTAGTTAAGCATTACCAAAACTAGTCAATCTTTATAATTCGCATGCCTTAAGGATCAATTCGCATGTGTTAGTTAAGCATTACCAAAACCTTCAACAAACAGTATTTTATCATATGAAATCGCATTTGTCATACAAAACCCTCACAAAACCCTATATGATATCGCACATATATCATGTATAATTAAGAAAACTGCATAATCATGCCAAACCTAATAAATAAACATACCAGTCATAAACCCTAGCAAAATTGTAGTTGTGACCAATATTTAATCTTATAAAACTATATGTTTCAGTTAAAAGCTTAATAAACAAACAAAATCGCATTTGACATTAAAGTCCATGTATATTCTACTATAAAATCGCAAATTTCAATCGATACCTGGATTCATCTTCTTCGCTTGTGGTCTGTCGTTGTTTGCTTTGCTTCGTTTCTCAAAACTCATGAATCTTACTTGAATCGCAACGGAGAGTAGCAGGGAACTTTGTAGAAGGAGAATGCAATGTTGATTTTGGGTTTTACGGTATGTTTTGGGAGTTATTGTGTGCTGATTATTAGGGGTTTTGATCTCGCATTTGACGATTTTAACCTTGGCGGTTTCTTTTTATTAATTTTAAATTGATAAATTTAATAGTAAAACACGCTGTTTAAATGAGATGATCTGACGGTTGTGGATGAAGCGTACATAATGTACGATTAGAGTATTTGTATGATAACCGGCCTCTATATATATATATATATATATATATATATATATATATATATATATATATATATATATATATATATATATATTTTTAAGAATTAGTTCCAACCCAAACTGGTTTGAGCCCGCCTAAAAAATCATTTTAAATGCTAAGCCGAAACCGATTTAAATCTGTTCGGATGGATTAGGATTTTCAACCCTAAAACTAATTCTTAATCCAAACCGATTCGAGACCAAACTAAACAAAATCAGACCATTTTACAAACCAAACCGGTTTGAGCTCAAACCAGATTTTGTACACCTCTATTTAATATTACTAAAAAAAAACTCCAAAAACCCACATGACCCGAAAGCGTTCCTATCAAGAAATACCATTCACATTATAGCCCGACAATGAAACTAGAAAGACCCAAAACCGATATGAACGATTAGATCAAATCAAATTTGTATGTTATCCTTTAAAATTTGAAACAAACATATCGAAAGAAGTCTATCTTGCATGCCAACACACACACCTACGTGTCAAACTCTCTTTAACTCGTCACCCAAGTGTCCATCCAATGTTGTTTAGCTTCTCCTCCATAATAAAACCAATTCTTCACCGTCTTCTTCATTTCACTTCAATCCAATATCATTTACATGTTTCTTGATTGATCTCTGTATCAAATACTATATAAAAGTTTGCAAATCCGTTAGAAAACACAAGTATGCCGCGTGGATACGCCTTTGGGAGGGCCGATGAAGCCACCCACCCGGATTCGGCTCGCGCCACCTTGTCCGAGTTTCTTTCCACCTTCATGTTCGTCTTCGCCGCTGAAGGCTCCCTCCTTGCTCTAAGTATGAACTCGTTTTTCGATCGTCAACAAATTTAAATTTTGTTTTTTTATATATTTAGACAGGTTGTGCTAAACGTACCCGTTTTTATTTTACTGTCATGTCGGTTATTTTTATCTTAATACAGACAGTGTGAAAAGGCAAACCTACTTATATGGGCCATATAAAAAGCCACACATAGGAGTGATTTATGGTATAGGGGTGTCTAAAATATACCTTTATCAAGTTAGTTGTGCATTATGAAAAGGCGAATCTACTTATACAGGCCGTATAAAGAACATGACGGGCCAAATGGATCATTTTCGAAGTTTTTAATAGGTCAAATCTTGTAGGGTTGAAGTTTTAAATAGGTCAAATCATGTAGGGGTGTATTTAGCTAACCCTTTGTATGAATTTTGATGTTGGACTTTGACCATGCAGATAAGATGTACGGTGGCGAGCATGGACTGGCGGCGGCGGGGCTTTTATTGGTGGCGTTGGCTCACGCGCTCGCATTGTTTGCGGCTGTGGCGTCAAGTTTGAACGTATCCGGTGGACACATTAACCCAGCGGTCACGTTCGGTACTCTTGTAGCCGGTAGAGTGTCAGTGATTCGAGCCTTGTATTACTGGGTGGCCCAACTTCTTGGTGCCGTCGTTGCCTCGTTGTTACTCCGGCTGGCCACCGATGGAATGGTATACAATTGGGATTGTTTTTTTTTTTTTTTTTTTTTTTGAAAATTAAACTTCATAAAAACACACCTTCGACCCAAACGGGCAAAAGGCCAAACAAACAGAACCTCCCCGACCCAAGCGGGCAAAGGGAACAAATTACAACATGTACAGAGGGTATTTACACCAATCCACCCAATTAATATAATTACATGAATTTCTTCTTAAACCAAGCAAACCCCCTAGATTTTATCTCACAATTGGGATTGTTATAGGAGTGTTCACAACCTGGTCCGGTCCGGTCGGTTTTAATGGGCTAAACCGCTAACTATAGTTTTGGAAAGAAAAAAAAAGGGCAAATCAAACCAGCGAGTTTGGTTGGGTCGGTCCAATTTTGCCTCTTTTAGACCAAAAGAAATTTTTAGGAAACATAATTTTTTATTAAAAATTTATAAAACCAATAAGGTTTATTATATAGAGTAAATTGCTAAAATCGTCCATGAGGTTTGAGTATGTTTGTCATTTTCATCCAAAACAACTTTTTGTACCATGTAGTCTTTCATTTTTGGGATTTTTGTCATTTTCATCCAAACGTTTTGACTTTTTTGCCAAAATCGTCCATGAGATTTAGGATTTTTTGTCATTTTTATCCAAATATTTGATAGAAAAAATAAAGCAAATTAGATGTTTGGATTAAAATGGAAAAAAAATCCCAAAAAGTGAGGGATTATGTTGTAATAAAAAGTTGTTTGGATGAAAATGACAAACATACCCAAACCTTGGGACGATTTTGGCAATTTACTCTATTATATTTAGGGGTGAGCAAGTTTAGGCCCGGACCGAAAATAACCGAGAACCGAACTGAAAATATACCCAACCCGACCCGAATCCAAGTACCTAGGTATTTAGATCGGTTCCAATTTTTCATATAAAATAGGGTCGGGTCGGTTCGGTTCTCGGTTCTTTTCATGGTGAAACCCGACTTGGACCTATGGACCGGAACCGACCCTATATTTAGGGTAGTGAATCGGTTCTGTATTTTATGTTTGATCGGTTCTCGGGTCGGGTCGGGTAATGGTCGGGTTGGGTCGGGTTTTTCCTTTTGCTCACCCCTAATTATATTACATACTTCATGTTGTTAATGGTGTTTATGCGGTTGTTTCAAGTTCCGTCAACTCACTAAAACTGAACCATGAATCGTCGGACCATATACATTTCAAAGCGAACGTCTTGCTTTGGTTTGTCGGTTATTATGAGTTATGTGTTTTAACTTGCAGAGACCGGTCGGGTTTACGGTGGCAGCAGGAGTTGGAACCATAAATGCTCTACTGATGGAGATAGTTCTAACATTCGGGCTGGTTTACACCGTTTTCGCAACGGCAATCGACCATAAACGAGGGACGTTAGGGACAATAGCGCCATTGGCAATCGGGTTTATAGTGGGTGCTAACATTCTGGTGGGAGGGCCGTTCGAGGGGGCGTCAATGAACCCGGCAAGGGCGTTTGGGCCGGCTCTGGTGGGGTGGCGGTGGAACAACCATTGGGTGTACTGGCTGGGACCGTTTATCGGGGGTGCGATTGCGGGTTTGATATATGAGTTTGGGATAATACAGCCGGAAGTGGCTGTTCACACGCACCATCAGCCACTGGCTCCAGAAGATTACTAGAAGTTTTTACGTATAAAATGTGGGTTGATGTGTTTTTACCGTTACTTTTGTGGTGGTTGTTTCTTTTACCGTTGGTGTTTGTATTTTGTGGTACTGTGAATGTGGGTAACTTGTGGTGTGTGTGTTTTTGTTTTATGTAATTGGAGTTTGGAATTCTAATATAACAAATAATGGAGTACCTACCCTACCCCTTATTGTACAAATGTGAACTTCGTAAAATTGTAATGGGTGACATACGTCGGGTCCATTTTGGGACTTGACAACAATCACAGGTGCGGTGCGGATCCAGTCCACATTTCTGGGTTTCTAGGAACCCAATGTATTTGGGAAAAAATGAAAAAAAAAAACAGTGAGAACCTTATAGAATTTAGAAAAAATTAGTGAGAACTAAAGAGAATTTACCAAAAAGAACCCATTAGAATAAAATTTTGGATCCGCTACTGAACAACTAAGACCCTAGATGTACATCATGTGGGTTGTCTAAACGTATCTTACTAATCCTACTTAGTAGGGTTGTTTAAGGGTTGTTTTAAACGTATTTTAGTAATCTGACTTAGTAAAACTATCTTAGTAATTTGACTTAGTAAGGTTGTTCTAAACATATCTTCGTAGTATCTTAGTAATTTGACTTAGTAGGGGTATATATATATAGTATAGTAGTAAGCTAAGATCCTACTAATGTGATTTAGTAGGGGGTATATATGCATTTAATGGTTGTCTAAACGCATCTTAGGCTACACGGTATGGTGATGGTCCTCCCTTGGAGGATGGTCCGCCACGTAAGCGCCACGTAGGATGAGCATGAGGATGGGGCAAAGAGGATGGAGGTAAGGAAATGGGGGATGATCCTAAAATATATATATATATTGTATGTATATATGTGTGTGTGTGAGGAGGTTTTGTCCTCATATGGAACGTCCTGAACGGCAAGAAGAAGACGGAGGGGGGCGAGATGGAGGGAGGAAAGGCGCCGGACCGCGACGGTGGAGGACGAACCTCCATACCATCCATCCTTAGATTTGATTTAGTAGGGGTATATGTATCTAATGATTGTCTGATCTGACTTAGGGGCTGTTTGGTAGCATCTGAATGACATTAAGAGGCTACCTCTTAATGAAATCATTTAAGAGTTTAACAAAGATAATGTAGAAGAATGTGACATGTGATGGTTTACCATTCAGATGTTACCTCTTATCCAGTCAGACATAAGGTTACCTCTTATTCATTCAGACATAAGGGCCACAAATGATTTCATTAAGAGACAGCCTCTGAATGGATTAAGAGGCTACCAAACAGCCCCTTAGTAGGTTAAATGTATCTTAGAAATTTGACTTAGTAAGGGGTATATATAATTTAGTAGTAAGTTAAGATACTACTAATCTGATTTAGTAGGGGGTATATATGTATCTAATGGTTGTCTAAACGTATCTTAGTAATCTCACTTAGAGGACAAGGGGCGGTGCGTGATAGCACCGTGATACACAACCTTCAACGCGTAATACCCACCGCCACTCCAAGTTCAACGCGTTATAGTTCAACGGTAAACCCGATTTCGTTATTTTCTTCACGGCGTGATGGTTTTTTTTAGGGTAATTGTTGGTTGGGGGGAAATTGTTGGGTGTGGTGGTGAGTGATGACCATTGCCACCAAAAAGGTTGTGAGTGATGGAAAAATGGTTGATGACATGGCGGAACTTGATTGGGTGCTTGTGAGTGATAGAATTCTATCACTAGTGACCACCCCCACCCCCCTTAGTAGGCTAAACGTATCCTAGTAATCTGACTTAGTCCATGCGTAGTCGTTGGGGTGAATAATGCCTCACCCTAGGGCATTTTGCGCCATGTGGCAGCCCAGTCAGCAATGAGGCATTATTGGGCGTTTTTACAAAAGGGGTGTAGTGGGGGTGTGGGGATTGTGGGGCATTATGTTTTGTAATAAAATAAAATAAAATAAAATAAAAACATTTAAAAATCTTATTGGCCACCAACATAGTTGTCGATAGCGAATAGCGACAAATAGCGACAAGGCACCTATAGGCTACGTAGCGAATAGCGATTACACTAGAAAAGATTTTTGAAATTTTTTATATGTATATTACATCAAAATACCCTTATATATATGCTATTTTACATGTATATTTAACAAAAACTAATAGTTAGTAGCAAAGGACTTATATGTTGGGTGTGTGAATGAAAGTCTCAAAAGGTGGTAAATACTTTGTCCCACATTGGTGTGTAAACAAAGTTAGTGGTTGTTTATAAGGTAAAGTATTTACTACTCTATTGTAGCTTTATGACATGTTTTACCACAAGTCCTACCCGCGCGCAAGGGGTGCAAAAAATATAAATGTTTGCCGATCAAAATTACAACAAAACTATCTAGTTTGTTAAGAAAAAAATGTTCAAACATCTATTTTTATAACTTTCCCTTTAGGAATTCTTATATGTAGGTTTTTTGGGTTGGGTCCTTAAACTGGGACTTCACACAAAAACTAAAAGTGAATTCTTATACTGGGATTTGTACGAATTTTTTATACTTTCCTTAAAATAAAAATCTTTTTCTGTATTGCTTTTGATATTCGCTTTATATCATACTAGTTTTTGCTTCGCCCACATTGTAGGACACTAAGCCGAATGTTTATTTCTTATAACATGTGCGTCTGTATTTCGGTTACTTTTACATACTACTCATAACATGATCTCAAAAAAATTACATCGAGTCAAACAATTAAAACAAAACATTACCATACTTTTGCTAAAAACTAAAACGATGGAAAAACTATAGTTTTAAACTGGGAGCAAAATTTTTATTTTTTGCGACAAATGAGCGTTTGTCAGGCAGTCGCCTAACACGAATAAAAATTACACCGAGTCAACCAATTAAAACAAAACACTACCATGTTTTGTAAAAAAATTAAAATGATGGCATGATTTACACTGGGAGCAAAATCGTGAAGTGACCGAAAAAAAAACGACCGCAAAACTGTAAATTTGAACCGATGACAAAATCGTAATTTGGCTAGGAGGGAACAAAAACAAAACCAATGGCAAAACTATAGATTTAAACAGAGAAAAATCGTAATTTGTCTGGACCAATAGAGAAATATCAGGCTACCTGTAATTTTTGTCTGACACTATTCCCCTCTATAGTATGTGTATTATATATAAATTTTGCTTTTTTTTCCAATTTTGAATTTTGAAAATGCAAGACTATCTCTTGAACAAACCAATATTATAATGCAAAAATATGGTAGGCACAAGAAAAACATGATCCAATGTCGTATGGTAGGCAGAAGAAAAACATGACCCAATGTTGTGTGACAAGACGTATAATGCACAATACCTCTTGAGTAATAAACGCAACCAACGCAGTGACTTTTATCTTAGCATTAACTCGTATGAGTTGATATAATCAATCTCTTTTAAGTCTAGAAAGCACATAGTCCACAGGACCACAATAGAAGATTGTAATGGTTAATTACATAAATATTACCGAATATTTTTACACTGGGTTGTTATAGATTCATGTACCGAAAAAGAACCGATACCTCGGGGGAAAAATGTATTTAACGAACTTTTTATGTATAGTAGTGTTGAGTTCAAAATAAAATAATGTTGTTATAGTAGGTTTCTTTTGTATTAATATATGGTACTTTTAAATTCAAAACTAAAACAAACGACCCAAATACCGTGTGATATATAGTAAAGTTGAATTCAAAACGAACAAAACGTTGAATACCACATGACTAGCTTTCTCTTCTAGTATTTGACCACGAAGAAAACGTTGAAGATGATCTTTTCCTTTTACACCATCGCATGCATACTTCATGCCACCGTTGCCCTCACCTGTGTTAGCATGTCCCCAGCACCCGACTTTCGACTACGTAAATATTTGGTATACGAAGCAAGCGGCAAATGATTAAATATATGTCACATTCACATATGCATAAAATATGTTAAAAACCGCTACAACTATAGTAAAGTGAACGACTTATGAAACTAGTTGAAGCCCTAGTCCACAATCGATATGCACGCTTGATGCATCTCGCTTGTGACAATGTATACCTCCTTTCTTCAACCATCATAGCTCGTCGAAAAATTAACATCAATACGAAGAACAAACGCATTTGGGCTACTCAATATAGATTCGATAAAGATAATCAAACTATGCATTAATCAAACGATGGAATAAATAAAAACTCACATTACATATTATTTCATTTTAACATATAACAAAAATTGTAGTAAAATATACCCAAAGAGAATTGTCTTTCACTAAATTAACATTTTGCCCCAACACTCTAATAAAGTCGAGGCTTTGTTTTTTTTTTTTTTTTCTTTCAAACAAATCAAAAACAATAAAAGCGACTAACAAAACAACACAAAAATTGCAACCAAAACCTGACCTCAATTCGTCTTCTTCTGTTCCGGTGTTTGTTTCGCGGACTCATCCGGTTCAAAGCGCGGCAAATTTAACAATGTATTGACACGAGACACACCTTCAAGGGCGGACCAGTCTATCCCATCGTCGCCATTCACAGTTGCCGGATCCTCCTCATCTACGTTGTCATTCGCCAAATCGTCATCTCCTGGAACCCCGTCACTGGTTCGGACTGTACCACTAGGTTTTAAGATCAGCTCGTTTTTGTCAACATGATCAATTGTGGAAGCAGTTGAGATGTTGTTTGAGTGTGGTGTAAGAAAAAGGCAAACGACTGCACAGTCGTCAACTTTAGAGGTGGGGTATTTGTACTTCCATGCACGCACTGCTGACTCGACCACTGCTCGAGCTGCACCAGAACGTGACTCAGCAGACGCTACAATGTCTACAACTTCATTGTTTGTGAGCACATCCCAAATCTGTCATTTTACTAACAATAAGTAAACACTACACGAAGATGTTTCCTAACTAAATAAGGAATAATGGATTTAAATAATCCTAACTATTGTTAATTAGCCGTCACCGGTTCCAACTACAAAAATCACCACTGGCAGTCCCAACTATTAACATATTAGCCTCCAATGGACCCTGACTAACGGAACCCTAACAACGTTAGTCGTCAGAACCGTTTTTGGCCGGAAAAGGGTTCCTAAAGGTCCGATCTAAGGTTACAAAGAGGTTCGGGACGAAAATGTTGAGTTTTCCAGCCAAAATGGAGTTTCCTGGCGACCTCAATAATTGGGGGTTTTACTAGAAAAAGGATCCTAAAGGTCCGATCTAAGGTTACAAAGAGGTTTGGGACGAAAAGGTTGAGTTTTCTGGCCAAAAAGGAGTGTCCCGACAAAAAAAAAAAAAAAAACGTTTTTCCGGCGACCTTAATAATTGTGGCTTTTGCTAGAAAAAGGTTCCTAAAGGTCCAATCTAAGGTTACAAAGAAGTTTGGGACAAAAAGGTTGAATTTTCCGGCCAAAAACGTTTTTCCGGCGACAGGCGACTAGCGGCGCTAGGGTTCCGTTAGTCAGGGTCCATTGGAGGCCAATATGTTAATAGTTGGGACTGCCAGTGGTGATTTTTGTAGTTGGGACCAGTGACAGCCAATTAACAATAGTTGGGATTATTTAAATCCATTATTCCTCTAAATAATTAGATAATCAGTTGTTATAATATAAAATGTTAGAACACGAGCCTATATGATATCATGATTATCCGGATACTTTAAGATAAATCACGTCGAGTTGGCGGGTCAACGTGATTTGGGTTGGCGGGTTGAATCTTTGAACCCAAAAATGACTAGGGCCAAAGACATCAACAGTAACCAGGACACGCCAACCTTTAACCCGAACATGACTCGTTTAACCAAGTCAAACGGGTTGACATGTTGTAATCAAGCTATAAATGTGATAAATTAGGGGCGTGAATTTCTAAAAAGACCCGAAAACACGACACAAACCTAACACGAAATTCGCAGGTTTGGGTTTAATCCAAACAGGTTCGGGTAAGTTTCAGGTTGAACCCATTTAGCTAAACGAGTCAGGTTCTTGTCAACCCAATCAGGTTGGCAGGTTGACCCGTTTAACCCATTCATATTTACTTTATTTTTTACAATATGTTTTATGTCAAACTAAATTGGGTGTGTATTATATGCGATAATTATAACTTAAAAAGAGAAATTAATATAAGATTCTATAATTAAAATGCAACTGTATTATATACATTTGTGTTTTTGTAGTAAAATTTTAATATATTAATTCCCAAAAAAACGGGTTGAATGGGTCGTGTTCGGGTCAACCCGCAAATACTCCGGTCGTGTTCGGGTTCATATATAAGACACGAGTTTCGGGTTCGGGTTCGTCTAAAATTTTAATTTTATGGTTCACGACCTGTTTAGCACCCCCTAGTTAAATGGGGTCAGAGGTTTGTAAGAATTGGTTAAACAAGTCGGTGGGTCGATTTTCATGTTGGTTCAATGTCGAAACCGCATGGAAAATGGAAATAATATTCATACCCCGTCACTTGCCAAGACGACAAACTGGTCATCTTCGGTTAAACGTCGATAAAAGATATCAGGGACAGAGATGAGACCAAAATCTTTGAGGCAAAAATCCCCAAAAGCACGAGCCATGGCTAAACCCGGAGAGTCATTATTAGGTAGCCAAACTCGAGTGACATCAGGTTCATCATGAAGGGCGAAAACACGACCTCTGCATTTACGGATCCGTTCTGCTTCCGCTGAAAACATTGTTTTTAATTGTTAAAAAAGATACCATCATACATTGTATAAACTATACGTTTTACAAACTCGACTACATAACTGTCCTAAGGTTACAACATATGCTAACTAATCGGACCAGGTAAAACGCAGTTTGCGCTGGGTAGGTGAACTTCAAGCAAATAAACAACTTTTTGAATCCACCAGAAATAATCCTTTTAAAATTAAAAATTTCAAACTATGAAAACAGCTTAAGCATGGAGCATTTTTCTTCATCCAAACACTCAAAAGTGTTTGTCCGAAAAGGAAAACATAATAAGTGGAAAAGTTGTTTGGATAAGCAATCTAAAACATACCCTCTACTGAAAATAACAAGTAAACAACGGTAGGCCTGTAAATGAACCGAACGAACATTAACAATTGCATGTTTGTGTTGTTCATTCAACTTTAACCGAACACGAACATATAACCGAACACATTTCTTTTTGTTCATGTTCGTTTAATAAGAAAATGGGCATGTTCGTGTTCGTTTAAGACCTAAACAAACAGTTCAAGAACGTAAACGAATATAAACAAACTTAAACGAACGTAATTTAACAAACAATAAACAACACAAATGAACATGATTGAAGAAATGAACACAAATGAACATAATTTAGTGATTAATTACGATAAATTCGATTGAAAACCCATTTTTATTACTAGGAAACCCAATTACCAATTAGTTATATTTATATAAGTAGTTAGAAAGTTCCTTTTATGTTTAAATATAATATAAAAATAACTAATTGGTTGTATTAAACTGAAACGAACATAAAATGAACACGAATGAACGAACATAAACATATGTTCAAAAACATAAATGAACGAACAAAACGCGGGTTCATGTCGTTCATTTATTAAATAAACGAACATAAACGAATTTCCCGCCGAACAAGTTCACGAACAGTTCATGAACGTTTGGTTCGTTTACAGGCTTAAACAACGGATTTAGGATTCTAGAAAACATTATGGATATCGGGAACATTTTATCAAAATAAAATAATATAAGGACAAGAAGAAACCTGGAAGATTTGGTTTAAGATCCACAGTCAACTGAACTGCAACATGATAATTGTTTTTATCTTTAGTGCACAATATAGCTCTAGAGTCCCCAATATTTCCAATTATAAGATCCTGACCCTACAACAAACAATAAACCATTCACTTCAGTGTCATATCAAACACAAAAAATTAAGTTTTCAAGAGTGACGAGTTTATATATATATATATATACAGCAGAAGTATATAGTGTAAACTCTATCTTAGAGACTAAACCCACTAAACCCTATGTAACATATGTACGTAACACATGCTTGTAACACCTACGTAACATATGTTACATCCGAGCTAACGTATGATGTTACACATGTTACATTAAATAGTTTAATTAATTTTATTAACAAAAACTTATGATTTTTTTAAAAATATCGCTCGTCTTTTTTGGGTTTTTTTTTTAAAAGCCACTTGAAAATATGCATATCACGTTCCCTAATTTTTTTATAAACAAAACGATTTTTTACTTTAGGGTTTAGTCTCTAAGATAGAGTTTAGTATATATCCTCCCTATATCTATATATATATATATATAGAGGCCGGTTAACATACAAAATGCCTTAACGTACATTGCGTACGCAAGGCATTATCAACATGCGATTTTGATATTACTGAAGATCATGCGATTTTGGTTATTCATCAACATGCGATTTTGGGTATTCATCAACATGCGATTTTGGTTATTTATCACCATGCGATTTTATACTTGTTTGACCATGCGAACTTCTGAATTTATCAACATGCGATTTCTTGTTATAACGTGCGACTTGCCATTGCGTACGCAATGTACGTTAAGGCATATTGTACGATATACTTTTTCTATATATATATATAGGACAAAGATCCGTTAGGAACCACCCCTTATTGCGAGAACCGCGAGAACCAATGTGAACACAACCAAAAATGCCTAAAAATAGCTAAAAAACACACAATTTTTTTTTAATATTTTTTATGCTAAAATCGCTACTTTTAGTAGCCAAAAAAAAAATTAAAATTTTTTTTTTTAAATGTTTTTTTTTTTTGGGACTAAAAGTAGCGATTTTAACAAAAAAAATATTAAAAAAAAAATTAGATTTTTTTAGGTTTTTTGGGGTTTAGTTTTTAGCATTTTAGCTTGGGGGGGGGGGGGGGGGGGGGGGGGGGGGTTAGGTTTTTTTAGCTATTTTAGGTTGTGTTCACATTGGTTCTCGCAATAAAGGTGGTTCTCGCATGAACCTTACCCTATATATATATATATATATATATATATATATATATATAGGTAGATATATTAAAAAGAAACATTATACCTGTTTGATCAACGTAACAGCTGTCGTCCCGCTACAAAAGCAGTCAATATTAGCATACATCCTTAATTCCCTATCCATGACTTTAAAAGCCTTCAAAAACGAGTCTTTTAACACTTGCAATTTCTCAGGGTTTTTACTAATTTCAAGGTCTAAAAGAGCCTGGGAATCCTCAGAATTAAAGCTCGTTTCTTCGTTAAGGGTGATCTCCCGAAGGACATCGTTACTGCCCTTTGTATTGACTTCCCAATTTGCACTTAATTTCAAGGGGAGTGAGTCCCTCACTCTCTTAGCAACCATGTGGCCAAACGGTCCATGACCGTCAAACACACCACAGAAGATCGTGTCTGATCTTGACCCGAAATTCTGAAAAGCAAAATTAAATGGATTAATATCATGTTAAAATTCGATGATGTAAAATAATAGCAATGTTATTTCACTATTTCGGTTTTGTTTGTTTTAGTATTGTACTTTGATTCGGTCTATTTTAGTCACTGAATTTATAAAATTGTCTCATATTGGTCATTTTTTAAAATAATGACCATAATATCCTCAAAAGGTTTCACCAGGGCCATTGTAAGTATCATCAGTTTAGGGGTATAACGGTTATTATTTAAAAAGGTGACAAGAAAATGACTAAAATGAACCAGACTGTACAATAACTAAAATGAAACAAATCTGAAAGTAAGTTGCTACTTTTTTTTGCAAGTATGAATGTATGATCAAGCGATCACTTTTTTTTTGAGAAAGATGACATATATTAATGTTGGGAGCAAGTAGCTAATTTCTTAACGGCTCCAAGAGCAATACAATAACAAAAAAAAAAAAAAAACACTTTACATTACGACTCAACTACAATTTCAACTAAGTGAACAACTGAACATCATTATCATGAATCAAAGCATTAGATCATATATCTAAAAAGAAACTGTTAACATGAAATGAAGCAAAAGAAAACAAAAGGAAGACAAAGGTGATAGTGTCATACCTCCCAAACGATCATGGCATCTTGATTGGTACCCTTTTTGCCTTGTTGAGTAAACAACGAAGCAACTTCACTAGACCCATTCAGAAACATCCTCCCCGGAATCCTATGCAAATGATCTTCCCTATGCGTATTAAATGAAGAACTCCTCGATGTTCTTCTCTTCGAGTTTCTCCGTTTCTTAACCCCAAAACTCGGTGTTGTCGGGGAGCTTGGGTGAGGGCTCCTGCTTTCTCCTGATAAGCAGGACCCCATCCGTAGGGCCCTGACAATATTCAACAAGCACTCCAGTCCCGCGGCACAACCAAACCCCCTATTTTCAATTAATGAATCCGTGACAACCGCTTTCACAAACACGAAACCTTCGTGTTTGTGTAACCCTAATTCTCCAAATTCACCCCCAAAAACCACAATTTTTTCAATTCTCCAATTCCAAACCCTAAATTCTCACCAGATTCTGAATATTCCAGTTTAATATCAATCATACAACCACAATTGTTTCTCTCACTAACTAATAATCACAAAAATGATTACATGTACATCAAAACCAGCGTTTAGATTCAAATAATTCAATCTAAACAGATCCAAAATGCAATGAAATCAATTAGTAATCAAGAAATCCAGCTAATTAATCTATAATCTCGTTTAATCGGTGTTTTCTTTTTGCATACAGAATTGAAAGCAGGATGTAATTAACTAATAATGAATCAATAATAACAGCTCAGATCAAACGATTGAAAGGATATGATTATGCATCTATAAGAACAGGAACAGGTGGATTCAGAAATTAGGGAGATAGAATCGCAAGAAACGAGAGAATTGAGATCGGAAAACACGCAATGTCGTATACACAAATCGATCGATCGAAGGAGAGTTTTAGAGAGAGAAAGCCAGAGAGAGAGAGAATGTGACCTCGTTGTGTGAATGAGTAGACCAGACCGTGTCCTGTGGGTGTTAGATGATGGATCTCGACCCAAATCCATCTACTTATCCTGTTCTTTGTTGATCTTTGTTGAATAGATAATAATGATTACTTATTATATATATATATATATATATATATTTTTAACGGCCAACTAAATCACCGGATAATGATCTTGGGACGCCCTCAATCGAGCAGATGCATCCCCTCCTCCATAACGGTCAGAGTTGGATACATACCCGAACCACCAAGCCACCAGTTCCGGGGAAAACCCGCCGCCCGAAGACCCACTGCAGTAAAACCCGGTTCGGCTTGGTTTCAAACTGGCGACCTCTAGAGAGGCCTAGTTCTAAACTGCATTGCCACCACCAATTTCCTTCAAAGTGATGCTAGTGGGAGTTGAACTTGGGACCTCAAGAAGAGAAACCAAGTGACTAACCACTGGACCAACTTGTCAGGACTATATTATATTATATTATATTATATTACTAGCTTAGATTAGAAACCCGTGTATTAGACGAGTTTATATAAATATAAATTTATATACTAAGTAACAAACGCAAATAGGTGTAACCTTACAATCACATCAACCACTTACAGCAGTTCAAGTTCGACAACTGGTTAAAGAAATCACAAAGCAACCAAAGATCGTTGAAGCAGAAGCTCTTAGACTCACAGAAGAGCTTACCCACAAAGTGACACAAGTTGAAGCACTGATTAAAGATCTCAGAGAATCTATGATTCTATGAATAGGTGGCAAGCCACAACAGAAACTGAGTCTTATAAGTCAGCAGCAACAGCAACTTGGACCTTGGATGAACCATCAGTAGGTTTTAGCAAAACTACTGGTATTGGCAACTCAGCACAACAAACAGCTGTGACAACCCTCACAAATCCAGGTATCCGTACGAATTAATTAATATTTAATTAATGCTTAATTACTGTGCTTGCTTACAATAGTGGTTAAACTGCTTCTTGATTTCTGATACATACATACTCATGCATCACATTTTATACTGTCACTCTATTACTTATACACAAACATTAGTGACAACCTTGATGCACAAAAGCACAGTGAGCACACTATACGGATAACCCAGAAAACGTGCTGACAATGCCAGCACCAAAACAGACATTGTTCTGAGGCCAGTATGAGTCGGGAGTAGATTACTACACTAGTATGGAGTGTAGGGAGGTGAGAATCATAAAACTGTGTCACTAGGTGAAAGTTATAGTGACCGGAAGTGCCTAAAACATACTTTAATTACAAAATTTTGCACTTTAAGCAAAAATTCAGCTTTTAACATAACTAGTAAAGTGCAAAAACTTGGTAAAATAATACGAGACACTTTCCAAAGTGTCGGGAATTTACTGTGTCACTAAAAACACTATTAAAGACACTTTAAAGCTTTATTTGACACTTTAACGGATCAATATCCAACCGAACAACCGGACTTTACCCGGAACATAAAAATATTGCCAAAAACATTGTTTATACTTTTCTGAGCTAGTTAGGGTCCCCGAACACCCTTTATATTATACTACACACTTAATACACTAACTAATATAATTTAGAACCTAACTAGATCTTAACTATATCATCAAAACCCAACCATACCCCCCCCCCTCATAATGACGGTCACAAGGGGTGACCCACCCCTTGTCCTCCTTTGATTATTTTAATCCTAGATGTTGGGTATATAAACAACACATTACACATTGGATATTAGTGAATTTGGGTTATAAATGAGACTTAGGGGTAATCAATCTCTTTCATCACACAACATCCACAACTTGCTCTCTCTTTCCCTCTTTGCTTGGTTTCGGCCGAACACCACCACCCATCATACACTCACCATAAATTTTTGTTCAAGCCATTTTCTTACATACAAAGGTGCAAGGAGTCCAATAAACAAGCTCGGTGCTTTCGGAAGTGCAAGGACCTCTCTAGATTTCTTTTATCCACCTCATTTACATCTTGTTTCTTCCCTAGCCTTGAGCTAGTAGTAAGTGCCTCTAAACATCATCTTGATCTTGTTTATGGTGGTTAATAAGTGATTTAATGGTTGAAAGTTAAGAACACTAAAGAACATAACATAAAGTCTTGAACATAAGTGATTAATGGTGGATAAAGAGAAACTAGTTGTGTAAATCTTGTGAAACTTGTCTAGTTGTGATTATTTGATGTTGTTTGTTACTAGAAGTGAGATGGATCATCATCTAACCATACTAGATCATGTTCAAGAACATGAACTAGTAGTATGTTAGTGTTAAAGTTATGAAAGATGATGAAACTTTCCATCCACCATGAAACATGAACTTGAGTAAATGTAATTTTTCTTGTAAAATAAGGTTCTAAACTAGTAGATCTAAAGATCTACAAGTGGTTTTTCGAAAGAACCAAGCGGAAAATGCTAGTTTTGTTAAAACCCGGATATTTTATAAACAAGAAGCATTTATAGCAACTAAACAAGTGTGTAAACACTTGTGTCACAAGAAAATTTAACAAGAAATATTTTTGGTAAATCATGACTAGAAGTTGTGAAACTTCAAGATCTTTAAAAATAAAGTTTTTAAGAAACTAATTTCATTTTTAAAGATAACAAGATCTATTAAATATGTTAGAAAGTTACTACATATTTTTACAAAACATTCAAGTTCATGAGTTTATAATTATTCATATTTTGTCTAGTTTGATGAATAAAGATTTTATATTGTTGATTGATGATCGTTGATTGAAATTTTGAAAAGAAAATGATACGCTTGTAAGCGTGGACACCTCCAGTTACAGAGGAAACTCTGGCGAAATTTTTCCAGAAATATAACACTTAGAAATATTTTTCTAAACAAATGTTTACAAAATATATTTTTAACTTTGTTTTCAAAATAAACTTCGCCATGATTTTTATTTCAAGAATTACAAAGTATCGGAAGTGGATTTTCGTAAATAAAACTTGTTAAATATATATTTAGAATATATATTTCATAATAAAACGCTTGTGTGATTATGTGATTATTTTGTGAACTACATATATTATTTTTAGGATAAAAATAATATAATCTGGGAATATTACGAAATCACGACTCCAAAATAATACCAACGCTATCACAAATTAATATTTAAGTTACACCGGTATTATTATTACAACGCGAACTTTAAAATGTAACTTATGTATTTTCGGAAAATACTCTTAAATGTGTATTTTGATAAAGTATTATTTTGGAAATGGTATGAAGTAAAATATAATATTTTTGGGAAAAATATGTATATTTTGGAGTTAGAATATTTTAGACAAGTGATTAAAATATATTTTTCAAGTGAGACTTAAAAATATATTTTCGGAAATATAACGTATACATGTATTAAAACCCCCATCCTTGGGAAGGAATACACTTATAAAATAAATAAGAAGTGTGATTACGGAATAGATTAGATGATATGCGCAAGTTTCCGCATATGGTATTTTGGGGGTGTGACAGTTTGGTATCATAGCCACGGGTTATAGTGAACTAGGTTTTAAAATGTTTTTATAAAACCAGACTATAACCGAACAACTTCAAAAATCGACCATGACACTCAGCTCCAGATTGCAAGGTTCGTCCTCTGTTTACTTTATGCATTACTTACTTAGTAGTTACCCACACACGACTTGCATGAAACAACATATTTGATACCTCGATGTGATTACTTGTTGTAAGACCCAACTTAAAATAATGGAATTCTTAATATTTAACATGCATTTAGTACAAAATTTTTGAGTTTACAGAAATTTTCTTAACTTAAGACCATACGTGATCATAATATTCAAGTTATCATCCTACTAATTAAACATTCAAAACATGACTTCAAGTGTTTACATATTACTTAAAACAAAATGGATCAAGTGCGGAAGCTTTGTTTAGTGCGTTTGGTTCTTGATAACTGCTTGATTGCCATCCGGATTAGGTCCACCATCACCTACGGTCAAAACCATGAGAATAATTAGTTTTGGCACTTTTAAAAATCAAGTGAAAACAAGTTCTGTGCTTAAACGTGTCGAAAACAACAAAATCTCTCGTTTTGGGACGGTCGCGCTGCGCGACAGAGATAAGAGTCGGTCGTCGCGGCCCGCCACCACCGTGGCGTCGCGCGACGGTGATCTGGTTTGGCCGTGGCGTAGCGCTACGATCAGATTTTGACAGATTGTTTGTTGGCTGGAGCTGCAATTCAGCCCGACACCCTTTTTCTCAATTCCAAACTTTAAATCGATATAACTTTTGACTCGGGCGTCCGTTTTAGCCGATTCTTTTTCCTACGCGACCGTAATTTAATTACGGACGCGTTTATCAACACGATTTGCATAAAAATATCATTTCAAAAGCAGTTGGCTTATAATTCATCTCTTGTTTATTTGACCCATTTGTTTACAAGTTCCATAACTTGTATTATTGACATCACTAGTTTATGCCATTTCACCCGTTTCCATGTTTACCAATTATGGCTTTTCGCTCCCCTCCCGAGGGTACTTATGCAATAACTATCATGCTTAATTCCAAGGATTTAACCATGCTTTTCGAAATCATTTGACAAGCAAATATTCCGAACTTTAATCCCTCTACAAAGGTTCATGTTTTTACAACTCAACTTGTTTTGACCCGTTTGGATACCGAATGTGGATGCCCCTTTCAAGACACATCCAAACTCTATTTCTAACACATGTTTTGACCCGTTTTACATGTCTAAAGCACGTTGTCACTTCCGTGACTTAACGGGTTTTCTTGTTCGACTATATTCCATAACAACTAACTAGAATAAATATATAACATAATGTAGCGAAACCATAGGTCGCGTACCTTTAAAGAACGCCCTTCAAACGCCTCCGGCTTGTCCGCTTGTCGATTCGGATTCTTTACCTAAAGAGTTCCATTCACAATCAATTTAGAACTCTTTTATAATCAATAACGCACAATTCATTATGATATTCGAATCTGCGTTTTTGTCCGATCTTTATCGTTTTAATCCACACTTAGGCGTTTTAACAAACACCTAGCGGGTCAGATTTTTACCTAATCAATACTAGGTTCATGACATGTTATTTCCATCTATATCCACTTCAATTGAGCGAGTTACACCAAGTTTTAACATCAACAATTTCAGAATTTACCACATAAATTCAGTTTTCACTGGAATAAGAATCGTAATTCTTATGTTTATCTAGTTTCTACAATTCCATTAAACACCTACAATGGTGATTACAACTCTACAAGTATCATGCATGGTTTTTAACAAGAGATCATCTAGGGTTTATCTCTAGACATCATATTACTTCTAATTTGATCAATCAAACACATAATCAAGCTAAATTTTCGTTTTTCACAATTTACCTAAAATTCAAGATGCATCAAAATACCAAAATTTTGCATATCTTATGATCCATTAGTCGAGGTGATCACTAATGTGCATTCAGATTTCGATTTAGACTTGATTTAGGCTTCCAATTTGTGAGTTTTTGTGAATTTTAGGGTTTGAAAGAAACCCCCTGGTCGCCCTCTTCTTCTGATCGATCCAAGCACACACACATGTGTGTGTTTGGTGAGTTATTTGTTATTTAATCATTAAAGTTTTAGTTTTTTTTAATTTGGTCCCTCAACTTTTGTTTAACTTATAGTTTAGGTATTTCAACCTTAATATAAGTCACTTCAAGACTCTTAACTAACTGGGTTATAAATTCCTAGTTAGTTTGTTCTTGTTTATTTAACACTTTATTATCCTGATTTTGAATTTTTATAAATTTCGGGGTGTTACAAGTCCACCCCCTTAAAAAGGGTTTCATCCCCGAAACCGAATTACGTAACAAATAATGTAGGGTAGAGTCGTTGCATCTCCTCTTCGGATTCCCACGTGGTATCTGAACCTTTCCTGTGTTCCCATTTGACTCTTACTTGATTGATCTCTTTGTTCATTAGGATTTTCACCTTGCTGTCCAAAATCGCAATTGGCTTCACAACATAATTAAGGCTATCATCCACCTCGATATCATCATAGTGGACATAAGCTGTTTCGTCCGCTAGACATTTCCGAAGATGTGACACATGGAATGTGCTATGAATTCTGCTTAATTCTTCCGGTAGTTCAAGACGGTATGCTACCTTTCCTACTCGTTCGACAATCGTAAACGGCCCAATAAATCTTGGGCTTAATTTTCCTCTCTTTCTAAACTGGATAGCCCCCTTCCATGGGGATACCTTAAGCATGACCTTGTCGCCTACCTGAAACTCGATTGGTCTTCTCCTTTTGTCCGCATACGACTTTTGTCTATCCTGAGCCGCTTTCAAGTGGACGCCCGAACCACATCAATCTTTTCATTAGTGGCTCGAACTATATCTTTATGGGCGAGTTCACGTGGACCCACCTCACCCCAACACACCGGGGTCCGGCACTTCCTACCGTAAAGCATTTCATACGGTGCCATCCCGATACTAGCATGGTAGCTGTTGTTATATGAAAATTCGACCAATGGTAGATAAACATCCCAACTACCTCCGAGGTCAATAATACATGCCCGTAGCATGTCCTCCAATGTTTGTATTGTTCTTTCACTTTGTTCATCCGTCTGAGGGGTACGCAGTGCTGATGAACAATTTGGTTCCCATTTGCTCTTGGAAATCTCGCCAGAAATTTGAAGTGAACCGGGTATCCCTATCGGACACGATGGATACCGGTACTCCGTGGCGTGCCACTATCTCATTAGTGTAAACTTCAGACATCTTTTCAGACGTATATGTTTCACGTATCGGGATAAAATGAGCACTCTTGGTCAATCTATCAACAACTACCCATATAGCATCAAACCCACGGTTCATCTTTGGTAGTTTGGTTAATAGGTCCATTGTAACATGTTCCCATTTCCAAACCGGAATTTCCAACGGTTGGAGTTTACCGTATGGTTTTTGGTGTTCCGCCTTGACTTGTAGGCATGTCAGGCACTTCTCCACGTATTTCACTACATCCCTTTTCATTCCGGGCCACCAATAGTTTTGTTTCAAGTCGTTATACATCTTGGTCGCCCCCGGATGAATGGAATAACGGGATTTGTGAGCTTCATCGAGTAGGAGCTTTTTAACTCCACATGTGTTAGGAACCCAAATTCTATTGAAACGTGTTTTCAATCCGTGGTTGCCTTCTTCAAGATCCTTGAATTGGCCAACAATTCTTTCCTTTTTCCAGTTCCCCACCTTTAGTGCTTCAACTTGTGCTCCTCGGATTCGTTCTAGTAAGCCCGAGGTCACAATAGGTTGCATTGATTGTACCCTTATCGGGGCATAATCTGCCTTTCGGCTCAACGCATCTGCCACTACATTGGCTTTTCCGGGGTGGTAGTGTATTTCACAATCGTAATCCTTGACTGTTTCCAACCACCGCCTTTGCCTCATGTTTAATTCCTTCTGATCGAAGAAATATTTCAAACTTTTATGGTCAGTAAAGATAGTACATTTTACCCCATACAAATAATGTCTCCATATTTTTAAGGCAAAAACCACTGCTGCCAGCTCCAACTCATGAGTCGGGTATTTCTTTTCATGGATCTTTAGTTGCCTCGAGGCATAGGCTATGACCTTGCCTCGTTGCATTAAAACACATCCGAGCCCCGAATGCGACGCATCAGAATAAACCACCATGTCGTAAACCCCTTTCGGTAACGTTAACACCGGAGCGTGAGTTAACTTTTCTTTGAGTGTTTGGAAGGCTTTCTCTTGTTCAACGCCCCATACAAATCTTTCCTCCTTGCGAGTCAGTTTGGTCAATGGTAAGGCAATTTTGGAGAAATCTTGTATGAATCTCCGATAATATCCCGCGAGCCCTAAAAAGCTTCGGATTTCTGAGGGATTCCTTGGAGTGCTCCATTTTGACACGGCTTCTACTTTTGACGGATCCACTAGTACCTCGTCAGCACTAATGATATGCCCGAGAAACTGCACTTCTCGTAACCAGAAGGCACACTTTGAGAATTTTGCATACAGCTTTTCTCGTCTGAGTGTCTCTAACACTTCTTGCAAATGGTAAACATGCTCAGCTTCATTCTTCGAATACACTAAAGTGTCATCGTTAAATACGATTACCGACTTATCCAGCATAGGTTTGCAAACCCGGTTCATGAGATCCATGAAAGTCGCGGGTGCATTAGTCAACCCAAAGGGCATCACGAGGAACTCATAATGTCCGTATCGCGTACGAAAGGCCGTCTTCGGTACGTCTTCCTCCTTGACTTTCAACTGGTGATAACCTGATCTGAGATCAATCTTTGAGAACCAACTCGCTCCTTGTAGCTGGTCAAACAAGTCATCAATTCTTGGAAGTGGGTATCGATTGTTTTTTCCGTGAGTTTGTTTAACTCCCGGTAGTCGATACACATACGCATACTGCCATCCTTCTTTTTCACAAATAGTACTGGTGCGCCCCACGGGGATACACTCGGTCGGATAAACCCTTTGTCAAGCAGTTCTTGGATTTGAGACATCAATTCTTGTAGCTCTGACGGTGCGAGCCGATACGGTGCCTTGGCCACTGGTTTCGCGCCCGGAATCAATTCGATTCCGAACTCTATCTCCCGTTCTGGTGGTATTCCCGGTAAATCTTCCGGGAACACATCTTTATAATCGCATACCACCGGCACGTCTCCGATTTTGAGGGATTCTTTCTCCGACTCATTTGCGTATACCATATATGCCTTGCATCCATGTTTCATAAGTTTGTGAGCTTCTAGCATTGTGCATACCATCGGGTTACCCCCTTTTTCACCGTATATCGTAACGTGCTTTCCGCTAGGAGATGTCAGTTTTATTTCCTTTCGGAAACATGCCACCTTTGCGTGGTATCGGGACAACCAATCCATACCCACGATCACTTGAAATTCTCCCATCGACATTGGGATTAAGTCTATTGTGTATTCTTCATCGTCAATGCTCAATTTACAATTTTTACATACATCACAAACGATAAAACTCTTGTTATTACCTATCTCTACTTCTAAAGGCATAGGTAATTTTGTTCGAACAAATAAAGGATGTCGAATAAACCCATATGAAATAAAGGATTTATTCGCACCCGTATCAAATAATATACGTGCAGGAATCGAGTTTACAGCAAATATACTTGAAACCACTTCGGGTTCAACTTTTGTTTCTGCGGCAGTCAAGTGGAAAGATCTAGCCTTTGCCTTCGGGGCTTCACCTTTCGTGTCTTGCCCGTCTTTCTTTCCCACTAGTTCCGAGCATTCTGATTTCTTGTGACCCGGTCGATAACAATTGTAGCAAACCGTCACTTTTTCCGGGCATGATGAAACCATATGTCCCATTTTCCGACATATGGGGCAAGGTTTATCCTTGAAGCGACATTCGCCCCTATGACCCTTTCCACAGATTTTGCAATTTGGCGACCCGCCTTTTGCATCCGATTTCTTCACTGTTTCGTTCGTTCGCGCTTTCTTGGTAGGGCTTGGATTAACATCACGTGCCCTTCGTTCGCCCCGTTCAACTTGCTTTTTCAATTCAATCTCCTGTTCCCGAGCAACATTTATGATCTCGGTAAGGGTCTCATACTTTGAAGGAGTCATAAACTCCCTATACTCGGCGCTCAACATATCGTAATAATAATATATCTTCTGTTCTTCGTTCGTTATCAGTTCATCACAAAACTTCATTTTATCCACGAACATTCCCGTGATTTTGTCAATGGACTCACCCTTGTGTCTAAGCTGCATGAATTCTTCTTTGATTCTGTTAACAACTGCCTTAGGACTATGATGTTTAAGAAACGGTGTCTTAAATTCATCCCATGTCATAGCCTTAGCCGCTTCACTTCCAATTTCTTTCTTCTTGTTATCCCACCAGTCTTTCGCTTGACCCCTTAACTGACCCGTACCATAGGCTACGTAGTCATCTTCATCACAATGGGTCCTTTCAAACACTCCTTCGATGTCGCTTAGCCATCGTTGGCATATTATCGGGTCAACCTCCCCGTTAAAGACTGGCGGTTTACACGCCTTGAATTCTTTCTATGAACAAGGCTTTCGTCCTCCGGACTTCTCCTTTGTTATATTGGCATTATCTTCCAATTTCTTGATTCTTTCATCAACCACTGATAGTACCGTGTTCTGGATCTTATCGATGAAACCAGACAAACTATTTTCGATTGCCTTTCCAACCTCCTCGGCAATCACTTCTCTCATTTACTTGGTGACCCTCGGCACCGCATCATCGTTACTTTCATCCGCCATCTTAAATACTGAAATGTTTACATTAACCGTTAAACATTTCATTTATAACATATGATTTACTTGTTTTGGTTTAATCAAGTTCATAACTTGATTCAACCGTTCTTGTTTCATGCATTTCTTGTGTTTGAGTGAGCTTACACACTCTTTTCGTGCATATTAGTTCATGTTTCATTTCTATATTCTCTAAATAACAATTAACTCTTACCGGATGCTTGATCAAGCTTGTACCGAACACACTTTATTGACAACCCTTAGCTCTGATTACCAACTTGTAAGACCCAACTTAAAATAACGGAATTCTTAATATTTAACATGCATTTTGTACAAAATTTTCGAGTTTACAGAAATTTTCTTAACTTAAGACCATACGTGATCATAATATTCAAGTTACCATCTTACTAATTAAACATTCAAAACATGACTTCAAGTGTTTACATATTACTTAAAACAAAATGGATCAAGTGCGGAAGCTTTGTTTAGTGCGTTTGGTTCTTGATAACTGCTTGATCGCCATCCGGATTAGGTCCACCATCACCTACGGTCAAAACCATGAGAATAATTAGTTTGGCACTTTTAAAAATCAAGTGTAAACAAGTTCTGTGCTTAAACGTGTCGAAAACAACAAAATCTCTCGTTTTGGGACGGTCGCGCTGCGCGACGGAGATAAGAGTCGGCCGTCGCGGCCCGCCACCACCGTGGCGTCGCGCGACGGTGATCTGGTTTGGCCGTAGCGTAGCGCTACGGTCAGATTTTGACAGATTGTTTGTTGGCTAGAGCTGCAATTCAGCCCAGCACCCTTTTTCTCAATTCCAAACTTTAAATCGACATAACTTTTGACTCGGGCGTCCGTTTTAGCCGAATCTTTTTCCTACGCGACCGTAATTTAATTACGGACGCGTTTATCAACACGATTTGCATAAAAATATCATTTCAAAAGCAGTTGGCTTATAATTCATCTCTTGTTTATTTGACCCATTTGTTTACAAGTTCCATAACTTGTATTATTGGCATCACTAGTTTTAGGCCATTTCACCCGTTTCCATGTTTACCAATTATGGCTTTTCGCTCCCCTCCCGAGGGTGCTTATGCAATAACTATCATGCTTAATTCCAAGGATTTAACCATGCTTTTCAAAATCATTTGACAAGCAAATATTCCGAACTTTAATCCCTCTACAAAGGTTCATGTTTTTACAACTCAACTTGTTTTGACCCGTTTGGATGCCGAATGTGGATGCCCCTTTCAAGACATATCCAAACTCTATTTCTAACACATGTTTTGACCCGCTTTACTTGTCTAAAGCACGTTGCCACTTCCGTGACTTAACGGGTTTTCTTGTTCGACTATATTCCATAACAACTACCTAGAATAAATATATAACATAATGTAGTGAAACCATAGGTTGCGTACCTTTAAAGAACGCCCTTCAAACGCGTATCACCTCTGGCTTGTCCGCTTGTCGATCCAGATTCTTTACCTAAAGAGTTCCATTCACAATCAATTTAGAACTCTTTTATAATCAATAACGCACAATTCAATATGATATTCGAATCTGCGTTTTTGTCCGATCTTTATCGTTTTAATCCGCACTTAGGCATTTTAACAAACACCTAGCGGGTCAGATTTTTACCTAATCAATACTAGGTTCATGACATGTTATTTCCATCTATATCCACTTCAATTGAGTGATTTACACCAAGTTTTAACATCAACAATTTCAGAATTTACCACATAAATTCAGTTTTCACTGGAATAAGAATCGTAATTCTAGTGTTTATCTAGCTTCTACAATTCCATTAAACACCTACAATGGTGATTACAACTCTACAAGTATCATGCATGGTTTTTAATAAGAGATCATCTAGGGTTTATCTCTAGACATCATATTACTTCTAATTTGATCAATCAAACACATAATCAAGCAAAATTTTCATTTTTCACAATTTACCTAAAATTCAAGATGCATCAAAATACCAAAATTTTGCATACCTTATGATCCCTTCGTCGAGGTGATCACTAATGTGCATTCAGATTTCGATTTAGACTTGATTTAGGCTTCCAATTTGTGAGTTTTTGTGAATTTTAGGGTTTGAAAGAAACCCCCTGGTCGCCCTCTTCTTCTGATCGATCCAAGCACACACACATGTGTGTGTTTGGTGAGTTATTTGTTATTTAATCATTAAAGTTTCAGTTTTTATTAATTTGGTCCCTCAACTTTTGTTTAACTTATAGTTTAGGTATTTCAACCTTAATATAAGTCACTTCAAGACTCTTAACTAACTGGGTTATAAATTCCTAGTTAGTTTGTTCTTGTTTATTTAACACTTTATTATCCTGATTTTAAATTTTTATAAATTTCGGGGTGTTACACTTGTGCTGCATGTTTTAGTGGAGCTAGATAGTGTGGCACTACCCTTCGACTCTTGTGATTATTAATTCTGTAATGCCTTTCATTTTACTATTTGAATGTGGGGGAAACTTTTAACGCAAGTTAAGAGGCACTGAGATAAACATGCAAATTGCCTTATTATTATGGGTGCACACATAATAATAACGTGAGGTGCATGTGAGTCCTAGTGAGGCTTAACGAGTGTGAGAAGGGTTCTGCCCTATTGTTTGGTGTAAACTTGGTAGTTTGTAGCTGTCAACGTGAGATTTGACTCCTACCTTATCTCGACTCTTAAACTTGTTCCCTCTCCTTATATAGAATCATGAGTGGACGAGGCCATGGACGTGGACACATCGCGATGACTCAGGCTGAGTTGACAAATTTGATTAACATCCGTGTGGCTGAGGCATTAGTAGCCTATCAAGCTGGTACGATATGTGCCAAATCTTCTTTATTCTTGTGTCGCGTACACAACTCTTACCCTTGTGTTGTATTTTCCTTTCGTCCATTAGGTCAGCAAGCGAAACAGAATCAAAACCATTCGCCTGCTTGCACTTTCAAGATGTTAATGGATTGTAAGCCACAGACATTCAGTGGGACTGAAGGGGTTGTGGGGTTACTACGTTGGTTTGAGAAGGCTGAGTCAGTGTTCGCTATGTGTAACTGTCCCGAGGGGGACCGTGTGAAGTATGCTACAGGCACCTTGGAGGATGGTGCCTTAACTTGGTGGAATGCCCAGGTGCAAATGTTGGGCATCGAAATGGCTAATGCAATGACATGGGATGATTTTAAGGAGTTGATGCGCGAAGAGTACTGTCCTCGTGATGAGATTCAGAAGCTCGAGAACGAGTACTACGATTTGAAGATGGAAGGGTCTGAGATCGAGGCTTACACGAAACGATCTCATGAACTAGCAATTTTGTGCCCTAACCTGTCTCGACCCCCACCTTGAAGAATTGAACTATACATCAAGGGCCTAGCACCATCGGTAAAGAGTTTGGTCACTGCTGCAAACCTCAACAATCTGCCTACGATCATCCGTTTAGCACACAAGATTACTGACCAAGAGGTCGAGCGTGGTGCGTTACCGCCACGTGTTTCTGCTACTACCCCTACTGCTACGGCTAACACACCTGCTAGTGATAACAAGCGTAAATGGAACGATACTGACAAAGCAACCAGTGCGAGTCAATCTCAGAAAAGGCCTGACAACAACAATAACCGCAGTTTCAGTCAGTCGTCCTCAGTTAATCAAGGCCAGGGCAGCAATCAGAATCAAGGCTCCTACGTTTGTACGAAGCCAAAGTGCAACAAGTGTGGTTTTCATCATTATGGATCATGTGTCCAGGCCTGCCGTAGGTGCGAAAAGGTGGGCCATGAGGCCAAAGACTGTAGAGCCCCGCACCCAAATCAACGACATCAGCAACAGCAAAGGCAGCAGCCCCATCAGAACCAAGGCTATAGGAAGGGGTGCTTCCAGTGTGGGGATGAGGGCCACCTCAAGCGGGATTGCCCTCAGCTGAATCAGAATGTCAACGACAACAACAACCGCCAGAACAACAACAACAATGCTGGGAACAACAACAATGGCAACAATGGGGGCAATGGTGCTCGTGGAAAAGTATTTACAATTGGAGCAGGTGATGCTAGGAACGACGAAAATGTCGTGACTGGTACGTTTTATGTGAACAACCTCTTTGCTTCTGTATTATTTGATTCCGGTGCCGATTGGAGTTATGTGTCCCTAGAGTTCAGTCAGCGATTAGGGTTAACCCCAACGCCTTTAGAAGTTAAGCATGTAGTAGAATTAGCTGATGGCAAAACGATTGAAGCCTCACACGTTCTTAAGGGTTGTGAACTATATCTTGTGGGTCAAGTATTTGAAATTGACCTCCTTCCTGTTACCCTCGGTAGTTTTGATATAGTGGTTGGTATGGATTGGTTGTCTAAGCATCAAGCGGAAATTCTCCGTAAAGAGAAAATCGTGCGTATACCGCTTCTTAGTGGAGAATTTTTATCAGTTCAGGGGCATCACAGTGGTGCGATGGTTGGTATCATCTCAGCCATGCAGGCGCAGAAGTGTCTACGAAAGGGGTATCCTGCTATTCTAGCACTTGTTATAAATACTCCGTCTGAAGAAAGAAAGATTGAAGACCTGCCAGTGGTTCGTGAATTTTCTGATGTATTTCCTGAGGAACTACCTGGGTTACCTCCTCACCGTCAAGTGGAATTTCAGATCGATCTTGCACCAGGAGCAGCTCCAATTGCTCGTGCTCCTTATCGTCTTGCACCGGGAGAGTTGCAAGAGTTATCTAATAAACTTCAAGAACTGTTGGATAGGGGTTTTATCCGACCCATTTCTTCGCCTTAGGGAGCCCCGGTTCTGTTTATAAAGAAGAAAGATGGGTCCTTTCGCATGTGTATTGATTATCGGGAACTCAACAAGGTGACAGTTAAGAATCGTTATCCGCTACCACGTATCGATGACTTATTTGACCAGTTGAAAGGGTCAAGTTTTTACTCGAAGATCGACTTAAGATCGGGCTATCATTAGATGAGAGTCCGAGAGGAGGATGTTCCTAAAACGGCTTTTCGAACGCGGTATGGGCACTATGAGTTTTTAGTTATGCCGTTTGGGTTGACGAATGCGCCAGCGGTCTTCATGGATCTCATGAACCGAGTATGCAAACCGTATCTCGACGACTTCGTTATTGTATTTATCGACGACATTCTGATCTACTCAAAGAACAAGGAAGATCACGAGCGGCACTTGCGTCTTATTTTGGAGCTTCTGAGGAAGGAACAGCTTTACGTGAAATTCTCTAAGTGTGACTTCTGGATTCGAGAGGTACACTTCCTTGGCCACATTGTGAATGAATCGGGGATACACGTGGATCCTGCTAAAATTGATGCTATCAGAAATTGGGCGGCACCAAAGACTCCTTCAGAGGTGCGACAATTTCTTGGATTCGCTGGGTACTATCGCAGGTTTATTAAGGACTTTTCGAAGATTGCCCAACCTCTCACCTCTTTGACACAGAAAGGCTTTGTATACTCGTGGGGAACGAAGCAAGAGGATGCTTTCCGGCTATTAAAACAGAAACTCTGCAGTGCACCGATCTTGTCTCTACCTGAAGGTACAGAAGATTTTGTGGTATATTGTGATGCTTCCATTCAGGGTCTCGGTTGCGTGTTGATGCAACACGAGAAGGTGGTAGCCTACGCCTTGCGGCAGTTGAAGGTCCACGAAAGGAATTATACGACACACGACTTAGAGTTGGGAGTTGTGGTGTTTGCACTCAAAATCTGGAGGCATTACCTATACGGTACTAAATGCACTATTTATACCGACCATAGGAGCCTTTAGCATATTTTTTACCAGAAGGATTTGAATATGCGACAGCGTCGCTGGGTAGAACTCTTAAATGACTACGACTGTGCAATCAAGTATCATTCGGGTAAGGCTAACGTGGTAGCTGACGCTCTCAGTCGAAAAGAATCGAAACCCAAATGTGTTCGCGCTTTGCAGCTCACCATTCATTCTAACCTACCTGACCAGATCCGTTTTGCACAAACTGAAGAGTTGAAAGAGGAAAACATCGAAGCAGAGTACTTAAGGGGCATGGAAAAACGATTTGTAGAAATATCGGATGGTATCCTCTACTTCATGGTGCGTGTATGGATTCCTTTGTTCGGTAACCTTAGAGAGCTTGTGATGGACGAAGTACACAAGTCTCGATACTCTGTTCACCCAGGTTCGGATAAGATGTATCAGGATCTCAAAGTCATGTATTGGTGGCCGAAGATGAAAGGTCACATTGCAACTTATGTGAGTAAATGTTTGACCTGCTCTAAAGTTAAAGTGGAATATCAGAAGCCGTCTGGATTGCTGTAACAACCAGAAATACCCATATGGAAATGGGAGCAAATCGCAATGGATTTTGTCACTGGGCTACCTAGAACTCAAAACGGGAACGACACAATTTGGGTGGTCGTTGATCGTCTCACGAATTCAGCGCACTTAATCGTAATGGATTTTGTCACTGGGCTACCTAGAACTCCATATCAGTCGAACTTATCATTCCCTTTATCTCGGTTAGTGTCCAACCATTATTGACTGTTTGCTTTGAAATCATTAGTGACTATTTACTATGTGATACTTGGTGTCTTGATTATGGTAATCAATTAATGATGATTGTTAACCCGGTCTCCGTATGGTGATGATAAACGGATGTTTCATAGATTCTTGATAATAACAAACCACTAGACCTATGTGATTATCAGTTACAGTTGGGTATGATGTGTTAAATTAGGGTTTTGCATGATTAAAATTGTAGTCATAATGTAAACGATTTGGTCAGAATGATAAATTGATGATATGTATATTTGAATTGTTAATGTCCTTGTTGAATGATTGATGATTGATCGATGATCATGATGTAACTGTTGATGATGATTAGGGTACTAGAACATGTAGAATTTTAACCGATTGTATTTGTAACTGTTGCTCGACGAGACATATGATTTTGGTCACACCACATATCGACGAAACATGGGTGTTTCGTCGACAAGCAGACCGACGAAACATAGGGTCTTTCGTCGACAAGTTGTCCGACGAAACATGATTTTTCGTCACAAGAATGTTTCGCCGTGGAAGTCACTGAAATGAACAGTAGGTGCTTGTGATGTTAATGATGACAGATACTTCTGTGTGTATACGATCTTTGTTACATATTAATGATGAGATGCATGCTACTTGTTGCACCGTAACTCTGTGATGAATGCAATCTGTGAAAAACATATGACTTGGGTGATTATGAGACTGATAAGTATTGTTAACCACGGTAGGGTTGGTTGATTAACTTGGAAACAGGTAACTAAACAAACCGAGCAAACCAAGGTGAGTTCACTGCTTTTTCTCCAAGCATGCGTCCCGGGGAGGGACATCTGGTAATCGTTCCGGGGAGGAACGTCGGGTTATTGGGATGTTGGTTATTACACTCATTTCTATCATTAAGTCCCCTTACATATACTGATTGGTTGCCGGGGAGGCAACGGGGTTATTAGTTGATAGCGCTATTAGGTTTGGCACCCTCACACCGTACCGGGGAGGACGGTCGTGAACTAATTACCTTAACCACTTGACCAATGTGTGATAGAGCATTGGGGTTTGGGCAAATAAATCTAGAGCTATCTGCGGTAATCGAGTTAATAACAACATCAAATCATGGAAATGTTTTATACTCATATCTGGTAACTAAAATGTGTAAACAAACTTTGAACTCACCAGCGTCGTCTGACACACTTGTCTGCATGCTTGCAGGTCGTTAGATTCTTGGTTATGGACTTGGTATCTGGGAGTGCTGGAGTGGTCATGGGTCACAACTCTTGGATATTTATTCTTAATTTAGTACATTGTTTTGAAACACTTGAACAACGAATTATCTTATGCTTCCGCTGAACGTTTACTTTGGTTTTAACTTATGACTTGGATTTACATTATGAAAAGAATCGAATGTTTTATTTAGATATTTATTATTGGTTCAATATGATTGGTGGCTTGGATCCTGGTACGTCACACGTCCCGCAGTATTTCCGCATGTGGTATTTTGGGTGTGTGACAAAAATGAATGCTCACACCCAGGATATGCTCTGTGACACCCCAGGAAAATCTGGAAAACAACGCAACTTAACTAGCTTCCTCAGTAACCACGCGCTAAACTTCGGGACGAAATTCTCTTAACAGGGGGAGAATGTGACAACCCTCAAAATCCCATGTATTCCGTACAAATTATTAATAAAGTGTCTGACGACTGCGTGGAATTACTTAACTGCTTTCTGATATCTGTGTTATGCTTACACGTATTTGTTAATATACCAATAGTATACAGAAAAGTCATTAAATAAGTCCGTTATGATTTCCTAAGTATTAGAAATTAAAAACGTTACAAAATATATAAATAGGACACTTTTCGGATTAATTAAGCAGTTTAGCGGAACAGTGTCAAACCGAACAACCGGACTTTATCCGGAACATGGAAATATTATTACTTTCACTATTTATATTTTTCTGAGCCAGTTAGGGTCCCTGATTACCCTAACACCCGCCATAACATGCAACATACAACTAACGAGGTTAAACACTTAACTTATCTATTTAACCTTAACTAATCACCTAACTACCTAGTTATAATCGAACTAACCCCCCCCCCCATTCTCTAATCGGCCCTAACTATGGGGGAACACAATGGTACAAGTTTGATTAAGATAATCTACCTTGTCTAGTATCTAGACAACACATAAACCAATGGATAATTACCTTCAAATTTACCTATAAGTTCTTGTCATTACACTCATGATCTTTCACTTCACATTTCAACACTTGAACACTTCTCTCTCTCTCTCAAAGGCTACGGCCAAACATCACTACCATCCATCCATCATTTTCGATCTTGTTCAAGTAATTCCAAGTCCATACAAGTGTCGAGGATCGCGTATTAGGAAGCTTGGTGCAAACGGAACGCGAAGGACCTCATTCTATTGCTTTTATCCACTCGATTTTCGACTAGAACCTTCCCTAGCCTCGAGCTAGTAGTAAGTTGCTCTAAACCTCTTCTTGATCTTGTCTAGAGTGGTTAATAAAAGTTTCGTCGGTTAAAAATTACGAACATATAAGATCAAAGTCTAAAAGTTTACTAAAGTGATGAACAAGGTGGTTAATGGATGAATATGTGTGTAAATCATGTAGATCTTGTGTGGTTATGATGATTGGGTGATTATCTGATGCTTTACTGAATGATATTAGTATATGATGTTGTTGTGGTCACTAAACTCGTTAACGGAATCGATCGAACATGATTTAGATGGTTAAACACTTGAAATCAGAATCTGTCTAACTTTTACAGCCCACTTCTGTTGGCTGTAAACAGGTCTTAACCTCAACGAAAAATCGATATTTTGAATCTAAAATATGTTATTATGAAATACGGTTCTAATGGCACCGGAATCGTAATTTTTGGACTCCGTTTACTATTTTTAAAGTGTTAATTTGTAACAGCAACCTAGGCTGAATTTTGACAGCAATAAATGGGTGTCGTACTTTCAGTCGTAACCTGAGTTTTGTGATGAATCGAACCATGAAAATTTTACTGTAGATGATAACTGAAGTATTTGTAATTACCCCACTGGAATTTCACAAATCGGACTTACGATAAATTTTTAATAAATTGTTTCGTGGACTGTGGTCAGAAATACATAAATCTGAGTTCAGTCCCGAATATGAATTTTTATAAAATATTGGTGATAAACCGGACCCCGATATTTTTACACAATAAAATATGGAATGTTTATGATGTTCTATAAAAATTTGGGAATTTTTGGAATAATCTAACTATTTTATTTAAATGTCCGAAAACAGCCGGTTTTGAGTATTAATGCTGAAACGACATAAGTAGTGATTTGCGTGTCTAAATGTCGAGTATGCTATCTGTGAATGATTTGACATGTTATATATGTTATGTGCATTATCGTATGTTTGATTTTGAGTGGGGAATGAACGGGAAACTTAGATGGGCATAAACCGTTACAGTGATGCATGTTGTGTGATAGATACGTGTAGGAACTTTGTGTTCTATTTGAAAGCCACTAAATGACTAACTGGTAAATCATACTAGGACGTGATTGACCGACCTTGACTGTTAGCTATATTGAGAATCTAACCGAGCAAACCGAAGTGAGTTCACACCCTTACTAAGGCATGGGATTCCCGGTGGTTGGGAATGGGATTGAATAACTACTCGTACTATCACTCTATTTATATTACCAACACTACTAGACTACCTACTACTGTCCTCGGATTGAGAAGGGCACGTACGTAAAACCTACGTACACTCACTACTGTCCTCAGATGAGAAGGGCACGTACGTAAAACCTACGTACACTCACTACTGTCCTCAGATGAGAAGGGCACGTACGTAAAACCTACGTACACTCACACTCACTACTGTCCTCGGATGAGAAGGGCACGTACGTAAAACCTACGTACACTCATACTTAACACCGTCCTCGGATTGGGAAGGACTCTTATGGATACGCCTAGTCTAGTAACATACATAATGGGAAGCCCCCACTAAATATCGTAAAGGTTTGGGAATCAAGAATAATGGGTAATACTTGGTCATGAAACGAACTTCCGATTCCTGATACGAACTCATTAACTAAACAACCAAACGTGAACTCACTCAACTTTGTTGTTGACTAGTTGTTACATGCCTTACAGGTCGCTAAATGCTTGGAGCTTGCACGGGGAAGGAGTCGTTGTGGAACATGGGTTGTTATATCCCATACTTAATAATTGAACTTTATAAACCTATGGAACTTATGTTTGAGACTTTAAACTTATGAACTGTGAACTTATGTTTTGAACTCACGTTTATGCTTCCGCTGTTTAAACCAAACAAGGTTAACTAGCTTTGGTCACCAATCGTATCATGTTTGGTTTTATTTACTTAATTGAATTGTTCAATATGATTGGTGGCTCGATCCTGGTCATGTCACGCCTCCAAGCGGTGATACTCCGCATGGTGGATTTTGGGGGTGTGACAGATTGGTATCAGAGCCATTGGTTATAGTGAACTTGGTTTTAAAAGGGAAAAGTTTTTGATAAAACAAGACTATAACCTGTACAGTGCTCAACGATCCACAACGACGCTTCGCTCCACGTGCAAGACTCGGCACCATAAGTGGTATGATTTATGTTACATTGTCGGTTAGATAGTTCTCACTGTGCATTAGATAATGTTATAATTGCTATTTGAACCTTGTGTGCTTACTCTCTAACGTCGTCCCACACTTACGCACTTTCGCGACACTTTCCTCACTTACGTTGCTTCATTATGAAGATCATGAGCGGACGCGAAGGACGTATCAACCTCACTCAAGCCCAGTTGACGGCTTTGATCAACGAACGAGTTGCGGAGGCACTCGCAGCTAACCCTGCAGGAGGTATAACCTGCCATATCAACCTACCTTAGGACGTTTAGATCCTACCTTCACAAACCAACCCTCGTGCTTAACCATGCCTATTATTCTCGCACTACAGGTCAACATGCTCAACCTCCGGTGTGCACGTTCAAGACGTTCATGGACTGCCGACCTACCACTTTCAGTGGCACCGAAGGAGCAGTGGGCCTTCTTCACTGGTTTGAAAAGCTCGAGTCAGTTTTCGAGATGTGCGAATGCCCCGAAGACCGTAGGGTGAAATACGCTACCGGGACACTTGAAGGGGTAGCGCTCACATGGTGGAACGCTCAGGTTCAGCTGCTGGGGTTGGTTGCTGCTAATGCCACCCCATGGAACGGTTTCAAGGAACTAATCAAGGAAGAGTACTGCAGTCGGGATGACATCCACAAACTGGAGGTGGAATTTTTCAATCTAAAGATGAAGGGGTCTGAGATTGAGGCGTATACCAAGAGGTCGAATGAACTGGCCATCCTGTGCCCTACGATGGTGGACCCTCCCATCAAACGTATTGAGCTTTACCTCAAGGGCCTGGTACCCGAGATTTAGAGTCACGTGACTTCGGCTAACCTGGGTACCATTCAGCAGATCATTAAGTTAGCCCATCGTCTCACCGATCAAGCTGTGGAACAAAACAAACTGCCCAAGCGTATTGGTGCTGTTACTACTGATACCCCCAATGATCACAAACGAAAATGGGATGGGGCCAATAGCAATGGTTCGACTACAGTTCAGTCCCAGGCGCAGCAGCGAAAGATTGATGACTACCAGAGTCCTGGTCAGCAATCTTCTGGTCGACAAGGGCATGGTGGATATCGAGAAAACCATCCAAAGTGCAACAAATGCAACAGACACCACAGTGGTCAGTGCAACAAGGGACGTTGTCAGAGGTGTCTCAAGATGGGTCATGAAGCCAAGGATTGCAGTAGCCCACGACCTATGAATCAGAATCGTCAGCAGCAACAGCAAGCACCGCAGAATCAGCAACAGCAACAGGGAAAGAAGGGATGCTTTCAGTGTGGTGCTGAAGATCACTTCAAGAGACACTGTCCTCAGCTAAACCAGAATCAGAACAACAACAACCAAGGAAATGGGAATCACAATGGGAACAATAATGGAGGCAACAATGGAGGCGGCAATGGGGGAAACCACAATGGTAATGGGGCAAGAGGTCGTGCTTTCGTGATTGGTCAGGGTGATGCAAGGAACGATCCCAACGTTGTGATGGGTAAGTTTCTCCTGGACGACTTCTTTGTTACTGTTTTGTTCGATTCAGGTGCCGATACTAGTTATGTGTCCGTAAAAGTTAGCCAAATGCTTAAGCGCACTCCAACACTCCTGAACACCAAACACACGGTAGAACTAGCTAACGGTAAAAGTCTTGAAGCCACACACATAGTTAAAGGTTGTAACCTCGTCTTAGCTGGTCAGACTTTCCCTATCGATCTTGTTCCTATCACCCTTGGTAGTTTCGACGTCGTTATTGGGATGGATTGGCTATCTCATCACCAAGCAGAGATTGTTTGCAAGGAGAAAATCGTCCGCATTCCTCGTTCTGGTGAAGAACCTCTCATGATTCGTGGCGACAAGAGTGGTGCTGTCGAAGGCATCATCTCTTTCCTTAAGGCCCAGAAGTGTTTGCGAAAGGGCCACACTGCCATTTTAGCACTCGTTACTGACACATCAACGGAAGAGAAGAGAATCGAAGACATCCCTATTGTGCGCGATTTTCCCGAGGTATTTCCTGAGGAATTACCTGGTCTTCCGCCTCATCGCCAAGTTGAGTTTCAAATCGAGCTAGCTCCTGGAGCAGCGCCAATAGCTCGAGCACCATATCGTCTAGCTCCATCAGAACTCGAAGAACTGTCTACACAACTACAAGAACTCTTGGAAAAGGGTTTTATACGTCCTAGCTCTTCGCCCTGGGGAGCTCCAGTCTTGTTCGTGAAGAAGAAAGATGGTACCTTCAGGATGTGTATCGCGAACTTAACAAGGTGACTGTGAAGAATCGTTATCCTCTTCCACGTATTGACGACTTGTTCGACCAGTTGCAAGGGTCGAGCTATTACTCCAAGATTGATTTGAGATCGGGATACCATCAGCTGAGAGTCCGAGATGAGGACGTCTCCAAAACAGCATTCAGAACTCGTTACGGCCATTACGAGTTTCTGGTTATGCCATTCGGGCTGACGAATGCACCAGCGGTCTTCATGGATCTCATGAACCGAGTGTGCAAGCCTTACCTGGATAAGTTCGTCATTGTGTTCATCGACGATATACTGATCTATTCTAAGAGTCAGGAGGAACATGAGCAGCATCTACGACTTATGCTGGAACTTCTTCGAAAAGAGCAGTTGTATGCCAAGTTTTCGAAATGTGACTTCTGGCTTCGCGAAGTCCACTTTCTAGGCCATGTGGTAAACAAGGATGGGATTCATGTTGATCCATCCAAGGTTGACTCAATCAAGAACTGGCCTGCACCCCGCACACCAACAGAAATCCGCCAATTCTTGGGTTTGGCAGGATATTACAGAAGGTTTATAAAGGATTTCTCCAAGATTGCGCAACCTCTCACTTCACTGACTCAGAAGGGTGTCACCTATCATTGGGGTGATGCATAGGAGTCCGCATTTCAACACCTAAAGGATAGACTTTGTAGCGCGCCTATCCTCTCATTGCCAGAAGGCACCGATGATTTCGTGGTTTATTGCGACGCTTCCATCCAAGGACTTGGTTGCGTATTGATGCAACGTGACAAGGTCATTGCCTACGCATCGCGCCAACTTAAAGTTCACGAAAGAAACTACACTACTCACGATCTGGAGCTGGGAGCAGTTGTTTTCGCACTTAAGATATGGAGACATTACCTGTACGGTACCAAGTGCACCATTTACACCGACCACAGGAGTCTCGAGCATATCTTCAAGCAAAAAGAGTTAAACATGCGACAACGCCGATGGGTCGAACTCTTGAATGATTACGAATGCGCTATCAAGTATCATCCGGGCAAAGCCAATGTTGTGGCTGACGCCCTCAGTCGAAAGGATACTTTACCTAAGCGTGTACGAGCATTACAGCTTACCATCCAGTCTAACCTTCCTGCCCAAATTCGAGATGCCCAGGTCGAAGCATTGAAAGCAGAAAACATCAGGGCTGAATCCTTACGAGGATCAAGGCAGCGGCTGGAACTAAAGGAAAACGGTGCCTACTATGTTAACGGGCGCATCTGGGTTCCATTTTATGGCAACTTACGCGAGCTTGTGATGGATGAAGCACATAAGTCTCGTTATTCGGTACATCCTGGTTCGGATAAAATGTACCACGATCTCAAGACTACGTACTGGTGGCCTGGCATGAAAGCCCACATAGCAACCTACGTCAGTAAGTGCTTGACCTGTGCGAGAGTCAAGTCTGAATATCAGAAACCATCAGGCCTACTTCAACAGCCGGAGATCCCGAAATGGAAATGGGAGCAAATTTCCATGGATTTCGTTACTGGCCTGCCCAGATCTCAACGCGGAAACGATACCATTTGGGTGATCGTAGATCGACTGACCAAGTCTGCACATTTTCTGGCCATCAAAGAAACGGATAAGTTTTCTACTCTTGCAGACATTTATCTAAAGGAAGTAGTGTCAAGGCACGGGGTGCCAATCTCTATTATATCTGATCGTGACGCGCGTTTTACTTCTGAACTGTGGCAAGCAATGCACAAGTCCTTTGGCTCACGTTTAGATATGAGCACCGCTTATCACCCACAGACGGATGGGCAATCGGAACGCACCATCCAAACCTTGGAAGACATGCTTAGGGCATGCGTAATCGACTTCGGCAATGGCTGGGAGAAGCACCTCCCGCTAGTGGAGTTCTCATATAACAACAGCTACCACACCAGCATCCAAGCCGCTCCGTTTGAGGCATTGTACGGACGCAAATGCCGATCGCCTCTCTGTTGGGCAGAAGTTGGTGACAGCCAAATCACTGGCCCAGAACATGTGGTAGATACCACCGAGAAAATTGCTCAGATACGACAGCGAATGGCGGCAGCTCGTGACCGTCAGAAACGCTATGCTGATGAGGGAAGAAAACCACTCGAGCTCCAGGTTGGGGATCGAGTGCTACTCAAAGTCTCACCTTGGAAAGGTGTAGTCCGCTTTGGCAAACGAGGCAAACTCAATCCGCGTTATGTCGGACCGTTCAAAGTCATTGAGAAAATTGGCCAAGTCGCCTACAGGTTGGATCTACCTGAAGAACTCAGCGGAGTTCACAACGTATTCCACGTATCAAATCTGAAGAAGTGTCTGTCAGATGAGCCCTTCATAGTTCCTCTCAAGGAACTCACAATCGACGACCAGCTGCGATTCGTCGAGGAACCAGTAGAGATTACGGATCGAGATGTTAAGATCCTCAAGCACACGAGAATACCTCTCGTCCGAGTTCGTTGGAATGCTCGTCGTGGCCCAGAGTATACGTGGGAACGAGAAGACCAAATGAAACTCAAGTATCCCCAACTGTTTAAGAAAAACACAACCACTACTGAGGCTGAAGCTACCGCAGAATTTCGGGACGAAATTCCAAATCAACGGGGGGATGATGTGACACCCCAGGAAAATCTGGAAAACAACGCAACTTAACTAGCTTCCTCAGTAACCACGCGCTAAATTTCGGGACGAAATTCTCTTAACAGGGGGAGAATGTGACAACCCTCAAAATCCCATGTATTCCGTACAAATTATTAATAAAGTGTCTGACGACTGCGTGGAATTACTTAACTGCTTTCTGATATCTGTGTTATGCTTACACGTATTTGTTAATATACCAATAGTATACAGAAAAGTCATTAAATAAGTCCGTTATGATTTCCTAAGTATTAGAAATTAAAAACGTTACAAAATATATAAATAGGACACTTTTCGGATTAATTAAGCAGTTTAGCGGAACAGTGTCAAACCGAACAACCGGACTTTATCCGGAACATGGAAATATTATTACTTTCACTATTTATATTTTTCTGAGCCAGTTAGGGTCCCTGATTACCCTAACACCCGCCATAACATGCAACATACAACTAACGAGGTTAAACACTTAACTTATCTATTTAACCTTAACTAATCACCTAACTACCTAGTTATAATCGAACTAACCCCCCCCCCCCCCATTCTCTAATCGGCCCTAACTATGGGGGAACACAATGGTACAAGTTTGATTAAGATAATCTACCTTGTCTAGTATCTAGACAACACATAAACCAATGGATAATTACCTTCAAATTTACCTATAAGTTCTTGTCATTACACTCATGATCTTTCACTTCACATTTCAACACTTGAACACTTCTCTCTCTCTCTCAAAGGCTACGGCCAAACATCACTACCATCCATCCATCATTTTCGATCTTGTTCAAGTAATTCCAAGTCCATACAAGTGTTGAGGATCGCGTATTAGGAAGCTTGGTGCAAACGGAACGCGAAGGACCTCATTCTATTGCTTTTATCCACTCGATTTTCGACTAGAACCTTCCCTAGCCTCGAGCTAGTAGTAAGTTGCTCTAAACCTCTTCTTGATCTTGTCTAGAGTGGTTAATAAAAGTTTCGTCGGTTAAAAATTACGAACATATAAGATCAAAGTCTAAAAGTTTACTAAAGTGATGAACAAGGTGGTTAATGGATGAATATGTGTGTAAATCATGTAGATCTTGTGTGGTTATGATGATTGGGTGATTATCTGATGCTTTACTGAATGATATTAGTATATGATGTTGTTGTGGTCACTAAACTCGTTAACGGAATCGATCGAACATGATTTAGATGGTTAAACACTTGAAATCAGAATCTGTCTAACTTTTACAGCCCACTTCTGTTGGCTGTAAACAGGTCTTAACCTCAACGAAAAATCGATATTTTGAATCTAAAATATGTTATTATGAAATACGGTTCTAATGGCACCGGAATCGTAATTTTTGGACTCCGTTTACTATTTTTAAAGTGTTAATTTGTAACAGCAACCTAGGCTGAATTTTGACAGCAATAAATGGGTGTCGTACTTTCAGTCGTAACCTGAGTTTTGTGATGAATCGAACCATGAAAATTTTACTGTAGATGATAACTGAAGTATTTGTAATTACCCCACTGGAATTTCACAAATCGGACTTACGATAAATTTTTAATAAATTGTTTCGTGGACTGTGGTCAGAAATACATAAATCTGAGTTCAGTCCCGAATATGAATTTTTATAAAATATTGGTGATAAACCGGACCCCGATATTTTTACACAATAAAATATGGAATGTTTATGATGTTCTATAAAAATTTGGGAATTTTTGGAATAATCTAACTATTTTATTTAAATGTCCGAAAACAGCCGGTTTTGAGTATTAATGCTGAAACGACATAAGTAGTGATTTGCGTGTCTAAATGTCGAGTATGCTATCTGTGAATGATTTGACATGTTATATATGTTATGTGCATTATCGTATGTTTGATTTTGAGTGGGGAATGAACGGGAAACTTAGATGGGCATAAACCGTTACAGTGATGCATGTTGTGTGATAGATACGTGTAGGAACTTTGTGTTCTATTTGAAAGCCACTAAATGACTAACTGGTAAATCATACTAGGACGTGATTGACCGACCTTGACTGTTAGCTATATTGAGAATCTAACCGAGCAAACCGAAGTGAGTTCACACCCTTACTAAGGCATGGGATTCCCGGTGGTTGGGAATGGGATTGAATAACTACTCGTACTATCACTCTATTTATATTACCAACACTACTAGACTACCTACTACTGTCCTCGGATTGAGAAGGGCACGTACGTAAAACCTACGTACACTCACTACTGTCCTCAGATGAGAAGGGCACGTACGTAAAACCTACGTACACTCACTACTGTCCTCAGATGAGAAGGGCACGTACGTAAAACCTACGTACACTCACACTCACTACTGTCCTCGGATGAGAAGGGCACGTACGTAAAACCTACGTACACTCATACTTAACACCGTCCTCGGATTGGGAAGGACTCTTATGGATACGCCTAGTCTAGTAACATACATAATGGGAAGCCCCCACTAAATATCGTAAAGGTTTGGGAATCAAGAATAATGGGTAATACTTGGTCATGAAACGAACTTCCGATTCCTGATACGAACTCATTAACTAAACAACCAAACGTGAACTCACTCAACTTTGTTGTTGACTAGTTGTTACATGCCTTACAGGTCGCTAAATGCTTGGAGCTTGCACGGGGAAGGAGTCGTTGTGGAACATGGGTTGTTATATCCCATACTTAATAATTGAACTTTATAAACCTATGGAACTTATGTTTGAGACTTTAAACTTATGAACTGTGAACTTATGTTTTGAACTCACGTTTATGCTTCCGCTGTTTAAACCAAACAAGGTTAACTAGCTTTGGTCACCAATCGTATCATGTTTGGTTTTATTTACTTAATTGAATTGTTCAATATGATTGGTGGCTCGATCCTGGTCATGTCACGCCTCCAAGCGGTGATACTCCGCATGGTGGATTTTGGGGGTGTGACATGCTCAATAGGAGATTAGCAAATTTTCATATCTTAGCCACCACAGCTGCAGACCCGAATCTAGAACAACTCATTGCACCCCAGCCGTTACCACTATTTCCAACACAACCTATGGAAATAGAGCCAAACCCAGTAGATCAAATTCCAGTGCCTGCTTTTAACCCAGCTGAAATCCCTAGAGTCCCAGCACCCCATCCCCCAGATTATGACCCATGGTTTGATGACCACAGAGATTATCAGGAACTTTACCCAATAGAGGAACCCATGCAAAACCCAGTAGCACCCTATCCCAACCTGGACCCTCTGGATCCATATTGGGATAATGACCAGTATATCAGAGAAATCTTAGAAAACCCGTACCCATACGAAGAACCGATGCCCCAGTTTCCTCACCTAATACCAGTACCAGCCCCACCCATGAGTACTGAGAATGTGCAAGAACTCCGAAACTTTGGTGAGGAGATATTAGAAGGAAGTGAGAGAATGAGACAGATAGGTGAAAGGCTCGTTTGGAAATATAACGAGCGTAACATGTAGTTTTGGATGAACTCGTATCATTAATAATATATATATATATATATGTTTGTACGTTGAATATATATATATATATAATAGCTACGGATGCATACTAGTAATGTATTTTAGATTTCAGTTACGGTTTGTACTAGACGCATATATATATATATATATATAGAAATAGAGTAAAGGTCACAATGTTCGACGATTTTGATCAATATGTATGTTGTGTGATTATTTGCATTGGATATTGTCTTGTGATATTAATACATGGCAGATGTTTATAATCCCAATGGACAACGAAGTGAATCAAGAAAATCCGAATAACGATAGTAACGGAAACCAAGTAGATAACAGTGCCATCCAACACATAGTGGCACAAGGGATTATAGACGCAATGTCATATATTATCAAAACGGTTAAGGAAGCGGAAAATAATAAAAGTAATACTGGAAGTAAACGACCACCTACCGAACCTGATCACAGCGTAAACAATGGACCCTTACTTCAACTGCCAATTCCAAAAAGAAGAAGAACCATGTCTTATGGTTGTTCTTACAAGGAATTTTGGTCCTGCAAACCAATAGAATTCTCTGGCAATGAAGGAGCCATTGCAGCTCTACGGTGGATAGAAAAGACTGAGGCAGTCTTAAAAATAAGCAAGTGCGCGGAAGAGGATAAGATAATGTTTGCTTCTAATCTATTTAAGAACTCAGCTTTAGAATGGTGGAACACCATCCTCCAGTCTAGGGGAAGTGATAGAACCTATAATATGGAATGGAATGAATTTAAGAATATGGTGGAAAGAAAATTCCGTCCTCCCAATGAAAAGTAACAAATAGCTAATAAATTCTTAAACCTTAGAATGACTGGACTAGACAGCAAGGGTTACACTACTACATTCTTTGAATATGCTAGAATAGTGCCAACCCTAGCATCACCAGAACCATTATTAATCTCCCGTTACATCTGGGGATTAATCAGTGAAATTAGACATGTAGTCAAGGCAGTTAGACCCCAAACAATAGAAGAAGCTGTAGAACTAGCAAATACCGTGACTGATGAACTGGTACGTACGCAAGAAGAAAACCAGAGAAAGAACCTAGCTCAAAAGCTTACCAAAGAATTTCGCTATGGAAATTCCAATCGTGGGAAGAATGTAGGTTCTACTCTGGCACCTTACTGCAAGTATTGCAAAAGGAAGCATTCTGGAAGATGCTCTATATACTGTAATTTCTGCAAAATATTTGGACACAAGGAAGAAGACTGCAGGAAGAAACCTAACAATAGGATATGCTATAATTGTGGGGAACAAGGTCATATCAAGCCGAATTGTCCGAAACTAGCTCCAGCCGTGAACAACAAGACTACTAAAAATGCTAAAGCATTCATTCTGACTGCAGAAGAAGCCAAAATGACTCCAGACGTGATTGCCGGTACGTTTTTAGTTAATGATGTTTTTGCCAAAGTATTATTTGACTCTGGTGCGAACCAAAGTTTTATTAATACTTTGTTTTGCAAACTTCTCAAACAACCATTAACTAAACTCCAATAAGAATGTCTAGTAGAAACAGCAAACGGGGAATCCATTAAGATCACCGAAATCTTGCAGAGAGCAAGAATAGAATTTTTAAATCAAAAGTTTATTGCAAATCTTTACCCAATGAATCTGGAAGGATTTGACGTTGTATTAGGAATGGATTGGTTAATAGTCAATAAAGCCAGTATTTTATGTGATCAAAAGTCAATCCAAGTAAACTCACCAAAAGGTGAAAAGATCACAATTAAAGGAGATAAGCCATCTAGATCCACAAAATTCATCTTTGTAATGAAAACAACAAGTTGTGTAAGAAAAGGATCACTAATGTATATGATTTCCATAATCATTAACATTAAAGGAAAGGAATTGAAAGATATCCCCGTAGTATCCCAATTTTCAGACGTATTCCCAGAAGAATTACCAGGACTGCCGCCAGACAGAAAAGTCGAATTCAGAATTCATCTGCTACCAGGAACCGCACCGATTGCCAAAGCACTTTACCGTTTGGCACCCGCAGAAATGCAAGAGCTAAAGAAGCAATTAGATGAATTGTTGGAAAAAGGATTCATACAGCCAAGCTCATCGCCATGGGGAGCACCAATTTTATTCGTCAAAAAGAAAGACGGGTCAATGCGTATGTGCATTGATTACCGTGAATTGAATAAAGTCAAGATTAAAAATCGGTACCCATTACCGAGAATCGATGATTTGTTTGACGAATTTCAAGGAGCTCGATTCTTTTCTAAGATCGATTTACGCTCTGGATATCATCAATTAAAGGTACAGGAAGAGGACATTCCTAAAACCGCTTTCAGAACAAGGTATGGCCATTATGAATTTATTGTCATGCCATTTGGTTTAACCAATGCCCCAGCCGCATTTATGGACATGATAAACCGAATATGTAAGACATATTTGGATAAATTCATAATTGTCTTTATAGATGATATTCTCATTTACTCTAAGAGTAAAGAAGAATATGCAACGCATCTGCATGCACTCCTAAGTTTACTAAGAAAAGAAAAGCTTTATGCTAAATTTTCAAAGTGTGAGTTTTGGTTATAAGAAGTACAGTTTCTTGGGCATTTAGTCAACCATGAAGGAATTCATGTGGATCCCACAAAGATCGAGGCAATTATTAAATGGAAAACCCTGAATCACCAACAGGGGTCAGAAGTTTTCTAGGACTGGCCGGTTATTATAGACGATTTATTAGAGATTTTTCTAAAATAGTCATTCCCTTAACTAAGCTAACCTGTAAATCTGTTAAGTTTGAATGGGGACCAAAACAGGAAGAAGCCTTTAGAATTCTTAAGTAAAGATTAATCAACGCACCCATACTAGCGTTACCCGAAGGGACAGAAGACTTTGTATTCTATTGTGACGCTTCTTAGTTAGGTTATGGATGTGTGTTAATGCAACATCAAAAGGTTATAGCCTATGCTTCTAGACAACTTAAGAATCATGAAGAGAATTATACAACACATGATCTAGAATTAGGAGCCATAATTTTTGCCCTTAAGATTTGGTGACATTACCTTCACGGTAGTAAGTTTACCATTTTCACCGATCATAAGAGTTTAAGATATGTCTTCGGGCAAAAGGAGTTAAACATGAGACAAAGGCGATGGATGGAAATTCTTAGTGATTATGATTGTAATATCCAGTATCATGCAGGAAAGACTAATGTAGTTGCTGATGCTTTAAGTCGAAAATATCATGAAAAACCGAAAAGAGTACGTTCTCTTAAATTAAATCTGCAAATAGATTTAAATGAACATATTAGAAAAGCACATGATTCAGTAATCAAGGATGATACTGAAAAATTGAAAGGAATGATTAAGGAATTAGAACAAGGAACAGATGGAATTTGGAGATTCCATAAAGAAAGAATTTGGATACCTAAACAAGGGAACCTACGCCACCAAATATTAGAAGAAGCCTATAAGTCTAAGTATACGATACATCCTGGAAGTGATAAAATGTACCAAGACTTAAGGAAGAATTTTTGGTAGATAGGAATGAAAAAGGATATAACAGCTTATGTTGCCAAATGTCTAACTTGTTCACAAGTTAAAGCTGAACATCAGAAACCCTCAGGTTTGTTGCAACAGTTAGAAATGCCGGTGTGGAAGCGGGAATTGATAACAATGGATTTTGTTACCAAATTACCTAAGACAAGAAAAGGTAATGATACAATCTGGGTGATTGTAGACAGGTTAACCAAGTCAGCTCATTTTTTACCAATGAAGGAAACATTCAGTATGGAACAATTAGCCAAGTTATATGTAAATGAAATAGTTTCATTACATGGAATTCCTTTGTCAATTGTTTCTGATAGAGATAGCCGTTTTACCTCTCATTTTTTTGACTAGTTTCCAAAAAGCAATGGGGACCAAGCTAAATCTAAGCACCGCTTATCATCCTCAAACGGACAGACAAAGCGAAAGGACAATTCAGACAATGGAAAATATGCTTAGAGCTTGTGTAATTGATTTCGGAGGAAGTTGGGACGATCACTTACCATTAATAGAATTTTCTTACAATAACAGCTATCATACCAGTATTAATGATGCACCCTACGAAGCACTTTATGGACGAAAGTGTCGAACTCCAGTCTGTTGGGCAGAAATTGGAGAAAAACAACTATCTGGACCTGAGATAGTACAAGAAACAACAGACAGGATTATTCAAGTTAAGGAAAGACTAAAAGAAGCACGTGATCGACAAAAGAGTTATGCTGACAACAGGCGAAAACCGTTGGAATTTCAGGTAGGAGATAAAGTCTTATTAAAGGTTTCTCCTTGGAAAGGAGTAGTGAGATTCATCAAGAGAGGAAAGCTAAGCCCCAGGTATGTTGGACCCTTTGAGATTATCAGAAGAATAGGACCAGTAGCTTATCACCTACAACTGCCAGAAGAAATGGCAAGAATACATGATGTATTTCATATATGCAATCTCAAAAAGTGTTTAGCCAATGAATCATTAGTAGTACCTCTTAAGGATGTAGAGGTAAATGAAAAGCTTAAATTTATAGAGAAGCCTCTACAGATTGAAGACAGAAAAGTCAAGAATCTCAAACACAAGAGATTAGTTCTAGTCAAAGTAAAATGGGATTCCAAGAGAGGACCAAAATATACATGGGAGCTTGAATCAGAGATGCAGAGGAAGTACCCACACCTATTCCAGTTGACCTCGAGGAAGAGTTCTAAAACAAGGTGGGAAGGATATAACAACCCTCCTAAAATATTTCTGACACCCCTAAAAATATTTAGAACACCCCTATACGTCCTAAAATACAACCCGTATACGAAAATAGACCCTAAATACCTTTATTTTTGCAAAAATTAAATAAAAGTCAATTTTTATAGTCTCTCGCGGGTCGCGAAGACTTGGGCGAAGACTTGCTCTTCATCTTACGTGGGCCGCGAGCGAATGGACATGAGGCAAGCCCCGGAGCCGCCACGTGTCACCACTTATCGAAGCTAAGCCCATGACCGGGCCAAGCTAAGCCCATGACCGGGCCAAGCTAGGCCCTACGTACCCTATGTCGCGGGGCATGAAGGCCCCCCTGTATATCCTTCGTGGGCCGCGAGGAAGGCAAAATCAGCTCCTATAAATTGGGAGCATCGACCTTCATTTTCCGGCCTATAAATTGGGAGGGTATAACTAATGTAAATTTTGAGTAGGCCGCGGCCGCCCGCCTCCCAAGGCAGGGGTCGGGGGTTGCGACACTAAAGGACAAAACATGTATGATTTGAAAACATAAAATACAAAACTCGTCAATTTTGAACATAAAGAACAACGTCTGAAAATAGGTATAAAGATAAAGGACAATTCTTGAACTTCAGTCATTTACTTATTATAACATTTTACTTTGTTTTTTTCATTTATTATTAGGTTAAAAACACGTGTATTATACGGAGTTGAATCCCATTTTTGTGATAATTCCAATTGTGAGATACGACGATTTTAGTTAGTTTTATGTATCTATTTACTTATTATAACATTTTACTTTTTATGTATTATTAGTTTAAAAGCACGTGTATTACACAGGGTTAAATTCCTTTTTTATGATCAATTCAAATTATGAGATACAAATAATTTTAGTTAGTTTTATGCATATATCACACAGGAACCTTTGATTCCTAATTTACCGTAATTTCAATCACCAAAGTATACATATCTATTCACACGAGATATATTTTATTTGTGATAATATAGAATAATATATATATATATTTTTTATTCTTATCTAAATTCACACCAATATAATTTTATGATTATATAGAAAAAATATTTTTTTATTCTTATCTAAATTAGATTTAGTTAAATTATTATTATTATTATTATTATTATTATTATTATTATTAGGGTTATTGGATTTTATCACCTCTAATTATTGGCTATTAGTCGTTGCCACCTCCAACTATCACTTTGACGCCCGCCACCCCCAACTTAACACTTACTTTGTTCTGTCACCACGTCGTTAACTGGTCACTAGCTTTTGAGCTTGTTAATATACTTTCGAGGGTGTCCAAAGATCTCTAAAACCTTCCTAAGATCCCTATGACACCCAAAAGTATAAAAACAACATAAAAAAGTTAGTGATCAGTTAACGACGTGGTGACAAAACACACTAAATGTTAAGTTGGGGGTGACGGGCGTCAAAGTGATAGTTGAGGGTGACAGCGGCCAATAGCCAATAGTTGGGGGTGATTAAATCCAATAACCTTTATTATTATTTTTATTATTATTATTATTGTTGTTGTTATTATTATTTAATATAAGAGAGAAATAGGAAAATAAGATGAGAATGCAACATAGAATGTGACAAGTGTCCAAAAAAGTTTTTTATTTATTAGTATAGGAAGATATGATATGATATGATATGATATGATATGATATGATATGATATGATATGATATGATATGAAGTTAAATGAGTTAGTGTTTTTGGGTTGTAATAAAGTTAAAACGTTAATCACATAATAAAAAATATGTACAGATAGGTTCAAAGAAAATCCAGAGCTCGAAGACACACTCTAGGGTAGGGATGAGGTTGTTATCGGTACCAAAAATACCAGTATCGAAAATCTTCAAAAAATGGTATCGGTATGGTACGGCTCGTTATCGATACGGTACCAGTATTTGAGGGTAAAAACTAGTAAATACCGGTACCGAAACGTCAAAAGTCGGTATCGAATTCGGGAAATTCGGTACCGGTACCCGGTACCATTTGCTCATCCATACTTTTTCGATCGAGTATCGATAGGTTAAAAAGCTCCGGAAGAAATTGATCCCGAGCGTGAAAGTTAAATAGGATTCCCGTCGTGGGCATGAATTTACATGGGAGGTTGAATCAAATATGAGATAAAAGTACCCTTATCTATTTGAATAAAATCTCATGTAACACCTCGAATAAATTTATCTCAACATATGGCAACACGTGTCCAGAAACTCTTCAAATATTCCAGATTTGTTGGAGAAGAGGGGAGACATTTATACATATGGAAGATAAATAAAGTTGAGGCATCAGATGTTAATAAATGCCAAAATTTTGGCCTCTAAAGGTCCCTTACGGACTGCAAAGCATACGCCTTACGATCCGTAAGGCATTCGAAATAGTGGGCGCGCCAGAGGTCCTTACGGTCCGTAAGGCCTTCATTGGTAGTCTTATTGCAGTTGTCAACTGCAGCTGCAATTTTTGCCACTTATCTTGTGATTTTGCCACCTTTTCTTCTTCAAAGGACATTTGTGATGACACCAATCTCTTCCTAGGAACCTCATATCACACTTGTCACAATTATGGAGCTCTTAGACAAGTATAAATAGCCACATTCTTCATCCTTTACACTTGCACATTTCATTCTTTCACTCTAAATCTTTTGGAGCAGCTTCTGATCTATACAGACCTCCTCTCTAAAGTTATAAACTTCCATTGAACACTTGTAAGTGTTCTATCTCAGTCTTTTCCATTATTAGGCTAATTAATAGCCAAAAGTCAAGCAAATTGACTTTTGCTTTGACTTTCGGTTCTGACTATTTCGGTCAAGTCAAAGTTTGAATCAAACTTTGCAACTTGATCATAATAATGAAGGTCTAAATCCCCTGTGATTACCTCTGGAAATCACGTTAAGTAGGCGAAATGACGAGTCAACATATATTAAATAAAAAAAGTCAAACGCAAATTTTTATACAGTATGATAAATGAATTTCTAAGTATCAAAACCAATGTTTTGACATCATAACAGTTTATATAACATATTAGGACATGTTTTATCATGTCCAACTTGTCATTTCCTGTTTAGAGCTCATTTCGCAGTCGAAAGTCAAACAATTCGACTTTTGCTTTGACTTTTGATATTAACCCGTTTGGTCAAGTATAGAACCTGATTAAGGGTTGTTATATGACCATATTATTTTAGAGAATTACCCTCTAAGGTTATACCTTCTGGTCATGTCATTTGGTAGATTTATTTACAAGTCCATATAATATGCTTTAAAATGCCATAAAATGCCATAAAATGCCCTTATAGCACAAAAATGGTTTTAAAACCAATGAAACTTATAATCTGACTTTGAAACTGATATTACAACATTATGAAATATATTTTGGTATAATGGACTTGTCATAGACCCATTCAAACACCCGATACCACATATGCACGTACGGCTAGTTTAAATACAATAAAATATATAAAACTAGCCGAATCAGGTCAAAACCTTTCAAATTTAGTTCTAATCAGAATGTTTGGTTATTAAACCCATGTTACACGAGTCCTTGAACTCGGAAGGGTATAAACCACATCCTATCCGGTCAACGCTTAATCTAGCGAACTAAGCGTATCCATTAAGTTAACCGGTCAAAGTCAGTGACTTATAAATGATCCGTTAGCATTCTAACGAATAAAATTTCCATTCATTCCAGACTAGAAGCCTCCTGTAAATTGTGCCTAAGTTTGAGTTGTTTTTAATTACGGTTGTGCTAAACATATTGATATTATAAAGACTAGCACATGTAAATACTCTTAGCCTATTTTATTTTATAAATGCTTGGGATATAACACTAGCCACTTGGTCGGGTTTTGCAAAAGGGCGAATGATGTCATAGAAATGCAAATAACCCGTTTTAATCTGTTTTGATTAATAACTTAAACACTTGGTGGGTTCATACGACCGTGTCCTTGATATCACAACTCATTTAATTGCAAATGTCCATGACTTAAGCACGAGGTGTAGGCATACACCTGATAGACGCTAATGTTGTATATTTATATGATATTGAAAATGTGGTGTGTCGATTAATCATGTACCGGCATATGATTTCCGGTCCCCGAACATAGTGACAAGCATGCAAAACTGATAGCAAGAGATATAGTTTATCCCAAGTTAGTTAAAAATGATATACCAAATGGTATCAAATAAATTTTGAAAAGATTTTCAAAAGAGTCGGTTATTTGTATTTACCAGCGAAAGCTGACGTATTTTTAAAAGACTAAGCGTAGGTTAATTAGAAAATACGGAATAGGCTGGAGCGGCTTGGTCTTAAAAGTTAGAACATGCAACTCCACAATAAAAGACCCATATTAGTCTGAAGTGGCATTTTATTTTGATCCGCCTATGGATATTTACACGTACAAGCTTGTTTAACTTTATTTATTAATATCAAGCTTTTACTTTATTTACTTTACTTTATTCCATATTCCGTTGTCTATTGTGATACTGTTATCAATCGTCACGCATAAACCCTAAGTCCGGGCCCACCTGGAAATCAGGGTGTGACAATGTCTGGTGTTAAATGATGACTATCTCCAGGAAATCGAACACAATACCTTTAGTAGAAGATCACGCCATCCCACCTACCATAACCAAAGGGATCGCAAATTTAGAGGATGATGGTCCAGTGGCTTGTTGAAGACAAAGACTAATTGTGGTCAGCCAGAGACGAAGACCCAAAGTAGCTTGTCGGAGATAAAGACCCACGTACCTTGAAATCGAAAACCCAAGATTGAACGATTGGGTTTTTTCCCAATCACTTGTTTCTACCAAAATCGCCCTCTATGCCCTGCAATCAGGGTCTTCTTCATTCCAAATTTTCTATCAATATGCTTAGGCGATTTAAATCAACTAGCTTTCGTTGTTTACATTGTCAATCTGATAATGAAATTGATGGGCTAGGGTTTTTAGCACACTTGTTAAAGTTTTAATTAATGAACATGTGGTTGTTGCCAGTGCTACTATAGTCATCGCCGGAGAAGACGATGGCTTCCCCTAATTTGGAACATAACTTTACACAAGAATGTTTCCTTGTTCAGGCTTGAGAAAATTTTGATGAAAGTACAAAGTATGGAAGTGGGTTTGTTATATCATAATAAGGTGGTGGTGGCGGAGATGGTGGTGGGGGTGGGGGTGGGGGTGGGTGTGTGGAGGGGGTGGGGGTGGTGTTTTGTGAATGTGAAGGATGAGGTGGTGGTGGTTTGTGGAGGAGGTGGTAGTGGTGGGGTGAGGATGATGATAGTGGTGGTTGATAGTATCAGAAGTAGTGGTTGTTATGGTTATTATGAGGGTGGTGGGGGTTGCGTTTATGGTGGTGGAAGGAGGATGAGGGTGGTGAAAGGAGGAAGAAGAAGATGACGGGTGGATCCTATTGTTTATCTAATTGACCCTGTTGTCTTTTTTAATAATTTTAAGTGGTTTTGTTTTTTAGTTCAAGAGTAATTTAATCATTTGCACATACTTAACTGAGAAACTTAACACACATTATTGATAAAGATCATACGAGTGTAGAAATTGTAACAATTAGGACTAACTCTGTAATTATTGAAGTCGAAACTAACTCTCCAATTTCTAGCATTTTTTCTGAAGATAGATTTAGAAAAAGATTATGACAATGTTAGATGGTCCTTCGTTACTAATGTGCTCACCCAAATGGGTTTTCCAAATGTGTGGTGCAAGTGGATATCGGGAATCTTAAAGTCGGCCAGATCGTCTATTTTGGTTAATGGGTCTCCGACGTTCCAGTTCAGATGCGAGAAAGGTTTGAGGCAAGGCGACCCGCTGTCCCCATTCCTTTTTCTGGTGGTTATGGAAGCGCTCTCGTGTATGATGAATAAAGCTAGAGAGGCAGGTTTTATCAAAGGTATAGTTACGCCAAACAACGGTCCGGTTATATCTCACCTCTTCTATGCGGACGACGCGATAATGGTTGGGGAATGGGACAAGGAAGAAGTGAAGAATGTGCTAAGAATTCTCCGGTGTTTTTATGTTTGCTAGGGTCTGAAAATCAACATTGAGAAGTCCTATCTCTTCGGTATTGGAGTGAGTTTGGAGGATATAGAGATTTTAGCTAGCGAGATTGGTTGTAAGCCAGATTCTCCGCCTTTCAAGTACCTCGGTCTAAAAGTTGGAGCCAATATGAATAGGATAGCTAACTGGCAGCAGGTCATTGATACTTTCAGGAGCCGGTTAGCTAAGTGGAAGTCTCACATTTTATTGATCGGGGGGAGAGTGGTGATCATTAAGTCGGTATTGGAGAGTTTGCCTACTTACTATTTTTCACTTTATAAGGCTCCAAAGAAGATCATTTCGGTCTTGGAATCAATGATAAAAAAATTTCTATGGGGAGGTTCTAGCGAGGAAAGAAAAATGCACTGGGTGGCTTGGGATCGGGTTACATGTCGTAAGAAAGATGGAGGCTTGGGGATAAACAAACTTATGGACGTGAATATTTCTCTCTTATCGAAATGGGTATGGCGATACAAAAATGAGAAAGGTAATCTTTGGAAGAGGGTTATTATTGCGCTCCACACGAGTAGATTGGGATGGGAATGTATTCCATATAAAAAACGCTTTCTGGAACATGGAGTAACATTGCTAAGGTCGTGTCGTTCACAAAAGTGGGTGGTCGCCCTCTTCAGAATTTCTTCAAGGGCGTGGTGGGGAATGGTGAGGAAATATCGTTCTGGCTCGATACATGGATCGGGTGTGAGCCTTTAAAACAGAGTTTTCCTGAGCTATTCAATTTGGAATGTGATAAAAAATGTAAAGTTGCTGATCGGATGTCAAGGACAGGTAGCGAAGCTGAGTACAAATGGGAGTGGAGAGTTTCAGCCATTTCGGAGGAGCATATCAGCAGCATACAGCAGCTGATTTCGGTTTTGAACAGCGTTCAGCTCAGCGACAGGGAGGATAGATGGGTTTGGCACCCTAGTTCGTCGGGGGATTTCTCGGTCAAAGCGGTGAAACGTCTAATAAAGGTGGATATCGAGAGCGATGACATGTTTGTTCTCGACTGGTGCCGTTGGGTTCTGGCTAAATGTAATATTCATGTATGGAGATTGGAGATGAACAAGATTCCAACCGGCGAGTCTCTAAGGAAAAGGAATATTGCTATCGAAGACCCCTCTTGTCCGTTTTGCGGCTTTGATGAAGAATCCTCGGATCATTTATTTATTTCTTGCAGAGTGGCGTCCATGTGACAACTCGAGTCTTCAAGGTCTTTCCTCACAGCTGTGTCTTCATAATTCGTTGCGTTGTAATATGTGCACCTTGTTATTTGATTTATAAATTGTGGTATTGTGTTACTTGGTTAAATAATGAACTGTTGAAGTTATGAACCATTTAGAGTTTACAAACCTAACCCTTACATTCTCACTTTTGACGAAAACCGAACCCGACGAAACATTAGTGTTTCGTCATCATCCATACCCGACGAAACTTATTGTTTCGTCGCCCAATGTAGTTTTGCCGAGATGAGCTTTCGGCTCGGGTAAGGCCCATCAGCGACTAAGCCAACCCGTTGCCACTGTTTTCACTTATGCTCGGCCCAATCCATCTTTTGCAATGAGACTCAGCCCAAACCCCCACTCTTGCTATGTATACGTGAATACATGGACCTGTTGCACAACTCTTGCCATATTGCAAACCCTAAAACTTGTTTCCCCTCTTGAATGGCGACGGCAGTAGACCTTCCCCCATCATCGAAGCATCATATCATCTCCTTCTCTCGTTCTAGTGTGCGATCTCAACACTCTTGGTTAGTATTGCTCGCCATTAAATTGACTCGTATGTGTGGAATTTAAAAGAAAACATGATCTAGGGTTTTAGATACACATCGAGTAGAATCAGATCGATCATAGGTATTGAGAATCGAGTATATAATGAATTCGAAGATTTGGTTTGTGATGTAGCGATTAGATGATTTGATTTGGCATGAATGTATAACACTTGATGCAACATTAACTAATTAGATATAATTGTTAGTTTTCTTGATGATAAATTGACTGTGAAGCATGGATGATCGATGATTATGTGTTATAAAACCCACTGATGTGCTTGCACGATGTTAGGCAGTTGCTGGAATAATTATGTTATTAATGTTTGTATAGAACAGATGTGTTGTAGAAACCCAGACGACCTGTTGATGAACCGCTGTCCATGTCGATAATGTGTTAACTGCTAGTATGTGTTTGGTGATTTGTAACTGTACATGATAGTCCGACGAAACCTGTAGCCCGATGAAACTTATGGTTCGACGAAAGTGATGGTTCGACGAAAGGTGGATCTTTCGTCAACCGGTTCTTGACGAAACTCCTTGATGTTTCGTCGACAGCTTCTTGACGAAACTCTTTGATGTTTCGTCGCTTGAGGTTGGTCGCTGAGCTTATTCATATATGGGTTGATGTTTCATATCTTCTGGTTATGATATTAAGCATAACAGAAGTGTAAACTAGTGTGATGATTCAAATATATAGACATATATACTTGTTATACTGATTTGTGCATGCATGTTTCTGAAGTAGACTAGTGTCTAACAAGAACTTTGATTTGTAAAATAATGTGCCGCACAATGACATGATAATCTAGACGCACACTTATACTGTAGTCGCACACATTCATGGATCTCGCAAGTATTATGAATCGTACACATGCACCGAGTCACACACTACAATCAGGCTAGACATTGACATTGGGCCGCACTCCTCAATAAGGTGTATTGTGAACTGTTAAGTATTGTTTGCTATCAAGGATCTGTATTGTGAACTTGCATGAGGCACGAACAACTGTTATATGATTGTGAAACGTGAACTTGCATATGACGTACATACTTGCTACATAATGATATGGTTTGTTGAATGGTTTCGTGTTACGACTGGTATAACGACGTATGTGTTTGCTTGTATGCAACTTGTAAAACGTGCATAACGAATACGTGATTTATGTATACATAAAACTGACTATTCTTGGTAACCACGGTAGGGTTTGGTTGACCAACTTGGAACGGGTAAAGTAACTTAACAATCCGAGCAAACCAAGGCGAGTTCACACTTTCTACAAGGCATGGGATTCCCGGTGGTTGGGAATGGGTAAAGGATTTAATCGGAAACTGCGTGAGCTCCTGGTTTGGAACACGTACCACATCCTCTTTATTGAAGGGTGATAACATGTACTAAGGATTTAATCGGAACCTGCGTGATCTCCTGGTTTGGGGACATGTACCACATCCTCTTTATTGAAGGGTGATAAAAATGATACTAGACCAAAATCTCTATCATGAAGTCCCTCATTTTTATATCGACTTAATCGTCGGGCCAATGGCGAGCGGGTCATTAGTTAGATAGCGCTATTTAGGTTTGACAAGCCTCACACCGTGCCGCAGAGGACGGGTGTGAACTAATGGATCTGGGCACGTCAATGATGATAGACATTGACGCTAGGGCACCAACTTACTTCAGTCAGTGGACGATATGGTAACGGGTCTAGTGGTTAACATGGGGTAGCCCCCACTGGTTATGGTTTGGGAAACAAGGAATTGGTTAACTCATGGTTTACGAATGAACTTATGGATTTTGGAACAACTTTAAAATGAATATCAACTGTGAACTCGCTCAACTTTGTTGTTGACTCGTTGTTACATGCCTTGCAGGCCTTTAGGTGCATATTGTTGGAACTTGCTGTCTGGGAGGCTGGAGTGGTCATGAGTCCAGATACATGGAATCTCAATACAAACTTACTGGTTTATGTATACATTGTTTACGAAACACTTAACAAATGAGTTATGCTTCCGCTGTATTCAAGTAATGATATGTAATGTTTGTAACACTTTATGTTAATGAATGAAAGTTTTCTTTAATTATATTTATGAGTTCAACGTGATTGGTGGCTTGGATCCTGGTACGTCACACGCCTCGCGGGGGTTTCCGCATGTGGTGTTTTGGGGGTGTGACAATCCATCATTTGGAACGGTATCTCGGCTTGGTGCAAAATTCCAAATATCTTTGCGTTTTCTTTATCGGATCTTCTCAACATTCATGCGAGTCTAAGGGTTTCGGAGAACAGGAAGGAGGTGGTCCAAGGTATCATTATGATTGCGTGTTGGAGTATTTGGCGGGCCAGATATAATTTAGTCTTCTCTAGCTCCCCGGTCAAGATCGAGAGTATTATGAGCGAAATCAAAGCTTTAGGCTTCCTTTGGTTTTCTAATAGATCCAAGTGTAAAGGGATAGGTTGGGGGGATTGGAGCTCTTTTGTAAATATGTAAGTTTTTCCTTGTTTTGTTTGGTTTGTCGGCCCGGTTTGGGTCGGCGGTTCGTTAATGAAGTATACGTTTCAAAAAAAAAAAAAAAAACTCTCCAATTTCTGCAAACCACAAAGACTAACAAGGCATTTAACTCTAATATGAAGTTAAATCAGTTAGTTTTTTTGGGTTATAACAGAGATAATACGCTAATGACATGATTAAATTCGTAGCTAAACATATTCAGCTCGTCTGTGACATGCGTAATACATTTTTACAAATCATGTTAAATGAACTATCAGAACGACATGACACGATACACAACTTATGACATCTTATCTAAACAATGTAGTTTTATGAATTATTAAATATGTACTAACTAAATTATGACTATTATGTGTGATTTTATTTTATGTTATGTTATGTTATGCGGATTCTAATTTTTTATAACCTTTCATTGTGCTTATTGCTTTTTAAGTGTGCTTAATGAGTTGTGTTAGTAGTTGTGTTATAAGTGACGTGTCATTCGTGTTGTTGTGCTTGAATATAGTTAATTGTGTTATACATGTTGTGTTGTTCATGATACTGAACTGCTTACATTAAATCATGATTCATGTTAAATGTGACTTGTCGTGTAACCATCTTATTAAACATGCTTTTAGATGACACATGATTTGTAATTTGCTCTAACCTTCTATTATTAATCAAGATTCCATATTATAATAAAAAAAAAAAGAAGATGACACAACAAAATTAGATATTTAAACGAAAAAAGAAACATCATTCTAAGTCATGCCAAGTGCCAACGACAATTCATCAATCATTTTGGTGATAATTTACCCCAAAAAAAAAAAAAAAAAAAACAAATAAACCAATTCTTCTCACATTGTTCTGTTGTATACTCTAGTAAGTAATAAGTAATGTAATACAGAAGAGACTCTAATATATATCTATCGTTTTTAAAATATATGTTCTTTTAACTAAATATATTAAGAACTCTTTAAATATACAATTAAGTGAATTCGAAATTCTTAAGAGCTACATAGATCGGCCATGTTTGGCTTAGCTTTTCTAAACAACTTATGATTTTTTGGAAAAGTTAATAAGTCACAATGGAGTGACTTATTGACTTTTCCCATTGTATAAAAATTTTATATCAAAAATCTTTTAACTTTTTAAAAAATCAATAAAGTAACAAGTCACTAAAATAAGCAATCCTAAACACTCCCGGTGTGTTATACAATTTAGAATGCACATTTTATACACCATCAAAATTTAAAGGCAAATCGGAAAAAAAAAATTTCGATTAAATTGCTGTAATAAAAATGCATCAGAAAAATTAATTTCTGTAAATTGCATCTGAAAACTGCATTCGTAAACTGCATTGGTTTAGACAGTTCACAGCACAGACAATTCACAGCACAGGCAAAACTATTTTCATGGGTCAATGCGTTTTAGAGAGAAAACTTTCTTTGGTGTTTTTAGGCAATTGCATTTTAGAACTAAAACATTTTTATGTGTTTTCTGGCCATTCCGTTTTAGAAAAACACATTCTTGAAGTGTTTTTGGTGCATTGCGTTTTAGGTAAAACATTTTTTAGGTGTTTTCAGTCCATTGCGTTTTAGGTAAAACACCTTTTTAGGTGTTTTCAGTCCATTGCGTTTTACAGAGAACACTTTCTTTTGTTTTTTAGGCAATTGCGTTTTAGAATGAGTCATTTTTAAGTGTTTTCTGGCCATTGTTTTACAAATAAGACATTTTTTTGTGTTTTTTTTGCATTGCGTTTTAGGTAAAACACCTTTTTATGTGTTTTCAGTCCATTGCGTTTTAGAAAAAAGACATTTTAAGTGTTTTCTGGCCATTGCGTTTTAGAAATAAGACATTTGTTTGTGTTTTTGGTGCATTGCGTTTTAGGTAAAACACATTTTTATGTGTTTTTAGTCCATTGCGTTTTAGAAAGTACATTTTCTTTTGAGTTTTTAGGCTATTGCGTTTTAGAAATAAGACATTTCTTTGTGTTTTCTTGCCATTGCGTTTTACAAATAAGACATTCTTTGTGTTTTTTGTGGATTGCGTTTTAGAAAAATGTCATTTTTTAGGTTTTTTTTCCATTGCGTTTTACGCAACTGGGTTTTCAAATTTTTTTTCGAAAATATAGCAATAGTATACTCGTTTTAAAGATAATAAAACGCTCGTTTTTATGGTGCAATTTTTATAAAAAAAATAATGTCGTATGAAAGAGTTATTAACGTTTAAAAATTAGGGGGGAATTGGAGGAGAGAGAAACTATTGTCTTGGATTGACTAGAATGCCCCTAAACAAACTCACGCGCCTATTTTCTTCTCTTCAATTTTCATCATTTAATCTTAGCCCTTGATTAACTAAATGGGTGGTCAAGAACAGTTCCTAGCTTTCTTAGCCAAATAAACTTCCTATTGTATCTCCACCCATGTTTCTTATACTTTTTATCTTAAACTTATACAAAACTTATCTATAAAAAGTAACAATTATATAACATTATATAGACTATTAACAAGGAAAAAAAGGAAGGATAACCAGAAATAATAACGCAAATTAAGATATATGAATATTTTAATCTAACTGTACAACCTATCAAAATTAAACTTCCTATTTGATCTTTACCCTACATAATTATTCGCGTCGGCATTATTTATACTTTAACGTGGATAACAGATCATTACACGAGTAAAATGGAATATTCTAACTTATTAAATAATGAAAACTAGTAAATTTGCGTTGCGGCGGGTCAAGATGTAAAGTAACTCGGATTTGTAACGTCAAGACTCGAATCGTTTCTGAACAAAAGTTACGTCAAAATATAGATAAACTAAAGATGTACATAAAATAACCACGAAAGCATTTGATATTTGACCCGATTTATTTGCGAATGAAATTTGCGTCGAAGACCAACTTGAACTTATACCCACGCGTACAAAAAAAATAAGTACACAATTATGTTTTTTTAAGTTAAAAATGGTACCGCGCGTTGCGGTGGCGCCAAAACGTAAAGTAAGTCGAATTTATACAATCTAAGGAAAACATATTTTATATTTGACCCGACTTTTTTAAAACAAAATTTATGTCAAAACGTAGACCAAATGAAAACGTACATAAAAGAACACAAAAACATATTATATTTGAGTCAATCCATTTTCAAAGAAACTTAATCAATTTGAATTTATACCGACACGTAAATAAAAATAAGCACATAAAAATGATTATAAAGTTTTTAGAAAGTTAAAAGGTTACAAGTACGAATACTAAATGTTAAAGGATAAAGATTAAAAAATAAAAATATATTAAAAGACAAAAAAAGAAAATGCCCATATGAAGTTACTGTATATGCAACTTCATATTGTAACTATACTAGTGGATACCCCGCCCGCGTGCGGGGCGATAGCCGAATAATAAACGAGTGTTAGGCAGCTCATTGACACAAAAAACATTTAAATCGAGTCAACCAATTAAAACAAAACACTTTTATAGTTTTGATAAACAAAACTAAAACAATGGCAATATTGTAATTTTTAACTGAAGGAAAGTTGTATTTTTTGACTGGGGTAAAATCGTAATTTGCCAAAAGCTAAAGTGATGGCAGTACTGTAAATTTGAACCAGGGGCAAAATTGTAAATTTTCACAGGGGCAAATTCGTAATTTTGAACTTAGGGTAACAGCGTAATATAAATTTGAACTAAGGGCACAATCGTAATTTTAAATTGAAGGCAAAACCACAATTTTATTTTGAACCGAGGGCGAAATCGTAATTTTGAGTTTGGGGCAAAAGCATAATTTTATTTTAAACTCGGGAAAAAACGTAATTTTGAACTGAGGGCGAAATCATAATTTTTTAAACGGGGAAAAATCACATTTTTGAACAGAGGGAAAAATCGTAATTTTTAGCTGGAGGCAAAAACATAATTTTATTTTGAACTGGGGGGCGAAAAGGTATTTCTGAGCTGAGGGCAAAACCACAATTTTATTTTGAATCGAGGGAAAATCGTAATTTTGAGCTGCGAACAAAAGCGTAATTTTATTTTGAGCTGGGGGCAAAAACGTAATTTTAAAATGGATATAAAATAATAAACTGGTTGGTCTAATGGGGGAGTGCCATGCAAAAGCGTAATTTTGAGTTGAGGGCAAAATCGTAATTTTGAGATGGGGACAAAAGCGTAATTTTATTTTGAGCTAGGGGCAAAACGGTAATATTAGATAGGAGCAAAAACATAATCTTAAAATTGATATAAAATAATAAACTGGTTAGTCCAATAGGGGAGTGCCAGGCAGCCGGAAAAATCACATTTTTGAACAGAGGGCAAAATCGTAATTTTTAGCTGGGGGCAAAAACATAATTTTATTTTGAACTGGGGGGGGGGGGGGGGGGGGAGGGGGCGAAAAGGTAATTCTGAGCTGAGGGGAAAACCACAATTTTATTTTGAATCGAGGGAAAAATCGTAATTTTGAGCTGGGGACAAAAGCGTAATTTTATTTTGAGCTGGGGGCGAAAACGTAATTTTAAAATGGATATAAAATAATAAAGTGGTTGGTCCAATGGGGGAGTGCCAGGCAAAAGCGTAATTTTGAGATGAGGGCAAAATCGTAATTTTGAGATGGGGACAAAAGCGTAATTTTATTTTGAGCTGGGGGCAAAACGGTAATATTAGGTAGGAGCAAAAACGTAATCTTAAAATTGATATAAAATAATAAACTGGTTGGTCCAATAGGGGAGTGTCAGGCAGCTGCCTGGCACTATTCCCCCATTTGGTAAATGTATCTATAGTAAATAATAATATGGATATGTAAATCATAAATTATTGCAACCAATGTATATACTGGAAATAAGAACCTTACACATTTTTTTTAACAAGAAAGGTTACTTAATTACTACTTCTAAATTACATCAAATTTACCTCAAGTCAGAAATTGAACCGTAATCTTACCTCAAGAGGCACAAAACCTCTACCACCTACCAAAGTGGTGATGGCTCAACACTTCTTTTTATGAGTTAATTACTGTTTTCGTTCTTGTGGTTTGTTAAAAATCACTATTTCAGTCCATTAGTTTAAAAATTGCGATTTCAGTCCCTGTGATTTCACTTTCGTAACCATTTAAGTCCACCTCCGTTAACCCCATCCATTTATTCTGTTAAGTACATGTTAATTGACCATAATGCCCTTGTTAATAAAAAACAAAAAGATATCTAAATGAGTTAATTACTGTTTTCGTCCCTGTGGTTTGTCAAAAATCACTATTTCGGTCCAATAATTTAAAAATTGTGATTTGAGTCCCTGTGGTTTCACTTTCGTAACTATTTCAGTCCAGTCTCCGGCATCACAACCCCACCCTCTTAATGTCCGGCGACCCATTACCCCACCCCAATTAATATCTTTCTAGCAGCATCAATTAACATAATAACTTTGAAAAATAATGCTTACCTGGACATTTTCTCATTCTTAAATCCAAAATTAAAATTTTAGAACCATATATGTAAAAATAATGCCGAGTAAACTGCCATTTTGGTCCCTGTGGTTTGGCCAGTTTTGCCACTTTAGTCCAAATCTCAAACTTATTACATCTGGGTCCCTGTGGTTTGCATTTTGTTGCCATTTTAGTCCAAAATCCAAAAACCCTCCATTTTGACTGTTGAAAACTGGTTATTTTGTCCTTTGGTGCAGGGGCATTTTGGTCCATATTAATTTATTATAACATTTCAATAATTAATAACATCATCTTCAAGAACATCATCAAAACCCAGAAAATCAAGAAAATAAAGAACCTAGAAAATCATCATCTTCAAGAACATCATCAAAACCCAGACATCATTCATCTTCAAACATCATCATCAAAACCCAGAAAAATTACAAAAATAAACAAACGATTTCTGAACAAAAACAAATAGACAAAAAACACAAGATGAATTACCATTCTCCTTCTCATTAATCTCTCCAGAGCTCACATCCGATTTCTGAACAAAATCCGATTCGATTTCTGAACAAAATCAACAAACCAACTAGTTCAGTACAAATCAACAAAACCCAGAAAAATTACAAAAATCAACAAACGATTACAAATCCGATTTCTGAACATCCATTGTATTTGTGAACATCATCAAAACCCAGAGATCGTTCATCTTCAAGAACATCTAAAACCCATAAATCAAGAACACCGCAACCACCACACGCTTCCACCGCAACCTCCACCGCCTCCATTACCACCAGACATTACCATTACCATCACCCCCAACCACCATCCCGCACCAACAACCCCGCACCCCCACCACACCGGCAGATCTGAACCACCATCTCTTACGGCGCACCACCACGCCAACATATCTGAAACAAGCACCATCCACCCACCACCATTCTGCACTAGAAAGAGAGAGAGAGAGAGAGAGAGAAACAGGAGAGAGAGAGAGGGAACCGAATGAGAGAGAAACATGAGAGAGAGAGAGAGGAACGCAGAGATGACGATGACGATGGTGGATCTGAGTTTCGGTTGGGACGACGCCGGAGTGGTGCTCAGGTGGGACGACGCCGGATTATGTGGTGGTGCTCAGGTGGGACGACGCCGGTGGTCACAGTCTGTGTATATGTATGTGTGACTGATCGATTTGGGGATGATGATCGATTTATGTGGTGGTTCTCAGTTAACTGATCGATGTATGTGTGACTGATCGATTTGGGGATGGGGATGAGAAGGTCTCAGTTATTTGGGGATGATAATGATCGATGTCTATGTTGTTTATTTGTGTATATGTATGTGTGTATATTAATATATATATATATATATATATATATTAATTTTTGAATTAAGAAAATGTTAAAGGAAAAGCAAAATGACCAAAATGCCCCTGAACTAAAAGACAAAACAGGAGGTTGCAACAGTAAAAAAAATAGGGTTTTTGGATTTTGGACTAAAATGGCAACAAAATGCAAACCACAGGGACCCAGATGTAATAAGTTTGAGATTTGGACTAAAGTGGCAAAACTGGCCAAACCACAGGGACCAAAATGGCAGTTTACTCAATAATGCCAGACTTCTACTTCTACTTCTACTAAAGCCATTGTGGGTCGAACCCTACAATCCAATTTAAGTCCATATGTCATACAACAATAAAATCATATAAATCAAATAATAAAATCATATAAGTCCATATTTAATTAACACAAGGGTAATTTAGGTATTTCATTAAAAACTTAACGGTAAAATAGACGGTGTTAAGAGACTGGACTGAAATGGTTACGAAAGTGAAACCACAGGGACTGAAATAGTGATTTTTGACAAACCACAGAGACGAAAACAGTAATTAACTCATTTAGATATCTTTTAGTTTTTTTTATTAATAAGGACATTATGGTCAATTCACGTGTACTTAACAGAATAAATGGATGGGGTTAACGGAGGTGGACTGAAATGGTTACGAAAGTGAAACCACAGGGACTGAAATCACAATTTTTAAACTAATGGACTGAAATTGTAATTTTTGACAAACCACATGAACGAAAACAGTAATTAACTCTTTTTTATTTATTAATCGAAATCAAATCAAATCAAAATTTTAATATATTAGTACACTTCGTATAGTGTCATTTTACACAAAAGAATCCAAAGATCATGCAGAATCCCAAGTCACTAGAGATGACTCGCATCTTGTTCCTTGCATCCATCATGTATTTTGGAAAGAAAAAAAAATTTAAATTTTCATCTGATTTAACAATGCATCCCTTTTGAAAATGTAATATTGTATTTTGTTGGACTTACTTCTCACTCTTCATATTTAACGACCAGGCACTATTTATGTGGTTACTTCTCACTTTTCACTTTTCATATTTAACGACAAGGCACTATTTATGTGGTTACTTCTCACTCTTCATATCTAACGCAGGATAACTCTGGCGATGCTCTACTCATAGACATCGACTCCAACGCCACACCAACCTGCACATATGTTCCCAAACAGTTATCCAGAGAAGAACTTACAAAGCTTCTAGATCCACCAAGCACCGGTTCAGACAACCACAACCCCTGACTTTGTCCGCCATCAGGATGGACAAGTTGAGGTTCGCTTTGCAAAACAAGATCGAAGAGAGATTTTGTCTACGATAAGCATGATGCAACCGACAGAAGAACCACATTTCCCGTTCGATGTATGCGATTGCCAGGAATGCCTGGACGACGCATATGAACTTGAGTACAAGGAGGAAATAAAAAACAAAATGAAAAAGGGATCCCAAAATGCCCTAAAGAAAAGATATAAAGCTGGAGATCCAAACGTTGGTCTGCTTGGAGAACCATCAGGAAAATTCGACTATTATGTCCTGTATGGTGATTCAAACCAAAATCCAAAATCCAAACAGACACAACCATCCAAACCGAGACATCCACCTACCCAGGTAGATGAGTGCTTTATGCTCGGAACAACACCTCCAGTCCCTTCCTCCCCAGAATACCAAGTTGAATTCCCACCCTTAACCTCTTTCGAAAATACCCAACAAAAAACCAAACATAGCTGGAAAATCAAGAACTCAACAACCGTTGGTGCAACTGGTGTTCCTGAATCAATAACAGCTGCTGAGGCCACCCTGAACTGGCAAAGTGAAAATGTTGTTGCCCAAAACAAGGCCCTCAACACCATCCTAGCTCGACAAGACAACATCACAAAGGCTCATGAAGATCTAACAAGCAGAGTCCAAGAACTAGAAGGTATCATCTATGAGATCAAAGCCAAAATCCTTGAGCTACATCATGAACTCCTCCAGCTAGTACACAACTCCCCAGGGCCACAAAGTCCACAAGGTCTTCAGCAAAAAGAAGCTGAAATGAAATTCATCAAGGCACAACTTGCAGACCTTGAGAGACAACACAAGCAGCAAAGGGTTTCCACCTATGCTGATGATCCATGGAGACTGCCAACAACACCATTTGTGCAAACATCCTTTAGTCCTCAACCTTTACCAACATCGCCATTTGCTCAAACCTCCCCATCCTTAAGCCTCTGGTCAAAAGAGTAAGCGGAGATAAAAGCCAAAAGGATTTTGAAAAGCACAACCTTCGGAGGTGTTAAGAAAACACCTTGCCCGAAGAAGGAAGCAAAAGAGAACCTTGATGATAGCCCCATCATGGCCTCATCAAAGGCCCCAGAAGTTCTTCCACTCATAGAAGAAAATCATACCTCTTCCTTTTTAAAATTTTTGGGCCAAGAAGACAAAGATAAAACGAATATAGATAGCCTTCCGAATCCAGAATCAGATCAGAAGACAAACCTAGACCGAGAGACAATTCTGGGGAAAAGAAAACGGTGTGACACGGAGGAAACACAAAAGAAAAGAATTCGCCACGTAAAAATCTAGAGAAAGAAAAAAATGCCCAGTCTGCATATCAAGACCAGGAAAATCTGCATGATCAGAGGCTCCTCCTGCCAAAGAAGACACAAGAGGGCACTGGCACCAATCGCAAAAGTTCATCTCCTTACAAGCACATATGCAAAGCCCATCCCGATCATTGCATTCTTTGATACAGGATCATCAGCCTCCCTTTTGAATCCTGCTATTCTCCCAGAAGAATACTGGAGGCCCCATAACCAGAAGTTTTACACAGTCAATGGAGAACCCGTCATAATAGAAAAGATAAGTATTCCAGTATACTTAAGGCTATTCCCGTCATGCACAGTCAAACACAAATTCTTGGGATCAGACTCTCATGGAAAAGACCTGCTACTTGGTTTTGATATCCTACATCGACTAAGAGACTTAAGATATGGAGAAGAAGGTCTTAGATACAAAAAATTCACAAACCCGTGGGTTTCTTTCCTGATACTCTACATGGTCTCTCCCACTTCTCTTGACACCATAAAAGCGCAAATAATCAAGTCATCATGTGCCTCTAGCCATACAGAGTTTCTCACAAAACACAAATCACCATTATGGCTAAACCCATCTTTCTTTGTCTCTCTACCTTTTAAGCAGAATGAAGACATAAACCCGACAAGAGCCAGTCACCTAGGAATGAATCCTGATCACACCCAGCTCGCCATACAAGAATGCCAAGAGCTGTTAAAACAAGACTTAATTGAACCAACAACGTCTCAATGGGCATGTGAAGCATTTTATGTGAATAAACGAAGTGAACAAGTCCGGGGAAAGCTATGACTGGTGATAAATTATCAACCGCTTAATCACTTCTTAGTCGATGATAAATTTCCCTTACCTCAGAAGAAGTCCCTTTTCCAATCGCTGGTAAACGCAAAGGTCTTATCAAAATTTGATCTAAAGGCAGGGTTTTGGCAACTGGGAATCAAGCCAGAAGACAGGACAAAGACGGCTTTCTGCATCCCAAACCACCATTATCAATGGAAGGTGATGCCCTTTGGCTTAAAAAACGCTCCGTCCGTTTTCCAAAAGGCAATGGTGAGAATCTTTGCACCAATCCTTGATAATGCCCTAATATACATCGATGATATCCTCTTGTTTTCCGAAGATGAAGACTCACAAGTGGCGTTACTTGGAAAATTTCATGTTATCGTAAAACAATACGGAATCATGCTTTCAGAAAAGAAAATAGTGATAGGAGTCACATCCATCGATTTTTTGGGCATGAAAATCACCGATGGCATGTACCAGCCACAACCACACATCGCCCAGGAACTCCATCATTTCCCAGATAAGCTGACGTCACAAAAGGAGGTGCAACAGTTCCTTGGATTTGTCAATTATATGGCAGATTTTCTGCCAAGGTTGTCTAATCATACAGAACACTTGTTCCCCATGTTAAAAAAGAATCCACCAGCATGGTTAGAAAAGCAAACACAAGATGTAAAGGGAATAAAGCAACTTGCTGATGTGATGCCTCCTTTAAAGATTCCTGCAACAACCGACAAAAGAATCTTACAGAAAGATGCCAGTGATGAACATTGGGCAGCGGTACTGATTACAGAAGATGATGAAGGCGTCAGAAAAATAAGTGGATACAAAAGTGGCACGTTCAAAGAGTCAGAAAAGCATTATCACTCCACGTACAAGGAAATCTTAGCTGTGAAGAAAGGAATCGAGAAATTTCAATTCCACTTAGTCGGCTACAGTTTCCTAATTGAGATGGACATGTCCTCATTCCCAAAAATGCTTGATTTCAAAAGAAAGATGCTTCCAGAACCACAATTATTACGATCGGCAAATTGGTTTTCCCAATGGACATCTACTGTTAAGCATATCAAAGGCAAGGACAATATCGTTGCAGATTTTTTGTCCAGACCAAAAGCCTATAAATACATGGGTTCAAACATGATTCAGCATCACCACTCCCACCATAAAGATATCTTACCAGCAGTTTGCATGATGGAAGCCACTAACTCCTGCACCCCAGAAGGAACCATTCCACTTGACCAGGAATTTAAAGAAAGAGAGATCCCAGAAGAAATCGTTGAGGTAATAGCAGACCAAGCTCTGAAAGACTGGTCAGTCTTGAACTATAAGACTTTCCTCACCATCACTTTGAAACGCCATGGTCTGTTCATGAAAGGTTTAGTTTTCCACCCAGATTATCCTTTCATGAATATCTTCCACATACGGGATTTGTACAAGCTACCAAAAGAGGCACTATGTTTCTTCTGGTACTTATTTGAAGCCTTTACCATCGCCATGCCCTTCAACACCGCCAAACTACTGCAATACCTGATTGACTGCCAGTTTAGTCAATTATCCAAAGAACAAAAGCATACACTCACCCTACTGCAATGGTTTCTCCCGACCCACCAATGGACTGGACAGATGGCTGTAGCTACATCCAACAAAAGGTATTGCGTCGTTATGTTCAGAAGACCAAGATGTTACCTCACGCCTGCATCAATTCCCCAAGACGGAAAATCGGCCATTTACCATGCCCCTCTTTGCTTCATCCATGCCTGGGTCAAGTATAAACCTGCAACCTTCTCATTCAAGCTCTGTAAAGAACAAGAATGGATGAACATCCGGAAATGCTTAGCTGCCGCAAATGGCTTCAAAGCAGAAGAGATGCCCAAAGATGTCTTAGATGGTATAAATGCATGGGAAAACGAAGACCCACACTCGAAGATATGGACTGATGCTCACAGAGAATATATCCGAACACATATTACCAAAGGAATCACCATGCTCACAAATGATGAATTAGCCGTGTGGGATTATGATAAGGAATCAGGCTTAGATCCAGCAAAAGACCCAGACTCAGAAGAAGATTAATTAAGTTTTACTAATGATGCGCTTAGGACTAAATAAAGTTTTATCACTCTTAAATTTATAATGGTGTGCTTAGGACTAAATAAAGCTTTAATCACTCTTAAAGTGATGTAAGCGCTTATGTCATGTATTTTATCGTTTTCCTAGATATTTTCTATGTATTATTAGGTGTGATGTAAGTGTGATGCCATGGATGATGTAATCAAGCCTCTCCTTGGTCTATAAAAGGAAGGCTCCCCCTAAGTTGTAAATCATCCTTGGAAAGAAATAAAATCTTTTTCTATATTTCTCTCTATCTTCTCTCTTCTTTCTCACTCTAAAATCTAGAGTCCTGTTCAGAGTCTTGAGTCCTTCTTAGTTCGTCTGAGTCTAGTCCTTCTGGGTCCAAACCCTTGAGTCTTTTATGTTTATCACCCTAGCCTTCCCCCAAACTTTTACTGGTTTTATATAAATCAGCCACACACTCCCCCCAGAAGTGGGGGAATGTGTGGCGGATTTATATAAAACTAGTAAAAGCTTGGCGGAAGGCTAGGGTGATAAACATAAAAGACTCAAGGGTTTGGACTCAGAAGGACGAAGGACTCAGAAGAACTAAGAAGGACTTAAGACTCTGAACAGGACTCTATATTTTAGAGTGAGAAAGAAGAGAGAAGATAGAGAGAATTATGAAGAAGATTTTATTTCTTTCCAAGGATGATTTACAAGTGAGGGGGAGCCTTCCTTTTATAGACCAAGGAAAGGCTTGATTACATCATCCATGACATCACACTTACATCACACCTAAAAATACATAGAAAATATCTAGGAAAACAACAAAATACATGACATAAGCGCTTACATCACTTTAAGAGTGATTAAAGCTTTATTTAGTCCTAAGCACACCATTATCACTTTAAGAGTGATAAAACTTTATTTAGTCCTAAGCACACCATTAGCACACTTAAAAGCATCCATAGCCCGTTTAATTTGGTTTTGCGGAGTCATGAATCTCGATAGTAAATGGGAGCGTATCTTTGTATGGTTCGTTGTCTTGGGCAGGATCAGACACCGAGTTCTTTCTGGGGCCAGTTGGTTGAACGATCATGGGAGGGTGTGTAAATGCACGAATATTATTGAAATATTCTATGACCGTGTTTTCCCATTCAATCGTCTGAGGGTCTTCTTCCTTCCACGGGTGTTCTCCATTCAGTATTTTTGGTGGCAGATCTTCGGTCTTTATCTGATTTGCTTTTGCGAGATTAATGCGGGTTCCCATCTAAGCGTCTCGGTAGTTGATCTTGTAGTAATATCCTGCAGGATTTATATCGTACCAAGAGTGTATGAAATTGGGTGGTCCTGTAGGGTTCAGATCATAACTTTCCTTTTTTAAAATGACTCGGCTTGTGGAACATAATCATGCAGTGTTTTCTGGGGGAGTCCCTCATGAGATGATCCCAGATATGGATTGGGAGGAACCATTCAAGGAACTTTGCAAAATTTTCCTTCTCTTCTGATAAGCAGCCTAACTGGTAGTCTAAGAGATAGGCTTACAGTTTGTTGGAGTTAAAGGCCATGGTTATGACAAAAGACTCTGTCAAGTACCACAGGAAGGCTAGGCCTTCATTTGATAACCTGTGCAAGTTTTTGAGTCTGAAAACATTTAGGAAGGGATAGTCTGGGAAGAATTTATTTCCGTCCATTAATGGGCCTTGTGTCTTAAAGGTGAGAGTGAGGAGGTTTTTGTAGTTCAGGAGGGATTCATCTCTTTCTTTTGAAGATTTTGGATGAGGGTGGTAGTATTTGGGGTTTCTGAGTGGTTCATGACTGCTTCTTTTGGAATGGAGGTGTTTGAGTTGTGGGAGTTCTCATTCTTGCTTGCCTTTAAATAGGCAATGTCATCTGGCAGAGAATCTTTAAGGATCCTTTCTTTATTTTCTTGAACTGTTGTGCAGGATTCTTGGAGATTGGCTATCTTCTATAATGATGGGTTTCTGGGTAGCTTCTTCTGTTTGCTCCCTGTTGCTGGCTTCGTGTGATTGGTTTCACGCCCTGAGGGTTTTCCTGTTTCCTTTTTGACCCATATGACCTCTTTTGTCTTTTTGCCTTTTTTCCTTAGTAAGCTTCTTTTGTGGCCACTCGTTATCTTGTCATCCTACGGACCTGACCCTTCCTCTTTGCTTTTCTGGCTGATTCCTTTATCTGTGGCAGGAATATGCAGAGTGGAGGTCACTTCAATACTTTGCTTTTGCTTTGTGACTTCTTTTGCTTTTTTGAGCTGAGCTGGAAGATTCTTTTTGGGTGATAGGGTACACTTTTCTTTGAATTGTTCTGACAGGGAATCTTCCACGTGATCCTTCAGGCAATGATACTGTTTGTGTTTGTGTTTTTGTGATTTTTGGATTTTCTGGAACATTGCCGCCATTAGTGACTGGTCGCCGTAAGCATCTTGAGGACCTTCTTCCATCATGTAGATCCGTAGTGGCTCTTCTTCAGATTCTGATGTTTCACTTGTTTCTGATTCTTCACTGGAGCCATAGGAAATGGTGCATATCATTCTTTTCCCTGGATCGTCATCTAAGGAGTATAGGGATTCAATATCAGAAACATCTACTGGTTCTACCTTGTTGATGGCTTCAAGAAGGGCTTGGGTCTTTCTTTTGTCTTTGCAGTCCTTTGCAAACTGACCTTTTTTGTTACAGACATAGCACCGATTTGTGTTCCGCCCTCTCTTTGATTTTTTGTTCAAGAACTTCCACCTTCTTTGAGTGTTGTGTTTGCCTGTCTTTGAATAGTAATCACCAGATCTCTTGAAATGGATAAATCTGGATTTTTTGTGAGGCTTCGAACAACTGCACGATGAATCATCTTTGCATTTTATCTTTAAATGTTTATCATTGTACCCGGACCCGAGTCGTCTTCCGGTTTTTTCAAACTCAACCAAAAACTATTTTTGGTTACATAGCTTTGTCAAAGCATTTATGATGAGTTGGCTTCTAAGGCTCTGTAAGCCTCATTTGAGAGAGACTCTGGGAAGGAGTTCAGGAACACTTGTTTAAGATTTACGCCATCAATGCCTTGAAGACAGTAAAATCTTTCAGAAATTATGTTGTAATGCCTTTCGAGGTCTTTCGGACGAAAAGAGCAACATTTCATTTTTAAGAACTCTTCTCGGGCTCGGATTGTAGTTCTGACCTGAGCTCTCACGGTTTCATAATGTTATATAATTTATTCCCCTTATAGATATCATCTGTGGTATACTCACCTGTAAGACTGAATATTGGGATCTGGATACGGGAGTATATTCAAGAGGTGGGACACATGAATAAGTTTAAGTCTCTAAAACATCTAAATCCGTATCCTGGACAGATTGAAAATTGTGTGAGAATTTAAGTGGATCAGTATATCGACAATCTAAGCGAATTGTTTAATTCTGAGTATGTAATTGAAGCTTAACGGTACTTGTGACTTGTCGAATAGCTGATATGATTCCCTAACACGCTCACCAAAAATATGTCTGTAATAGTTTAATTTTACTGCATTTTAGTTCTGTAGTTCATTTCTAGTTTAGAAGCTTTATTAAAAATCCAAAAAGATTTTACATTTCTGCTTTATTTTTGACAAACCAAAGTGGAAAGTTGATCTTCAGATTCGATTTGAAGCAGATGCAGGAAGTTTCTGGACTGGATGATGAGTCATGAGCTAAAACATGATAAGTTTGTGAAAGTTGGAAAGATAAAGCAAGTTCATTAATTTGAAACTTGTAATTTTAAAAAAATGGTTGAACAAATGTCAGTGTGATTTATCTCTGATCAACCAAGGTCATTAAGTTGGACTTGATAGATAAATTGAGTAATCAGGGTCATTAACTTGGACCTGAATACTTAAGTGGATTTCTTAACACTGAACGTTAAATGGTAAGTCTTGAATTGAAATTATTATTATCATATATCTTATATTTGGGTAGAGATTGTACAGGAATTCCCCATGGCAACAAAATGTCAAAGTTTGAACCAGAATTTAAAGCCCTAGCTTATCGAGAGGAGAAGTCTGCGAAAGGGGGAGTCAGGATCCTGGATCAACACTCAAAGGGGAGATTGAAGATTAAAGTTGGAAGATAAAGATTGAAGGAGCTTTTACAATGACAAGAAAATTTGGATAAAATGACAAAGACTAAAGACTCGACGCCGAAGACTTCGTCAACATCCAAGGGGGAGTCTGTTGGTGCACTTAGTGTCTGTTAACTTCGTCTTAATCGAGTCTTATGTCTAGATAGGTTGAATGAGCACACAAGAGGGTCGAAATTAGGGTTAGATTACATGTTTGAGTGTAATTTCGCTTGAAGGTAACACTGACCAGTTCAAGCGAAATCAATACATGTGATTTCGCTTGAACAGGAATGTGCCACATTCAAGCGAAATCCTGTAGCCTATATATAGATGTTGTGTGTTGTCATTTCAAGCGAACCAGATCTTGTGTGTGAGTCGAAGTGCTGCCGGATTTTCATCAGAAATCATTGTAAAGACTCAGATAATCAGTAATAGAAAAGAATTGAAAGGAAACAAGCTGTTTGATGTTGTTTGCATTGATTCCGCCTTTGCAAATGATAATGAACTACTCAACTTGACTGTTTAGGGTCACCGGAACGATCCAACAAGTGGTATCAGAGCTCAGGACGAGGAGTTCATACCATTACAGCTTGAAATCATCGGATTCTCATACTTCTACTCATTCTTTTCTGATTCGGACATAATTCACGGTTGAAATGGCCTGAAATTCTCACATATCAAGCGAAACACATTGTTAACTAATCCTTGAAAGTTTTGGACTAAAATTCGGCTTAAAACTTGATCAAATCATTGATTTCGCTTGAAAACTGTTCGTAAAAAGATGATGTCATCGTGATTTCGCTTGAATCTACTTCTATTTTCGCTTGAAAAATACATTTCAACTGATTTCGCTTGAAAGTATGAGTGATTTCGCTTGAAGAATACACACTTTTTGTGATTTCGCTTGAAAGCCAAACAATATTAGTGGTTTCTCTTCAAGTAGATTGATTTCGCTTCAAGTACTTTGATTTCGCTTGAAGGGTTTCGCTTGAGCTTGATTTACTATTTCGCTTGAAGAGCTTATCTCTTTAAAGCTGATTTCGCTTGAACAGATTCCGCTTGAATCTGTATTTTTCAAAATCAAGAAATTTCTAAGTGTTTGTTGATTTTTCAGGTACGTACAAGATGGATGATCTATTCATGAATCCATTTAGTGATATGTATGCCTTTGCTGGAAAATCTGGAGACGATACTTCTCCTAGCAACACCAATGAGAATACGTCGAGTGCAAAGAAAAGCTTATCAGATGCTTTGGGAGTTGAAAGTGCTTTTGGAACATATAACAAACCTTCGAAGTTGATGGCTGTCGAAGAGTACAGTCGGTGGGCCAAGAAGTTTGAAGAATGGTTGAAGGCCTTTGCTTATCCTAGCTGGAAGAGTCTAAAGAATGGATACATTGATGGAGGCAAAACTGGTGAAAGCTTGACATCAGCTGAAGAAATAGATTCGTTTGTTGCTGAGCAAAAATGCATCGCACTGCTGTTTCAGTCTGTTCGAGAAGATATAATATCTTTGATCGAGTACAAAAATACTACAGATCTCTGGCAAAAGTTGAAAGTTAAATGTTTGGGAAGTGCAGAAATAGTGAAAAACAAAAAGAAACTACTAAGAAAAGAGTTTGATTTATTTGGGTGTTTAAAGAATGAATCAGTTTGTAAAATGATTGAGAGGTTTGGGCATCTGAAGCTGGAACAGGCAAGACATGAAATTTTCTATTCTCAAGAAGAGCTAATCGAAAAATTGTTTGATTCATTGCCAGATGAGATGGATTGGCAATATTATGCTTTGATGTTGAAGAATACGATCAAGTCTGAGGAGCTGACAGTGGATTTGTTGATTGAAAGACTAGAGAGTCACGAGCTGGAGATAAAGAAAACACACAAAGTCAATCGGTCGTCATATCAATAGAACTTGGATTTGTATTATCCAAAAAGCATGATGCCAAAGAATACATCTCCCAAGACAGCTTTTTCCGCTGAGAATTCCAACACTTCTAGCAAAGAGAGTCAAAGCAGTGGATTTCACAGTGGTTCTTCGTCACATTCAAGCCAATCAGATGCAAAGAATCTATTTCAATGCAATATCGCTGTAGACTTAAAGAATGCTCAAAACTTCAGCGAGGAGTCGGCAAAGCAACAGATGGTTTTCCTAGCTTCTGTGCTAGAATCGTATGAAAGTTTAGTGGCAGGGAAGATTGGCAGCACCAACCTGACAAAAGAAGATTACGATCAGATAGATGCTAAAGAGATGGAATTGATCGACATAAGGTGGTGTATGGCCAGTGCAGTTCGTCGGGCACATCGTTTCATGGAGATAACTGGAAGAAAGTCTATTGGTGGACCATCTACCAAGTTGGGCTTTGACATGTCTAAAGTGACATGCTTCAAGTGTAAACAGAAAGGCCACTTTAAGCGTGAATGCCGAAATGCTTATGCTGATGAGTCTGAAAACCCGTTCAGAGAAGATTACTACAAGAAAGCGATTTATCATCAGAATAAATCAGAACCGCCAAGAATGAAGCAGCTTGAGGATAACAAAGAGAAATCCAGAGCTCTTGCTGTGATTCATGACGATGAAGGTTTTGACTGGAGCGAGTTGTTACCTGAAGAGGATGCGGTTGGATATGCTTTCATGGCAAAATCTAGTGAACCTGTTCCTTTTAAAGACAACAGAAATGAAGAACAGAAGTATGGTTACAGAAAGATGATAGCTCAGAACAGAATGATCAGAATATCTGGTATCTATCTTGAAGCAAAAAGAGCGAGGAGATGGGATCCAGACAAAGAATGTTATCTTGACCCCATGGGAAACATTGCTATTGACGATAAGACTCTTGATCTTGAAACCATAATTCAACAAATTGCTGATGAAGAAGAGTTTTGGCAAAGAAAATTGTGGGGAAGCGGAGAAGAGAAAGAAGAGAAAGAAGAGAAAGAAAAGAAGGTTGATAATGGGATCATTGACACGACTCAAGAGTTGAATGCTGAAAACATGGGAAAGATGGCTGACAAGGTGCTGGCTGCTAAGGCACTTGAGGTAGACTCTAAGTCTGTATCTGAGTCTAAAAGCCAGGTCAGTACAAATGCGTCAACGACTGAGTCAGGTAAGAAGGTCAATGGTGATGTTGACTGCAAAAATTGCATCAAAGAATGCAAAGTTTGTAGTACAATCACTTATCTCAATGGTAAGAAAGTTGATGATCTGACTGCTAGAGTCCGAAGTGTTGAGGATCAGATCCTTAACCGTGATAAAATGTTGAAAGCTTCGAACGACAGATTAAAAGAATTAACTGACAAAATCAAAACTGATAAAATTGATGTAGAAAGAGTTAGGAAAGAAAATGAAAAACTAATTCTTGAAAATCGTCAAATTTCTGAAAGTTTTGAGAAGTTAAAACGCACGGTGAAAGATTCTGATGATAGAAACGGTAAAACATACAAAGAAAATTGTCACTTACAAGGTGTTTTGAGGGTTAAAGAAGAATTAATCAACCAACAATTGGATGAGATTGCTAAATTGAAGCTTCAGTTTGAAGAAGTTAAGATTGAGAATGAACGTATCAATTTGAAATTGAATAGTTACAGCTCTGCAAGCTTTGTTTTGCAACACATTGTTCCCAAACCCATAGGAAAAAATAAAGCAGGCGAAGATGTATACTGTGATGGAACTGGGGTCGGGTTTCATCAAGTTCCGCCACCAGTTTTAAACAATTATTCAAAGAAAAAGTCCGGGTTGGTTAATGATGAAGATGAAAATGAGGTTAAACTTCCAGAGTCAATTGATGTGACATTTTCTTCATCATCATCTGATGATAGTGTTCAAACTGATATTGTGAAAAGCATGGCTGAAAGTGTTTTGAAGTCTGATAGTGATTTAGTTGAGGATGAAGAGTGTTTTCTGAACAATTACATTCCGAAACCAAAATCCAAAAACAACTTAGGTGATGAACCGGGTCTTGTGATGTACAAAATGGCTGGATCTGATAAGTTGTATTCGGATTCTGAGTTTCCACTGGAGAATGTTAATGTGAACAAATTGAAAAATATTTTCAAACTGGTTGAAATTGATTTGTCTGAAGTAGAAGGTTTGAATCAGACAAAGAGGCAAATGAATTTTGAGAAAGATAAAGCTTACTACAAGAAACCTGTTATTCCACCACGTTTTTCTAACAACAACCGAAACAAATGGTCGGGTGGTTATCAGGGTGGTAAAAATTATCAGAGAAAGAATTTTCAGAACAAGAAGTTTGCTGAGAAGAAAGTGTTTGTGAAAAGCTTGAGTTCACACTCCGAGCAAGAATCTGAGATTTTTTCAAAATCGAATGAAGAATTCTTTGAGGAGAGGGCCTCACAACCTCAGTCTGAAGGCACAAGTCGGGTAGTTGATACTCGTACATGCTTTAGATGCAACAAAGTTGGTCACATTGCAAGAAATTGCACCAACTTCAAGCCTAAGACTGAAGTTGTTGAAAATCAAAAGAAGAAGGTTGATGCAAAAGGAAAAGCTCAAATGGTTGTTGAGAAAATTTTGAAAAATGAGAAAACAAAAATCAAAACTGAACCTGTTAAGAACATGGTAACTAAAAATGATAAGTTTTACAAACGGGTTGCATCGTCTCAACAAACATGGAAGCCAAAAGTGGTTGACAAGAAAGAAAGTTCATCTAAACCAAAGGTTTATGAGTCAGAAAAACAATCGTCTTCTACCACTCCGGTAAAGATGGATGTTCCTTTGGATTATTATGAAAAATTGGAGAAACAATCTTCTACTCCACCAGAGAAGAAGAATGTTCAAAAGAAAGTTCAACCAACCGGTCAACTTAAGATAGATGAGTTTTTCTTATACAAAAAGGTTGAGGTTGGATCTGAGAAGAATTTAAAGATGAATGATAAAAATTTTCCGCCACTTTACACTGCTAAAACTCACATTAAAGTCAAGTTACCCGAGTCAAAAGAGGCTTGGGTGGCAAGAAAATCTCACTAAATGTTTGTGATATGTGCAGGAGCTTCCAAGATCCGTTTCACGATGGATTATGGATAGTGGAGCTTCTCGGCACATGACGGGGAAGACAGCGTTGCTGTATGATGTTAAAAATTTCAATGGAGGTTATGTAGGGTTCGCAGGAAATCAAGGTGGTAGAATAATTGGAGAAGGAACGTTATCTAATGGGATTGTTACGTTTGAAAGAGTTAACTACATTGCTGAGCTGGAGAATAATCTGCTGAGTATCTCGCAGATTTGTGATAGGATGTATACCACGCACTTTACAGACAAAGAATGTTTGATCTTGAAGCCAGGATTTGTTATCCCTGAAGAATGGATTATCATGAGGGCACCTAGAGTGAATGATCTGTACGTGTTGGACATGAGCGTAGCTACTACAACCACAGGTCAGGCTCATTGTTTTGTGTCTAGAGCAACGGAGAAAGAATCGCAATTGTGGCACCGGAAGATGGGTCATATACATCTTAGAAAAATGAATCACTTGGTACACAATGATTTGGTTATGGGTGTTCATGTCAAAGGTTTTCATCTTGAGGGGGAGTGCATAAGCTGCATTAAAGGCAAGCAAAAGAAGAAATCACATCCTCAAAAGAAAGTCAATTCAGTATCGAGACCTTTAGAGAGACTTCATATGGATCTTTTTGGTCCAGTGAACGTTAAAAGCATCACTGGTGATTACTACTGCCTGGTAGTAATAGATGAATACTCAAGGTTTTCATGGGTTTCATTTCTGAAGACAAAAGATGAGACGTTTGAAAGTTTGATGGCGTTGTTCAGGAAAATTGAAAACTTGTACCAAAGGCGTATCAAAAGAATCAGAAGTGATAATGGTACTGAGTTCAAGAACAACAAGATGGAAGCATATTGTGATGAAAGAGGTATATTGCATGAATTTAGTGCTCCTTACACTCCGCAGCAGAATGGAGTAGCAGAAAGAAAGAACAGGACGCTAATTGAAACGGCTAGGACAATGCTTGCTGATTCAAAGCTACCAGTTAATTTTTGGGCAGAAGCAGTATCCGCCGCATGCTATACACTCAATCGGGTTCTCACTGTAAATAAATTCAATAAGACGTGTTTTGAGTTGATCAATAACCGCAAACCGAACCTGAAGTATTTAGAACCGTTTGGGTCACCCTGCACTGCTCTAGAGCCTTTTGGTAAATTTGGTCCAAAGAGCATTGAAGGAATTTTCGTGGGATATCAAAGTCCATTGAAAAGAGTCTTTGTTCCAAGCTTGAAGCGGATTATTGAAGCACACAATGTTGAGTGTCAAGGTTACACAATGCCACCGCAGAATCCTGGAGATTCATGGCGTTTTCATTATGACACTTTGTGGGATTCGTTTGACATGGAAGAAGAAAAGGAAGAAGAAGAAGATTTCTTTGAGGAGTTGGATATTCTAAGAGAGTATGAAGAATCGCAGGAAAGGTTCCCAGCTGAGTATTCAAGAAGACCACGACAAACTTCAAATGACGATGAAGCAGGTCCGAGCAATGCTGGAGAACATGATGATATTCAACAAGATGAAGTTGCTCATGATAATCAGACGACACAGAATGATAATCAAGAATCTGAGAACATGCCAGTATTTGATCATGGTGATTCAGATTCTGAGGGGGAGCAAATTCAGATTTCAAGTCAAACTGTTGGTGCACTTATGTCTGCACTTTGTCTGTATTCGGTCACAATGTAAAACGATGTCTTTGTTAGTCTGTAAGTTTGACCAAGTCAACCATCCTCCGGTTTGACTTGGCCAAACAGTCAACATTATGTTTGTAAGATGGCAGGGTCGAAGGATGCACCATCGAAGGATTGCATGGATCCTTCGATGATGAGCTCGAAAGATGGACCTTCGATAGATGGACCACGAAAGATCCCATCTTTCGTGATTCATATGGATCGTTCGAGCTGTTCATGGTCGAAAGATGATCTTTCGACCAGTCTGCATGATCCTTCGACCAGACCTGCAGTGTTCGAGTATAAATACCCGTGTGTTGTGTTCATTTAAAAACATGACAGTTAGCAGAGAACACACACACACACACACTAGAGAGAGTTTGCAGAACTGATTTGTAAACATTGAGCTGTAACCGGACCTTTCATACGTTTAATACAAGTGGTGTTAATCGTTGAACTTTGCGTGTCGTGCTATTTCGTGTTCTATCTCGGTTTGCTATTTCGGTTGGATTCCGCACAACCGGAGTGGTTCGTATACAAGGATTAGGCGACTAGATCCTCCCCTAGCCGGACCTACAAGTGGTATCAGAGCCTTGGCTCTTCTCCTTGTTAAAACCGAGGTGTTCTTGTGTTTTTCGGGATTTTAAAGTTCATATTTTTCTGGAAAACGTGTTAAAAACCGGCTGAAATCTTGGTGTTTTGCTGGAAGTTCTTATAAAAACCTATACTTTTCATACTCACATATTAAAAGTTGGTTTTTAGTGAAGTTTCGAGCAAAATTCGGGTTTCGGAAAACCTTCGGTTCATCAGAAATCTCATATTTCTGGGCTGTGTTCTTGTTAAAAATACACTTTGATCTTAAAATTTTGATTTACCAAGTGTTTGTGTGTTGGAAGTTGTACTTTGTTTAAAATTTTGATCATTACCCGGTTGGTGAAAAACCTGCATGTTCAGACCTGAAAGATATGGTCTGAACATATTTTCTGCAGAAAGTTTCTACCAACCCGTCAACTTTTTCACCAACCTATCTGTCCTTTGTCAACTGTGTCAGAACCAATCGAAGGATATCCTTCGAAGTCGAAAGATCATCCTTCGATCAGTGGAGGTTCGATAGATAATCATCCTTCGAACCAAGGAGTATTTTCGAAACATACATCTTTCGGTCTACTACTCATTCTCGAAAGACAAGGATCCTTCGACTGGGGAGTCTTTCGAAGTCATTGTTCGACACTCAACAGCGTTCATCTTTCGGTCTACAGTACGTTTTCGAAGGATAAGGATCCTTCGGTGGGGAATCTTTCGAAAACATTGATCCTTCGAACCCTGTTGATCTTTCGAACAGGTGTTGATCTTTCGACCCTTAGTCTGTTTGTATTTAACAGTTTGTGTTTTTCAAGTGTCTTTCGACAGGTATCCTTCGGCTAATCAAAAATGAATCCAAGGTGGAATACTTTGGTAAATACAGATATGTATTTTGGTACTCCGTCATCTTCCGCACCGGTATCTTCACAAGCTAATGCAATTTCTACCGGTCAATGGGCATTTGTATCCAATCAAGTTCCAAGTGTTCAAAGCATTCTTTTAAGCGAAAGCGAAACTGGAAGTTTGAATAGACCTCCAAAGTTGATGCATTTATATGAATATCCAGGATGGATTGATAGATTTCATACATACGTTCTTGGTCAAAATACAGAATTGTGGTTGCGGTTCATCACAGATTTCGATCAAACAATAGAGGTTGCCGCATCATCTGCTGCTACGTTTGGAGATCTCTCGGAAGATCAGAAGAAAGTCTATGATCTAGAAAAGAAGGCATACGCAATTCTCACTCAGGCCTTAAGTAAAGATATCTATCATCAGTTTGTCAGTTATAAGACTACAAAAAGATTGTGGGACGCGTTGAAGACAAGGGGCGTGGGAAATGAAGCAACACGTCAATTGAGAAAAGAGTTGCTAAAGAAAGAGTTTGATGGCTTTACTTGTATGGAGAATGAGTCGTTGGGTGATTTGACAAGTCGATTTAATCACTTGTTGACTGAATTGACAAACTTTGGGGTAGCTACAACTCCTGTAGAGATTGTGAAAAGGTTTGCAGATGCGTTGCCGCCTCAGTGGAATACGTTCTTGGAAATCATGAAGTACAATGGTACTTTAGCCACAACGAGTTTCAACGACTTCGTTCAAATTCTAGAAAACAAGAATCAGGAAGAGACTCTGAAGGCAAAAAGAATTCCCGTGCCTCAAAATCCTGAAATGTATTTTGGAGCCGCTATCACTTCTACAAAACCTTCTTCGCATGCTCAAATTCAAACAGCCTTTGTGACTAGCACAGATATGTATGGTAATACTATCCAAGTGCCGGTTCCTCCGAAGACAGACATGTATGGAAATCTGCTAGAACCAGTTCCTCAACAGCAACAACAAAGCCAACGACCTCTCAGACCAACTGATATGTTCGGAAATCCTTTACCAACAACTGATATGTATGGGAATCCACTTCCTCCTCCTCCTGTTCAATCTGCCGTACCAACAGACATGTACGGGAATCCACTTCCTCCTCAACAGCAAGCATGCTATGGAAGTACCTCATCTACTGGTCAGCAATCAAAGCCAAATACAGTACGGCTCGACACCTCAAGCCTTTCTAAAGTTAGTGTGGAAGTAGCAAAGGAACACATGGAGCTGCTAAACACTGTGGTGAGCGCATACTGTGGTTTAGTAGAAGGTCAGATTGGCAACATTAATCTGACTCAAGAAGACTATCAGCAGATAGACAAGGAAGAGATGGAGATGATGGATATTAAGTGGGCCTTTGCCAGTGCTGTTAGGCGAGCAAAGGATTTCATGGAGAGAACGGGCCGAACCAGCTTGGAAAGCAAGAAAGACACCAAGTATGGGTTCGATAAACAAGCGGTTAAATGCTTCAACTGTGGTGAACGTGGCCATTTCAAGCGTGAATGTACAAGGCCATCTCAACATGGGAACCAGAATCCCTTCAGAGGTCAAGGCAACCAGCAGAACCAGAATAGGAACAATGTTCGTACGCTGGTACCTGTCAACAACCAAAGCCAAGCAGGACCATCAAATGCCAACCAGGCACTTGTGGTTCAAGTAGATGAAGGTTGTGACTGGTCACTACAGTTGGGAAATGATGCTCCGGATGGAACGGCGTGTTTTGCTGAGATTGTCAAGGATCTTAATCACACCAGTGGTGGAGAATCTTCCGCCAATGGTGGTGACTCCTCTGAGGATGAAGACTCTTCTGGTTACAGCAGAAGTTCGGATGAAGAATCCTCGAGCTCAGGTGATGATCATGTGGATGAGACATCAAATGCGTCAATCGATGCAAATATTGATGAGCTGTTGGAAGAAACTGCAGCAGGAATTCAAAGAAGATCTATCTTGGTGGATCAAGCTGCTTATTCTTCGTCTTCTCTCCATTCAGCCTTTATGGCGAATGTCGACAGTTCATCAAGTCAGGTATGTGTCGATGAACCCACTTCTGTTAGCTGTGATAATTGTGATAGATTGCTTGCTAGATGTGCTGATTTGGATGCAAACATGTCTGAGTTGCAAGGCAAACAAGATGCTTTACAAGCTAGTTTGTTTGAATTGCAAGACAAACATGTTTCTGTGAATGATAGGTGGTGTGAATTGCAAAGCAAGCATGAGTCTTTGCAAGAGAAATATGATGTGACATTTATTCATAATCAGAAATTGACAGTTGATATTTCAAAGTGCACTGAAGCCAATATGTTTTATGAAAACCATGAAAAGAATTATAAAACAATGATTGAAACATTGAAGAAAGATAAAACAGAGCTGACTAAAATGGTTTCCAGAAAACAAACTGACATTAATTTATATATCACTCGTCTTGAGGTGATGCAAAAAGAAATGGCTTGTGTTAAAACAGAAAGTGAGGCGATCCGACTCAAGTTAGACAGTTATTTGAGTTCTAGCTATGTGTTGGATCACATCATTGATGTTCAGAAAGAGAAAAAGGATGTCACATGCATAGGTTACAGGAAATGTCCACCACCCGTGAGAAACAATTTTGATGCCTTGCCTGATGAGGAGTACAGAACTCACTTTGAACCATCTGTTCCTCTAGATGTTAATGAATTTGCAGCAGGACTCGGATACAAGAAAGATGTATCGTCAGATTCAGATGTGTCAGCAGATACTTTTGTAACTGCTGAACAGAATCAGGATCCTCCAGTTGTTGTTGAGGATGCTGATTCTTCTGATGATGAGTCTGATGATACTGATTCGGAAAAGTCTGATGCAGTAATCAAAGAAGAGGACATACCTCTTGAGAATCATATCCTATGTGATCCTCCCACAAAACCTGCTAAGACTGTTCCAACCGAGTCCACATCAGCTAAAGAGTCGGAGAGTGTGGATTTGCTGTACACTCTGGTTGGTGATGATAAAATTTACTCAGACAAAGATTTTCCTATTAAGAATGTTAATCAATCTTTAATAAGTAAAGTCTTTGAAAACTCGACAAGTAAGTTTCTGGGAAAGACAGGACCACATGTTACAGTCACACAGTGTCCTCCTATCCCAAAGGCTGAAGTCAGAAAACAATTTGGGAATAAGAAATTACCAACAGTGCAAACCCAGCAAAATCATACCAAACCCAAGGGTAAGGCACCGACTCAAAGTCAAAAGAAGCCGAATCAGAAGAAGAAGAAGAATGTGAACTTTGTGAAATCGAAGGGAACGGACAAAATTGCAAAGTTTGAAAATCAATCTAATTTAGATTTTGTCCAAAAAGCAACTGTGATGAAAAGGAATGAACAAAGTTGTTCAAAACCTAGTACCTCGGGATCACAAAGTTCATCATCGGCAAGACGACCACATGATACTTCGGGGTTTGTTGAACGAAGATCATGTTTCGAATGTGGAACAATTGGGCATGTCATTCGAAATTGCCCGTATCTTCATAAGTTAAAAGGAAAAGATGATGATCCCCGTGGCCCAACTGACCGTAGGCGATCTGTTTCTGTAAAACAAGATCCCCGACTCATAAGAGAAAGGGAAAAGAAACAGAAACGCCAACAGGTCAAGAAAATTGAAAAGGCAATTAAAACCGATGTGGTTCACAAATCATCTGTTTCAGTTAAACCAGATAATTCAAAGTTTTCAAAAACTTCAAACAATCAAACTGGTAACACTCAACAGACCTGGAAACCAAAAAGGGTTATTGAATCAGGGGGACCATCACAATTTCCAAATCATCAAAAAGTGGAAGTTATAGTTGTTGATAAGAATGGAAGACCCAAGACCACAATGGCTTGGGTCCCCATCTCCAACTAATCGATTGAGTTTATGTGCAGGGTGTTCCAGGAGGAACTATCAGTAGTCATTGGATTGTTGATAGTGGGGCATCCAGGCACATGACAGGCGACATGAAGCTTCTCTACGACGTCAAATCTATTAGAGGAGGTTATGTTGCTTTTGCTGGAGATAAGGGCGGATATATAACGGGTGAAGGAATGATTTCCAACGGGGTTGTTAGCTTTGACAAGATCAACTTTGTGCAACAACTTGATCACAATCTTCTTAGTGTTTCTCAAATTTGTGATAAGAAGTTCTCGGTACACTTTGATGCTAATGGATGTTATGTGCTGAAACCCGGCTTCAAAATTCCAAAAGAATGGATTCTCTTGTCGGCTCCAAGGATAAATGATCTGTATGTCCTTGATATGAGCCAAGCTATCACAACGTCTGCACAAGCAACATGTTTCGTTTCCAAAGCCACAGAAAAAGACACAATCTCTTGGCACAGACGAATGGGTCACATTCACTTACGCAAAATGAATCATTTGGTGTCAAATGAATTGGTGAATGGTGTTCCTCTTAAAAATTTCCATCTTCAAGACGTCTGTGTTTCGTGCCAGAAAGGAAAACAAACGAAGAAGCGACACCCCACAAAGAAAGTCAACACGGTGGCTGTTCCTCTTGAACGCTTGCACATGGATTTGTTCGGTCCTGTCAAACACAAAAGCATTAGGAATGATCAATATTGCCTCGTGATTACTGATGATTATTCAAGATTTTCTTGGGTGGCGTTCATGGCACACAAGAGTGAAACCTTCGGTATTATCAAAAACTTGATCATTCAGATTGAGAATCTCTACAACTTGAAGGTTAGGCGGATACGCAGTGACAATGGTACTGAATTCAAAAATCATGCCATGGCGGAGTTTTGCACTTCAAAAGGTATTCTTCACGAATTTAGTGCAGCTTATACTCCTCAGCAGAATGGCGTCGCTGAACGTAAGAACCGCACTTTGATCGAGACTGCTAGGACTATGTTGGTAGAGTCGCAGCTACCCATTCCATTCTGGACTGAAGCTGTGTCTTCTGCATGCTATACGTTGAACCGAGTCCTTACAGTCAAAAGGCACAACAAGACCTGCTTTGAGCTTATCAACAAACGGAAACCAGACTTGTCTTATCTTGAACCGTTTGGAGCTCCTTGCACAATTATCGATCCTCATGGAAAGTTTGGGACAAGATCTATCGAGGGATACTTTCTTGGGTATTCCACCCCAAACCTAAGAGTCTGGAATCTAGAGACTAAAAGGGTCGAGGAATGGTCTGAAGTCAGAGTACAAAGGCACACTTTACCAGTCAGAAATCCTGGTCAGCCTTGGATGTTTGAGTACGATGACTTTTTCAATTCGATCAATGTTGAAGCCGTTGAAGAAAGTGCTGCGGCAAGGATGTTTTTCGAGAGCGACAATGCAACAGATTCACCGTTGGTTCGTCCCATTATAGTCAATCAAGAACCATCTTCGGTGAACAATAATGCTCTCGACAATGAGGATTTTCAAGATGCTACCGAATTGAACGAATCTTCAGAGGATGACGAATTTCTAGATGCAGATCAAGAAGCTCCAACAGCAGTTCACGGTATTTCAGAGGGTACTCCTCCAGTGGATGTCCCTAGAACAGCTGAAACTTCTGCATCATCCTCTTCGTCAATTCCGGGACTTGAATTGATTGCTGATCTCAATCTCAACAATCTGGGTACATATATTCCAGTTCAAGATAATCCAGAAACAAGGATTCATAATACCCATCCTCAACATAACATCATCGGAAATGTACAAAGTGGCATTCAAACAAGAAACATGTTGCGGAACAACAACAATGCAGGCTTGTATGCAACTATCCGAGAATCTGGTCAACAGAATGATTGGTCTTTCGCGTGTTATGTCTCACAGGAAGAGCCAAGAACTTGGAAAGATGCATTGAAAGATAGCTCATGGGTTGAAGCGATGCAGGAAGAACTGCAACAATTCCAGAAGCTTGGTGTCTGGAAACTCGTAGAGAAACCTACTGGTTACAAGAAGATTGGTACCCGTTGGGTGTTTAAATGCAAGAAGGATGACCGTGGGATTGTTATTCGGAACAAAGCACGATTAGTCGTTCAAGGTTTTCGTCAGATTGAAGGAATCGACTACAACGAAGTATATGCACCTGTTGCACGTCTAGAAGCCATTCGGAACTTTCTGGCTTATGCCTCATTCAAAGGTTTCAAGGTATACCAGATGGACGTGAAGAGTGCTTTCTTACATGGTGTGGTGGAAGAAGAGGTGTACGTCGAACAACCTCCAGGTTTTGAAGATCCTATCCATCCCGATCGGGTTTGGTTGCTCAACAAAGCTCTATATGGTCTACATCAAGCACCGCGAGCTTGGTACGCAACCTTATCTAATTATCTGCTGGAGAACGGTTTTCGCAGAGGTCTTATCGATTGCACTCTTTTCATCAAAGAACAAGATGGAGATCTTCTACTGGTACAGGTATACGTTGACGATATTATATTTGGTTCTACTAATGATGTTTTGTGTAGGGATTTCGAGCGTGTTATGCAGGATAAATTCGAGATGAGTGCTATGGGGGAAATGACCTTCTTTTTGGGCCTACAAGTACAACAAACCGAGTCTGGGATATTCATCCATCAGACTAAATATGTTGGTGACATCTTGAGCCGGTTCCAGATGTCTGATGCAACGCCCATCGGTACCCCATTGCCACAAAATCACGGAATTACTCCAGACTTGAAGGGTCAAGATGTTAGCCCCTCACACTACCGCGCGATGATAGGATCCCTTATGTACCTCACAGCATCAAGACCAGATATAATGTACCCAACGTGCCTGCTTGCCAGATATCAAGTGAACCCGAAGGCCTCACATCTTGCAGCTGTAAAAAGGATATTTCGTTATTTGAAGGGTTACCCTGACACCGGTCTATGGTACCCTAGGGATAATAACTTTGACTTGATCGCATTCAGTGATTCTGATTTTGGCGGATGCAAAATCGACGGAAAATCCACAACGGCTGGATGTCAGTTTTTGGGAAATCGCCTAGTCACATGGCAGTGCAAGAAGCAGACGTGCGTCGCTACATCAACATGCGAAGCTGAATACATTGCTGCCTCAAGTTGTTGCTCCCAAGTCCTGTGGATACAACAACAAATGCGTGATTACGGTTTTGAATTCCTAACTACTCCTATTTACGTTGATAATTCTGCTGCATTACAGATCACTAAAAATCCTGTGCAGCATTCAAAGACTAAGCACATCGACATTAAGTATCACTTCATACGTGATTGCTTTGAGAAAAGGCTAATCGATGTTGCTTACGTCCACACCGATGACCAACGTGCCGACCTTTTTACCAAAGCTTTTGACAAATCAAGATTTGACTATCTTTTATTGGTAAACGGCATTAAGGTCAAGCAAGAGTAATCCACATCGGAAAATCATTTTTGTAAATACCTTTGTGTTTTAAATTTATCTTAGTTTGTTGATTTTAGGGGGAGTAAATCCAAAAATTTGAAAATCCAAAAACATCGAAAAATTTCAAAAAACACAAAAACAATAGAAAAGCAAAAATGAGTTTCCTGGCGAGCAAAAGAGAAAATGATAGTACATCAGTGGTCTGTCTAAACCTCTTTAAACCTAAAATGAAAAACGATAAGCAGCTCTATATAAGATGTATCGGTAGGCTCACAATCATTTTAAAGTGTGCAGGGTGATATAAACTTAAATCGACTGAAGACTGGGTGGGAACCATTCATTGGCATATGGTCTTAGTACCGAAATTTCGTTTGAGAGATTGCCGAGGTTCTGAGATATTCGGTCTTTATGCTGCTTATCATCTGGGTATCATGGTTGTATCTTTTACCGAAAAATAACGGGGACGCAAGTCTAGATTTTCCATGATACCATACATACGTGTACATATTGCATACGACCTCAATAAGTGATAAACAATCACATGTCCCAATCAAAATAAGTGATAAATTATCACAAATTCTTTCCGGGTGTCAAGTTCGTCTCTCTGCTGTACGAAAGTACTGACCTGTTCACGGACTTGCTCCTGTGCCCTCATGCATCGAAAATCAAGTTCCTCATCAATAAGTGATTCTATCACATAGGGCTTGTTTTCAATTCAAATAAGTGAGAATCTCACATCATATACGGTCAAACAGATGATAATCGGTATACTCACCGGTAAGATGAACTCTCGTGCATACCTTGATACGGGAATGTGTCGTGATGTGGATGAACACCGGTCGGTAAGTATAAATCATACCTTAACGTATCCCCTCGCCATGATTACAAATGATAAGTTGAGCTTAAGTGGACAACAATACCGATAATTGTTATAGGATGCTTATCTTAATGTTAATTAATTGAACAAAGAGAGCGTTTTGGCATGACCGTAAACTGATATGATTCTCTTACCCTCGAAACTCACAAAAAGAATGTCTGTATATATTTATTTACTGCTTTCAGTCTTTACGTTTGAAATATTCAAAAATACCAAAAGGATTTTAAGTGTGTTTTAATATAAACTTTATAAAAGCCAAAAAGATTTTATTTCTATCTTATTTTCGATCGTACGATGTTGGAACTCGAGTCTTCGTTACCTGAAACCTGAACGAAAACCGAAAACGACTAAATCTTCATAAACGGTCGAAATTTGCAAGTGTTGAAAGTTGAAATTGAAATTGATAAAATACTTTAAACTTTCATACTGTCGGACGGTGTTTGTTTAAACAATGGTCACATGTGTGTCGTTTGCTTATGATATTCCAGGCGGTTGTTCTCATTACGCGTTTAGATTTCTTGCATGTGCAGATTCTAAAGGCTAGGAGAACATGGTCGATGACAAGCTTCGGAATGAAGACACGACGTGAAGGCACTCAAATGACAAAGATGATCGAGTTGCCGCTGACCATCATCAACACCACAAGGATCTCACTTCATAAAGAACAAGACTTTCACGAGCATAACTCAAGGGGGAGCTTATGTTAAGGGGGAGTTTGTCAACACACTTCCTACATGAAACGGGGAGTTTGTTGATACACTTTCTGCTTTCAAGACGTGAAGACTTTGAAGATCCTCCGACATTGAAGACTTGAATAGAAGTCAAAGACTTGAAGACACGAGAACTTACAAGAATGAAGATCGAGACAAAGCAACAGCTGTTTGTTGATAAGCCAGACAAAGCTACAGCCAAGGGGGAGTTTGTTGGTGCACTTATGTCTGCACTTTGTCTGTATTCGGTCACAATGTAAAACGATGTCTTTGTTAGTCTGTAAGTTTGACCAAGTCAACCATCCTCCGGTTTGACTTGGCCAAACAGTCAACATTATGTTTGTAAGATGGCAGGGTCGAAGGATGCACCATCGAAGGATTGCATGGATCCTTCGATGATGAGCTCGAAAGATGGACCTTCGATAGATGGACCACGAAAGATCCCATCTTTCGTGATTCATATGGATCGTTCGAGCTGTTCATGGTCGAAAGATGATCTTTCGACCAGTCTGCATGATCCTTCGACCAGACCTGCAGTGTTCGAGTATAAATACCCGTGTGTTGTGTTCATTTAAAAACATGACAGTTAGCAGAGAACACACACACACACACACTAGAGAGAGTTTGCAGAACTGATTTGTAAACATTGAGCTGTAACCGGACCTTTCATACATTTAATACAAGTGGTGTTAATCGTTGAACTTTGCGTGTCGTGCTATTTCGTGTTCTATCTCGGTTTGCTATTTCGGTTGGATTCCGCACAACCGGAGTGGTTCGTATACAAGGATTAGGCGACTAGATCCTCCCCTAGCCGGACCTACACAAACAAACCCAGTTAGTGAAGAAGGTGCAAATCAGAATGTTACTAATCTGGAAGGCGAGGTAGATGTTTCAGGCGAGGTGATGCCGAGAACTCTTTCATACCATCCAGAAGAATTGATCATTGGAGAATTGCAGACAGGCGTTCGCACTAGACGTCAAATTGACCAAGGCCTTACTTGTTTTTATTCTACAGTTGCTCCTTTACAAACTGAATTTTCACTTAGTTGTTTTATTTCGCAGATTGAACCGCGAACATACAAAGAGGCGCTAACTGAAGATTCTTGGGTCAATGCCATGCAAGAAGAGTTGAGTCAATTTGAGAAGTTAGGTGTGTGGAAGTTAGTAGACTTGCCTGATGGTCAAAGGAAGATAAACACCAAGTGGGTGTTCAAGTGTAAGAGAGACGATAGAGGAGTTGTTGTTCGTAACAAAGCTCGACTCGTAGTCCAGGGTTTCAGTCAGCAGGAGGGGATAGATTTCACTGAAGTATATGCTCCGGTTGCTCGACTAGAAGCGATCAGAATCTTCCGGGCATTTGCATCTTGGAAAAATTTCAAAGTTTATCAATTAGATGTTAAATCGGCGTTTCTCTATGGGAAGGTAAAAGAGGAGGTATATGTCGGTCAGCCACCGGGCTTCACCGATCCAAACCACAAAGACAAGGTCTACTTGCTAGACAAAGCGCTGTATGGTTTACACCAGGCCCCGAGAGCTTGGTACGAGACATTGTCTCAACACCTGCTAGCCAACAGCTTCATCCGTGGAAAAGTGGATGCCACTCTCTTCACCAAAGAGGTCGACGGACATCTTCTGATAGTTCAAATATACGTGGACGACATCATATTTGGGTCAACAAATGAAAATTTGTGCAAAGATTTTGAAAGAGTTATGAAGCAGAAATTCGAAATGTCATCGATGGGTGAGATGAAATTCTTTTTGGGACTGCAGGTTGATCAACTACCCAAAGGAATTTTCATACATCAAACGAAGTACGTTCATGATATCTTGGAGAAATTCGGGATGTCAGGTTCTACTCCAGCTTCCACCCCATTAGCGACGAATCATGGGATAAACCCTGATCTCACCGGAGAAAAGGTAGATGAAACGATGTATCGTTCCATGATCGGATCGCTGATGTATTTGACAGCTTCAAGACCCGATATTATGTACCCAACCTGCCTCGCAGCAAGATTTCATTCTAACCCAAGAGCTTCGCATATGGTGATTGTGAAAAGGATATTACGCTACCTGAAAGGAACTCTATCATTGGGGTTGTGGTATCCAAGAGAAGGCGATTTTACGCTCGAAGGGTATTCCGATTCTGTTTCGGATGTTGCAAAGTTAACGCTAAATCAACAACAGCGGGGTGCCAGTTTTTCGGACCAAGATTGGTTACCTGGCAATGCAAAAAGCAGACCTCTGTGGCTTTATCCACATGTGAAGTGGAGTATGTATCTGCTAGCAGTTGCTGCTCTCAGATCTTGTGGATCCAGCAACAGATGCGCGACTACGGTTTGCAATTTCTAAACACCCCTATCTTTGTTGATAATGAGGCAGCGATTAACATTACGAAAAATCCTGTTCATCACGCTAAAACCAAACACATTGAAATTCTTCATCACTTCATCCGAGATTGTTTCGAGAAGAAGTTGATACGAATTGAGAAAATCCACACTGACGAACAAAAAGCTGATTTACATACCAAAGCATTTGACAAAACTCGTTTTCAATATTTGCTAATATTGAACGGTATGAAGCTTTTATCGGTGTTGGAGGAGATTCTTGGCGTTGATGAAGGAGACATTGTAGATGATGTTGAGAAGCAATCTGCAATGGTTTGTCGATTTTTTACTTGTTTTGGTATTTAGGGGGAGAGTATAGGGTAATATTTTCAGAAAATACAAAAACAATATAAAATGATAAAAATACAAAAACATGAGATATTTTCAAAATCCAAAAACAATAGAAAACCAGAAAAGAGCTTGTGTAAAAAGGGAAAATGATAGTACATCGGCTTGACAGTTACGGTATGCTAAAGATTTGTAATGCTTAAAAAAGTCTTAAATAGTCTCGCTGATGATGTGCCGATAGGTTTTTACACATTTAGTAGGTTTGTTCGGGATATAAACTTAAATCTTTACTTACTTATTTCGTGGGGAACACTACTTGGATATATAGGTAACCCCTGAAATCTTGTTTGAAAGATCCCTCTTTCTGAGATACTAGGTCTTTATACTCAGTGATATCTGGGGTATTATCCCGGGACTTTTGATTTTGCGGAAGCAATGGCCTAGTCCCCGGAGAATACTTTACGGCATGCTTGAAAAATAGCGCCGCCCTCAGCATAAATGATGAAGACAATAAAATTGCTAATCAATGCTGTTGTAAAAAAGATCCTCTAAAGGGGACACACCAAAGTCAAACCGTCATCTCTCTGCTGAACGGTAGTTCTGACCTGAGCTCTCACGGTTTCATACTGTTATATAATTTATTCCCCTTACAGATATCATCTGTGGTATACTCACCTGTAAGACTGAATATTGGGATCTGGATACGGGAGTATATTCTAGAGGTGGGACACATGAATAAGTTTAAGTCTCTAAAACATCTAAATCTGTATCCTGGACAGATTGAAAATTATGTGAGAATTTAAGTGGATCAGTATATCGACAATCTAAGCGAATTGTTTAATTATGAGTATGTAATTGAAGCTTAACGGTACTTGTGACTTGTCGAATAGCTAATATGATTCCCTAACACGCTCACCAAAAATATGTTTGTAAATAGTTTAATTTTACTGCATTTTAGTTCTGTATTTCATTTCTAGTTTAGAAGCTTTATTAGAAATCCAAAAAGATTTTACATTTCTGCTTTATTTTTGACAAACCAAAGTGGAAAGTTGATCTTCAGATTCGATTTGAAGCAGATGCAGGAAGTTTCTGGACTGGATGATGAGTCATGAGCTAAAACATGATAAGTTTGTGAAAGTTGGAAAGATAAAGCAAGTTCATTAATTTGAAACTTGTAATTTAAAAAAAAATGGTTGAACAAATGTCAGTGTGATTTATCTCTGATCAACCAAGGTCATTAAGTTGGACTTGATAGATAAATTGAGTAATCAGGGTCATTAACTTGGACCTGAATACTTAAGTGGATTTCTTAACACTGAACGTTAAATGGTAAGTCTTGAATTGAAATTATTATTATCATATATCTTATATTTGGGTAGAGATTGTACAGGAATTCCCCATGGCAACAAAATGTCAAAGTTTGAACCAGAATTTAAAGCCCTAGCTTATCGAGAGGAGGAGTCTGCGAAAGGGGGAGTCAGGATCCTGGATCAACACTCAAAGGGGAGATTGAAGATTAAAGTTGGAAGATAAAGATTGAAGGAGCTTTTACAATGACAAGAAAATTTGGATAAAATGACAAAGACTAAAGACTCGACGCCGAAGACTTCGTCAACATCCAAGGGGGAGTCTGTTGGTGCACTTAGTGTTTGTTAACTTCGTCTTAATCGAGTCTTATGTCTAGATAGGTTGAATGAGCACACAACAGGGTCGAAATTAGGGTTAGATTACATGTTTGAGTGTAATTTCGCTTGAAGGTAACACTGACCAGTTCAAGCGAAATCAATACATGTGATTTCGCTTGAACAGGAATGTGCCACATTCAAGCGAAATCTTGTAGCCTATATATAGATGTTGTGTGTTGTCATTTCAAGCGAACCAGATCTTGTGTGTGAGTCGAGGTGCTGCAGGATTTTCATCAGAAATCATTGTAAAGACTCAGATAATCAGTAATAGAAAAGAATTGAAAGGAAACAAGCTGTTTGATGTTGTTTGCATTGATTCCGCCTTTGCAAATGATAACGAACTACTCAACTTGACTGTTTAGGGTCACCGGAACGATCCAACGATACTGTAGTACTAAGTTCCGCTGTGCACCATGTCAGCATTTCAATGCTTCAGTCTCGCAATTTTGCTGGGAGGATGTCATCAAAGGTGAACTGTTGCTTTGAATCTATGTTTGGAGGAGCCCTTTCGTTTGTCTGAGGCGACGTTTGGGAGGCTTCATCGTCAATGTCAGAAACATAGACCCTTTCAGTGGTATCTTCATTCATGAACAGGTGCTCAAACTCATCTGTTGGAGGTACATCTTCATAGGATTGGGAGGCAGAGCTTTCTTCAGATACTGATGACGATGTGTCATCATATATTAGGGGAGCTATCACCGGAGCAACCGTTTGCATACACTCTTTGCTGCTTGTTGGGGTGACTGTTTGCATCCTTTCTTTGCTGTTTGTTTTAGTCAAAGCTTGCAGGAACAAAGAGATATCATTTTCTTTTGCTGGCAATTTATCGAAAGCGTTCATGGAGGTCATCATCATGACGCTATCACTCAAATTCTTTGTGCCTCCTGATGGCCTTTTTCCTCTGCTTGAGGATGCGGCTTTGTTAGTGCTTTAAGAGGATGTACTTCTTGTTGGCGAGGCTTTTCTAGCTTTGATTTTTGCTTGTTCCTTTGACCAGAGGTTTAGGGATGGAGAGTTATGTAGGAATGACGATGCTGGTAGTGGTTGAGGATCAAAGGATGTTCGCACAAATGGCGTTGTTGGTAGTCTCCATGGATCATCAGCATAGGTGGAAACCCTTTGCTGCTTGTGCTGTCTTTCAAGGTCTACAAGTTGTGCCTTGCGGAATTTCATTTCGGCTTCTTTTTGCTGAAGACCTTGTGGACTTTGTGGTCCTGGGGAGTTGTGTACTAGCTGGAGGAGTTCATGATGTAGCTCAAGGATTTTGGCTTTGATTTCATAGATGATACCTTCTAGCTCTTGAACTCTGCTTGTTAGATCTTCATGAGCCTTTGTGATATTATCTTGTCGAGCTAGGATGGTATTGAGGGACTTATTTTGGGCAACAATATTTTCACTTTGCCAATTCAGGGTGGCTTCAGCAGCTGTTATTGATTCAAGAACACCAGTTGCACCAACGGTTGTTGGGTTCTTAATTTTCCAGCTATGTTTGGTTTTTTGTTGGGTATTTTCGAAAGAGGTTAAGGGTGGAAGTTCAACTCGGTATTCTGGGGAGAAAGAACTTGGAGGTGTTGTTCCAAGCATGAAACATTCATTGAACTGGGTCGGTGGATACCTCTGTTTGGATGGTTTTGTCTGTTTGGGTTTTGGTTTTGAATCACCATACAGGACATAGTAGTCAAACTTTCCTGATGGTTCTCCAAGCAGACCAACATTTGGATCTCCGGCTTCATATCTTTTCTTTAGGGCATTTTGGGACCCTTGTTTCTTTTTGTTTTTGATTTCCGCCTTGTACTCAAGTTTGTATGCATCGTCCAGGCATTCCTGGCAACCGCATACATTGAACGGGAAGTGTGGTTCTTCTGCCGGTTGCATCATGCTTATCGTAGAGAAAATATCTCTTCGATCTTGTTTTGCAAATCGAACCTCAACTTGTCCGTCCTGATGGCGGACAAAGTCTGGGGTTGTGGTTGTCTGAACCGGTGCTTGGTGGATCTGTTCGTAATTGGTTATCCATTTTTCAGGTAAGAGCTTTGTAAGTTCTTCTCTGGATAACTGTTTTGGAACATATGTGTTGGTTGGCGTGGCATTGGAGTCGATGTCTATGAGTAGAGCATCGCCAGAGTTATCCGGCGATCCAGGAACCATGATGTCCAAAGAGTGGTTTTGGACACGATATGCCATCTGGTAGTGAAAAGTGGCCTGAAAGGTATTGACCTATGGCGTACCACCTATCTGGATCTCGGCTTTCAAGGCTGTTAGCAATGAAGGATCATTGAGAGGCATATTGAAGTTGGGATAGAAAGTGACAAAGACAGTTTCGGCGTTTAACGTGGTCTGGATGGTACCAATACAGGCGTGCTGGTACTCCACGAATCTTGTATCGACTAGGGCGATACGAGAGAACGCAGGTAGTCCTTTTCTTCCATGGAAGGTTAGGGCTAGTCTTATGGCACCGAAGTGGATATGGGTATATCCTTGGGATAGACTGATCCTTGGAAGATCTGAGGGAAGAGTGAGAGGGACGAGGTTTTCAGAGGTTGTTGATGGGAGTTGGTGTGAATCAAACTTGGAGGTTTGCACAAACTCTTTAACAACTGGGTTTGACGCAGAACTAACTAGTTGTTTTACTTTTTTGGAGAGAGAATTTTGGGGTTTTCTGAAGACACTATAAGGGTTAACTAAAGGCATACTAGTAATAGGGATTTTAGATTCATTAGAGATATAAGAGATCTCATATAACTGATCAATCTTTGACGCATACGACCGACGAAAAATGGAATTTGAATGGGGGAGACCTTGATCTGGATTTATATCTGGGTTTAGACTTTTAACAATTCTTATCTTTATCCTCAAGCTCGTACTTTGAGGAAATTACCGCGGACCCTTTCCGACTTACGACTCACCTAACAAGCTACTTTTGGACTCGAGATAAGAAACTCAGCGTGTCGGACCAGACTGACAAGACCTTGTAAGGTTAGTGTTCTGATGTGAGAGATCCGCGCAAAGTTGGCAGTCACAGAGCATACTAAACAAACCTTAGAAAGGGATGGCAGGAGCGCTATGGCTCTGATACCAGATGTGGGGGGAGTGTATGGCTGATTTATATAAAACCAGTAAAAGCTTGGGGGAGGACTAGGGTGATAAACATAAAAGACTCAAGGGTTTGGACTCAGAAGGACGAAGCACTCAGAAGAACTAAGAAGGACTCAAGACTCTGAACAGGATTCTATATTTTAGAGTGAGAAAGAAGAGAGAAGATAGAGAGAAATATAGAAGAAGATTTTATTTCTTTCCAAGGATGTTTTACAAGTGAGGGGGAGCCTTCCTTTTATAGACCAAGGAGAGGCTTGATTACATCATCCATGACGTCACACTTACATCACACCTAATAATACATAGAAAATATCTAGGAAAACAACAAAAAACATGACATAAGCGCTTACATCACTTTAAGAGTGATTAAAGCTTTATTTAGTCCTAAGCACACCATTATCACTTAAAAGCATCCATAGCCCGTTTTAATTTGGTTTTGCGGAGTCGCGAATTTCGATAGTAAACGGGAGCGTATCTTTGTTGTATGGTTCGTTGTCTTGGGCAGGATCAGACACCGAGTTCTTTCTGGGGTCAGTTGGTTGAACGATCATGGGAGGGTGTGTAAATGCACGAATATTATTGAAATAATCTATGACTGTCTTCTCCCATTCAATCGTCTGAGGGTCTTCTTCCTCCCACGGGTGTTCTCCTTTCAGTATTTTTGGTGGCAGCTCTTCAATTTTTATCTGGTTTGCCTTTGCGAGATTAGTGCGGGTTTCCATCCAAGCGTCTTGGTAGTTGATCTTGTAGTAATATCCTGCAGGATTCATATCATACCAAGAGTGTATGAAATTGGGTGGTCCTGTAGGGTTTAGATCATAACTCTCCTTTTTAAAATGGCTCGACTTATGGAACAGAATCATGTAGTACTTTCTGGGGGAGTCCCTCATGAGATGGTCCTAGTCATGGATTGGGAAGAACCATTCTAGGAACTTGGCAAAGTTTTCCTTCTCTCCTGATAAGCAGCCTAACTGGTAGTCTAAAAGATAGGCTAACAGTTTGTTGGAGTTAAAGGCCATGGCTATGACGAAAGACTCTGTTAGGTACCATAGGAAGGCTAGGCCTTCATTTGATAACCTGCGCAAGTTTTTTATTCTGAAAACATTTAGGAAGGGATAATCTGGGAGGAATTTATCTCCGTCCATTAATGGGCCTTGTGTCTTAAAGGTGAGAGTGAGGAGGTTTTTGTAGTTCAGGATGGATTCATCTGTGATGGCGTGTTTGGTGACCACCTCGATGATTTCTTCAGGGATATCTTTCTTTTGAAGCTTTTGGATGAGGGTGGTAGTTTTTGGGGTCTTTGAGGGATTCATGACTGCTTCTTTTGGAATGGAGGTGTTTGGGTTGTGGGAGTTCTCATTCTTGCTTGCCTTTAAATAGGCAATGTCATCTGGCGGGGAATCTTTAAGGATCCTTTCTTTATTTTCTTGAACTGTTGTGCAGGATTCTTGAAGATTGGCTATCTCCTGTGATGATGGGTTTCCAGGTAGCTTCTTCTGTTTGCTCCCTGTTGCTGGCTTCGTGTGATTGGTTTCACGCGCTGTGGGTTTTCCTGTTTCCTTTTTGACCCATATGACTTCTTTTGTCTTTTTGCCTTTCTTCCTTAGTAAGCTTCTTTTGTGACCATTCGTTATTTTATCATGTGGGCCTGACTCTTTATTTTTGCTTGTCTGACTGATTCCTTTGTCCGTTATGGCAGGAATCTGCAGAGTGGTGGTCACTTCGATGCTTTGCTTTTGCTTTGTGACTTCTTTTGCTTTTTTGAGCTGAGCTGGAAGATTCTTTTTGGGTGATAGGGTACACTTTTCTTTAAATTGTTCTGACAGGGAATCTTCCACGTGATCCATCAGGCTAGGATACTGTTCGTGTTTTTGTGATTTTTGGATTTTCTGGAACATTGCCGCCGTTAGTGACTGGTAGCCGTAAGCATCTTGAGGACCTTCTTCCATCATGTAGATTCGTAGTGGCTCTCCTTCAGATTCAGATGTTTCACTTGTTTCTGATTCTTCACTAGAGCTATAGGATATGGTGCATATCATTCTTTTCCCTGGCTCGTCATCTAAGGAGTATAGGGATTCTATATCAGAAACATCTACTGGTTCTACCTTGTTGATGGCTTCAAGAAGGGCTTTGGTCTTTCTTTTGTCTTTGCAATCTTTTGCAAAGTGACCTTCTTTGTTACAGACATATCACCGATTTGTGTTCCGACCTCTCTTTGATTTTTTTGTTCAAGAACTTCCACCTTCTTTGAGAGTTGTGTTTGCCTGTCTTTGAATAGTAATCACCAGATCTCTTGAAATGGACAAATCTGGATTTTTTGTGAGGCTTCGTACAACTGCATGATGAATCATCTTTGCATTTTATCTTTAAGTGTTTGTCATTGCACGCAGACCCGAGTCGTCTTCCGGTTTTTTCAAACTCAACCAAAAACTGTTTTTGGTTGCATAGCTTTGTCAAAGCATTCATGATGAGTTGGTAAAGCCCACCAAGGGAAGCTTGAGCAACCGTCATTTTTTTGCTTCTAAGGCTCTGTAAGCCTCATTTGAGAGAGACTCTGGGAAGGAGTTCAGGAACACCTGCTTGAGGTTTACATCATCAGTGCCTTGAAGACAGTAAAATCTTTCAGACATTCTGTTGTAATGCTTTTCGAGGTCTTTTGGACGAAAAGAGCAACATTTCATTTTTAGTAATTCTTCTCGGGCTCGGATTGTATGATCTAGGGGGTTTCCAATGAATTCATAATAGATTGTGTTTATAAATTCTTCTGGGGTTTTGCTTTTTAGGATGTTTGTTTGCCTGTATTCCCCAAGACTTATGTACCAATCCCGAAGTTGTCCTTGGCATCTTGCCAAGAAATGTTTGATGACCATGTCGATACTATAGTACTGGAGCTCCGCTGTGCACCAGGTAAGCATTTCAATGCTTCGGTCTCGCCATTTTGCTGGGAGGATGTCATCAAAGGTGAACTGTTGCTTTGAATCCGTGTTTGGAGGAGCCCTTTCGTTTGTCTGGGGAGACGTTTGGGAGGCTTCATCGTCAATGTCAGAGACATAGACCCTTTCAGTGGAATCTTCATTCATGAACAGATGCTCAAATTCATCTGTTGGAGGTACCTCTTCATAGGATCGGGAGGCAGAGCTTTCTTCAGATACTGATGATGATGTGTCATCATATATTAGGGGAGCTATCACTGGAGCGACCGTTTGTATACACTCTTTGCTGCTTGTTGGAGCGATCGTTTGCATGCTTTCTTTGCTGTTTGTTTTAGTCAAAGCTTGCAGGAACAAAGAGATATCATTTTCTTTTGTAGGAAATTTATCGGAAGCGTTCATGGAGGTCATCATCATGACGCTATCACTCATGTTCTTTGTGCCTCCTGATGGCCCTTTTCCTCTGTTTGAGGATCCAGCTTTGTTAGTGCTTTTAGAGGATGTACTTCTTGTTGGCGAGGCTTTTCTAGCTTTGATTTTTGCTAGTTCCTTTGACCAGAGGTTCAGGGATGGAGAGTTATATAGGAATGACGATGCTGGTTGTGGTTGAGGATCAAAGGATGTTCGCACAAATGGCGTTGTCGGTAGTCTCCATGGATCATCAGCATAGGTGGAAACCCTTTGCTGCTTGTGTTGTCTCTCAAGGTCTGCAAGTTGTGCCTTGAGGAATATCATTTCAAATTTTTTTTTGTTGAAGACCTTGTGGACTTTGTGGTCCTCGGGAGTTGTGTACTAGCTGGAGGAGTTCATGATGTAGCTCAAGGATTTTAGCTTTGATTTCATAGATGATACCTTCTAGCTCTTGAACTCTGGTTGTTAGATCTTCATGAGCCTTTGTGATATTATCTTGTCGAGCTAGGATGGTGTTGAGGGCCTTGTTTTGGGCAACAACATTTTCACTTTGCCAATTCAGGGTGGCTTCGGCAGCTGTTATTGATTTAGGAACACCAGTTGCACCAACGGTTGTTGGGTTCTTAATTTTCCAGCTATGTTTGGTTTTTTGTTGGGTATCTTCGAAAAAGGTTAAGGGTGGAAATTCAACTTGGTATTCTGGGGAGGAAGAACCTGGAGGTGTTGTTCCAAGCATGAAACATTCATTGAACTGGGTCGGTGGATACCTCTGTTTGGATGGTTTTGTCTGTTTGGGTTTTGGTTTTCAATCACCATACAGGACATAGTAGTCAAACTTTCCTGATGGTTCTCCAAGCAGACCAACATTGGGATCTCCGGCCTCATATCTTTTCTTTAGGGCATTTGGGACCCTTTTTTCTTTTTGGTTTTGGTTTCCTCCTTGTACTCAAGTTCATATGCTTCGTCCAGGCATTCCTGGCAATCGCACACATCGAACGGGAAGTGTGGTTCCTCTGCCGGTTGCATCATGCTTATCGTAGAGAAAATCTCTCTTCGATCTTGTTTTGCAAATCGAACCTTAACTTGTCCATCCTGATGGCAGACAAAGTCTGGGGTTGTGGTTGTCTGAACCGGTGCTTGGTGGATCTGTTCGTAATTGGTTATCCATTTCTCAAGTAGAAGCTTTGTAAGTTCTTCTCTGGATAACTGTTTGGGAACATATGTGCAGGTTGGTGTGGGGGGAGTGTGTGGATCTCTCACATCAGAACACTAAACCCATATATGAATCCAGATCAGGGTCTTTCCCGTTTAAATTCCAGTTTCCGTCGGTCGTCTGCGTCAAAGATTGATCAGTTATATGAGATCTCTTATATTTCTGATGAGTCTAAAATTCCTATTACTAGTATGCCTTTAGTTAACCCTTATAGTGTCTTCTAGAAAACCCCAAAATTCCCTCTCCAAAAAAGTAAAACAACTAGTCAGTTCTGTGTCAAACCCAGTTGTTAAAGAGTTTGTGCAACCCTCCAAGTTTGATTCACACCAACTCCCATTAACAACCTCTGAACACCTCGTCCCTCTCACTCTTCCCTCAGATCTTCCAAGGATCTGTCTATCCCAAGGATATACCCATATCCACTTCGGTGCCATAAGACTAGCCCTAAGCTTCCATGGAAGAAAAGGACTACCTGCGTTCTCTCGTATCGCCCTAGTCGATACTAGATTCGTGGAGTACCAGGACGCCTGTATTGGTACCATCCAGACCACGTTAAACGTCGGAACCGTCTTTGTCACCTTCTATCCCAACTTCAATATGCCTCTCAATGATCCTTCATTGTTAACAACATTGAAAGCCCAGATCCAGATCGGTGGTACGCCACAGGTCAACACCTTTCAGGCCACTTTCCACTACCAGATGGCATATCGTGTCCAAAATCATTCTTTGGACATCATGGTTCCCGGATCGCAGGATAACTCTGGCGATGCTCTACTCATAGACATCGACTCCAACGCCACACCAACCTGCACATATGTTCCCAAACAGTTATCCAGAGAAGAACTTACAAAGCTTCTACCTGAAAAATGGATAACCAATTATGAACAGAACCATCAAGCACTGGTTCAGACAACCACAACCCCTGACTTTGTCCGCCACCAAGATGGACAAGTTGGGGTTCGATTTGCAAGACAAGATCGAAGAGAGATTTTCTCTACGATAAGCATGATGCAACCGGCAGAAGAACCACACTTCCCGTTCGATGTATGCGATTGCCAGGAATGCCTGGACGATGTATACGAACTTGAATACAAGGAGGAAATCAAAAACAAAAAGAAAAAGGGATCCCAAAATGCCCTGAAGAAAAGATATGAAGCTGGAGATCCAAATGTTGGTCTGCTTGGAGAACCATCAGGAAAATTAGACTATTATATCCTGTATGGTGATTCAAAACCAAAACCCAAACATACACAACCATCTAAACTGAGACATCCACCTACCCAGGTAGATGAGTGCTTTATGCTCGGAACAACGCCTCCAGTCCCTTCCTCCCCAGAATACCAAGTTGAATTCCCGCCCTTAACCTCTTTTGAAATACCCAACAAAAAACCAAACATAGCTGGAAAATCAAGAACCCAACAACCGTTGGTGCAACCGGTGTTCCTGAATCAATAACAGCTGCTGAAGCCACCCTGAATTGGCAAAGTGAAAACGTTGTTGCCCAAAACAAGGCCCTCAACACCATCCTTGCTCGACAGAATAACATTACAAAGGCTCATGAGGATCTAACAAGAAGAGTCCAAGAACTAGAAAGTATCATCTATGAGATCAAAGCCAAAAATCCTTGAGCTACATCATGAATTCCTCCAGCTAGTACACAACTCCCCAGGACCACAAAGTCCACAAGGTCTTCAACAAAAAGAAGCTGAGATGAAATTCCTCAAGGCACAACTTGCAGACCTTGAGAGACAACACAAGCAGCAAAGGTTTTCCACCTATACTGATGATATATGGAGACTGCCAACAACATCATTTGTGCAAACATCCTTTAATCCTCAGCCTTTACCAACATCGCCATTTGTTCAAACCTCCCCATCCTTAAGCCTCTGGTCAAAAGAGCAGGAAGAGGTAAAAGCCAAAAGGATTTTGAAAAGCACAACCTTCGAAGGTGTTAAGAAAACACCTTGCCCGAAGAGGGAAGCAAAAGAAAACCTTGATGATAGCCCCATCATGGCCTCATCAAAGGCTCCAGAAGTTCTTCCACTCATAGAAGAAAATCATACCTCTTCCTTTTTAAAATTTTTGGGCCAAGAAGACAAAGATAAAACGAATGGGAAAAGACTTATGGTTAGCCTGCCAAATCCAGAATCAGATCAAAAGACAAACCCAGACTGAGAGACAATTCTGGGGAAAAGGAAACGGTGTGACTCGAAAAAAACACAAAAGAAAAGAGTTCACCACGTAAAAATCTCGAAAACGAAAATAAAAATGCCCAGTCTGCATACCAAGACCAAGCAAATCTGCATGATCAAAGACTCCTCCTGCCAAAGAAGACACAAGAGAGCACCGGCACCAATCGCAAAGGTTCATCTCCTTACAAACACATATGCAAAGCCCCTCCCGGTCATTGCATTTTTTGATACAGGATCATCAGCCTCCCTTTTGAATCCTGCTATTCTCCCAGAAGAATACTGGAGGACCCATAACCAGACATTTTACACAGTCAACGGTGAACCCTTCATAATAGAAAAGATAAGTACTCCGGTGTACTTAAGGCTATTTAGATCATGCACAGTCAAACACAGATTCTTGGGATCAGACTCTCATGGAAAAGACCTGCTACTTGGTTTTGATATCCTATATCAACTAAGAGACTTAAGATATGGAGAAGAAGGTCTTAGATACAAAAAATTCACAAACCCGTGGGTTTCTTTCCCGAAGCTCTACATGGTCTCTCCCACTTCTCTTGACACCATAAAAGCGAAAATAATCAAGTCATCCTGTGCCTCTAGCCATATAGAGTTTCTCACAATACACAAATCACCATTATGGCTAAACCCATCTTTCTTTGTCTCTCTACCTTTTAAGCAGAATGAAGACATAAACCCGACAAGAGCCAGTCACCCAGGAATGAATCCTGATCATACTCAGCTCGCCATACAAGAATGCCAAGAGCTGTTAAAAGAAGACATAATTGAGCCGACAACGTCTCAATGGGCATGTGAAGCATTTTATATGAATAAAAGAAGTGAACAAGTCCATGGAAAACTACGACTGTTGATAAATTATCAACGTCTAAACCACTTCTTAGCCGATGATAAATTTCCCCTACCTCAGAAGAAGTCCCTTTTCCAATCGCTGGTAAACGCAAAAGTCTTATCAAAATTTGATCTAAAGGCAGGGTTTTGGCAACTGGGAATCAAGCCAGAAGACAGGCCAAAAACGGCTTTCTGCATCCCAAACCACCATTATCAATGGAAGGTGATGCCCTTTGGCTTAAAAAACGCTCCGCCCATTTTTCAAAAGGTAATGGTGCGAATCTTTGCACCAATCCTTGATAATGCCCTAATATACATCGATGATATCCTCTTGTTTTCCGAAGATGAAGACTCACATGTGGCGTTACTTGGAAAATTTCATGATATCATAAAAGAATACGGAATCATGCTTTCAGAAAAGAAAATGGAGATAGGAGTCACATCCATCGATTTTTTGGGTATGAAAATCACCAATGGCATGTACCAGCCACAACCACACATCGCCCAGGAACTCCATCGTTTCCCAGATAAGCTGACGTCACAAAAGGAGGTGCAACAGTTCCTTGGATTGGTCAATTATATGGCATATTTTCTGCCAAGGTTGTCTAATCATACAGAACACTTGTTCCCCATGTTAAAAAAGAATCCACCAGCATGGTCAGAAAAGCAAACACAAGCTGTAAAGGGAATAAAGCAACTTGCTGATGTGATGCCTCCTTTAAAGATTCCTGCAACAACCGACAAAAGAATCTTACAGACAGATGCCAGTGATGAACATTAGGCAGCGGTACTGATTACATAAGATGATGAAGGCGTCAGGAAAATAAGTGGATACAAAAGTGGCACGTTCAAAGAGTCAGAAAAGCATTATCACTCCACGTACAAGGAAATCTTAGCTGTGAAGAAAGGAATCAAGAAATTTCAATTCCACTTAGTCGGCTACAGTTTCCTAATTGAGATGGACATGTCTTCTTTCCCAAAAATGCTTGAATTCAAAAGAAAGATGCTCCCAGAACCGCAATTATTACGATGGGCAAATTGGTTCTCCCAATGGACGTTTACTGTTAAGCATATCAAGGGCAAGGACAATATTCTTGCAGATTTTTTGTCTAGACCGAAGGCCTATAAATACATGGGGTTCAAACATGGTCCAACATCACCACTCCCACCACAAAGACATCTTACCAGAAATTTTCATGATGGAAGCCGCAAACTCCTGCACCCCAGAAAGAACCATTCCACTTGACCAGGAATTCAGAGAAAGGGAGATCCCAGAAGAAATTGTTGAGGTAATAGCAGATCAAGCCCTGAGAGACCGGTCAATTTTGAACTATAAGACCTTCCTCACCATCACTCTAAAATGCCATGGCCTATTCATGAAAGGTTTAGTTTTCCATCGAGATTATCCTTTCATGAATATCTTCCACATACGGGATTTGTACAAGCTACCAAAAGAGGCACTATGTTTCTTCTGGTACTTGTTTGAAGCCTTTACCATCGCCATGTCCTTCAACACCGCCAAACTACTGCAATACCTGATTGACTGCCAGTTCAGTCAATTATCCAAAGAACAAAAGCATACACTCACCCTACTGCAATGGTTTCTCCCAGACCACCAATGGACTGGACAGATGGCTGCAGCTACATCCAACAAAAGGTATTGCGTCGTTATGTTCAGAAGACCCAGATGTTACCTCACGCCTACATCAATTCCCCAAGATGGGAAAGCGGGCATTTACCATGCCCCTCTTTGCTTCATCCATGCCTGGGTCAAGAACAAACCCGCAACATTCTCATTCAAGCTCTGTAATGAACAAGAATGGATGAACATCCGGAAATGCTTAGCTGCCGCAAATGGTTTCAAAACAGAAGAGATGCCCAAAGATGTCCTAGATGGTGTAAATGCATGGGAAAACGAAGACCCACACTCGAAGATATGGACTGATTCTCACAGAGAATATATCCGAACACATATTACCAAAGGAATCACCATGCTCACAAATGATGAATTAGCCGTGTGGGATTATGATAAGGAATCAGGCTTAGATCCAGCAGAAGACCCAGATTCAGAAGAAGATTAATTAAGTTTTACTAATGGTGTGCTTAGGACTAAATAAAGTTTTATCACTCTTAAAGTGATAATGGTGTGCTTAGGACTAAATAAAGCTTTAATCACTCTTACAGTGATGTAAGCGCTTATGTCATGTGTTTTGTTGTTTTCCTAGATATTTTCTATGTATTATTAGGTGTGATGTAAGTGTGATGTCATGGATGATGTAATCAAGCCTCTCCTTGGTCTATAAAAGGAAGGCTCCCCCTCACTTGAAAATCATCCTTGGAAAGAAATAAAATCTTCTTCATAATTCTCTATATCTTCTCTCTTCTTTCTCACTCTAAAATATATAGTCCTGTTCAGAGTCTTGAGTCCTTCTTAGTTCTTCTGAGTCCTTCGTCCTTCTAAGTCTAAACCCTTGAGTCTTTTATGTTTATCACCCTAGCCTCCCCCCGAACTTTTACTGGTTTTATATAAATCAGTGACACACTCCCCCAACTTTTGGTATCAGAGCCATAACGCTCCTGCCATCCCTTTCTAAGGTTTGTTTAGTATGCTCTGTGACTGCCGACTTTGCGCGGATCTCTCACATCAGAACACTAACCTTACAAGGTCTTGTCAGTCTGGTTCGACACACTGAGTTTCTTATCTCGAGTCCAAAAATAGCTTGTTATATGAGTCGTAAGTCGGAAAGGGTCCGCGGTAATTTCCTCAAAGTACGAGCTTGAGGGTAAAGATAAGAAGTGTTAGAAGTCTAAACCCAGATATGAATCCAGATCAGGGTCTTTCCCGTTCAAATTCCAGTTTTCGTCGGTCGTCTACGTCAAAGATTGATCAGTTATATGAGATCTCTTATATTTCTGATGAGTCTAAAATCCCTATTACTAGTATGCCTTTAGTAAACCCTTATAGTGTCTTCAGAAAACCCCAAAATTCTCTTTCCAAAAAAGTAAAACAACTACTCAGTTCTGCGTCAAACCCAGTTCTTAAAGAGTTTGTGCAAACCTCCAAGTTTGATTCACACCAACTCCCAGTAACAACCTCTGAACACCTCGTCCCTCTCACTCTTCCCTCAGATCTTCCAAGGATCTGTCTATCCCAAGGATATACCCATATCCACTTCGGTGCCATAAGACTAGCCCTAACCTTCCATGGAAGAAAAGGACTACCTGCGTTCTCTCGTATCGCCCTAGTTGATACTAGATTCGTGGAGTACCAGCACGCCTGCATTGGTACCATCCAAACCACGTTAAACGCTGGAACTGTCTTCGTCACCTTCAATCCCAACTTCAATATGCCTCTTAATGATCCTTCGTTGTTAATAGCCTTGAAAGCCCAGATCCAGATCGGTGGTGCGCCACAGGTCAATACCTTTCAGGCCACTTTTCAGTACCAAATGGCATATCGTGTCCAAAACCACTCTTTGGACATCATGGTTCCCGGATCGCAGGATAACTCTGGCGATGCTCTACTCATAGACATCGACTCCAACGCCACACCAACCTGCACATATTTTCCAAAACAGTTATCCAGAGAAGAACTTACAAAGCTTCTACCTGAAAAATGGATAACCAATCACGAACAGAACCACCAAGCACCGGTTCAGACAACCACAACCCCTGACTTTGTCCGCCATCAGGATGGACAAGTTGAGGTTCGGTTTGCAAAACAAGATCGAAGAGAGATTTTCTCTACGATAAGCATGATGCAGCCGACAGAAGAACCACACTTCCCGTTCGATGTATGCGATTGCTAGGAATGCCTGGACGATGCATATGAACTTGAGTACAAGGAGGAAACCAAAAACAAAAGGAAAAAAGGGTCCCAAAATGCCCTAAAGAAAAGATATGAAGCCGGAGATCCAAATGTTGGTCTGCTTGGAGAACCATCAGGAAAGTTTGACTACTATGTCCTGTATGGTGACTCAAAACCAAAAACCAAACAGACACAACCATCCAAACCGAGACATCCACCAACCCTGGTAGATGAATGCTTTATGCTCGGAACAACACCTCCAACTTCTTCCTCCCCAGAATACCAAGTTGAATTTCCACCCTTAACCTCTTTCGAAAATACCCAACAAAAAACCAAACATAGCTGGAAAATCAAGAACCCAACAACTGTTGGTGCAACCGTTGTTCCTGAATCAATAACAGCTACTGAAGCCACCTTGAACTGGCAAAGTGAAAACGCTGTTGCCCAAAACATGGCCCTTAACACCATCCTAGCTCGACAAGATAATATCACAATGGCTCATGAAGATCTATAAGCAGAGTTCAAGAGCTAGAAGGTATCAGCTATGTGATTAAAGCCAAAATCCTTGAGCTACATCATGAACTCATCCAGCTAGTACACAACTCCCCAGGACCACAAAGTCCCCAAGGTCTTCAGCAAAAATAAGCCGAAATGAAATTCCTCAAGGCACAAGTTGCAGACCTTGAAAGACAGCATAAGCAGCAAAGGGTTTCCACCTATGCTGATGATCCATGGAGACTACCAACAACGCCATTTGTGCGAACATCCTTTGATCCTCAACCACTACCAGCATCGTCATTCCTACATAACTCCCCATCCCTAAACCTCTGGTCAAAGGAATAAGCAAAAATCAAAGCCAGAAAGGCCTCGCCAACAAGAAGTAAATCCTTTGAAAGCACTAACAAAGCTGCATCCTCAAGCAGAGGAAAAGGGCCAGCAGGAGGCACAAAGAACATGAGTGATAGCGTCATGATGATGACCTCCATGAACGCTTCCGATAAATTGCCTTCAAAAGAAAATGATATCTCTTTGTTCCTGCAAGCTTTGACTAAAACAAACAGCAAAGAAAGCATGCAAACGGTCGCTCCGGTGATCGCTCCCCTAATATATGATGACACATCTTCATCTGTATCTGAAGAAAGCTCTACCTCCCAATCCTATGAAGATATACCTCCAACAGATGAATTTGAGCATCTTTTCATGAATGAAGACAACACTGAAAGGGTCTATGTTTCTGACATCGACGATGAAGCCTCCCAAACGTCACCTCAGACAAACGAAAGGGCTCCTCCAAACACAGATTCGAAGCAACAGTTCACCTTTGACGATATACTCCCAGCAAAATGGTGAGATCGAAGCATCGAAATGGTGACCTGGTGCACAGCTGAGCTCCAATACTATAGCATCGACATGGTTATCAAACGTTTCTTGGCAAGATGCCAAGGACGACTTCGGGACTGGTACATAAGTCTTGGTGAATACAGACATACAAACATTCTAAAAAGCAAAACTCCAGAAGAATTCATAAACACGATCTATTATGAATTCATTGGAAATCCCTTAGATCATACAATCCGAGCCCGAGAAGAGTTCTTAAAAATGAAATGTTTCTCTTTTCGTCCAAAAGACCTCGAAAAGCATTACAATAGAATGTCAGAAAGATTTTACTGTCTTTAAGGCATTGATGACGTAAATCTTAAACAAGTGTTCCTGAACTCCTTCCCAAAGTCTCTCACAAATGAGGCTTACAGAGCCTTAGAAGCCAAAAATATAACGGTTGCTCAAGCTACCCTTGGTGATCTTTACCAACTCATCATGAATGCTTTGACAAAGCTATGAAACCAAAAACCGTTTTTGGTTGAATTTGAAAGAACCGGAAGACGACTTGGGTCTGCATGCAATGATAAACACTTAAAGATAAAATGCGAAGATGATTTGTCATGCAGTTGTTCGAAGCCTCACAAAAATCCAGAGTTGTCCACTTCAAGAAATCTGGTGATTACTATTCAAAGACAGGCAAACACAACACTCAAAGAAGGTGGAAGTTCTTGAACAAAAAATCAAAGAGAGGGCCGGAACACAAATCGGTGCTATGTCTGTAACAAAAAAGGTCACTTTGCAAAGGACTGCAAAGACAAAAGAAAGACCCAAGCCATTCTTGAAGCCATCAACAAGGTAGAACCAGTCGCTGTTTCTGATATCGAATCCCTATACTCCTTAGATGACGAACCAGGGAAAAGAATGATATGCACCATTTCTTATAGTTCCAATGAAGAATCAGAAACAAGTGAAACATCTGAATCTGAAGAAGAGCCACTATGGATCTACATGATGGAAGAAGGTCCTCAAGATGCTTACGACGACTAGTCACTAACGGCGGCAATGTTCCAAAAAATCCAAAAATCACAAAAACACAAACAGTATCCTAGCCTGAAGGATCACGTGGAAGATTCCCTGTCAGAACAATTTAAAGAAAAGTGTACCCTATCACCCAAAAAGAATCTTCCAGCTCAGCTCAAAAAAGAAAAAGAAGTTACAAATCAAAAGCAAAGTATTGAAGTGACCTCCACTCTGTAGATTCCTGCCACAGATAAAGGAACCAGTCAGAAAAGTAAAGAGGAAGAGTCAGGCCCGCAGGATGACAAGATAACGAGTGGCCACAGAAGAAGCTTACTAAGAAAGAAAGGCAAAAAGACAAAAGAAGTCGTATGGGTCAAAAAGGAAACAGGAAAACCCTCAGGGCGTGAAACCAATCACATGAAGCCAGCAACATGGAGCAAACAGAAGAAGCTACCCAGAAACCCATCATTACAGGAGGTAGCCAATCTTCGAGAATCCTGCACAACAGTTCAAGAAAATAAAAAAGGATCCTTAAAGATTCCCTGCCAAATGACATTGCCTATTTAAAGGCAAGCAAGAATGAGAACTCCCATAACCCAAACACCTCCATTCCAAAAGAAGCAGTCATGAACCCCTCAAAGACCCCAAATACTACCACCCTCATCCAAAAGCTTCAAAAGAAAGATGTCCCTGGAGAAATCATTGAGGTGGTCACCAAACACACCATCACAGATGAATCCCTCCTGAACTACAAAAACCTCCTCACTCTCACCTTTAAAACACAAGGCCCATTGATGGACGGAGATAAATTCTTCCCAGATTGTCCCTTCCTAAATGTTTTTAGACTCAAAAACTTGCGCAGGTTATCAAATGAAGGCCTAGCCTTCCTGTGGTACTTGACAGAGTCTTTAGTCATAGCCAGGGCCTTTAACTCCAACAAACTGTTAGGCTATCTCTTAGACTACCAGTTAGGCTGCTTATCAGGAGAGAAGGAAAACTTTGCCAAGTTCCTTGAATGGTTCCTTCCAATCCATGTCTGGGACCATCTGTCACGACCCCCGACCCACCCTGGACGGAATCGGGAGCCGCGAACAGCCACGTGGTACCGGTGATTATTTTGAAAAATATTGCAGCGAAAATTTCATCAGGACCGTGAGTTAGGAAAAATATCAGAGTTTAGAAAACACCGGATTTTATTTATTAAATAGATGGGATAAACCCATGTTTTACAATGGTAGCTTTAATAAAGATAAATTTGATTACATAAAACCATATTTCTAAATTTGATTTAATTAATAAAATAAGCCACTTCTTGAAGCCTTTCAGTGCCGTATCCATCTCTTACTCCAATCTACTGTAATTACCTGAAACGCGTTTTAAAAAGGTTTTGTCAGCAGGAAATACTGAGTGAATCATTCTATTTATTAAAACGACACATTTATTATAATTTACAGTATTAAAGAAGATTACAATGTTTCTGATATCAACCAACTACCCACGGTATTTGTCACTCGACCGGATCTGTGACTATGGTCATATCCCTCATTGGCTGCCCCAATGGTGACGATTATCAAGTAATGTATACAAAACCCCACATACCGGCTGTAACTTGGTGATTACATAAACTTAATCACTGTAATTATAACCTTTGAAAATAAACATGATTTTGAAAGTAATTTGATAAAAAGAGAATGACTCACTTATAATCATGCAGATTCATACGTCCAAAGTTTAGTCTACAGATAATCCTTGATATATTGCAGATTTATACAGGCAGAGCTTAGCCTATTGATTTAGCCTTGTAACCTAATGCACACGAACTAGGTAGGTAACTTAATACAGCAATTACGATAACTCACGAGATCAACCCTCACAACGAATGACAAAGTTCTATGCTTAAACATCCATCGAATTAACGATTAATGACAAAGCATCACCCTAATGTGGGCAGCACTTAAACATCCATTGAGTACATTGATCAATCGGACAATGAATCGTAATAGCGATCGAGTTATTACCCTGTATCGTAGCAGAATTCGAGCTAGTGTGTGGTTTGTAGTAATCGGACTATATCTCGGTGCCTGAATTGAATTTTGACGTCGAAACAAGTGAACTGTTCAAACCCCAAACCCCTGTATTTATACCCTCAATTGGTACCTCCCGCGTGTCGCGACAGAGTCTCCCGCACCTGTCGCGTGTCGTGGGAAATGCCAAAGTAGGGTAGGCATGCTTGGTCACCAGCTTAGGCCTGCTGAGTCGACGTTTCGTAGAAATTTGATTTTGACAGCAAAATATATGGATAATCGTCAATAGGGAAAACCCCCCCTTAGTTTTAGGGGTCCTGATCCTAATTCGGATTGTTCTGAAAATTTTAGGAATTGTGTAGGATTACTTGGGTGTCTCAATTAGGGTTTCTTTTTAGACAAAATATAAATAATAATAATAATAAAAATATAATAGTTTTGGTGAAAGTTGTTATGGTTTGGGACATTTTTTAATATAATTATATTACAAAGAAAAAGGGAATAAAATAGTGAGAAAAGAAAATGGACTCACTTTGTAACTTTAGGTTTCAACTAGAAAGTCTCCTGGTATAAATTTTGGGTATAACTTCTGAGCTATAAAAAAAATATATAATGCACTCATTTTAAATATAGTATCCCTAATTCAACCTTGTCCCGATGTCCGAGACTGAATCCCAACAACTTAGTCGGGCAGAGCCCTGACATAGGTTATGAGGCTCAGATCAATTGGAAAGGGTAGCGGTGATCGAGAATTAAAACACTTAAAACAGGGCATAATATTATTATTATTAAAAAAATAAAACTCTATAGAAATGAAAGGGCGGCGAGACTGAAAAGAAATGTTGAGTGATTTGTTTGCTGAAGGTGATCTATTATTTATAGGAGGCATTTATGTTGTTGGAGCCTTACATGTATCACTTTGCAATTGCTTGTTCATTATATTGATTCATATTGTAAAGACACGTATACATATAATTAATTCATTTATGCACCATCATTCTTTGGAGAAGATTCCTTCTCATATGAGCGACAGGTAGACAACTTCTATATTTGAATTGTAAGGTAAATTTTAGAATTATTTTATTATTTTATTTATGGATCTTATCTTCGATTATGTGTACCCACAAAATTTCAAATATTAAGTTTATTTATTATTTTTATTTCTTACGTAAATAAACATAAATGGTTTGTTAATTTAATTATTTAATTATTATTTTATTTATTTTATTCGTAAACTTTCAAAATGAAAGTTTAGTTTTTATTTTAATATTATTTTATTATTATGATTAATTCAACAGCTTTACTTATTTGGCTCGTATAACTTTTAAAATATAACGTTTTATAAAATAATAATTATATCTTTAGAACGAGAATATTTTTGTCTACATTTTGGGTCTAAGTTTCATTAAAAATAGAGTATGTTCAAAAATACAATATATTTTATAATTTAATTATTATACGGTCACTAGGCCCGTTTAGGTATATTTCTTACAGTTAACTTACCCGTAATCTATCCATCTAATAATATAAGTTTTTATATACTTTTATTTTTAGAAAGGTGACCCATATACAGGCCAATTATTTATTTCAACTAACTATATAAAATAGTGTTTAAAACTATTTGGGTTGAATAATTTTATTAAAAATAAACTATTTACTAGTTACTAGTGGTTAATAAATTTAACCAAACCTATAATTTATACGATAAAATTAGGAATGTTACATTCTCCCCACCTTGTTTTAAATCCCGTCCTCGAGATTTGGGTTATGAGATTTCTTTTAGACTTATGTCATATTTTAGTAAATAAAAATAATATTTAAGATAGATGACATAGAATTAAAATATCAAATTTTGTGAATACGAGTTGTAAAATAGGTAGGACTCAATGGTTCAACTGAATTAGTTCAAGAAATCGATGACAAACGAATGAGATAAAATGATATAATTTCCAAAGTGACTAGGTTCAAGCCAAAAGATATATGATCAATAGATTTTTTTCTTTCGTTTTTTTTTAAATGAATGTGAAGGATTTTTTTAGAATCAATAAAAAAAATTCTTTTGTAAAAAGAAAGTTTACTTTGATTGGCAACTGAGGAAGACTTAGAATTGACAGGTTCCAAATAAAATAAAAGTATGAAAAATGATTTGTCAAATATTTATGATATGAGAAAATCAAAGTGTTGAGATGAGTGAATTGCAAAGATACACCAAAAAGACAATAGAGTTAATGTATTATTGTTTAGATTTTCAAGTTGTTTTAATTGTGAAACAATGTGATAGTACACTATTTAGTGACAATATTTTTTTTTCATACTATGTCCTAGAGATCGAAATATAATAAGAACAAGTTGTTTTGGCATGACCCACCATTATATTATTATTATTTTTTTTAAAGCAAATGTAATATATATTATTTGTTATGTATGTTTACTATATGTAAATGGTCACCACTTTTAAATAAATATTATTTTAGTATTTTACTATATTATGTAAAATAACTTATATTTACTATGTAATATATATATTACAAAACACCGCAATGAAGTTATTACATTACAAAATATTTTAGTATTATTATTTTGTAAAAGAAATCACTATTATTTATAACTTTAAATGAAAGTTGTAAATAAAGGTGTAAAAATATTTATTGTACAAAAGTATTTGTAAAATATTTTGTAAATATATAACACTTAATGGGTCGATTCTATGTGATTATTTATTTTCATTTTGAAACCGTATAACGTTGTAAATGTATTTACAAATGTTGTAAATAAGTGAAAACGGGGACTATTATTATATATTACAATGTTCTCCTAACCCAACATAGTTGATGACTACCATATTATTCTTATATGGTTATTTTCTTGCCAAAGCGTTACGGTACATAGTTACCACAAAACATGTGATAGACAATTATTTTTATTCATCCCTCTACTTCTTGTATTGTTTTATGAAAATATATCTTCTCTTTACAGTATAAAGTAAAATATTTTTGTATATAATTAAAATTTACTAAATAATTATGATGACTTAATTTATATATATTAACTAGTCATTATCATGGTTGGATATTGGTTACTGCTGCCTTGTTTAAGCATAGGTGGCCAGTCCATGCCTAACTAAGGCTAGACTATTCAATACCTGCCCTTAACAATAATCCTAGTATCTGAAAATAATACTAACACTTCTGTTATTTACTAATAATAAAATTATTAATAATAAATAATTTAAACATAAACTTAAATGAGAGTATACCTCAACATAATTTTTATACATATATATAAAAATATAAATTCTTCACCTCAACAGTTTAACAAAATTTATTGACTTGATATCAAAGAGTCATCGTTTTGCAATAATGCGGTTTATAGTGCAAAGAATGGAATGATATTTGAGTTTTGATAAAATAACAAATCGGAATGAAGCCCTCCAGTGGTCTTTATAAAGCAAGCGAATCACATGCGAAATAAACAGTGTATGTGTAACGTGTGGATTTACCAAGAAATGAAATAGATCAATATTTGCTAATATGAAAGAAATCCTCATGGTATGATGACCATTAGGGAAAATAGAAACACGAAAGTCAATTCTTTATATGCAGAAGTCAGAATTTTAACGAAAGAAATTTAAGAACTTTATCTGGAATTTCGTGTGATAACCGTTGTTAAATGACATTACCAAGGAAGGTCGAAAAATAAAATAGGGAATTTGCAAAGGTATGTGATTCCTTTTTCAGTGATAATAATTATGACTCGGATTAAACTGTGCACCGATGGTTGTGAAATCTTGTTACAACGTACCTTAGCGAAATTCATGTCGCTTGTAGGATCGCGTGGCAAACTACTTTTTTTTTAGTAGTAGTTCTTCTACTGACAGGATTCGCATTGGTGTTGTTGTGCCTAATTATATTTTCCAAAGGTCTCGCTTTGAAAGTCGTGTGTGATATACTTTAAATTTCATGTGTTTTCTTGTGCACTAGTAAAATTTTACATGCTTCTTACTTGCTTTAATAGTTTATGGTAACGCATTGGAAATTCGTATACTTTTGATGATATCCCAACTTAAAGGGTTTCCATTGTTAATATATTTTCACATGAGTTACGAGGTAGATGATCAAACGAAATAATGTTTGATATCGGAAAAGAAATTCCTGATAAAGAAATCTAGACACAGATGCTTGTGCTTTATTCCAAATTGTCAATCCTTATGGTTTTTGGATTTCCTTATAGATATACATATCTATATAATCATATATTTCACATACTGTAATATACATATACTTCATAATGTATTTAACAAATTTGTATTTCCAAGAACCAGTCAAATATCTGGTCATGATACTATTTAGGGAAATCTTGTCACTTGTTTGACATATTATCTATCCCGTCTTATCCGATTCGCGCCGGAGCGGTAACCTCAATATATCTGGACAAACTGGAGAGTCTACTACACCATACCCAGTCTTGCCAGAGAAAATTGTCTGTTTCCCATAAATAGTATCTTTTCAAGATTTAAAAGTGCCTCTTTTATTAGGGCTTTTATCCAGAATTAGGGAAATTTGTATTCCCGTAACATATCTTATTTTAGACCAAGTAATATCACTAAACAAGAATTAATAGCAATTACATGCTATTGACTGCAATATTCTAATCGTCGTTCTTATAGCATACCAGAACCTACCACACTTTATTTTCATAAGTAAATAGCTTATTTTTGAAGCTTATACTAAGGCATCTTTTCTTAAGTTCAAGTCTAAATACTATCCTGTGTGCTCCCATAAAATATCAAGTACCTAACTCTTTGTTTAAATTTAGGTATTTTATTACAACACCTATTGGCTTAAATCAGTGGCTCTGATACCACCTTCTGTCACGACCCCCGACCCACCCTGGACGGAATCGGGAGCCGCGAACAGCCATGTGGTACCGGTGATTATTTTGAAAAATATTGCAGCGGAAATTTCATCAGGACCGTGAGTTAGGAAAAATATCAGAGTTTAGAAAACACCGGATTTTATTTATTAAATAGATGGGATAAACCCATGTTTTACAATGGTAGCTTGAATAAAGATAAATTTGATTACATAAAACCATATTTCTAAATTTGATTTAATTAATAAAATAAGCCACTTCTTGAAGCCTTTCAGTGTCGTATCCATCTCTTACTCCAATCTACTGTAATTACCTGAAACGCGTTTTAAAAAGGTTTTGTCAGCAGGAAATACTGAGTGAATCATTCTATTTATTAAAACGACACATTTATTATAATTTACAGTATTAAAGAAGATTACAATGTTTCTGATATCAACCAACTACCCACGGTATTTGTCACTCGACCGGATCTGTGACTATGGTCATATCCCCCATTGGCTGCCCCAATGGTGACGATTATCAAGTAATGTATACAAAACCCCACATACCGGCTGTAACTTGGTGATTACATAAACTTAATCACTGTAATTATAACCTTTGAAAATAAACATGATTTTGAAAGTAATTTGATAAAAAGAGAATGACTCACTTATAATCATGCAGATTCATACGTCCAAAGTTTAGTCTACAGATAATCCTTGATATATTGCAGATTTATACAGGCAGAGCTTAGCCTATTGATTTAGCCTTGTAACCTAATGCACACGAACTAGGTAGGTAACTTAATACAGCAATTGCGATAACTCACGAGATCAACCCTCACAACGAATGACAAAGTGCTATGCTTAAACATCCATCGAATTAACGATTAATGACAAAGCATCACCCTAATGTGGGCAGCACTTAAACATCCATTGAGTACATTGATCAATCGGACAATGAATCGTAATAGCGATCGAGTTATTACCCTGTATCGTAGCAGAATTCGAGCTAGTGTGTGGTTTGTAGTAATCGGACTATATCTCGGTGCCTGAATTGAATTTTGACGTCGAAACAAGTGAACTGTTCAAACCCCAAACCCCTGTATTTATACCCTCAATTGGTACCTCCCGCGTGTCGCGACAGAGTCTCCCGCACCTGTCGCGTGTCGCGGGAAATGCCAAAGTAGGGTAGGCATGCTTGGTCACCAGCTTAGGCCTGCTGAGTCGACGTTTCGTAGAAATTTGATTTTGACAGCAAAATATATGGATAATCGTCAATAGGGAAAACCCCCCCTTAGTTTTAGGGGTCCTGATCCTAATTCGGATTGTTCTGAAAATTTTAGGAATTGTGTAGGATTACTTGGGTGTCTCAATTAGGGTTTCTTTTTAGACAAAATATAAATAATAATAATAATAAAAATATAATAGTTTTGGTGAAAGTTGTTATGGTTTGGGACATTTTTTAATATAATTATATTACAAAGAAAAAGGGAATAAAATAGTGAGAAAAGAAAATGGACTCACTTTGTAACTTTAGGTTTCAACTAGAAAGTCTCCTGGTATAAATTTTGGGTATAACTTCTGAGCTATAAAAAAAATATATAATGCACTCATTTTAAATATAGTATCCCTAATTCAACATTGTCCCGATGTCCGAGACTGAATCCCAACAACTTAGTCGGGCAGAGCCCTGACATAGGTTATGAGGCTCAGATCAATTGGAAAGGGTAGCGGTGATCGAGAATTAAAACACTTAAAACAGGGCATAATATTATTATTATTAAAAAAATAAAACTCTATAGAAATGAAAGGGCGGCGAGACTGAAAAGAAATGTTGAGTGATTTGTTTGCTGAAGGTGATCTATTATTTATAGGAGGCATTTATGTTGTTGGAGCCTTACATGTATCACTTTGCAATTGCTTGTTCATTATATTGATTCATATTGTAAAGACACGTATACATATAATTAATTCATTTATGCACCATCATTCTTTGGAGAAGATTCCTTCTCATATGAGCGACAGGTAGACAACTTCTATATTTGAATTGTAAGGTAAATTTTAGAATTATTTTATTATTTTATTTATGGATCTTATCTTCGATTATGTGCACCCACAAAATTTCAAATATTAAGTTTATTTATTATTTTTATTTCTTACGTAAATAAACATAAATGGTTTGTTAATTTAATTATTTAATTATTATTTTATTTATTTTATTCGTAAACTTTCAAAATGAAAGTTTAGTTTTTATTTTAATATTATTTTATTATTATGATTAATTCAACAGCTTTACTTATTTGGCGCGTATAACTTTTAAAATATAACGTTTTATAAAATAATAATTATATCTTTAGAACGAGAATATTTTTGTCTACATTTTGGGTCTAAGTTTCATTAAAAATAGAGTATGTTCAAAAATACAATATATTTTATAATTTAATTATTATACGGTCACTAGGCCCGTTTAGGTATATTTCTTACAGTTAACTTACCCGTAATCTATCCATCTAATAATATAAGTTTTTATATACTTTTATTTTTAGAAAGGTGACCCATATACAGGCCAATTATTTATTTCAACTAACTATATAAAATAGTGTTTAAAACTATTTGGGTCGAATAATTTTATTAAAAATAAACTATTTACTAGTTACTAGTGGTTAATAAATTTAACCAAACCTGTAATTTATATGATAAAATTAGGAATGTTACACCATCTCATGAGGGACTCCCCCAGAAAACACTGCATGATTCTGTTCCACAAGCCGAGTCATTTTAAAAAGGAAAGTTATGATCTGAACCCTACAGGACCACCCAATTTCATACACTCTTGGCACGATATAAATCCTGTAGGATATTACTACAAGATCAACTACCGAGACCCTTGGATGGAAACCCGCATTAATCTCGCAAAAGCAAATCAGATAAAGACCGAAGATCTGCCACCAAAAATACTGAATGGAGAACACCCGTGGAAGGAAGAAGACCCTCAGACGATTGAATGGGAAAACACGGTCATAGAATATTTCAATAATATTCGTGCATTTACACACCCTCCCATGATCGTTCAACCAACTGGCCCCAGAAAGAACTCGGTGTCTGATCCTGCCCAAGACAACGAACCATACAAAGATACGCTCCCGTTTACTATCGAGATTCCCGACTCCGCAAAACCAACTATGGATGCCTTTAAGTGTGCTAATGGTGTGCTTAGGACTAAATAAAGTTTTATCACTCTTAAAGTGATAATGGTGTGCTTAGGACTAAATAAAGCTTTAATCACTCTTAAAGTGATGTAAGCGCTTACGTCATGTATTTTGTTGCTTTCCTAGATATTTTCTAACTTTTATTAGGTGTGATGTAAGTGTGATGTCATGGATGATGTAATCAAGCCTCTCCTTGGTCTATAAAAGGAAGGCTCCCCCCTCACTTGTAAATCATCCTTGGAAAGAAATAAAATCTTATTCATAATTCTATCTATCTTCTCTCTTCTTTCTCACTCTAAAATATAGAGTCCTGTTCAGAGTCTTGAGTCCTTCTTACATCACTTTAAGAGTGATTAAAGCTTTATTTAGTCCTAAGCACACCATTATCACTTTAAGAGTGATAAAACTTTATTTAGTTCTAAGCACACCATTAGCACACTTAAAAGCATCCATAGCCCGTTTTAATTTGGTTTTGCGGCTTCGCGAATTTCGATAGTAAACAGGAGCGTGTCTTTGTTGTATGGTTCGTTGTCTTGGGTAGGATCAGACACCGAGTTCTTTCTGGGGTCAGTTGGTTGAACGATCATGGGAGGGTGTGTAAATGCATGAATATTATTGAAATAATCTATGACCGTCTTCACCCATTCAATCGTCTGAGGGTCTTCTTCCTTCCACGGGTGTTCTCCATCCAGTATTTTTGGTGGCAGCTCTTCGATTTTTATCTGGTTTGACTTTGCGAGATTGGTGCAGGTTTCCATCCAAGCGTCTCGGTAGTTGATCTTGTAGTAATATCCTGCAGGATTCATATCATACCAAGAGTGTATGAAATTAGGTGGTCCTGTAGGGTTTAGATCATAACTCTCCTTTTTAAAATGGCTCGGCTTATGGAACCGAATCATGCAGTGCTTTCTGGGGGAGTCCCTCATGAGATGGTCCCAGTCATGGATTGGGAGGAACCATTCTAGGAACTTGGCAAAGTTTTCCTTCTCTCTTGATAAGCAACCTAACTGGTAGTCTAAAAGATAGGCTAACAGTTTGTTGGAGTCAAAGGCCATGGCTATGACGAAAGACTCTGTTAGGTACCATAGGAAGGCTAGGCCTTCATTTGATAACCTGCGTAAGTTTTTGAGTCTGGAAACATTTAGGAAGGGATAATCTGGGAAGAATTTATCTCCGTCCATTAATGGGCCTTGTGTCTTAAAGGTGAGAGTGAGGAGGTTTTTGTAGTTCAGGAGGGATTCATCTGTGATGGCGTGTTTGGTGACCACCTCGATGATTTCTTCAGGGATATCTTTCTTTTGAAGCTTTTGGATGAGGGTGGTAGTTTTTGGGGTCTTTGAGGGATTCATGACTGCTTCTTTTGGAATGGAGGTGTTTGGGTTGTGGGAGTTCTCATTCTTGCTTGCCTTTAAATAGGCAATGTCATCTGGCTGGGAATCTTTAAGGATCCTTTCTTTATTTTCTTGAACTGTTGTGCAGGATTCTTGAAGATTGGCTATCTCCTGTGATGATGGGTTTCCAGGCAGCTTCTTCTGTTTGCTCCCTGTTGCTGGCTTCGTGTGATTGGTTTCACGCCCTGTGGGTTTCCCTGTTTCCTTTTTGATCCATATGACTTCTTTTGTCTTTTTCCCTTTCTTCCTTAGTAAGCTTCTTTTGTGACCATTCGTTATTTTATCATGTGGGCATGACTCTTTATTTTTGCTTGTCTGACTGATTCCTTTGTCCGTTATGGCAGGAATCTGCAGAGTGGTGGTCACTTCGATGCTTTGCTTTTGCTTTTGCTTTGTGACTTCTTTTGCTTTTTTGAGCTGAGCTGGAAGATTCTTTTTGGGTGATAGGGTACACTTTTCTTTAAATTGTTCTGACAGGGAATCTTCCACGTGATCCATCAGGCTAGGATACTGTTCGTGTTTTTGTGATTTTTGGATTTTCTGGAACATTGCCGCCGTTAGTGACTGGTAGCCGTAAGCATCTTGAGGACCTTCTTCCATCATGTAGATTCGTAGTGGCTCTCCTTCAGATTCAGATGTTTCACTTGTTTTTGATTCTTCACTGGAGCTATAGGATATGGTGCATATCATTCTTTTCCCTGGCTCGTCATCAAAGGAGTATAGAGATTCGATATCAGAAACATCTACTGGTTCTACCTTGTTGATGGCTTCAAGAAGGGCTTTGGTCTTTCTTTTATCTTTGCAATCTTTTGCAAAGTGACCTTCTTTGTTACAGACATAGCACCGATTTGTGTTTCGATCTCTCTTTGATTTTTTGTTCAAGAACTTCCACCTTCTTTGAGAGTTGTGTTTGCCTGTCTTTGAATAGTAATCACCAGATCTCTTGAAATGGACAAATCTGGATTTTTTGTGAGGCTTCGTACAACTGCATGATGAATCATCTTTGCATTTTATCTTTAAGTGTTTGTCTTTGCACGCAGACCTGAGTCATCTTCCGGTTTTTTCAAACTCAACCAAAAACTGTTTTTGGTTGCATAGCTTTGTCAAAGCATTCATGATGAGTTGGTAAAGCCCACCAAGGGAAGCTTGAGCAACCGTCATATTTTTGGCTTCTAAGGCTCTGTAAGCCTCATTTGAGAGAGACTCTGGGAAGGAGTTCAGGAACACCTGCTTGAGGTTTACATCATCAATGCCTTTAAGACAGTAAAATCTTTCAGACATTCTGTTGTAATGCTTTTCGAGGTCTTTTGGACGAAAAGAGCAACATTTCATTTTTAGGAATTCTTCTCGGGCTCGGATTGTATGATCTAGGGGGTTTCCAATGAATTCATAATAGATTGTGTTTATGAATTCTTCTGGGGTTTTGCTTTTTAGGATGTTTGTTTGCCTGTATTCCCCAAGACTTATGTACCAATCCCGAAGTCATCCTTTGCATCTTGCCAAGAAACATTTGATGACCATGTCGATACTATAGTACTGGAGCTCTGCTGTGCACCAGGTCAACATTTCAATGCTTCGGTCTCGCCATTTTGCTGGGAGGATGTCATCAAAGGTGAACTTTTGCTTTGAATCCGTGTTTGGAGGAGCCATTTCGTTTGTCTGGGGCGACGTTTGGGAGGCTTCATCGTCAATGTCAGAGACATAGACCCTTTTAGTGGTATCTTCATTCATGAACAGATGCTCAAACTCATCTGTTGGAGGTACCTCTTCATAGGATCGGGAGGCAGAGCTTTCTTTAGATACTGATGATGATGTGTCATCATATATTAAGGGAGTTATCACTGGAGCGACCATTTGTATACACTCTTTGCTGCTTGTTGGAGCGATCGTTTGCATGCTTTCTTTGCTGTTTGTTTTAGTCAAAGCTTGCAGGAACAAAGAGATATCATTTTCTTTTGTAGGCAATTTATCGAAAGCGTTCATGGAGGTCATCATCATGACGCTATCACTCATGTTCTTTGTGCCTCCTGATGGCCCTTTTCCTCTACTTGAGGATGCAGCTTTGTTAGTACTTTCAGAGGATGTACTTCTTGTTGGCGAGGCTTTTCTAGCTTTGATTTTTGCTTGTTCCTTTGACCAGAGGTTCAGGGATGGAGAGTTATGTAGGAATGATGATGCTGGTAGTGGTTGAGGATCAAAGGATGTTCGCACAAATGGCATTGTCGGTAGTCTCCATGGATCATCAGCATAGGTGGAAACCTTTTGCTGCTTGTGTTGTCTTTCAAGGTCCGCAAGTTGTGCCTTGAGGAATTTCATTTCAGCCTCTTTTTGTTGAAGACCTTGTGGACTTTGTGGTCCTCGGGAGTTGTGTACTAGCTGGAGGAGTTCATGATGTAGCTCAAGGATTTTGGCTTTGATTTCATAGATGATACTTTCTAGCTCTTGAACTCTGGTTGTTAGATCTTCATGAGCCTTTGTGATATTATCTTGTCATGCTAGGATGGTGTTGAGGGCCTTGTTTTGGGCAACAACATTTTCACTTTGCCAATTTAGGGTGGCTTCAGCAGCTGTTATTGATTCAGGAACACCAGTTGCACCAACGGTTATTGGGTTCTTAATTTTCCAGCTATGTTTGGTTTTTTGTTGGGTATTTTCGAAAGAGGTTAAGGGTGGAAATTCAACTTGGTATACTGGGGAGGAAGAACCTGGAGGTGTTGTTCCAAGCATGAAACATTCATTGAACTGGGTCGGTGGATACCTCTGTTTGGATGGTTTTGTTTGTTTGGGTTTTGGTTTTGAATCAGCATGCAGGATATAGTAGTCAAACTTTCCTGATGGTTCTCCAAGCAGACCAACATTTGGATCTCCGGCCTCATATCTTTTCTTTAGGGCATTTTGGGACCTTTTTTTCTTTTTGTTTTTGGTTTTGGTTTCCTCCTTGTACTCAAGTTCATATGCTTCGTCCAGGCATTCCTGGCAATGGCATACATCGAACGGGAAGTGTGGTTCCTCTGCCGGTTGCATCATGCTTATCGTAGAGAAAATCTCTCTTCGATCTTGTTTTGCAAATCGAACCTCAACTTGTCCATCCTGATGGCGGACATAGTCTGGGGTTGTGGTTGTCTGAACCGGTTCTTGGTGGATCTGTTCGTAATTGGTTATCCATTTCTCAGGTAGAAGCTTTGTAAGTTCTTCTCTGGATAACTGTTTGGGAACATATGTGCAGGTTGGTGTGGCGTTGGAGTCGATGTCTATGAGTAGAGCATCGCCAGAGTTATCCTGCGATCCGAGAACCATGATGTCCAAAGAGTGGTTTTGGACACGATATGCCATCTGGTAGTGAAAAGTGGCCTGAAAGGTATTGACCTGTGGCATACCACCGATCTGGATCTGGGCTTTCAAGGTTGTAAGCAATGAAGGATCATTAAGAGGCATATTGAAGTTGGGATAGAAAGTGACAAAGACGGTTCCGGCGTTTAACATGGTCTGTATGGTACCAATACAGGCGTGCTGGTACTCCATGAATCTAGTATCGACTAGGGCGATACGAGGGAACACATGTAGTCCTTTTCTTCCATGGAAGGTTAGGGCTAGTCTTATGGCACTGAAGTGGATATGTGTATATCCTTGGGATAGACAGATCCTTGGAAGATCCGAGGGAAGAGTGAGAGGGACGAGGTGTTCAGAGGTTGTTGCTGGGAGTTGGTGTGAATCAAACTTGGAGGTTTGCACAAACTCTTTAACAACTGGGTTTGACGCAGAACTGACTAGTTGTTTTACTTTTTTGGAGAGAGAGTTTTGGGGTTTTCTGAAGACACTACAAGGAGGCATACTAGTAATAGGGATTTTAGACTCATCAGAAATATAAGAGATCTCATATAACTGATCAATCTTTGACGCAGACGAACGACGAAAACTGGAATTTGAACGGGAAAGACCCTGATCTGGATTCATATCTGGGTTTAGACTTCTAACACTTCTTATCTTTAACCTCAAGCTCGTACTTTGAGGAAATTGCCGCGGACCCTTTCCGACTTACGACTCACCTAACAAGCTACTTTTGGACTCGAGATAAGAAACTCAGCGTGTCGGACCAGACTGACAAGACCTTGTAAGGTTAGTGTTCTGATGTGAGAGATCCGCGCAAAGTCGACAGTCACAGAGCATACTAAACAAACCTTAGAAAGGAATGGCAGGAGCGCTATAGCTCTGATACCAGAACTTGTCCATCCTGATGGCGGAAAAAGTCTGATCCCTCTTTATTGCGTGTTTTGTGGCGTCGAACGTTTGGAACGGAATTAGCACGTGGTGTAACATCCATAATATTTTTGCGTTCTCGATTAAGGATCTTCTTGATGCTCACAAGGTCCTTAAGGTCTCGGAGAAAAAGAAGGATGCGGTCCAAGGCATAATCAGGATTGCGTGCTGGACTTTATGGAGAGCTATAAATAATTTGATTTTTTCTAACACTCCTTTCAGGATAGATAGAATCATTAGGGTGGAGGGTATGGTTCAATCATTATAGGGTGTTTGAGTTATTCTCTACCCAATAATAGCATGCCATGTCAACTCCCCATTCTACTCCCCATTTTACACTCAATCAGAGGGTATGGTTCAAACACCTAGAGAGTGGTAAAGAATTAAAAAAAATTGTGATTGGTTGAAAGGGGTTGGGACCCACCATTAAACCCCCTCCCTCCTCCTTCTCTCCTCTTCCCGCATCGGTGACTATACACCGAAACATCACACTCACCGATCACCGAAAAGGAGAAGGGTGATTCACCGATCGGTGAAATGAAGTCCGTGATCCATTCACCGAACCACACCGTCCTCCCTTATGAGGTTAAGGCTATGGGTTTTTTATAGTCCTCGAATAGATCGAAGTACAAGGGGATAGATTGGGGAGAGTGGACCTCTTTTGTAAATATGTAATTGGTTGTTTGGTTGTTGTTTTTCGGTTGGCCCGGTTTGGGTCGGCTGGTTTGTGGTGAAGTTAATTTTCAAAAAAAAAATCAAAGAAAGACAAAAGGTAATAAAAAGCTAAAGAAATGCTATTATTTTTTTTAGACCAAGAGGCAATTGGCTAAAGAGATGTTATTTAATTGAATAAAGAGGCATGGAAAATCAAATGTAGAAAGCTCTTATAAATTAACCCAAAAAAAAGATAATTGTGACTTTATGGATTTAGAGATAAACGTGACTTTTAACTACATGATTGCAATAACATATCCATGCTTTAAGGTACATGGACATATCAAGTATGACGCTTTTGGTGACAACAAACATAGTATGGGTGTGAATTTAAATCACAATACAAACCTAGCATAACAATGTGGGTTTGTGCTTGGTCTAAGTGAGTCTTGATCAGTATGGGTCAATATGGTGGGTGCTAGGGCTGTCCAAAAAGCTCGCGGCTCGGAGCTTGCTCGGATTTAGTTTGGAAAAAACTCGCTTGATATGGCTCGGTTTGTAACTGAGCCGAGCCGGCTCGGCTCGGTAAGAAAGTGAGCCTAGCTCGGCTCGGCCTGTGTGTAGGCCACGACAATTGAGAAGCCAATTACATTGAAGCCCAGTGAAGAATGGAAAGTAAGGCAAGGACTCTTGGGTTGTTCCATGGAGCTATTTCAGAGACGATGAGTACAAACACATGCTTATCTTCGCTTTCAGTTCATCTTTGTTCTTTTGGTTTCAATGTATCATTTAAACTTTAGTGATTGTAGATGTCTTTTACTTCTCATAAAAACGACTACTGACTCAACTAAGTATAAAAAAATTGATTACGTATATTCAGAAATAAGTTTTTAATACATTTTACATTGTTTAACCCATGTCATACACGGGTATTTAACTTAGTTCTAACATATTTCAAACTCTATTTAAATAATCAAATGAACCTAACCCGGTAAACCAAACAAATAAACCAATAAAGTAAAAAACTAAACCAATTTAATTCAAACTTTAACTTCATCTCTTTATCTCCTCGTCTTTCTCGTCAGAATTATTCCAACAAAAACTGATGAATTAAACTTCAAAGGGCGGCATAGTGGTAAGCGTTTATTTCCCTCTTAGAGGGATCCCAAGTTCAAATCCACCTTCCACTTAAAGGTCACATGTCCAACACAAGTCATGTGTTACCTAAACCCATTGGTAAATAGAACAAAGATTTTACTGATAACTAAAAAACCAAGTAGGGTATATGGATTCCAAACATTTATGATGACATAAATATAAGGCACTGTTTTGTTCATGGAATTTCTTGGAAATGGAATCGGAATTAATTCCACCTAAAAACTTGTTTGGTTGGTGATGTGCGTGTGAAAACACATTGTATTTTGTATAATTTTGTATATGTTTTAGTCGTCTAACGAGTCGTTTTGAGATCTATATGTTGTGCTTCTTGTGCGTTGGGTTTTATTGACTTAGTAGGGGCTAAACGAGGTAAAAGGAGCATCCAATCTAAAATGGGATCGACGGGTCAACACAGAACCCACAATAACAGTTATGTATAAGTGTCTCCACCGCGCCACGCGGGGGAGCGCCCTGGCCCTCCCATGATGCACGAGAGGGAGGCATTTGGTGGGGCCTTCTTAGCATTCTGGCACGCCACGCAAAGAAGATAGCAGACTCTTCCGCGACGCACGAGAGAGTGATGTTTCGGGGAAAATTAGGTTTTAACCTAAAATTGAAACAAATCATACCATTCATCATCCAGCCGTCTAAAACAATGTTAGAGCTCTCCAGACGCGATTTTCAGAGTCCTGACACCCAGTTCAACTTGTTTCTTCATGCAAACTGAATACGAATAAAGAACTGAAGCTATGATGACTACCATGCGAGGCCGAACATCTTGTAACTTCCCCTAGATGATTGATTGCTATGTTTTGCACAATTAATTTGTTTCTGATTCTTATTAACTGGTAACTTTAACCGCATGTTTTGATCTTTGTGAAACATTTATTATATTTGAACTGTTTATCGTTTATCAATCGTATTACCAATTTCCTTGCATCGTTAGCGGGTTGGTAAATTGGTGGGTAATTGGTATAATCAAACAGATTGATAGGTTGTTATAGTTTATTTAAAAATTGTCCTTTATAAGTAAATCAAAGTCATTAATTCCATTGTCATGTCTCTGTAGTGTTTTGAATCAGTAAACGGGTTTTTGTGTTAAATGGGCAATCGGGATTCCGGGTGGGAGTTACTTCTTTTCATTCTGAAAACACTTTTTGTGGCAAATTGTGTTTTTTTTTCTAAAACAAACAAACAAACCCCCAATTAAATAATAGTAGTTCTTAGTTCAATTCTTCTACACTGACCACAAATTCACTGCGGATACTTTACTTACCCATACTAGTATTGGTATTTAAGTTAAAATAAATACTTTTGATTAGCCTACGACAGCTACATCAAAATGGCATCGTTGCGAATTAAGATAAAAAACACAACAAATTTGGGGTTTTTATCAAAACACTTTATCTTTTCAAACCCTAACTGTTGGAGACAGGTGATTCAATAACGCAACTTCTTCATAATTTCATCCATATTACATAAAAATCACCACACTCCACCATCTTTGAAGCCACCAATCATCTTAATCCATCTCATTAAGTTGTGATTTCGGTTTATCTTCAAGTTTTTATCAAGTTCAGTCGCGATTCAGGTATGAAAGCTTCGATCTCTGTATGATTTCTTGTGGTTGTGTGCTTTGTTCTTGGTTATGAAGTGTTAGTTGCCATGTTACGGTTCGGGTGAGTTTTGAGATTGAGTCAGGATATTGAATTTTGATTGAAGTGGATTTGAGAATGTTAATGAAACTTGGGTAATAGTTGGTACAATGAACATTAGAGCCTTACGTTGATGTGAGTTTAGTTCTTGTTTGGTAGCTGGTTGTGATCATGTCAGGGTTCGGATGGGTTTTTGAGTTGGGTGAAAATTATGAGGTTTGAATGACTTTGGTTTGATAGTGTTAAGGTGGTTCGGTCCAGATTTGGTATCACACCCCGATTCCCGGTGGGCCCGGATGGGTCGTGACAATTGGATAACAATATCACAATTTAATATTAATGCAGGGGAAGCATTAAGAGTGAAAGTATCTGAATATACAAAATACAAGTTGTTCAAGTGTTCAGATAAAAGCCCACAGGCAGGATCGAAATAAAAAGAAGCTTAGACATCATAGGCCTTAAGCTAGGAGTTGCAAATTCCATAGCCTTTATCATAGCCGACCCAGATTCCAAGCCTAATATCAAGGTTTGGTACCTGCAGTTCAATCTTTTGAAAATACGTCAGCTTTCGCTTGTAAATACAATTAACTGACTCATTTTGGAAATAGTTTTTCAAAATGATTTTATACATAGAGAAAACCCGTAGGTAATCATTTAGTATTTCTTGGGATTTTATCTTGTCACCAGATTTATATATTTGTCATACAATGGGAACCAGATATCAAAGCCGGTCATTTTCAGTGCTATAATGATTACGGTACACACCAAAGTTGAATAACGTGTCTTACAGTCAATATGCCTACCCCGGCACGTTATTCTGTATGGCCATAATAGTTCATGAGTCGGGACTCCCGGACATGGTGCCAATAACCCCCAATTGTTTCAGTCATCAAATAAAATGGATTAAACCGAGTTCTTACATTTATGAGCAGTCATAGTCGACTCATTTATGTAATACTCGCTCCAATTGGCGTATTCGCCATACCCCAAGTTTTTAAACAAAATAAGTTAAGAGTATTTACCTTTTTGCTAGCTTCCAACCGATAACGGTTTTAATCTAGTAAAAGCCGTAAAGTCAAAGTATAAAACCTCAAGTCCGAATATCTGGGGGGTTCTATAGTCCGGAGTGAACAGATTCAGTTATCTATTAGAATGTATATGGGTCATAGGTTAGTTCCTTAGACACGACCCGTTACTTAAGAATAAAATCAGTTCGCTAGATTAAGCGTAGATTGGTTAGAATGTGGTTTATACCTATCCGAGTGTAAGGACTCATTGGATGAAGGTTAAGTAAACCAACATTCTGATTTAGAAAAGTTTTGGAAAGGTTTTGACCCGTTACGCCTAGTTTATGCGAACTAGGTTCGCATAACTTAGTTATGCACATAAAGAAGGGTTCGAAAGGTCTGATGGGCTTATGACAAGTCTAAGTATCAAAATTAATTCTTTAATTGATATATATTCTATTCAAAAGTCAGTTTATAAGTTGGTTTAGATTAAAACCATTTAATTGGCTATTTTGACCACATAAGGGTATTATGGTCATTTTCAACAATATATTCAAGACTTATCATTTAACCCATCAAATGGATTGTCCATATGGTATAACTTCAGAGAGTTGTACTTAGCAATATTATGGTCCTAAAACAAGTTTAAAATAGGTCTAAACATTGACCAAATGGGTCAGAATCAAAAGTCAAAGCAAAAGTTAAACTGCTTGACTTTTGACATAAAATGAGACCTTAAACTGAATTGGACAAGTTGGGCATGCTAACATCAGTTTATATAAGTTGTAAAACTTGTATATATGTCAAAACAATTGAGTTATAAGTTATAGAAACCATTTATGCCATTTAGTCGAAAATTTAACTTTTCGTTGCATACTCGACTTAACAATTCAACTAGTAAATGTGATTATCCTAGGGTATGATCACAGAGGAATCATATCATTGTTATTATGATCACGTAGGAAAGTTCGGATTGAACTTTACCTTGACCAAAATGGTCAGAAGCTAAAGTCAAACAGAAAGTCAACTGTTTGACTTTAACCTTCAAAATAACTAATATAATTGAAAAAGACTAAGTAGAAACACTTACTTGGAAGTGTTAGGGAAGAATTGAACTGAGAGTGGGAGTCCAGAGGAGAGCTCCAAGAGTGATTTAGAGAGAAGAAAGTGAATGAGCAAGTTGAGAGTGTGATCAAGCTTGCTATTTATACTAATCCAAGTGTCACCAAATCTTGCCAAGTGTTCCACCAGGTGTTTAGGTATTGATTTGTGGCAGGACTTGTGTTGAATGAAGGTGAGAAGTGGCACAAAACGAGTGAGGTCTTAAGCTTGGCAGCCAAGGCAGCCAACTGCCTTCTTGCTGTCTCTGGCAGTCCCTTACGGACTGTAAGGGTGATGGCTTACGGTCCGTAAGGACCTTAAGCACGCAGATCATTTAAACCCCCTTATGGACCATAAGGGGTTAACCTTGCGGTACGTATGGGACCTCCAAAAATCAAAGTTTGAGATTTTTACATATATAGTCCTTGGACTTTGATTCTTTGGCCAATTGGTACTTTTAGTCCCTCTCCTTCCTCATAGTTGGGATTAGTCGGAGATCCGGGCCGTGTTTTAGTTAACGCACAATAATAATCTCTCTCTCCTTCCTAGAGTCGGGATTAGTCAGAGATTCAGAACATGTTTCAGTGAACGTTCAGTGTAGGTCATTCCTCCTTCCATATAATTGGGATTACTTGGAGAATTGGACACGTGTCGTCACGTAATTGGATGGAATTTTCGGGGTGTTACATCCCCACCCCCTTAAAGGAAATATCGTCCTTGAGATTTATTCAAACAGATACGGGTATTTTTGTCTCATTTCAAATTCAACCTCCCAAGTGTATTCTGGGCCACGACGGAAATCCCATTTTACCTTGACGAGGGAAACCTTTTCTTTTAGAGATTTTTTACTTCACGGTCCTCAATGGACAAAGGTTTTTCAATAAACCTTAAGCTCTCATCAATTTGAATGTCATGATGAGACATGACAAGTGCTTCATCAGCTAAGCACTTTTTTAGGTTATAGATATGGCTTACATCATGGATTCCACTCAGCTCTTCAGGTAGTTTAAGTCTGTAAGCTACAGATCTGACACATTCTGTTATCTCGAATGGTCCAATATATCTAGGGCTCAGTTTGCCCTTCTTTCCAAATCTCATTACGCCTTTCCAAGGCGAGACCTTGAGCATCACCCTGTCTCCGATTTGGAACTTGAGAGGCTTCCGCCTTTTATCAGCATAACTCTCCTGCCTACCACTGGTAGCCTTGAGTGTATCTGTGATTTGCAAAATTTTATCAGTTGTTTCAAGGACAATCTCAGGTCCATAGAGTTGGCTTTCACCAACTTCAGCCCAACAGACGGGTGTTCTACATTTTCTCTTGTATAAAGCCTCAAAAGGTGCGGCTTTTATGCTAGTATGATAGCTGTTATTATAGGAGAATTCAATCAAGGGTAGATGTTCATCCCAGCTACCACCTAAGTCAATCGTGCATGCGCGTAGCATGTCTTCCAAAGTTTGGATCGTACGCTCACTTTGCCCATCAGTCTAGGGATGATAAGCCGTACTAAAGTTCAAGCGCGTACCAAGTGCTTGCTGGAAACTTTTCCAAAAATGTGAAGTGTACCTAGTATCTTTATCTGATACTATATATAACGGTACTCCATGCACAGACAAATGTTGTCAACATACAACTTAGCTAGCTTGTCAGAACTTTAAGTTTCCTTAATTAGCAAGAAGTGAGCCGACTTAGTCAGTCTGTTGACTATGACCCATATCGTGTCATTGCCACGACTAGTCTTGGGTAACTTGGTATTCAGATCCATTGTTACCATTTCTCATTTCCAGGTGGGAATCTCCAGTTGTTGTAGCAGACCAGACGGTCTCTGATGTTCAGCCTTCACTTGCGAACATGTTAAACATTTTGCTACATGGGTGGCTATGGACTTTTTCATGCCCATCCACCAATAGTTCTTTTTCAGGTCTTGGTACATCTTGTCTCCACCAAGATGTACTGAATATTTCGAGTTATGTGATTCCTCGAAGAAGGATTTGCTCCGGACATGATCGAAAATAATAAGAATGAACTCTTGAAGATAGATGAAAGAGGAAGAGATGGGAGAGAAAACAAAAATTCAAATTTTGAAAAGTGGTGAAGAAAGAGGAGACCACCGGTTACTTATACCCATCGCATTTAATGCGATGGGTAGTGGGCTGTCAGAATACAAAAAGACAACCAATGGAGAGGAAACACGTCAGAGGAGAGAGAAGACGCCACCTCTTTTTTCGGAAACGTGTGCAACAGACACCTGCCACCATGACATAAAGTAACTGACGTGACTGAAAAGGCGTCTGTTCACCTGACACCAGACAGTCACATCAGTCGCTCCATCCCAAGACAACAAAGCTTCCTCCTGAAGACAACTTTTTTAAAGTGCCAAAACCCATGCGCGGTACGCCATGCGTCCATTTGGCTCAACTTTTTCAAAGTGCCAAAACCCATGCGCGGTACGCCATGCGTCCATTGGGCTCAACTTTTTAAAGTGCCAAAGCCCATGCGCGGCACGCCATGCGTCCATTTAGCTCAACTTTTTTAAAGTGCCAAAACCCATGCGCGGTACGCCATGCGTCCATTTGGCTCAACCTTTTAAAGTGCCAAAACCCATGCGCGGCACGCCATGCGTCCATTTGGCTCAACTTTTCTAAAGTGCCAAAACCCATGCGCGGTACGCCATGCGTCCATTCGGCTCAACTTTCATAAAGTGCTAAAACCTCACGCCATAGCAAACACTACATTCATAAGTCCAGAATCCCTCCTAGACGATCAACTCAACTAGAAGGCACACTGGACTGGGGGGACTTGAAGAGGTATGGTCCCAATTCCTTGCGCACATGGCAAGGACAACACCACTTTTCCATCCTATGTGGCGCTGACACCAACGAGACCATCCAGAAGCTTCTAGAAGTTTCTGGAAAACATCAAGGTGGCACCAAAGATGCTCCATCCGACATAAAGGACAACACGTGTCACCAATCATCAGGCGCCAAGTAGGCCTGCGGTAAAACAGGGAGCAGTCCGACAACACCAGTACGACGTCTCCAAGACGGACAAATGTAAGCGCGCCACGTGTACCACTACACTGGCCACAGCAGAGGAGACCAAGAGGATATTCCCCCTGGTCGGACAGCTGGCGCGCAATCACAGCTGGCATCGCTGCTCCTCCCTCACTCACCCTCCGGCTATAAATAGGACCCTTCATCATCCAGGTTGAATCACCTTGCTCTCTATACTCTCACACTTAACACACACTGTTTATTCTTCCTCGGAACAGTACTTATTCTCACGCCGGAGCCCGGTTAAGAGGGAAACCCCCATATTCCCCTCTTAACGAGACTAACGGCGTTGCTGTTTTGCAGGATCCAAGTCATTCCCACGAGTAAGAAAGGAGATTGAACCCACAGAAGGAATAACCCCACCGATTAACCCTGGTGTTAACCTGTGTTTCATCACCTCCATAGACGGGAACCCAGATTTTATTATTCAATCTTAGGATTCCATCCTTTCCAGGCGTCAACTGTTCTACAGTTCCACCTAATCCTTCAATCGGAGCATTTGCCTCTAGCTGGCTTGCTTCTGAGCCTCTAACAGCTTTTCAGTCAAGCTAGTACGTAGCTCAATTCTCTTGGCATTAACCTTAATTGTTTTAGCCCTTTCTTTGCGACTTAGAGCGTCTGCAATGAAACACCCTAACATCTTTAACCTTGAATAGACGCAGCGGAAAAATGAGCCTTAAAAAATTATTTCTTTACTAAATACATTGCTTACGTAAAGAATCAATTACAAAATGTTTAACATTTACTAAATGAATCAACAACATTCATAATAAAAGTACTACTACATTTGTTACATAATCCAAGCTAGGTGACCGTTCTTCCCATACAATCCTTGCTCTTTGACTCGATCTACGCCCGCTTATCTTCGTTAGTAATAGAGACAATCCGTATAGTTCCTGTAGACATCATTTACAACTTAACCATTAGTCATCGACAACATCATACAACATTATTATCATATAATTAAAACCCGTATAACATTCAATAATATAAACTTAATCCATTTGATATCTCTTGTTCCGAGTTCGACTTCAATACTTCATGAACCTGATGTTCTCATACCTGTATTACATTCCAATCTCAAGACAAATCATTAGTATTCGTCAATGACCAAACATAATAAACCATTCCTTCATACATTTATATCATCTCGCATTCACACATGTTTACATTCCTAATTCCCATGTGTATACAAACATATACCTCTACACATATACGCACACATTCATACACGCACTCATACATACAAGCTCTCTCTTACCATTATTATTCACATAAACCTATACAGCTTTTCATAATCACAACTTTCCATACTATAAAATTAGATACTCACCATCTTGCATACCCATTCGTTCCTAAGTTCGATTACATATAGATTACCTTTACTAACACGCAGGTAAAATCCATACTTTCACTATCCGGAGGCTCATAACCTTACTTATGTTCTAAACCGACTTTAAAATAAGTTAAGAGACATTAAAATCATTCAAAACATCAAGTCCGGTTGCATAAACGAACAAGAAAACAACAAATGCCAGCTTGTGGCTTCCTCGCGGGGCACGACGGATACAGCCCTCGGCTGTCGCGGGGCGCGACGCCCGTCGCGTTGCGCGACCAAGATGGGTGTCCGGCGTCGCGTGACGCGACGCCCTACTTTCGACAGACTATTTGGTTTTGCTGCTGCACATTTTGCCCAGCTATGAATTCTAACCAAATTCTCAACTAAAAGTCGCATAACTTTTAATCTAGACATCCGTTTTATGTAATTCTTGTTCCTACACATCCATAATATAATTACGGATCCATTTATCACCTCGGGTCGCATCAAGAACTGATTTATAAGCAAACGGCTTATAAATCCTTTATACCATTATTCGACCCATTTAATCTTACTAATTTACCTTTGTTATAAATAACTCCTTCGTTATGCTAATATAACACTTACATTAATATACTCATTCATTACATAATCCTTGCATACTTTTCCACACTCATAAATATTAAAATTCTACATACATACTAAGAAGTGAGCCGGGATCACTTACCTTAAGCGTGCATATTAGAGCTTACTTCCTTCTCCATCTCGCCGCATTAGCCCTCCGTGCTTGAGTCAATTGATACGATTCCTTTCCTTACATGTCATCATGTTCGTATCAAAGTTAGTATATATGATCATACATACAAACATTCATTTCCTTTTTTTTACATGTTATTTGACTTTCGTTAGTCACATTTCCGCATATATGAGACATATATCAATAGTTATCTCATTCAAATCTCACATAACTCGATTACCATCACACATAACATATAAATCATCTAGTACATGACACACTAATTCTCTACTCTAACATTTGTATCCAAAAGCCCATCCATTACGTTCATGCACTGTTGACTTTCAAAAGTCAACTATCCAACTTACATGTATACTTTCAAATTGTCATTCATAATAAGGTTGACCATAGTAATAACATCGTATACATTTCATACTCATGTGATGATGCACATACCACATAGTCACCTAGTTATATACACATATAATGACATAGTCAATCCTACATATACTAATTCTTCATGATCCTACAACTTGACCACCACATTCAAAGTTAATCCATTTACATAACTCTACTATCTTTACTTACTAGCGAGTTCACACGCTTAATATTTAGTACATGATCATTTATTAGTTATGATCAAACACTTAATCCCACATACGGTGTGCATCATACCATCGAAGCATGTAGTACAACCTTCTAATGCATGTATTTTACCATATCATCTTGTCAAACTAATTTCCCACTTGAAATCCATTTTGAACACATTCTTTTTGCAAAACCTATTATTTATTACATCGTTGTCACATTCCACTTATATTTATCCATTGTTAACCTACAACTTCTCTTTTCATTCTCACCTAAGCATTTCATCAAACACTTGGTGTGCATACTATTTTCTTAGCATAAGGTACAAGTGTTTCAAGCATGTTCTTCCCAATTTCATCTCATAAACCATCATATTTAAGCAAAATTTCATGATCATCAATTCCACATCAAATTTATCTATCACAATCTATCATATAACACCTTATACATTACATAATCACAATATAACACCTAGAAGTTCAGCATGTTCATCTTCTTCTCACTCATGCAATGGGTTTCATTCTAATTCATCCAATAACTAAAAATTTAACCATGATTCAACCTCAACATGATAGCATTAACAAGTTTTCATTCAAATTTTAACCTAATTCATGGATTATACATAACCCACTTCATTCAAGATCACGAAATCCAAGTTTTAAGACATAACTCATGATTCCCTCATGTAGGTGATCGTTAATTCATGTTCAATTATAAGTTTAAGCTCTGAATTTTCCTTCAATTTAAGCTTCTTCATGAACTAGTGTTTGGAACCCTTGTTCCTCCTTCTCCTGGGCGTCGACACACACACTATGTGCGTGTGTTGTGTGTTGGTGCATATTTCGTACGTCTGCCACTGTGCGAATAGTTATATAGAGCGTGTGTTGAATATTGTATAGAATAGAGAAAGTTGGACATGTTTTGTAATTGTCAAAGCCAATCTGATTGGATGGCAATCCGATCGGATGGCACATAGTGTGATGTTTATAAATAGAGGGCTGGGCCTCTCATTTGGACAAGCTTTTGGTTCCCATAGGGGACATGCTGTCCAACTGGTCTCGTGGTGCTATAAACGTTGAGTAATCAATAGAGACCAAATTGAAATTGACTGCTCGGTGTCGTATCTATCTTCTACTCCTTTCTTAGTCGTAATAAACGCACCGAACACCTCGTTTCGGGACCGAAGCTCCGTCGAACTCACCGGATCCTGGAGTTAACAGTGGTATCAGAGCTACGGTACCGATTTAATCGATCTAACAGTAGGTTAAATCATCCAAAGCTCAATAATTTTGGGTTAAACGGGAGTTTTGACGTTAAACAGAGAAAATCATCAAAATAAAGGCCAATTCACGGATGGATTTTGGAATTGAAGACATCATTCTGTTCGGAATTGATTCGCGCACAATCCTGTGAAGTTTCATCATGAAATTCACACAAATAAAGATTCTGGATCGAAAAAACGTGATTTGGAGTATTCTTGAGCTGTTAGAAGATTTCCAATCGGATGGTAATCCGATCGGATGACCATCCGATCCACATCACTATCTTTGTTGAAGGATTATCGATGCTTTCAATCGGATGACAATCCGATCGGATGGCGATCCGATTGGATGACGATACGATCGGATGACGATCCGATCGGATGACTATCCGACACTTGTCACCATTTTTCTTGAAGGGTTATTGGAGGATATCGGCCTTTCAATCGGATGGCAATCCGATCGGATAACCATCCGATCAATGTCAATATGGGATGTTTGAGAGATAAGTTGTTGTCAATCGGATGACAATCATTTGGATGGCAATCCGATCGGATGACCATCCGATCCATCATACCATATTCCTTCAATCGAATGACAATCCGATCGGATGGCAATCCGATCGGATGACCATCCAACACTCGACACTTGACATTCCACCAGATGATCTAATGCCTAAAAAAAGCCATTTTTTGATCGCAACGAAGAGGAGAGTCTCCAGAAAAAATTTGGTGATTGTCAATTTTTCGGGGGTTTTAACGACCAAGCTGGGTTGTTCGGGGACACCGTTGGGGGCTTCAGTGTACAGATTTGATGATGCAATCATGATTTGGGGAAATTAGTGGGGTAGTCAGAATACCGATGCAGAATTATCATATTCTGAAGTATCTGACTATTTATGGGCCAATACGTAAAATCCGCAAAGACGAAAAACTGACAATGTGGCGAATATTGTGATATTCTAGTTTGGTCAAGTTTTTCGAAAAAGAGAATTAGAAACTGAATTCAGTTTGAGGGGGAATTCAGTGATAGAGACGTCAGAATTTGCAAAAATGAGGGGGAATAAAAATTTCACTGTCGAATGTTGAAATTCTGGCATTTTTGAAATTCGTGACACTGTAACAATATTCGAGTAGTTTTCGACTTCAGATTGTCAGGGGGAATGTGAATCTGATCGTGAGTGTAAGCTTCCGAGATCAAGAGGATCCAAGGTGTTGATATCTGATCGTGGACGAAAGCATCAGAGATCTGAGAGTGATTGTGCATGATAGCTTCTGAGATCTAGATTATCCGAGGAGATGAATCTGATTGTGGACGAATGCTTCGGAGATCATATTACATTTCCAGATGATTTGTTTTCCGATTAAGATTTGCTGATTGTGGAGAATACTGTTTACACGAATCTGTCATTCTTATAGTGAGTTAACGTGGATCACGGTAAACAGGATATCAGATCTTCAGGGGGAATCATGGATTTGAAGTTAACCAGTGGGGTATTTGAAGTTTCTATCAATTTCCGGTTGAGTTTTTGTACATTCTTAGATCGAGCAGGCGGAATGCGAAGATCGTGGTGCTTACTTGTGATATCAAAAACTGAGCTCGGATGCGGTTAAAGTTGAAACAGAGGATGCTGCATCGATTAGTTTCAAGTTGGTGATTGTTCGTGAAGGTTGCAATTTAGCAAATCAGAGGAGAGTCGTAAACCGTGAAAAAGACCTGCAGATTCATTCCAGGGGGACTTCGTTCTTTACTTTGGCAAAAGCAAACCTGAATCATCAATCGAAGGGGAATTTGGATTGTCAGATTTCAAGATACCTGATTGAAGTTGCAGAAGAGTTGAAGATTGCAGAATATTCAAACACGGCTCAAGGTTCTCAAAGTTTTAAAGACGATTCGTTAGTGACATCCGAGGGGGAATCTGTTGGTGCATATTTCGTACGTCTGCCACTGTGCGAATAGTTAGATAGAGCGTGTGTTGAATATTGTATAGAATAGAGAAAGTTGGACAGGTTTTGTAATTGTCAAAGCCAATCTGATCGGATGGCAATCCGATCGGATGGCACATAGTGTGATGTTTATAAATAGAGGGCTGGGGCTCTCATTTGGACAAGCTTTTGGTTCCCAGATGGGACATGCTGTCCAACTTGTCTCGTGGTGCTGTAAACGTTGAATAATCAATAGAGACCAGATTGAAATTGACTGCTCGGTGTCGTATCTATCTTCTACTCCTTTCTTAGTCGTAATAAACGCACCGAACACCTTGTTTCGGGACCGAAGCTCCGTCGAACTCACCGGATCCTGGAGTCAGCATTGTGTTTTAATTTTATTTATTAAAAAAAACTCTTGTTTCCCTTTTAACGGTTTTGGTCCCTTAACTTTCGTTTGATAATAATTGAGACTAAAACTCTTATCTTGTTACTTATATTCATGTTACCACTAGGTTAAAATTGTTCCTAGGTATTTTATTTACGGCTTCCCTTTTAACACTAACGGTACTTTAACCATTCCTTTATATTAACCGGGTTTAAATTACCAAGCCCGTTTTTGGGTCGTTACATGCAACGACATTTGCCTTACCGGAATGGTAACGAATCTCACATTCGTAATCATTTAGAGTTTCCATCCATCGGCATTGTCGCATGTTAAGATCTTTTGATTAAAAAGATATTGAAGACTTTTATGGTCTGTGTATATAATACACTTTGTACCATACAAGTAATGTCTCCACAGTTTTAATGCAAACACCACTTCACCCAGTTCTAAATCATGGGTGGTGTAATTCCTTTCGTGTACCTTGAGTTGACATGATGCATAGGCAATCACTTTGCCTCTTTGCATAAGCACGCATCCCATCCCTGTGTGTGATGCATCATAGTACACAACAAAATCTCCCATCCTCTCAGGTAGGGTTAGGACGGGAGCATTGCTCAGTTTCTACTTTAGAATCTCAAAATATTCTTTCTGCTTAGGACCCCAGTCGAATTTTACATTCTTGCGGGTCGACGCAGTTAAAGGAGTGGCAATTTGAGAGAAGTTCTCAATGAACCTTCTATAGTAACCTGCCAATCCTAAGAAACCGCGGATTTCTAAAGGGATTTTGGGTGATTCCCAATTCAAGATAGCTTCAATCTTGGCGGGATCCACTTGGATACCACATTTGCTAATCATGTGTCCTAAAAATTGGACTTCGCGGAGCCAAAACTCGCATTTGGAGAACTCAGCATAGAGCTTCTCTTGTTGTAGCAGACCGAGTATACATCGAAGATGTTTTTCATGACCATCCTTGCTGCGCGAGTAGATAAGTATGTCGTTTATAAAGAAAATTACAAAGTTATCCAAGTACGGCTTGCAGACTTTATTCATGAGATCCATGAATGTTGCAGGTGCATTTATGAGCCTAAAAGGCATCACAAGGAACTCATAGTGGTCATATCTAGTTCGGAATGCAGTCTTCGGAACATCTTCTCTTCGAACATTCAATTGGTAATATCCAGATATCAAATCAATCTTTGAGAAGTAACTGGCTCATTGCAGCTGATCAAATAGATCATCGATCTTGGCAAAGGATATCGATTCTTGATCGTGATCTTGTTTAATTCACGGTAATTGATGCACATTCGCATCAAACTGTCCATCTTTTTAACCAAGAGAATAGGAGCTCCCAAGGGCGAGGAACTCGGCTGTGTAAAGCCTTTCTCCAAGAGCTCTTCAACCTGTGCTTTCAAATCCTTCATCTCAATGGGTGCCAGATGGTACGGTGCTCTGGCTATAGGAGCTGATCCAGGCAGGATGTCGATCCTAAACTCGACTTGCCTATCTAGGGAAAACCGGGTAGATCTTTAGGAAAGACATCAGGATACTTCGAGATGATTGGAATGCCTTCAATCTTTGGCTTTGGCTTGTCAATGGTCAGCTATGCCATGTAAATAACGCATCCTCTTTTCAAGCACCTGGATGCCTTAAGCAGAGAAGCTCCCTCGGGCAATCCATAGTGTTGATCTCCATGGATAGTGAGTATATCTCCAGATGGGGATTTAATCTCGATAAGTTTCTTATTACAGGCAATGCAAGCTTGATTATGTGACAACCAATCCATGCCTAAAACTATATCGAATCCCACGAGATTCATAGGCAAGAGGTTTATAGGGATAGATTGATTCTTGATGTATATAGCGCATCTGTCAAGAATCATGGAAGCTACTTCTATACTACCATCGGCCATTTCGACTTCACAAGTGATATCTAAGGTCCTTAAGGGCAGGTTTAGAATTTTTCTAAATTTATGGTCAACGAAGCTCTTATCGGCTCCGGAATCAAATAAGACGCTAGAAAATATATCATTAATGAGAAACGTACCCGTAATGACTTTTGCATCATTCACTGCTTCCTTTTGCAGTCAACCGAAAGGCTCTAACATTGCTTTTCTTAGCATCGGTGGCCTTGTTCTTGGCACCAGCTGCCCACTTAGGGCAATGAGTCATGATGTGCCCTTTCTCACCGCACCCATAGCATGTGGCATTTCTTAGATCTTTACACTCATAGGATTTGTGGTCCATCTGTTTACAGATACCACAACCTTTGGGTTGATTATGCAGGCATTTTCCAAAATGCCTTTTCCCGCAGGTGTTACATTCGAGTTTTGCCTCGGCTTTCTTGGACTGGTAATAGCTTGTATGAGTCTTACCCTTATTAGAATCCCTGGTAAGAGTGTCATCACGTTTCCACTTGTTATCACCATCAGTCTTGGCCGCTCTCACCCGTTTCTCATCCTCGGTGAGAGATAAAGCTAGATCCACAGCTGATCTAAATGTCGTAGGCTTGGAGGATTTAACCATCCCCTTGATCTCTGGAGCAAGTCCTCCAATGAATCCCGCAATGCGCTTTGACTCGGGGGTAATCAGATAAGGTTCGAGTCTTGAAAGAGAGTTGTAATCAGATACATAAGCTCGTCAGTTGAGATTTTTCATGGTTAGCTTAAGAAAGTCGGATTCAACTTTCTCCACCTCTTGAGGCAGGTGATAAGTCTCGCGGATCAGTTCCACGAATTTGGGCAAGCTTAGGTTGTACAGTGTAACCTTGCCTGTGGATTGGATCAGCGCCTTCCACCATGTTAAAGCATCCTCCTTGAAGGATTAGGACACGTATTTGATAGTGTCCTTGATAGCACAACCGCTTATGTCAATCACGGTCTCCATCTCATCGAGCCATTTTAAATCATCAATGTCTCCCTTCTCACCCGTAAAGTCACGGGGTTTACATGAGACAAAATATTTGTAGGTGCACCCATCCTTAGAGCTGCGGTGCTCAGCTTTGACAATATTCTTTACACTTTGCTCACTCTTAGTTGTAGAGTAGTGAGTCTTTTCAGTTTTAGAGTGGGGTTTGGAAACATATTTCTCCTTTGTTACTGATAGTTCCGGCCCTTTAAACTTAGTCATGAATTCGGCCATAGCTTTACCGACTTCATCGGTGATTAAGGATCGATGATTATTCTCCTCGTCCAAATGCTCTCGGTGACCATAGCCGTCACTACCATTTTTCTTAGATATATTGCCAATATTTAGGCTAGCCATTTGTTCAGTCGGGAGCTATATCACCATCAGTAAGAATTTGGGATATTAGTAGCAGATCAATTAAATAATAGAAAAGAAACTTGAAATTTGGATTTCATTAAATTAACAGATTACAATACATTGTCCTATAAGGACTTTTGGAATTGAAATACAACATTGTCCATAAGTGGACTTTTTGGAAAACAAAACACAAATAAAAGAAATAGAGTCTTCAGTCATCCCCTTTTTCGTCATACATGCTATTCCTCTTCTTGCTTCACCTCGTTAAGTGTTGGAGGGTTTAGAGATTGTTTAAAGTTCTCTAGGTGAGGGTTTATCATATAGGAGGAACTAGCGGGTTCCAATGATAGTGAATAGTATAGATCTCGAATCGGAAACTGGCTAGTGTAAGTAATCAGGATTTTAAAGTTAGGAGGTAGAAAGTATGGATCATCACCTTCCACCGGTACTGGTTCTGACGTCTGGTTTACAGGTTTGTCAGTTTGGGTTTTCGATGGGGGAACATTGTATTGGCTATAGGAGGGGGGTAAAGAGTTCATCCTTACTCCTGGTCGAGCAGACATTCTTGGTTTAGTACAAAGCTTCGGATTTCTTGGCTTTGGATGGAAATTTTCTCCAAAAGGAAATAACATGTGATCGTCATAAGGGGAGTCGGTATGGTTCGGTGAAATCATTCGGGGATGCCATTCATCGATCGGTGAACCACCCCGAGCATACTTCGGTGTTCAGTGACTTGGGAGAATCGGTGTATACTCACCGATTGATTGAGTGGATTGATTAAGTGGATTGTTTGAGGAATATGACCGTTAACTAGCGGTTATAAAAAAATACAACTTTTCCTTATAAAAACAATACCATTCAACATCATTTTTCACCATTTTCTTCTCCATCCAACTATTTTCTAAAAAACTTCACTTCTTCTATTTTTCCAATGGATGATATACCACCGCTATTCATTCCAATTGATATTAGTGAAGACTATGATTCTTCCTCAAGTGATAGTAGTTTAATTTTTTTCCAAAATCTTATTAACGAAGCCGCTGAACTGGAAGACACGAGCACTTCTAGAAAAAGGAAATCTGTCCGTCGAGATCGAGTGAAATGTCACGAAAACCTTATGAGAGATTATTTTGTCGAGGAGCCCGTATTCAACGAAGAGGTTTTTCGTCATAGGTTTCGTATGTCGAAAAGGTTGTTTTTAAAAATTTTGAGTGACGTGCAAGCGAATAACTCGTGGTTTCAAGACACCGTGGATGCGAGTTTGAAGAAGAGTTTTACACCGATGCAAAAAGTTACGTCGGCGATAAAGCAACTTGCAATCGGTAACCCTCCAGACGAGTACGACGAGTATTTAAATATGTCCGAAAGGACTTCCCGAGAAAGTCCATAAAATATTTGCGAAACGGTATGTAATTTATACACTTTCGAGTTTTTACGTAGACCTACTAGCCACAACGTTGTGCTCTTGTACCAAGCTCATGAGGAGAAACATCACCTTCCTGGGATATTGGGTAGTCTTTATTGTACACATTTTGTTTGGAGAATGTGTCCAACGGAGTTGCGGGGTCAATATATGAGGGGGGATCACAGTCACCCGATAGTTATGTAGGATCGAGAGTCGATCTAAACGAGTCTATCAGAAGAGTTCTAGTCCATATCAAAGGCGGAATTCAATGTCACACCCCGACCACGTGGAACATACAAAACGTGGCGGAAATGTCGGGGAGTGTTGTAACAGAATTAATTGTTTCAAATCCATGGCAATTGAAGTTTCGTTTTATTGATTAAAGGTGTTACAATGTCTTAACAAACAAGGAAATACAACATAATTAACTAGTCTTGCATCTTTTATTGTCACTAAAGCCCAAGTCTGCCTATGTGTATCTTGATCATCTTATGCAACAGCTCCTGAAAAACACATGTGAAAATAGGTACGTCAGCATAAAAATGCCTGTGAGATACATAGGTTTTGTGAAAATAGGTTTCATGACTTATGTTTGAGAAAATGTTTAGTCATGAACCTTGTTATTTGCTTTGTTTTGTAAATCATTTGAAAATCGATAAGTTCAGATGATAAGTATAAATAGATGTAAGGTTAAATGAATAACCAAGTAAAATATGTTTGCATAAGATAAGATGTTTATAAATCAATGTCTTGTGAAAAGTATGTTATTTGTATAAAATGTTATATGTATCAAACTGAAATGATTCAAATAATGCTACAATATGTAATACCATACAAACACTTATATATAGGAAGTACCAGCGGCGTATCCACCATGCTTGTATCATATTACACACGCATCGTTACTTAATCACTTAATCAAACCAAACCAAACAATGTAAAATGTCTATGTCAAAGTATCCATGTCAAGATGTAAATCATGTCAAAATGTCTATGTCAAATATCCATGTCAAATGTCTATGTCAAATATCCATGTCAAATGTCTATGTCAAATATCCATGTATGGCAAGTGAAATGTCTCAACTAAACCATATGCACAAAAACAAAGTATTGAAGTAAAACTTGGTTTAAATCAAAGTTATGTTTTGTGGGAAATGCATGATCTAATGTCAATCATGTTAAAATGTCTATGTCGAAATGTTATGTAAAACGATGTACTAAGTAATGCACACAATGGCAATACATAGCATGAAATGTAATGAAATCATGTACTATAATGTACTAACGAACATAGCAGTATATGATGTGAAAACAGGAAAGCAGGAAAGTAACAAGTAGGCACATGTGTTCCACCCCAAAACAGTTTGGAAAACAGTAAAAGAGGGGTCTATGTACTCACCTGAGATTGCTCAGTAGTCCTTGAGTAACAACTAAACAATGCTAGAGATCGCGGATATCAAACGGCACCTAATATAGGTAACTATGTAAATTAACCGGACCTAGATCGGAAGATCGGGTAGCATTAGGGTTTGTAAACCAAACGAGTGTAGAGACTCGTGTCATTTGGTTTAACAAAGCCTACATACTAAATGAAACTTAACCTAAGTGTTTTCGACCCATTACGACCCGTTTAGGTAGCTTATGCTACTTTAACGCGTCGTTCGCGTGAAACGCGTTCGGACCGCCTAACTAGCCCTATGACAAGTGTTATATGCCTAAACATATTACATAATCAGTTATGTGACAAAGGTTTAGGTTACATATGCTTAATTACCAATTATACATGAAAAGGGTATTCTGGTAATTTACCTAAGGCATATAAACTACCTATCATAGAACTACTTAAACGATGTGACCATAGGGTATAACCTCGGAAGGTTATTCCCTACCTACTATGGTCACCTAATGTGTTTGGTCGGATCCTAATGATCGACCAAACTGGGTCGGGTTCGAAGGTATAGGCGATTTATTAGATCGCCTACCCTACGACCCTAGACAACGTGGTAATCAGTAGGCATAGTCCCAAGGGACTATGACCATCGTGATTACAATCACGTTGCGAAGTTCTAACGAACTTCGCATTGACCATTACTGGTCAACGCTGAAAGTCAAACAAAGTTTGACTTTATGACTCGAAAAGCAGTAAAAAAAAATAAGGAAAGAACGAAAGAATACTTACGAAGGGTCCCCGCTAGTGAATCGTGATCGAATAGCTCAGGTATGAAGCGAAGGCCTCAACTTAGAGCATTTGGATCAGCTTTGGTGGGTTTTTGAATGGAAGGGGGGTTGGGTATTTATAGTAAACGGTCCACCGTTAGGATCGTTTCTCGGGAAACGTGCCTTGATCTCACCCGTACAAGTGTCGGAAGCTTATGGTAGGTTAATTGGCCACCCACCATAAGGTATCAACATGTGGAAGAGAGATTAGGAGTGCAAAACAGCTGAAAACAGGCTGTTAAGTACTCTGCATCTGGTCTGAACTTGCTTTACGGACCTCAAAGCTGCCAATGTTGAGGTCCGTAAGGTAACAACTTTGGCAGATTTACAGTTTTGGTCCCTGCAGCCCCTAAACTTGGTTTTCGATGCATTTTTGACATGTTTAAGCCCCGTTAACCCCATTTCAAAGCTCTAAAATGAAGTTAAAGTATAGGGAACTTAAATTGTGCTCAAAAATATCTCGGATGTCGGTTCGTTTGGCCGTACGATTGCGTTGTTCGGTTAATTACGACGGAAGTCGTAACGAACGCAAAAACGATCCAAATGATGCGACGAATGGATTTTTCTTATGGCGAACACTAAAATATAATATAGTCATGCTCACATAAATTTTTGGATGTCCAGATGTATTCAGAACGTAAGTTATGCGCGAAAATGCAAACTTGTGCACTTTTTGACACTTTTAGTCCCTGAATGTCCCAAAAGTTTATTTTAGCACACCAAACCCCTCAAAGCCTATTTCTAAGCTATGTAAAGGATATTTAAGGTGTGTTTAACTTATGGTCATGTTCCGGAATGTTCGTTACAGTTCAAATTGACATACTTTCGCAGTTTGTCAACTTTAGTCCCTGTAAGCGATTAAACTTTGATTTCACCACACCAAACCTTCCAAAACTTATATCTAAGTTATGTATAGGTTATTTAAGGTATGTTAAGCCTATTTCACTATTCCGGAGTGTTCGTTGCATTAAACTGGTTATATTTACGCATTAGTACGTATATAACCTTCCAGAAAGCGATTTAGAGCTTGAAATCGAACATGAGTCGATATGTGCAAAAGATACAAATATTTACACAAGTCCAAAGTATTAAATACATTATTTCATTGGTTTGGCATTTGTTTGATGGTTGAAATGGCACAGGTGTTACAGTCTCCCCTACTTTAGGAAATTTCGTCCCGAAATTAATTCGTAGGAGTCGATTTGTGACTTTGTGTTAAATAACCATCAAAGATGAACAAGACGTAATCCTGTAATTTTCTCTTTAACGAACATTTTTCAGAAATGAAAAATGAACAGAGTTATTTTCAACAGGCATTCTTTAGAAACAAAAATGAACAGAATAGTCATTTTCCACAACATCTTCAGAAACAAAAATGAACAGAATGGTCATTTTACATCTTCAGAAACAAAAATGAACGGAATAGTCATTTTACATCTTCAGAAACAAAAATGAACGGAATAGTCATTTTACATCTTCAGAAACAAAAATGAACGGAATAGTTATTTTACATCTTCAGAAACAAAAATGAACAGAATAGTCATTTTACATCTTCAGAAATAAAAATGATCGGAATAGTCATTTTACATCTTCAGAAACAAAAATGAACGGAATAGTCATTTTACATCTTCAGAAACAAAAATGATCGGAATAGTCATTTTACATCTTCAGAAACAAAAATGAACGGAATAGTCATTTTACATCTTCAGAAACAAGAAACAAAAATGAACGGAATAGTCATTTTACATCTTCAGAAACAAAAATGATCGGAATAGTCATTTTACATCTTCAGAAACAAAAATGAACGGAATAGTCATTTTACATCTTCAGAAACAAAAATGAACGGAATAGTCATTTTACATCTTCAGAAACAAAAATGAACGGAATAGTCATTTTACATCTTCAGAAACAAAAATGAACGGAATAGTCATTTTACATCTTCAGAAACAAAAATGAACAGAATAGTCATTTTACATCTTCAGAAACAAAAATGATCGGAATAGTCATTTTACATCTTCAGAAACAAAAATGAACGGAATAGTCATTTTACATCTTCAGAAACAAAAATGATCGGAATAGTCATTTTACATCTTCAGAAACAAAAATGAACGGAATAGTCATTTTACATCTTCAGAAACAAAAATGATCGGAATAGTCATTTTACATCTTCAGAAACAAAAATGAACGGAATAGTCATTTTACATCTTCAGAAACAAAAATGAACAGAATTAACTCTAGATACATGACAAAACTTGCTGTGGTTTCTGTGCACTAAATTTTATAATTATGTACGCGTCCATAATTACGTAATTCCTTGCACAGTCCGCACAGTGCATTTCATGATGTGTCGGGGAAGAAAAATATCAAATCTGTGATGAGTGTGACTAGACTACCCTAGGGTCCTTTTAATCAGATCAACACATGATCTTTTTAATTAAACCACCAAGGAGTCCTTTCAGCTATATCATCACATGATTTTACTAACCAGATTTTTGGATCAATCTGTTTAACTAGACCCCTCAGGGGTCTAATTATGGAGTAGTACCTTATAATCCAAGGGACTTAACTACAACGTAGAAGTCCATTAAGGATTTAAAATAGTACCTTTGGATATCCTACTACGAATTTCCTTATACAAAGATATGGAAGATTCTACGAGGATTTGGATAACAAAACTTGGATTACACAAAAACATAAAAGAAAACACATAAGCACATAATCACATAGTTGTTTAATTTGTTTATTAATTTGTTATCTTTGGACGCGGATACTTAAAGTACACCAGGAATCCAATTCGTGGATTTCATTTGGCACTTTAATCATTTCAAGAATCCATTCATGAAGATAGGATGATCAACCAAAATTCGATTTCCGTTTTTCAGGAAAAACGCAATATTCGAATTAAGGTACACAATAATTTAGGACATACGGAAATACCCTTGGGTACCCTATTAAGAATTTATAGTGGTACTTGGGGTATTCGTACAGAATTATAACTTGTACCTTGTACTTCGTTTCTTTGCAAGAGACGGGTACTTAGGATCTTTGTGGAAAATGCAAGAGATTGTAACATGGAAGAATTTTGGGGATAGTTTGCTTTTCAAGGAATACGATTCCTCGATTGTCGGTATTATAGGGGATATGTTGTTTATGCATACAACTATATAAATACATTGTAATGTAAATAAAAAGATTTATTTATTAACAATGATAACAACTGTTTCATGAACCTTGACAACAAAAGAAAATAATACATAAGATATGATTATTTCTAAAGAGTGTTGTCTCCTAGTCGATCAGATGCTCATCTCTGTGCTGGATTAGCATTTGCAAGCTTTGGGCAATTTCTTCGGAAATGTCCCATCTCGCCACACTTGTTGCAAGAACCTGGTGGAAAGCGAGCTCGAGCATGTTTGTTGTCAGCTTGCTTCGGTGCAACTGCTGCAACGCAAACTTTTGCCACATGACCTTTAAGTCCACAAATTTGGCATTCGCGGCACTTCACATTAGCATGATGATGTAGGCCACATCGGTTACACAAGGGTGAAGTTCCATTGTATGGCTTCCTAGTACGGGGTTGAGCTGGTTGGTTGGGGATAGCTTGATCACTGTAAGTAACCATGGCGAAGTTCTGAGAAGCCTTTTGCTTCTTTGACTTCTCAGGGAATTCAGTCTGTACATCCATGGTCTTTGATTCCTCAACTGGTTTCTTGTCACCCTTTCGAAAAAGCTTACGTTTCCTGATCTGAGATTCAGTCAACGTTGCAGATAGCTCAATGGCCTGCCTAACCGTAGTGGGGTTACTACCGGTAACAATGTCCTGAACTAAGTCAGGGAGACCATCAATGTATTTTTCGATCGCCTTATCCAAAGGCGTAACCATGGTAGGACACAACAGGCTCAGCTCCTCATATCGATCAGTGTATGCTCGATGTTCACCGCTGTCTTGCTTAAGATCGTCGAATTCCCTTTCCAATGCCCTGATCTCGTGACGAGGACAGAATTCCTTCATCATCAGTGCTCGAAGTTCTTCCCAAGTTTGGGCCAGTGCCACATCGGCACCCCTATCTCTCACCACACCGTTCCACCATGTCAAAGCTCGTTTCTCAAAGACACTGGATGCGAAATCTACCTTTCGATCGTTTGGACATTGAACATGCCTGAAAGTGCTCTCTAGACTCTCGAACCATTGCAGAAGTGCAGTCGCTCCTTGAGACCCAGAAAACTTTGATGGCTTGGCCGAGTTGAACGTCTTGAAGCTGCAGAGAGCATTATTGTTGTTGATAGCTTGGTGACATTGGGCAACGAGGTTTGGGATTGCAGCAGTTATTTGCTGTGTAATGACAGCTGCCAGATCGTCAATAGATACCGGATTTTCGCGTCGAGGAGGCATTCTAAAAGAGGAAACATGAAATGAAACGAGTGAGAGAATTAGACGAAAAGAATGAGATGAACAAATCTGATGAAAGCCAGGATAGTGGTCATTTGTTTGTTACTACAAAGCAACAAACGACACATAGTGACTGAATTAAAGTAAATGGATCAAAAATAATGTATCGCGAAGACATGCTCGCCTATAAGTGAACACTCATCCCAAGAATTCCCAGGTAAGCACAACTGGTCTCGCGTCTGATGAGATGTATACGAAGTGCTTGCCTAGACAGAAAACCCAGAATACAGGCATTCACCCTTCCAGTTTGCACGTGTTCACATTATTAAAAACCCAAAACCTTGACGAGATTTTGAAAACTCAAAGGGTTTCAAAACCATATAATAGAGAGTTCAAAACCTTACAATAGAGGGTTCAAAACCTAGTAATCAATCATCCTAGAACAGATGATTAGTTTTCAAAGCGGTTTTGAAATTTATGTTCTTGTTGTGGTCGTCGCCTAAGGATAGGTGACGGTATTGTTTTATGACTAAACGCAAGTAAACTCGCGTTAGGGTCCTAAGAAAGTTATAGACTAGGTCAAAGCATTACTAATAACCTAATTCCCTATAACCATTGGCTCTGATACCATCTTTTCTGTCACACCCCGACCACGTGGAACATACAAAACGTGGCGGAAATGTCGGGGAATGTTGTAACAGAATTAATTGTTTCAAATCCATGGCAATTGAAGTTTCGTTTTATTGATTAAAGGTGTTACAATGTCTTAACAAACAAGGAAATACAACATAATTAACTAGTCTTGCATCTTTTATTGTCACTAAAGCCCAAGTCTGCCTATGTGTATCTTGATCATCTTATGCAACAGCTCCTGAAAAACACATGTGAAAATAGGTACGTCAGCATAAAAATGCCTGTGAGATACATAGGTTTTGTGAAAATAGGTTTCATGACTTATGTTTGAGAAAATGTTTAGTCATGAACCTTGTTATTTGCTTTGTTTTGTAAATCATTTGAAAATCGATAAGTTCAGATGATAAGTATAAATAGATGTAAGGTTAAATGAATAACCAAGTAAAATATGTTTGCATAAGATAAGATGTTTATAAATCAATGTCTTGTGAAAAGTATGTTATTTGTATAAAATGTTATATGTATCAAACTGAAATGATTCAAATAATGCTACAATATGTAATACCATACAAACACTTATATATAGGAAGTACCAGCGGCGTATCCACCATGCTTGTATCATATTACACACGCATCGTTACTTAATCACTTAATCAAACCAAACCAAACAATGTAAAATGTCTATGTCAAAGTATCCATGTCAAGATGTAAATCATGTCAAAATGTCTATGTCAAATATCCATGTCAAATGTCTATGTCAAATATCCATGTCAAATGTCTATGTCAAATATCCATGTATGGCAAGTGAAATGTCTCAACTAAACCATATGCACAAAAACAAAGTATTGAAGTAAAACTTGGTTTAAATCAAAGTTATGTTTTGTGGGAAATGCATGATCTAATGTCAATCATGTTAAAATGTCTATGTCGAAATGTTATGTAAAACGATGTACTAAGTAATGCACACAATGGCAATACATAGCATGAAATGTAATGAAATCATGTACTATAATGTACTAACGAACATAGCAGTATATGATGTGAAAACAGGAAAGCAGGAAAGTAACAAGTAGGCACATGTGTTCCACCCCAAAACAGTTTGGAAAACAGTAAAAGAGGGGTCTATGTACTCACCTGAGATTGCTCAGTAGTCCTTGAGTAACAACTAAACAATGCTAGAGATCGCGGATATCAAACGGCACCTAATATAGGTAACTATGTAAATTAACCGGACCTAGATCGGAAGATCGGGTAGCATTAGGGTTTGTAAACCAAACGAGTGTAGAGACTCGTGTCATTTGGTTTAACAAAGCCTACATACTAAATGAAACTTAACCTAAGTGTTTTCGACCCATTACGACCCGTTTAGGTAGCTTATGCTACTTTAACGCGTCGTTCGCGTGAAACGCGTTCGGACCGCCTAACTAGCCCTATGACAAGTGTTATATGCCTAAACATATTACATAATCAGTTATGTGACAAAGGTTTAGGTTACATATGCTTAATTACCAATTATACATGAAAAGGGTATTCTGGTAATTTACCTAAGGCATATAAACTACCTATCATAGAACTACTTAAACGATGTGACCATAGGGTATAACCTCGGAAGGTTATTCCCTACCTACTATGGTCACCTAATGTGTTTGGTCGGATCCTAATGATCGACCAAACTGGGTCGGGTTCGAAGGTATAGGCGATTTATTAGATCGCCTACCCTACGACCCTAGACAACGTGGTAATCAGTAGGCATAGTCCCAAGGGACTATGACCATCGTGATTACAATCACGTTGCGAAGTTCTAACGAACTTCGCATTGACCATTACTGGTCAACGCTGAAAGTCAAACAAAGTTTGACTTTATGACTCGAAAAGCAGTAAAAAAAAATAAGGAAATAACGAAAGAATACTTACGAAGGGTCCCCGCTAGTGAATCGTGATCGAATAGCTCAGGTATGAAGCGAAGGCCTCAACTTAGAGCATTTGGATCAGCTTTGGTGGGTTTTTGAATGGAAGGGGGGTTGGGTATTTATAGTAAACGGTCCACCGTTAGGATCGTTTCTCGGGAAACGTGCCTTGATCTCACCCGTACAAGTGTCGGAAGCTTATGGTAGGTTAATTGGCCACCCACCATAAGGTATCAACATGTGGAAGAGAGATTAGGAGTGCAAAACAGCTGAAAACAGGCTGTTAAGTACTCTGCATCTGGTCTGAACTTGCTTTACGGACCTCAAAGCTGCCAATGTTGAGGTCCGTAAGGTAACAACTTTGGCAGATTTACAGTTTTGGTCCCTGCAGCCCCTAAACTTGGTTTTCGATGCATTTTTGACATGTTTAAGCCCCGTTAACCCCATTTCAAAGCTCTAAAATGAAGTTAAAGTATAGGGAACTTAAATTGTGCTCAAAAATATCTCGGATGTCGGTTCGTTTGGCCGTACGATTGCGTTGTTCGGTTAATTACGACGGAAGTCGTAACGAACGCAAAAACGATCCAAATGATGCGACGAATGGATTTTTCTTATGGCGAACACTAAAATATAATATAGTCATGCTCACATAAATTTTTGGATGTCCAGATGTATTCAGAACGTAAGTTATGCGCGAAAATGCAAACTTGTGCACTTTTTGACACTTTTAGTCCCTGAATGTCCCAAAAGTTTATTTTAGCACACCAAACCCCTCAAAGCCTATTTCTAAGCTATGTAAAGGATATTTAAGGTGTGTTTAACTTATGGTCATGTTCCGGAATGTTCGTTACAGTTCAAATTGACATACTTTCGCAGTTTGTCAACTTTAGTCCCTGTAAGCGATTAAACTTTGATTTCACCACACCAAACCTTCCAAAACTTATATCTAAGTTATGTATAGGTTATTTAAGGTATGTTAAGCCTATTTCACTATTCCGGAGTGTTCGTTGCATTAAACTGGTTATATTTACGCATTAGTACGTATATAACCTTCCAGAAAGCGATTTAGAGCTTGAAATCGAACATGAGTCGATATGTGCAAAAGATACACATATTTACACAAGTCCAAAGTATTAAATACATTATTTCATTGGTTTGGCATTTGTTTGATGGTTGAAATGGCACAGGTGTTACATTCAATGATACGGATGTAAACACAGCTTGATTCACTTTTAACTGTCTTGTATATTGATTTAACAACTTTACAGATCAAACGACACATCGGCAGCAGTTCGGTACCGGAATCAGCAACTGTTACAAATGAAATGGCACAACCGGTATATATAGGCAGTGTACTTCGTACGAAATGACTCTTTTTCATTTCGTGCGAAATGACTTCTCCTACACATTTCTCGTTTTTCATGCCCTGATCAATCTATCCTATTACAAGACTCGATTCAAGACAAAGTCGACAGTCATATGCACCAACAGACTCCCCCTTGGATGTCGACGAGTCTTCAGTACAAATCTTCAGAATGTCGAGTCTTCAGCCTTTATCAGTCTTCGGGCTCTTTCAAAGTATCTGACAGTTTAAGCATCATACAATCTCTTCTCTTCTCTAATCATCAGGATTCGATTCTGACTCTTGCGTCTACAGACTCCCCTTTGCTAGCAGACTCCCCCTTAAATTGTTCCGGGATCGCAATCTGACTTAGCTCTTGTTCCAAGATCTTGACCTAGCTCTCATCTAGCTCAGGTTTAAACACGGGAACCTGCACAAATCTCTACCTAACAATAAATTTCACAAATTTAAAACTTGACAAATTTATAGACCAATTACAGATATTGAACAAAAATGATTTAACATTTTTAAATTCTGACGACCACTTGTAAAATATCATTTTTTTCATCATTTTTCATTTTTAAACAACTTCTCCCAAACTTGTTCATCATGTTTAGCACTCGGAATTTTGAAAATCAACTCTCCAACGTCAGTTATCGAAAATCTTTTCGATTTTTTCAAAATTTAGGCTAAAACACTCTGAAAATCTTTTTGGATTTTTTTTAATAAAATGCAGTAAAGAAATATTTACAAACAATATTTTTTGTGAGTTTGTGTAAGAGGATCATATCAGTTTATGAGACAAATCACTAACACCATTAAGCTTTAAACATTTTAAGTTCTAAACGATTCACTTAGATTGTCAGTATACTGATCCACTTAAATTTTCACACAAAGTTAAACTGTTTCGAGATACGAGATTAATGTTTTAGAGACTTAAACTTATACGCGTGTCCCACCTCAGAATATACTTCCGTATCCAGATCCCAATATTCAGTCTTACAGGTGAGTATACCTAGATGATATCTGTAAGGGGTTTAAATGCAAGGGCCATGAGAGCTCAGGCTATTGCTTCCGCAAAATCAGAGAGATGATGGCTTCGACTTTAGGTGTGTTCCCTTTAGAGAATCTTTTCTTCAACAGCACATGATTAGCATTTTGCAATGTTTCATCATTTTTTTATGCTGAGGGTGGTGCTTTTGTTTCAAGCAAGCGAAAAGTATTATACGGGGACTAGGCCATTGCTTCCGCAAAATCAGAAGTCCCGGGATAATACCCCAGATATCACTAAGCATAAAGACCTAGTATCTCAGAAAGAGGGGTCTTTCAAACAAGATTTCAGGGGTTACCCATATATCCAAGAGATGTTCCCCACGAGATAAGTAAGTAAGATATTTAGGTTTATATCTCAAACACAATCTACTAAGCGTGTAAAAACCTACTGGCATATCATCAGTGAGACCGTTTATCACATTTGACTTTCCAAATCTTTAGCGTGCTGTGATTGTTCACTGATGTACTATCATTTCCTCTTTTTCTCAACAAAACTCATTTTTGCTTTTATCATGTTTTTTACTTTTTCAAATTTTCTAAAGTTTTTGTATTTTCTGAAATTTCCTACTCCCCCTAAAATTCAAAACCATTAAAAGAAAATTTGGAAACAAACTGTACAAATAAACTGACACACTAATTCGAATTGCTTCAATTCACCATCCTCTTGGCATAAACAATCAGAACTCCCCCTGACAACAAACTATTTTCCCATTATGATTTCAAAACACTTAAGTTTGTTTTAATCAAAAATGGTTTTTCCGGAAAATAAGTTTTGTTAATTTTACCACTTGTAAGATCGGGGTTATGATCATCACTTTATTCTTCAAACTCTTGAAAATATAACAATTTAAGAATCTATCACAAATACCACTTGTAAGAAAGTTAAAACAAGTACAACTTTATGTCCTTGATTAACCACTTGTAAGTCGAAATATCACAGATGTGAATTTTTCAAGAAAGATGCCGATTCCTGCTCCACGATTACCAACCTGGGAGCTCCGGCAAGTCAGTTTTTTTTAAGTAGAAAATGTTGTCACCCAATCCTGACCAGCCTTGGGTGATTTTGATTCAGCTCTATCCCACCATCTTTTCGATTCATAAAAATCTTTTACTCCTTTAACCTTCCCTTCCACCATCTTCCCAAAGATATGTTTGACTTTCCCATTGAAAACCTTTTCAGCATCAAACTCTCCTTTACCGGAACGGAATTCTCATTCTTTTTCTCAACAGATGACTCCTCTGATTTTATGGAATCAGATTCATTGTCAGAACTTGAAACAGATTTAACAACCCATCTTTGTTTGTTTTCATCAACTTTTCTTTTGTAAAAACGTTTTGAAGTTTCATCAACTCCAAAAGTCGAATTATCAAACATTTTGAATTTTTCTTTTGATTGTTCTGATTTATCAACACATTTCTTTCTCACTTCAGAATTAGAAGAAACTCCCTGTTTTGTATAAGTGGACTCGTGGCAGTTCCAAGCAATGTGTCCAACTTTTTGGCATTTAAAACAGGTTCTTCGTTCAACTCTTGAAACAAACTTCTTCTTCCTTTCAGCAAGAAATTCTTGGTTTGACTGTTTCCAAAACGGTTGCTTCTGCTCTACTTCAGAACTTCCTCCTGAAACAAATTAGTTTTTGGTTTATAATTTTTCTCATTTTTATAATTTTCTGAAGAAATAAAACCTAAACCCTTCCTTTTGAAATTACTGTTATGGTTTGTTTTCTTTTGAAAATCATAACCAGAACTGTAACCTTTTTTCTTGTTTAATCTTTGTTGAATTCTTGAAGTGTACTTTTTAGGTTTTTCGGCAAGATTTAAATCTTTTATTTCAGAAATATTTATTTCCGTTAATTTGAAAACCTGTTTGATCATTTCAGATTTGACACTTCTCATTGGGAATTCCTCATCATAATATAATTTGTCCGAATCATTCAAAGTATATGCCACTTTGATTGTTTCATCATTCAAATTAGATTTTGATAACATGAATTCTTTATTATAAACCCGTTTGACCGGTGAACTCGGACACTTTTCTGATGAACTCGAACTTTCAGATTTTGACTCCGACTTTGACTCTTCATCCATATCCAACACCTGATCGACCACTTTCTTTAATAACTCAGACTCATGATCAGTGTCAGACGCTGTGAATGTGACATCAATGTTTTCTGGTAACTCATCAATGGTTTCAGACTTTAACTTTATGTTGACTGCCTTTTTTTAATCGCTCCTCATTTGGTTTTCTGGGAGAATAACTCTCATAGATCGGAGGCGGACACTTGTTATACTTGACACTTTGTTTCTTATCAGTATCCGTTTCTTCCGTCTTTTTATCTTGAAACGCTTCAAGACCTGCAACAGTAGGATAAACTCGATCAATCAAATAATCACAAGTTGTATAACTCAACAGCAATCGTTTGATTCTTTCACTTTCAATCTTTTCGAGTTCCAACTCCTGTTTTAGCTTTGCACAGTCTTCAATATACTCATTAATAACCTTCTGCTTCGTCATTAGTGTTGAACTCATCATCGTCTGAGCAGCTCCCATTTCTAAGTTTGTCTTGTTCAAACTATCAACCGTTATGTTCAGGACATCATATGATTCCTTTACATATTTCACATCAGACAACAATTTTTCTTTCAACTCTTCTAGTTCACAAATCTTCTTGTCTTTCTTCTCACAATCTTCACAAGGAGCTAAACACTTCAAACACGGTTTTATAATCTCAACTATCTTTTCAACTTCGATGATTTTTTCAACTTCCACAACTTTTTCAACTTCGACTATTTTCTCCACCTCTACAATTTTTTCTTCCTCAACAATTTTCTCGACCACTTTTTCTACTACCTTTTCAACAATACTCGGTTCTTCATCGAATTTTATTTCTTTTTCCCATCTTTTAACTTCAACCCTTTCTGTCGAATTTTCTTCAACTTCTGCTTTTTCAACTTCCAACTTCGCCTTTTCTTCAGCAATCCTTCTTGCTTCCAATTCTCTCTTCAATCTAGCTGCCTTCTTCTCATTCAACATCTCGACTTTATCTGCAAAGAACAAATTAAAACTATCAGTATCCAAACCTTTTCTAGCTTTATTGATATACTCTTCCTCATCATCGGTGTCTGCATCAATTCCTAATTCACTAAAAATCATGTTGGACCGTTACACGACCTCGAAACGTCAGTCAAGGCAGTTCATCTTTTAATACGAAGGTGGAATCAACGCAAACAAAGTCATAACAGCTAGTTTCCTTTTAATCTTTCTTTTCTGATTGATTTTCGTGCTTTTACAATGTAATCTGATACAAATCCGGCAGCACCTCTCTTTACAAACACATACAGATTCGCTTCAAATGACACACACACTCTCCTATTTATAGATCACAAGATTTCGCTTGGAATGACATGAGTTGCTGTTCAAGCGAAATCACATCAATTGATTTCGCTTGAGATTGGTTCAAGCGAAATTGTGATAATGTTAATGAACCGATTTCGCTTGAATCCCCAAGACACTCTTTCAAGCGAAAACCTTATCTCAAACATGATCTAAACCTAATTAAGACCCTGTTGTGTGTACATTCAACCTATCTAGACACAAGACTTGTAAAAGACATAGTTAACAGACACTAAGTGCACCAACAGACTCCCCCTTGAATGTTGACGAAGTCTTTGGCTTCAAGTCTTTGTCTTTGTCAATCTCCAACTCTCTGTCTTTTCATCAAAAGCACTCTATCTTCACAGGTTCACAATCTTGTCCTAGCTCCATCTTCAGACTTCCCTTTGACTGTTGATCCAGACTCCCCCTTTCACAGACTCCCCCTCTCGATATGCTAGAATCTGAGGTCTCTGGTTCAAGCTTTGACAATTAGCTTCCGTTGGGAATAATGAAGTCCAAAACCTGTGTCTCAAACATCAATCATTACAAACTATCTTTTCAACACTAAATCACAAACTATCAGCTTTAGAAATCCACTCAAGTATTCAGGTCCAAGTTAATGACCCTGATTACTCAAATAATCTACCAAGTCCAATTTAATGACCTTGGTTGACCATTTGACGAATTAAACTGATTTAAGACAACAATTTCAAACATTTTCTGAAAATAACAAGCATCAAATTAATGAACTTGTTTTTGACTTTCCAAAAAATCAAACTCCATCAAGATAAGCTCTCCTCATTCTTCAGTTCAGAATTTCCTGCATCTGCTTCAAACATCTGAGAATCCAACAATCAACTCTCCACTTTGGTTTGTCAGAAAATAAAGCAGAAATAAAATCTTTTTGGATTTTATAAAGTGATCTAAACTAAGAAATGAAATACAGAAAACTTAAATTGCAGAAAGTAAACAAAGTAAACTATTTACAAACTTATTTTTGGCTAAGCGTGTCAGGGAATCATATCAGCTATCAGACAAATCACAAGTACCGTTAAGCTTCATTTCATACTCAGATTTAAACAATTCACCTCGATTGTCGATATACTGATCCATCTTAAATTCTCACACAAATTTCAATTTACTCAGGATACGAATTAGATGTCTTAGGAACAAGCTCATTCATGTGTCCCACCTCTTGAATATACTCCCGTATCCAGAATCCCAATTATCAGTCTTACAGGTGAGTATACTACAATGATATCTGTACATAAATTAGGTATGCGAGGGCCGAGGGATCTCAGGTCGATACTTCCGTATACGCAGAGAGATATCAGCTTCGACTTTACGGTATGTCCCCTTTAGAGGATCTTTTAGCTACAACAGCAGCGACTATCAATTTTATTGTTTCATCGGCATGCTGAGGGTTTAATGCTATGTTTCAAGCATTGCAGAAAGTATTATCCAAGGACTAGGTCAGAACCACCGTTCAACAGAAGTCCCGGAATAATACCCCAGACATCATTGAGTATAAAGACCTAGTATATCAGATTATGAGACCTTTCAAACGAGATTTCAGGGGTTACCTATATATCCAAGTAGTGTTCCCCACGAATTTCACAAGTTTGAAATTTAGGTTTATATCCCGAATAAATCTACTAAATGTGTGAAAACCTATCGACACATCATCAGTGAGACTGTTTAACTTATTTATACTTTACAAATCTTTAGCATACTGTAATTGTCTAGCCGATGTACTATCATTTTCCCTATATACACAAGCTCTTTTTCAGATTTTATCATGTTTTTGTATTTTAGCATTTTTTACTGTTTTTGTATTTTCTGAAAATATAAACTATATACATCTATCTACTCCCCCTAAATACCAAAACAAGTAAAAAATCGACAAACCATTGCAGATTGTTTCTCGTCTTCATCCGCAATAGTACTCTCATCAACGCCCACAATTCCATCCGACACCGAAAGAAGCTTCATACCATTCAGTTTTAACAAATATTTAAACCGATTTTTATCAAAAGCTTTGGTATGTAAATCAGCTTTCTGTTCGTCAGTGTGGATTTTCTCAATTCGTATCAACTTTTTCTCAAAACAATCACGAATAAAGTGATGACGAATTTCTATGTGTTTAGTTTTAGTGTGATGTACTGGATTCTTTGTTATATTTATAGCGGCCTCATTATCAACAAAAAGAGGTGTGTTAAGAAACTGCAAACCGTAGTCGCGCATCTGTTGCTGTATCCACAATATCTGAGAGCAGCAACTGCTAGCAGAAACATACTCCGCTTCACATGTAGATAACGCCACAGACGTTTGTTTCTTACACTGCCAGGTAACCAATCTAGGACCAAAGAACTGGCATCCTGCAGTTGTTGATTTTGAATTGACTTTGCAGCATCCGAAATCCGAATCGGAATACCCTTCGAGCGTAAAGTCGCCTTTCCTAGGATACCACAACCCCAATGAAGGAGTTCCTTTCAGGTAGCGCAATATCCTCTTTACAATGATCATATGCGATGCTCTCGGGTTAGACTGAAATCTTGCTGCGAGGCACGTTGGGTACATGATATCAGGACGTGAAGCTGTTAGATACATCAAAGAACCTATCATGGATCGAAAAAATGTTTCATCAGCCCTGTCTCCGGTGAGATCTGGGTGAATCCCATGATTTGTTGCAAGTGGGGTAGCAGCTGGAGTAGAACTTGACATCCCAAATTTCTCTAGAATATCATGAACATACTTCGTCTGATGAATGAAAATTCCCTCAGGAAGTTGTTCAACTTGTAATCCCAGAAAGAATTTCATCTCCCCCATTGATGACATTTCAAACTTTTGCTTCATCACTGATTCAAAATCTTTGCATAGATTTTCATTTGTTGACCCAAAAATTATATCGTCCACATAAATCTGAACTATCAGAAGATGACCGTCGACCTCTTTAGTGAAGAGAGTGGCATCCACTTTTCCACGAATGAACTTGTTAGCTAGTAGGTGTTGAGACAAAGTCTCGTACCAAGCTCTCGGGGCCTGGTGTAAACCATACAATGCTTTGTCCAATAAGTAGACCTTGTTTTTGTGGATTGGATCGGTGAAGCCCGGTGGCTGACCGACATATACCTCCTCTTTTACCTTCCCGTAGAGAAAAGCCGATTTAACATCTAACTGATATACTTTGAAATTTTTCCAAGACGCAAATGCAAGGAAAATTCTGATCGCTTCTAGTCGTGCCACAGGAGCATAGACTTCTGTAAAATCAATCCCCTCCAGTTGACTAAAGCCCTGAACAACGAGTCGAGCTTTGTTCCTTATAACAACTCCTCTATCGTCTCTCTTGCACTTGAACACCCACTTGGTGTTAATCTTTCTCTGACCATCCGGCAAATCAACTAACTTCCACACTCCTAATTTCTCGAATTGACTAAGTTCCTCCTGCATTGCATTGACCCAAGAATCTTCAGTAAGCGCCTCTTTGTAAGTTCTTGGCTCAACCTGCGATATAAAACAACTCAATGAGAATTCAGTTTGCAAAGGAGCAACTTTTGTATAAAAACATGTAAGCCCTTTATCAATCTGATTTCGAGTGCGAACGCCTGTCTGCAATTCTCCTATGATCAACTCCTCTGGATGATATGAAAAAGTTCGCGGCATCACTTCGCTTGGAACATCTACATTTCCATCCAGATTAGTAACATTCTGCTCTGCATCTTGTTCACCAACTTGGTTTGTTTGACTTGAAATCTGAATTTGCTCCCCCTCAGAATCTGAATCACCATGATCAAATACTGGCATGTTTTCAGCTTCTAGATTATCATTCTGAGCCGACTGATTATCCTGAGCAACTTCATTCTGTTGGACATCATCATGTTCACCAGCATTACTCGGACCTGCTTCATCATCATTGGAAGTTTCCTGTGGTCTCCTTGAATACTCAGCTGGGAACCTTAGCTGCGACTCATATTCACGCAAAATATCCAACTCATCAAAGAAATCTTCATTATCCTCTGATTCTTCTCTCATGTCAAACGAATCCCACATTTTGTCATAATGATAACGCCATGAATCACCAGGATTCTGTGGCGGCATAGTATAACCTTGACATTCAACATTTACAGCTTCAATAATCCGCTTCTCACTTGGAACGAAGACACGTCGCATCGGATTTGAATAACCAACAAAAATTCCCTCAATGCTCTTCGGACCAAACTTTCCATGAGGTTCTATAACTGTACAGGGTGACCCGAACGGTTCTAGATACTTCAAATTCGGTTTGCGGTTATTGATTAGCTCAAAGCATGTTTTGTTGAACTTCTTGACAGTAAGAACCCTGTTGAGCGTATAGCATGCGGCGGAAACAGCTTCAGCCCAAAAATTAATCGGTAACTTTGAATCTGGGAGCATAGTTCTAGCCGTCTCGATTAGTGTCCAGTTTTTGCGTTCTGCAACTCCATTCTGCTGCGGAGTGTACGGAGCACTAAACTCATGCAATATACCTCTTTCATCACAAAATTCTTCCATCTTGCTGTTCTTGAATTCAGTACCATTATCACTTCGAATTCTTTTGATACACCTTTGGTACAGATTCTCAATTTTTCTAAACAACGCCATCAAACTATCAAATGTTTCGTCTTTCGTCTTCAAGAAAGAAACCCACGAAAATCTGGAATAATCATCAGTAACGACCAAACAGTAATAATCTCCTGTAATACTTTTGACATTCACCGGACCAAACAAATCCATGTGAAGTCTTTCCAGAGGTCTCGAAACTGAATTAACTTGCTTTGTAGGGTGTGACTTTTTCTTCTGCTTGCCTTTGATGCAGCTAATGCACTCCCCTTCCAGATGAAAACCTTTGATATTAACACCCAAAACCAAATCATTGTGCACCAAATGATTCATTTTTCTAAGATGTATATGCCCCATCTTTCGGTGCCACAATTTCGATTCTTTCTCAGTTGCTCTAGACACAAAACAATGTGCTTGACCAGTAGTTGTAGTTGCTACACTCATATCTAACACATATAAATCATTCACTCTAGGTGCCCGCATGATAATCCATTCTTCAGGAACAACAAATCCTGGTTTCAAAATCAAACATTCCTTATCAGTGAAGTGAGTAGTATACATATTGTCACAAATCTGTGAGATACTAAGCAGATTGTTCTCCAGCTCAGTGATGTAGTTAACTCTCTCAAATGTCACAATCCCATTGGATAACGTTCCTTCACCAACAATTCTACCACCTTCATGACCAGCAAATCCTACGTAACCACCATTAATGTTTCTCACATCATACAGCAACGCGGTCTTTCCTGTCATATGTCGAGACGCTCCACTATCCATTGTCCATCTTGAAATGGCTCTTGGAAGATCCTGCACATACTACAAATTGATTTCAAAACATTTCAATAAAGATGCCGATTCATGCTTCGCTATCAAGGAAGCTCCGGCAATTCAAACTGCTTAGTTGAACATGGTGTCCACCCAGACCACATCAGCCTTAGGTGTAACTGTTTTGGTCAAAAATTACCTAAGCAATTTAGTGATCAAATTAGTTAAGTGAGGTAGTGCTAGAAAGTGTATTGAAAATACGCTTGTTAAGTTATTTAGAAAATCAGTATTCAGGATACGGCTCAGGATATAGAGCTGTATCTATGATCAAACAATGAGCAAAAATGTAAAGGTGGACACGTGATGTACGAGGAAAGCCCTTGATCAATCTAGATCGCCGGCATAAAATCTCGGGAGCTGACAATCGCAGCTGCCTTGTTCTTCTATTGCTTCAAATATCGGGATACAGTGCAGGATGTGGTGCGGATCGACTATGTGTTACAATGAAATTTAAATACAAGTGTGGTGTTTGCAACAAGCTAAAGAGTGAAAGTGTTCGAGAGTGTAAGTGAAAATTGTGTGCCTTAAACTGATCCGCCCCCATCTATTTATAGTAAAGATAATGTAACAAACTATCCTAAACTTCCGGGATCCAGCGAATATTCCCACTTGAACGTTGAGGACCAAGTCTTTCGGGTTCAACGGCTTCTTCATAACAAATACGTCCGAGTCTTGAGGAGAAGAAGTCCTGATGACCGTTAGTAACTTACAGCCATTAACCTGCACGTGTTTAAGATATCGCCCAAGATGTTAGCAATATCCTCGTCCAGTATCCTGGTCACAAATAAACAATAAAAAGCGGGATATTAGTCAGGATATGTATACTCAGAAAATGACCCATAACAATTGTCCCCAAATATATCGGTTGGGATACCAATCCAACGGATATATTTCAAAAGTTTCACCTCATAACTTAAGGCAATTAATACGACTAGACCCTTGAAATGACAGCGGTGCAACTTCCAAAGCATTATTTACTCTTTACCCCATATATTCATCCTATATTAACCGAGGGACTCCTTATTACGATTATCCTTATCTTCAAGCGGACATCAGGTATTTTCCTTTCTATCCTTCTTTCTTGAATCTCTTTTAGTTTGCTCAATAATTTTCATGGCACCACGAATGAAATCCCGATCGGACCGACCGGCCTCAGCCCTCGTAAGTCAAAACCTTATTCGCAACCCACCAAAAGAAGTCTGCTGTTTCAACAATGCCGACATCGCTGCTCTTAAAGATTCCGGTGCCTTCCCCACCGGAACAGTCTTTCGCCCTTTCGACCGGGAAGCCCGATCGGACGCGTCATCCGACGAGTGGGTTTGTTTTTTCGCTTACCCCTTCTCTCTTGGACTCCGGTACCCGTTTCCACCCTTTATCTCTAGCTTTTTCAACCTCACCGGCCTTAGTTACGCCCAGGTTATGCCAATGGTTTGGCGAGTCTTGATAGTGCTGAATCAAATCAAGTCTCGTCATTTTCCCAACCTGTTTATTGAAGACCTCCCTATAGCATACCGGTTGAGATCCCATGGCGATCATCGTTTTCTTCTGTTTTCTACCTCCAAGAACCCTTTGGTACTTAAGGCCTCCAAGAACGAGGATCGATGGCGACGAAAATTCTTTTTCGTAAAAAGAGATTCTATTGATAAGGGTTTCGATCTACCGGTTAAATGGTTAACCAAGGGTAGGATTTAGGGTTTTAGGAATATCCCCAATTATATCTTCAAACTGTATCCCGGACTTATATCCTGATGTTTTTATGCAGCGAATTTCAGAGATTTAGTGCCTCCCAGTGCAGAATCCGAATCCAAGATCAAGGAAATCTACCGTCTTCCTGCCAGTGAAAAAACTTTCTCCCTGTCTCTTACAGATTCAAGCCAGAAATCAAGCTCAGAAATGTCTGGTAAGCACATTCTCAACATATATTAATTACTTTTCAAAAGTATGATGAGTTTAAGAATATCTTCCCTTGTGTAGTACCAGTCGTCAACCTTGAAGGTTTCGAACTTGACGAGTTGGATTGCTACTCCAGCCTCGAACCCATCAAACAAGAATCCAAGCCAAAGCCGTCTGCTACACCAAAGCCTACCTCCTCGAAGACTGTTTCTGCTCCCAAAGGCCCTCCGGCATCCAGGACCCGGGCATCCAGCTCTCGGAAGAGAAAGGAGACGGACTCCCCAGCTGTTTCTGAAACATTCTCTCTCGAGAATCATGGGTTCAACGAAGCCACCTCATTCCTCAAACAGGTAGAATTTTCTTTTCGATATCCTGCACAAGTATGTTAGTCCTTATCCTGCTTATTTTTTACATCAATACCTGTGTCTTTATCGATAGGGTCTGGATCGTCTTATGCACTTGTATGAAGACGCTTGCGGGCTTAACAAGATGTTGGAGATCAAGCGGGAGAAGCTGAGGCCACCATAGCTGACCAAGGAACCATTGCGGCTGCCAAATCCCAGCATTATGAAGACAAATACAAGGCAATGACTCAGGAACACCAAGCTGCCCTCCACAAAGCTAATGAGGATGCTCAAGCCAAGTTAGATGCCGCCCTTCTCCAATATCAGCAGAATATGAGTTCATATCGGGATAGCCTCAAAGCATCCGTGGTCGTCTCTCTTCTCCAAGCCAGGATAAGGATGGCTTATGAGGCCATGGATTCGGGTTTTGAATGCCCCTCCTGGAATGTAAAGGCTTGGGAGGAGAAACTACAGGGTCTTGGAGGTCATCCCGTTGCTCATCCTGCAAAACATACTGGTGAAGAGCCTTCTAAGACGGCAGAGGAAGCGGCCAATGCTGGTGATGATGCCGAGAAGAATCCTGAGGCTGATGCTGGTGCGAACGCTGGGAAGGAGGTTGCCGTTCAAGAGGGTGCTGCCCCTTAGGCAGCGGAGTGGGCGATGATGGATATACGTGCCAAGACCGGAGCCCACTTTTAAATTTCATGGTTGTGGTTGCATAAACAATTTACTTTTCCTGTCTTCGAACAATTTACATTTCCTGCACTAAAACAATGTGATGACCAAAGGTGGATGGGTCCTAGGTTTTAGGACGAAGCCCTTGGTCATCAATTAGTATAACTCGTTTTGAATGCGATAACGGTTGTAGGTGGACAGGTCCTGTTTTGAGATATATCCTGCAACCGTTACACAAGTATGGTAAAAACTAATTGTGCTTTTGGCGGATGGGCCTCGGTTTGAGGTGAAACCAAAAGCACAACTTTTGACTTGTTAATAATGTAACTATCTTTTGACTTATTTGCTGTTGTCTCGCATTACTTATTGAAACTCTTAACTTTGTAAAAATTTTGTATTGTCATCGTATGAAAATATCCTGATCAATATGCTCAACAATATGTTACAAAAACTTTTTTATTAGGTAGGACCCCCAAATGCTCATTCAACTTTGCAAAAAGCTTTTGAAAAACAATCTATTTTTCCAAACCCAGTTTTCAATAATAATTAAATGATCAAAGTTCCAAACTAATACTAGTTTCAAACACCTTAACCAAATATCCTTAAAAGGACTTTGAGAATATATATCAGGATACTTAACATAATGTTACTAAAAACTTTGACGATGTTTACAAAGGAAAGATCATACCCGGAGTAGTATATAACCCTATTACCAAGCCTCAATGTCTTTGCAACTTCTTTAATGAAGATGTCCCCTGTGCGAGGTACTTAGTGCATTAGTTCCGAGCCTCATCCTTTTAGCTTTACATCACCACCTTAGTAGGAATGTCCCCTGTGTACAATGTCTTCAAATACTTTAGAAATCTTCTGAATGCCAGTCTCCATTGTACAGGCAATTTTTTACATCCCAAGGGCAAAAACCCAAGGATGTACTGGAGAAAATCCCTTGTATCCTGGGGAAAATCCCAAATTTTCATGCGCTACAGGCGGGAGTGTATAAACTCCAAGACTTAGAAAGGTGAAAACCTTTAAACCTTAGAGAGTATGAAAATACCCTTTCCTGAGAGAGGGTGATCAATCCTCATATACCTTTAGGATTCAGGATATAGCCAACAGTAACGAAATTGTCAGCCACTTTTACATGGACTGGTCCCGCCACCTTGAACTATCCCTGAATAACTTGCGCTCCAGGCGGGGTGTTTAAACCCGATTCGGAAGAAAGGTGAATACCTTTAAACCTGTGAAGGGATCAGTATCCCTTAAACGTGAGAGAGGGGGCCAATCCTCTAATCTTTCGAGTTATCTTGAGTACATATCCTGGAGCTATATCCTGAAACATATCCTGCAAAACAATTGTAAACTAAGGTGGGTGTTAGCTTGGCTAACACCCCTCCGATGCTTAAGTCAGTATTGGGTTACAAAGAACAAATTAAACCAAACATATTTAAAAAAGGTAGAATTCATACCATCCTGAGTTAGAAATTAAATTCTAAACTCACTTGAAATAGAGCTTAAGGTGTATAGCATTCCAAGATCTCGGTAGCATATCCCCCTCTATATTCTTGAGTCTGTATGCTTCTTTCCCTGCTTCTGATTCAACTTTGTATGGTCCTTCCCATTTTGGAGCTAACTTGCCATCGGCAGGATTAGTAGTATTCTGAAAAGCCTTTCTTAACACCCAATCTCCAACCTTAAATCTTCTGGTCCTAATATTCTTGTTATATGCCCTGGATATTCTCTGTTGATATGCTGCCATCCTTAGCTTTGCCTCATCTCTCTTCTCATCTATAGTGTCTAAATCCTGACTCAAGGCTCCAGGATTCTTCTCAGGATCACTTAGGGTAGATCTTGCAGTAGGTATTGTCATTTCCGTTGGAATCATCGCTTCTGCTCCAAATACCAAGGAAAATGGGGTTTGGCCTGTTGCATTCTTTATCGTTGTCCTATCAGCCCACAAAACAAAGGGTAATTCTTCTGCCCATCTTCCTTTTTTGGCCCCAAGCCTTTTCTTTAAGTTATTGACAATTATCTTGTTTGAGGATTCTGCTTGTCCATTCGCTTGAGGATGTACTGGAGTAGATGTTATCATTTTGATTCCCCAACTCTTGCAAAAGTCAGTAGTTCTCTTGCTTATAAACTGAGAACCATTGTCACAGATTATCTCGGCTGGTACTCCGAATCTGGTCAGGATATTCCTTTTTATGAAGGATACCACTTCTTGGTCTCTAACTTGAACAAATGCTTCGGCTTCAACCCACTTAGAGAAATAATCCGTCATTGCTAGCATAAAGACTTTTCCTCCCGGAGCTTTTGGTAGCTTTCCCACTATATCCATACCCCACTTCATAAATGGCCAAGGGGAAACAATAGGATATAATGGTTCAGCAGGTTGATGCAGTATGTTACTATGTCTTTGACATGCGTCACATCTTCGAGCATATTCTGCGGCATCTTTTCTCATTGTTGGCCAATAATATCCTGTCCTTAATACTTTTGAGAATAACGACCTGCCCCCAGTATGGTTGCCACAATCCCCTTCATGTATATCCTGAAGTACTTCGTTGGCTTCAGGATCCTCCAAGCACCTCAAATACGGTCCTGCAAGAGATTTCCTGTATAAAATATTATTTATAATAGTGAATCGTGATACCTTCATCCTAAATGCCTTGGGATTTTCATTTCCAGGGATGTGTCCTTCTTTGAGATATCTCATGATTGGAGCCGTCCAGGATTTAGGATCCTCTTCAGGATGCTCTGCTCCAGGATCCTAAATACCCGCTACTTCTTTATCCTGAGGATTCGTTGTAGGATATAAGACATGTAATATTGGTATTTGGGTCCCTTCAGGTATCCTGATCGATGATCCCAAATTTGCTAAGGCATCCGCTTCAGCATTATCCTCCCTTGGTACCTGTTCAAGTATAAAAATATCGAAATATCCTGCTAATTTTTTGAGAATATCGAGATATCCGATTAATTTCTCACCCTTAACTGCATAGGATCCATTAAAATGGTTAGTAATTAACAAAGAGTCAACATATACTTGCAAATTTTTTATACTCATACTCTTATCCAATTCTAATCCTGCAATTAAAGCTTCATATTCTGCCTCATTATTAGTAGCAGGAAATTCACACCTAATAGCCTGGGGTAATATGTCCCCCTGTGGCAATTTTAGTAGTATTCCTAATCCTACTCCTCTTACATTAGATGCACCGTCAGTATATAATGTCCAGGATCCTGAGGATTCTCCTAACTGTTGAACTTCTAGGTCTACCTCATCCTGAATATCACTACTGAAATCAGCCACAAAGTCAGCTAAAGCTTGAGACTTTATGGCATTTCTAGGTTCATATACTAAATCATAAGCACTTAACTTTACTGACCACTTGGCCATCCTGCCTGACATCTCTGGTTTCCTAAGCACATTTTTGACAGGATAATTTGTTTTAACATGAATCCTATGTGTCTCAAAGTAATGTCTAAGTTTCGTTGATGCCATGACTAGAGCTAATATTAATTTTTCTAAATGAGAATACCTAGTTTCAGCATCTAACAAACTTTTACTAACATAATAAACAGGATATTGCTGACCTTCATGGTCGTTTATAAGAACGGCACTTACAGCATTCCCTGATACAGCAAGGTATAGGGATAGTGGTTCACCATTTTCAGGCTTCATCAATAGAGGTGCGGTTGAGAGATATCGTTTCAAATCCTGCAAGGCTGCTTCATGCTTCTCCCCCCATTCGAATCTTTTGTTCTTCTTCAGGATATCATAAAAATCTTTGCACTTCTCTGAGGATCTCGAGATAAACCTGTTTAAGGCTGCTACTCGGCCTGTCAATCTTTGTACGTCCTTCATATTTGAGGGTGATTTTATATCCAGGATAGCTTTGATCTGCTCTGGGATTGCTTCTATCCCCCTTTTTGTTACCATATATCCAAGAAACTTTCCTGCCCCCACTCCGAAATGGCATTTAGCAGTATTCAGCTTCATGTTGTATTGATCCAGGATATCAAATGCTCCCTTGATATCCTGGAGGTGATCCTCAGCCTTTTTAGATTTCACCACCATATCATCGATATATACCTCCATGGTGTCCCCCAGTTTGTCTTTGAACATCATGTTTACCAATCTTTGGTATGTTGCACCTGCATTTTTCAAACCAAAAGGCATAGCTGTATAACAATAAATACCTGTTGGTGTCATGAAGGCAGTATCCTCCTGGTCAGAAGGCTCCATTTGGATCTGTTGAAATCCTGAGGATGCGTCCATGAAGGTCAGCATTTCATGCCCGGCAGTGGCATCTACCATTGCATCAATGTGGGGAAGAGGAAATGGGTCTTTAGGACAAGCTTTGTTCAAGTCTGTGTAGTCTACACAAACTCTCCATTTCCCATTTTTCTTCTGTACCACAACCACGTTTGCTAGCCACCTCGGGAACTTAACCTCTCTGATCATCCTGGACTTTAATAATCTCTCAACTTCCTCCTGGATAATCGTGTTCCGCTCAGGAGCAAACTTCCTTCTTTTTTGCTGAACAGGCTTGAATGATTTATCAATTCCAAGCTTGTGAGTAATAATGTCTTTGGATATGCCTGTCATATCCTCATACTTCCATGCAAACGTTGACATCCTGCATTTCAAAAAGTTAATTAATTGTTCTTCAATATCCTGAGGGATATTGGTCCCTACGAGCACCGAAATATTGGGATTATCCTGGTCCAGAATAATTTTCTTCACATCCTGCTCCGGATCCTCCACGATATCCTGGGCCCGCGTCTTTAATTGCTATGCTGCACTAGGTTTGGTTGAGGATTTCATCGAGGATGAGTAGCATTCTTTCGCTTCCTGCTGATCACTATCAACTTTGACAACTCCCCAAGGGGTAGGTATCTTGATGCATTGGTGATATGTTGATGGCACAGCCTTCATATCGTGAATCCACGGTCTTCCCAGTATGATGTTATAGCAGGATAGAGAATCCATCACACAGAAACGTTGTATCGAGTTGACTCCTTCAACGTATACTGGCAACTTTATCTCTCCCACTGTGTTTCTAGCCTCTCCACTGAACCCAACAAGCACGGTAGACTTTGAAGTGATATCCATTGGAGATACATTCATTCTCTTCAGAGTTTCTAGTTGGATTATGTTGACGGAGCTGCCATTATCAACCAATATCTTGCGTACAAAATGGTTAGCCACATATAACATTATTACCAGAGCATCATGGTGAGGATCCTGGACAGTATCCCTGTCATCAGCATCAAAAGTGATCACTTTGTCAGTCGTAAGGGTAGTCATCCTGACAGGTTTGTCTCCCCTTTCGGCCTTAGCTTCCTTTGCATGTCTCTTTGCTGCCGAATACGAAGTTCCACAAATGTCGGATCCTCCCGAAATGAAGTTGATTATCTTGGCATCCGCAGGAGGTGATGCTGCCCGCTCAGGATCCTTCTCAGTATCCTGACCCTTATTCTTCTTTCTTCCTAAGAGATCTTTCAGATATCCCTTGCTTAGAAGATAGCTTATTTCTTTCCTTAGAGCAATGCAATCCTCAGTTACATGTCCGAAATCTTCGTGGAAAGCACACCATTTTGACTTATCTTTCCAGTCAGCCTTTTGTTGATTCCTTCGAGGCCACCTAGCCTTGTCTCCTAGACCCTGCATGGCATACATCAATTCAGGAATGTTAACAGAAAAGCAATATTCAGACAACTCAGGATACTCTTCAGGATCCTCATCTTCGACAGCATTCACTCTCTTGTTTTCATTTCTACCATATGGCTTAGGCCGATATGATTTGAATGAGGATTCTGACTTCCTGTTAGTTGACTCATAAGTGTTAGATGAGTTCATCCTTTCTTGCATCTTCCTGTCATCTTCCAGACGGATATATCTCAAAGCCCTGTTACCAGCTTCGTCGAGATTCCTGCAGGGATTCATTACAAGATCCTGATAAAACTGAGAATCCTTTTGTAATCCCATCTTAAAAGCTTGCACAGCTGTTGCAACATCAAGATGTGGGATATCCAAGGATTCTCGACTGAATTTGTTCACATAATCCCTCAAGGATTCCTGAGGCCCTTGAGTTATCCTGTAAAGATCACTGGTTAGTTTCTCAAAACTCCGACTACAAGAAAATTGACTGTTAAATAAATTAACCAAATGAGCAAACGAAGTAATTGAGTGAGGAGGAACGTTTAACAGCCATTTTAAGGCTGATCCTGTTAGAGTAGAACCAAATCCCTTGCACAAGCACGCTTCCTAGCTCCGGAGGGATAGGGTTAATCTTCATTCTCTCCCTATACTGAGCAATATGCTCTTCAGGATCCGTAGTCCCATCATAAAGCTTCATGTTGGGGGTTTGGAATCTCTTTGGGATCTCAGCATCACAGATAGGATATGCAAAACGAGATATCTTATGGCTGTCTTGGGACACTTCCGGGATCGGCTGGACCACCCCAGGTACACTAGATATCATGTCCTTCAACTTCTGAAGTTCCCTAGTAAGTGCTGATGTTACACCTGTATCCTGCAAAGATCCACTATTGTTAGTAGCATGAGTATTATTATTATTTGACACGTTACCCGTTGGAGGATTTTGCCCATATCCTGAAGCATATCCTGAGCTCCTCATGGTTGACATCCTGACCGAGGAGGGTATTTCAGGAGTATGATTCTGAGGAAGGTTGGGCACAATATTCCCCCTGTTATCCTCGGTATACACAGCTGAACTAAAGTTCAACGCTCTGGGATGTAATGGAGTGACATTATCCTCAGCAGATCTGCTCGAGCCAGACTTCAGGAGTTGTATTTCCCTTAAAAGCATTTGGTTCGTTTCCTGTTGCTGCCTCATTTGTTCCTGCACACTTCCAAATAAGGTTAAAATTTCATCGTTAGAAGCTAAAACATGAGCAGATTCCTGAACACTGCGGGTAGGGATAATATCCTGAGGTCGTGAAGAGGCTGGCATCCTTGGAGGAGGTGGTGGAAGCACCGAACCGGTAGTAGCAGAAGTCATAGCAGACACAGTAGAGGAACTCATGTTTGATCTTGAGGCCATTATGGACAATGTGGCAAAAAGTTTTGAAAATAGAAAGCCGATTAGCGATTTCGCAAAAAAAATTAGTAAAGAGAGCACCACTTGCCCCACGGTGGGCGCCAAATTGTTTTGGTCAAAAATTACCTAAGCAATTTAGTGATCAAATTAGTTAAGTGAGGTAGTGTGCTAGAAAGTGTATTGAAAATACGCTTGTTAAGTTATTTAGAAAATCAGTATTCAGGATACAGCTCAGGATATAGAGCTGTATCTATGATCAAACAATGAGCAAAAATGTAAAGGTGGACACGTGATGTACGAGGAAAGCCCTTGATCAATCTAGATCGCCGGCATAAAACCTCGGGAGCTGACAATCGCAGCTGCCTTGTTCTTCTATTGCTTCAAATATCGGGATACAGTGCAGGATGTGGTGCGGATCGACTATGTGTTACAATGAAATTTAAATTCAAGTGTGGTGTTTGCAACGAGCTAGAGAGTGAAAGTGTTCGAGAGTGTAAGTGAAAATTGTGTGCCTTAAACTGATCCGCCCCCATCTATTTATAGTAAAGATAATGTAACAAACTATCCTAAACTTCCGGGATCCAGCGAATATTCCCACTTGAACGTTGAGGACCAAGTCTTTCGGGTTCAACGGCTTCTTCATAACAAATACGTCCGAGTCTTGAGGAGAAGAAGTCCTGATGACCGTTAGTAACTTACAGCCATTAACCTGCACGTGTTTAATTCACTCAGACTTAGGATATCGCCCAAGATGTTAGCAATATCCTCGTCCAGTATCCTGGTCACAAATAAACAATAAAAAGCGGGATATTAGTCAGGATATGTATACTCAGAAAATGACCCATAACAGTAACCTTGACCCTCGCAATTTGAATTTTGAAGTTTTCAGCCTTCAAAGGTGGAAAATTCGCATCATAATCAACATAAATTGATTCTTCAGCCTTTTTCACTTCAGAAGTTGAAATTTTCATCTCTGTTTTTGGTTTCCAAACTTGTTGAGATAAAGCAACCTGTTTATAAAACTTGTCGTTTTTAGTTACCATTTTCTTTACAGGTTCATTTTTCACTTTGATGTTGTTATTTTTCACACTCTTTTTCTCAACAACGATTGGTGCTTTACCCTTCACGTCAAATTTCTTCTGTTGAATCTTCACAGTTTCAGTCTTAGGCTTCACATTGGTACACTTTCGTGCAATGTGACCAACTTGATTACATCTGAAACATGTTCGAGTATCGATAACTCGACTTGCTCCTTTAGACTGATAATGTGAAGCTCTTTTCTCAAAGAACTCTTCATTTGATTTTGAAAAAATTTCATTTTCCTCATCAGAAAGTGAACTTGAACTGTTCACAAACACCTTCTTTTCAGCAAACCTTTTGTTTTGAAATCTTCTTTGCTGATAACTCTTACCACCCTGATAACCACCCGACCAATTGTTTCGATTGTTATTATAAACACGTGATGGAACAATGGGTTTCTTGTAGTAAGCTTTATCTTTCTCAAAATTCATTTGCCTTTTTGTTTGTTTTAAACTGTTCACTTTTGACAACTCAACTTCAACCAATTTGAAAACATTTGTCAACTTTTTCACATTAACATTCTCAATCGGAAACTCAGAATCCGAATACAACTTATCAGATCCAGCCATCTTGTACATCACTAGACCCGGTTCATCACTTAAGTTGTTTTTGGATTTTGGTTTCTGAATGTACTTATCCAAGAAACACCCATCATCTTCAGGTGAATCAGACATCAAAACACTTTCAGCTGTGCTCTTAACAATCTCTGTCTGAACACTATCATCAGATGATGTAAAAGTAACATCAATGTTTTCCGGAAGTTTAACTTCATTTCCTTCCTCAATTTCAACCAACCCAGATTGCTTTTTCGTGTAATTATCAAGAACAGGTGGTGGTACTTGATGAAACCCCACCCCAGTTCCATCACAATACACATCTTCGCCTGCTTTGTCTTTCCCGATGGGTTTGGGAATGATATGTTGCAAAACAAAGCTTGCGGAGCTATAACTGTTAAGCTTCAACTGGATTCGCTCGTTTTCAATTTCAGCCTCTTGAAATTTAAGTTTCAATTTAGCGATTTCATCCAGTTGTTGGTTGATTGATTCTTCTTTAACTCTAAGCACTGCTTTTAGATGTTCATTTTCTTTAAAAGTTTTACCATTTCGATCATCACAATCTTTCATTGTGCTTTTGAGTTTTTCAAACTTTTCAGAAATCTGACGGTTTTCAAGAATCAACTTTTCATTTTCATGTTTAATTTTGTCATGATCAATTTTATCATTTTCAATTTTGTTAGTTAATTCTCTTATCCATTCAGTTGAAGCTTTAACCATTTTGTCACGATCAAGAATCTGATTCTCAACGCTTCTGACCTTTGCTGTCAGATCTTCAACTTTCTTACCGTTGAGATACATGACTGTGCTACAAAATTTGCACTCTTTGTTGCAATTTTTGCACTCAGCATTATCATCAATTTTCTTACCTGACACATTTGTTGACACTTTTGAACTGACCTGGCTTTTTGACTCAGACACGGAGTTAGAGTCTACCTCAAGTGCCTTAGCAGCCAGCACTTTGTCAGCCATATTTCCCAAGTTCTCAGCATTCAACTTTTGAGTTGTGTCAATAATTCCAGTATCAATCTTCTTTGATTTTTCCTGCTCTTCTTTCTCTTTTCTCTCTTTCTCTTCTTCTTTCATTTTCTCGGTTGGAGTTCCCCACCATTTGTGTTGTCAATACTCATCCTCATCTTTATACTGCTGGATTATGGCTTCGATATCAAGCGTACTATCATCGATCGCAATATTTCCATACTCATCAAGATAACACTCTCTGTCTGGATCCCACCTATTTGCTCTCCTTGCTTCCAAAAAAATACGAGATATTCTAATTATTTTGTTTTCAGCAATCATTTTTCTGTATTGATATTTTTACTCTTCAGTTCGATCGTCTTTCCACGGAATAGGATCGTCATTTTTCGCCATGAATGCGTAACCAACCGCATCTTCTTCTGGTAGAACCTCTTGACTCCAATCATAACCCTCATCATCGTAAATCACTGCAAGAGCTCTAGATTTATCTTTGTTGTCTTCAACCTGTTTCAATCTAGGCGGCTCGGATTTATTCTGATGATAAATTGCCTTCTTGTAGTAATCATCTCTGAAAGGGTTCTCCGACTCATCAGCATAAGCGTTTCTGCATTCTCGTTTGAAATGACCTTTCTGCTTACACTTGAAGCAAGTCATCTTCGATTTATCAAACCCCAGCTTAATAGATGGACCACCAATTGTCTTTCTGCCGGTAATTTCCATAAATCTTTGTGCTCGACGAACAACACTTGCCATAGCCCAACAAATATCGATCAGTTCCATTTCCTCCGGATCAATCTGATCGTAATCTTCTTTCGTCAGATTTGTGTTGCCTATCTTCCCAGCTACTAGCCCTTCATACGATTCCAACACCGATGCTAGGAAGATCATCTGCTGCTTGGCCGACTCCTCATCAAAATTCTGAGCATTCTTCAAGTCTATTGCGATGTTACATTGAAAACGATTCTTTGCATCTGGATGATTTCCAGAAGATGAAGATCCACTATGATAACCACTATGACTTCCACTGCTTTGACTTTCTTTGCCAGCTGTCGACATATTTTCAGCAGAAAACGCAGTCTTGGGAGAAGTTGCTTTTGGCATCATGCTCTTTGAATAATACAAATCCAAATTCTGCTGGTAAAATGAGTGATTGACTTTGTATGTCTTCTTCAACTCCAACTCGTGACTCTCAAGTTTCTCAATCAGCAAATCTAATGTCAACTTTTCTGGTTCTTTGATAGTATTCTTCAGCATCAGCGCATAATATCTCCAATCCATCTCATCAGGCAACGAATCGAACAATTTGTCGATAAGATCTTCTTCAGGAATTTTGATATCATGTCTTACTAATTCCAGCTTCAAATGACCAAACCTTTCTATCATTTTACAAACTGACTCGTTCTTTAAACATCCAAACAGATCAAACTCTTTTCTAAGAAGTTTCTTTTTGTTTTTCACGATTTCAGTACTTCCTAAACATTTCTTTTCTAACTTTGCCCAAAGATCTTTAGCGTTTGAATAATCAATCAATGAGATTATGTCTTCCCGGACGGACTGAAATAACAATGCCACACACTTTTGTTCAGCTACAAACGAATCAATCTCCTCAGCTGTTCTTAAAGTTTCACCATTTTTGTTTCCATTGGCATAACCGTTTTTCAGACTTTTCCAGCTAGGAAATGCGAATGCCATCAACCAGTCCTCAAACTTTCTTGACCACCGACTGTATTCCTCAATAGCCATTAGCTTTGGAGGTTTATTGAACATTCCGAAGGCACTTTCCGATTCCCAGGCTTCCTTTTTCTTTTCTTTCGGCGGGTTATCATTGTTGTTGCTTGTAGATGAATCGTCTCCTGAATTTCCAACAAATGCGAACATGTCGCTGAATGGGTTCAAGAAAATATCATCCATTTTGAATATACCTGAAAAATCAGCAAACACTTAGAAAATTTTTAGGTTTTGAAAAATCAGCAAGTTCAAGCGAAATTACTTGAAGTGAAATCACTTCAAGCGAAATCAACAAGTATATAAAGTTCAAGCGAAACAGAACAATTTAAGCGAAATCTCCTATTCCGCTTGGACTTTCAAGCAAAATTGTTAATCTGAATCAGTTAGTTCAAGCGAAATTCAAGAAACCTATTTCGCTTGAACTTTTCAAGCGAAAACTAAGACCAGTTCTGTTACAAGCGAAATCAACAGCCAAACTCAAGTTTCAAGCGAAATCTTCAATATATTTCAAGCGAAATCAGCTGATGTCATCTTTTACGAACAGTTTTCAAGCGAAAAGTTAATTTTTTATATGAATTCGATCGATTTTAAATCCAAATCTTTCAAGGATTAGTTATCACACTAATTCGCTTGTTATATGTCAAATTCAGGTCATTTTCACCGCTGAAATATGTTCAAATCAGAAAAGTATGAGAAGAAGTGAGTAGAAATAAGAAAATCCAGTAGAATCAAGCTGTAATGGTATGAACTCCTCGTCCTGGGCTCTGATACCACTTGTTGGTGTGACAACTGGCACAAACCGGTAATTTCTGTACACTATAATTATTGCTTAATGACTGCAATTATGAGTTTAAGTGTCAGCAATGTCTGAACACATGATTAAACAAGTGAATTCATGCATGTTGTATACTACAAAATATTGCTTTATGCATAAACGAGAGCGTTGCGTCAGAATAATAGTAAACTCACCGGTAAGACACAATGTGTCAACAGAACTGCAGAAAGCAGTCAGACATCAGAATTGAGGCCTAGGTGTAGGTCCGACAACAAAAATGCATTAAAACCCAAGAGTACATACAAGGGTTTAATTTATATACATTGCGAAAGCAAAAATAAGCACTAAAAAGCACCCGAAACGCACTTTAAGTGCAGAATTTATACAAATCAGCAATAATTCAGCATTTAGACATAAATATTATGCAGAAATGTCGTTTTATTATCCAGAATATTTCCCTAAGTGTTGGGAATTGAAAGAGTACAAGGAAGATACTTAAACGACACTAAAAAGTGTAATTTAGCACTTTAACGAATCAGTATGTAACCGAACAATCGGAGATTACCCGGAACATAAAAATAATGTCAATGACATTGTTTATACTTTTCTGAGCTAGTTAGGGTCCCCGAATACCCTAACACCCTTTATATTACACTACACACTAGTAACCGGGTTTAATCCCTAAACTAACTAATTGGTTAAGAATTACACTTTACCCCCCCCCCCCCTATGTGTGGTGGACGGTCAAGGAGGCCCCACAAAGATCCACACTTGATCACATTTGATCTACTTAAATCTCCTAAGATTGTGATCAAGATTGGTAGTGTACTTTGGGAACATAAAACCTATTGGTTAATACTCTTAATCTTTGTCTATAAGTTAACAATATTCACCCATGAACACCCACACTTATCAACACACTCCAAACTCTCCTCTCTCCCTCTAGAACTTACGGCCAAACACCCCTCTCTCAACCATCCATCTTCGAGTTCCATCTTCATCATTCCAAGGTGATACAAGTGTTAGAGGTTGCGTATTAGGAGCTTTGGTGCACTCGGAACGCGAAGGACCACTTCCGTTAGCTTTTATCCACCCATTTTCCATCAAGAGTCTTCCCTAGCCCCGAGCTAGAGGTATAATGTTTAAAACTCGTATTTGAACTATTTTAGAGTGGTTAAAAGGATTTGTATCGGTTAAATCTCATTAAGATACAAAATGATGAACAAAAGTCTACTAAAAATACTTAAAGTGGTGGTTAATAGCACATATGTTGTGTAAAAGTTGTAGTATTTGAAATATATGGTTATCTAGACCCGATCTATGATGTGGTAGCTCGAATCATCGTTTAACCCGGTTTGGTAAGATCATGGATCTTAACATAAAGCTATTTTAGAAGTAACAAGGGTTAAAAGGTGAAACCCTACCACACATAAACCATGAACTTGTGTAAACATGTTTTAACTTGTACAATAGTGTTTAAAACTAGTAGATCTACGTATCTACAAGCGGTATTTTCAAAGGACCAAGTGTCCAAGAAATCACATGTTCTAAACCGGATCTTGCACAAACAAAAGTGGTTTTTGTGAACAAACAAGTGTGTGGATACTTGTGTAACAAAAGTTTTAACGAAGAAATAGTTTTCGTAAAAACCGACTAGAAGTTGTAAAACTTCATATTCTTTAAAAATAAAGTTTTTAAGAAATTAAACTTATTTTTAAAGATAACAAGACTTACTAAATGTGCTAGTAAGTTACTACACATTTTTGTAAATATTCAAGTTCATGAAATTAGTGATTATTGTTGACGATTATTGTTGATAATTGTTGTTGATGATTATTGATGATTGATGATGATTTAAAAGAAAATAAACACACGTTTTGAAAACGTGGGAAACCTCCATTTTTAGGGGAAACTCTGTCAAAATTTTTATAAATTTTGACACTTAGAAAAATGTAAGTTTTTGAGAAACTTATTCCCTAAAAATGTGTTTAAAAGCATTAACAAGGTTTCCCTAACTTTTGATGATAAGAAATGGTGATTTCTTGAAGAATAAAAATGGATAATAAGTATATATTTTTGAGAGAAAAATATATATTATTTTATCACCAAATTTTGTGCTAAGTGTATATAGTATGTGTTATACGTGCTAGTGTATTAAGACTTAAAAATACACTAAATACTCATGAGGAGTAGAAATTTAGAAATACACATACAAAACACAAGATACATGATTCGGGTGCAAAGTGCAAAACACAAAAGACTTATATTTATTTTTGGAGAAAATAACATAAGTAAGATACGTAGTTAAAAATATAAGAATATTTTTAACACAAGAAAATATACAAGAGAGTGACTGAACTTGTGCGACGCAAGTCTAGTGACTAACGTTAAGAAAACGCGTATAGGTTACGACGTTAATTAAGCAAATCCGGTGGAGTTTACGACGCTAGGAACGCAAAGTTGTGAGTTCATGCTCCCCCTTTTCTCTTTAACTGTTTTCAGTTTTTATAACTTCGGGGGTGAAATACATGTACAAATGTACAAAAATTTATAATTGGTATGATATAAATACAAGAAGTACACTTGGTGAGAACGAGAACCAAGTGTGGCGAAATATGAGAATATGAGAAGCGCACTTGGTGAGAACGAGAACCAAGTAAGAGGCGCCATGAGAAATGATAACAAGAAACGCGCTTGGTGAGAACGAGAACCAAGTAGGAGGCGTTATGAGAAATAGTGTCACGAATAGGGTACAGAAGCACCATTAATCAACAATATACCTAGACCGCAGAACAAAAGGTTAGATCTAACGGGTGCCTGGCAGCCACACTCCTGGTCGGGGCGAGAATCGAGGAGTGCTTTTGTGTCTCAGAATATACCAATTAAATGCCTTAGGTTTGGTGACTTCCTATGACGTGCCACAGGTTAATGGCTTTGCAACCCATTAACAATCTGATAATTACAGAAATACTGTATTTACATAAAATTCATACCATACAAAATTGATATATAACTTGAAGTACGTGGGGTACTCAAGAAGATTGAATTATACTTGAAGTACGTGGGGTACTCAAGAGAATGAGAATTAAACTTGAGTACGTGGGGTACTCAAGAAGAAATTGAATTATACAGATGTACGTGGTGTACACATGAAACTGGATTTACATATGAAAACTTGATTTACTCACAAACTATGTTTTCATACAAAGTATACAAACATGAAATACAAAACCGCATGAATTCACACCAACTTTATGTTGACGTTTTTCCAAAAACTCACATGTATTTCAGGTAACTAGGATGGATGTGCGCGTGGTCTTGCTTATGCTCGTGGATGTCGCTTGTGTTTAACTTTAAATAAAGTTGTAAACTTTTAAGACAATGCTTTATGCGACTTAGCGATGTAAACGCTAACGTATGTTTTCAAATTATGGTATTTGAAGTTATTTTCTTGAGCATGTAGCATGTTTACTCTTCGTATGCAATGAGAACCTTTCATGATCACACCTCGTGCTTCCGCCGTAGAAAGGGGTGTGACAGTTGGACAGTTACACGACCTCGAAACGTCAGTCAAGGCAGTTCATCTTTGAATACGAAGGCGGAATCAACGCAAACAAAGTCATAACAGCTAGTTTCCTTTTAATCTTTCTTTTCTGATTGATTTTCGTGCTTTTACAATGTAATCTGATACAAATCCGGCAGCACCTCTCTTTACAAACACATACAGATTCGCTTCAAATGACACACACACTCTCCTATTTATAGATCACAAGATTTCGCTTGGAATGACATGAGTTGCTGTTCAAGCGAAATCACATCAATTGATTTCGCTTGAGATTGGTTCAAGCGAAATTGTGATAATGTTAATGAACCGATTTCGCTTGAATCCCCAAGACACTCTTTCAAGCGAAAACCTTATCTCAAACATGATCTAAACCTAATTAAGACCCTGTTGTGTGTACATTCAACCTATCTAGACACAAGACTTGTAAAAGACATAGTTAACAAACACTAAGTGCACCAACAAATCGGTATTCTTTTCAGCTTAGATTTGACTTCTTCTTCTCCCAGAATTCTAGCAACAAGTCCTGAATCAGCCGGAATGTATTTATCCCAGCTAAATCCCTCTGCAACTTTTTCATCATCTTGATTAACAAGAGAAGCTTTCTTCTTTCCATCTTCAATGGCACGAGATGATGATGGTTGTTCAGCAATCTGATGAAAATTTGATTTTTGATAATAATCATTCTTTTCTTGTCTTCCGGTTGCTTCTTTGTTTGTACATTCACGCTTAAAATGACCCTTTTCTCTGCAACGAAAACAGGTAACCTTTGATTTGTCAAACCCTATTGGAGACTTAGCAATCTCACTAAACTCATCTCTACCGGTGATTTGTTAAAATTTTTCAGCTCTTCTTACAGCACTAGCTAAACACCACTTGATGTCCATCAATTCAAGTTCCTCAGAATCAATCTGGTCATAATCCTCTTTGATGAGCATCAGATTTCCAATTCTTCCAGCAACTAAGCTTTCATACGACTCTAACATAGCAACAAGTAAAGCCATGTGTTGCTTAGCCATTTCTGGAGAAAGATTATGACCGTTTTGAATGTTCAATGTTACATTGCATTGCAGATTTGTTGAATTCTGTCGTTGAGGACTTGGTGTTGTGAAATTCGGATCAAAACTTGAATATGAAGATTAATGTCCACCACTCTGAGTTACAGTACTACCAGTTGTTCCAGAAGAACCATCAGCACTGAAAGCAGTTTTAATCTTTGGACTTGGAGTAGTCTCAAATTTGCTTCCTTTATAATATAGACTAATATCATGTTGAGCGCTTGGATTATTCATGATAGCAGTTTTCTGAACATCCAATTCATGTTCTTCAAGCTTCTGAATGAACCTCGCCAAATTCATACTTTCAGATTTTCTCGTATGTTTTAGGATCAACAAATATATTCCCCATTTATGTTGAGGTAATGCATCAGCAAGTTTATCAACCCATTCATCGTCTTCTTTCTTGATCTCCATTCTTCTCATTTCCTGAACAAGACGACAATATCTATCAATGGTTGTTTTTGTTGTTTCACCTTCAAAAGCTGTAAACATATCAAAAGATTTCTTTAGTAAAGCACATTTATTTTTGATCATATCTGCACTTCCTTTAAACTTTTGAATTAACGCCAGCCAAATTGATTTAGCAGTGTCTTCATGTTGAAGCAAAACAAAGATGTCTTCTTTTACCGCTTGTTGAAGAATGCTAATCATCATCTTTTCACTTGTGTACTTTAATTTCTCACCATCTGAATAGTCACTTAAAGCCTTTTCATTCCCACGTTCATCTTTTGGTTTAACGTAATCTATATCTAGAGAACACCATGCATCAAACCTATAAGCTTGCACCCAGTTTTCAAAACGATTTTTCCATCCTTTGAAATCCTCAATATACATAAGCTTTGGAGGCTTTTGATGAGTTCCTGTCTCATTTTCACTATAAACAGTTTCAGCAACGGTAACTGGAATAACCGGATCAGTAGCAAAAGCATTGTAAAATTCCTCTTCCATGTTTCAGTACAAACTTTCACAAATTCTCAAAGTTCGAATGAAATGATAATCCAAACGAAATGACCTCCTCACATGAAATCACTTTTGATGCGGAATAACCCTTTGGTGCGAAATGAGAACTTTTGGTACGAAATGATCTTCAAACGAAATAGCCTTGACACGAAATGAACCTTTTCATGCGAAATGAGTATCTGTTCAAACGAAATGAGGTATTTCGGGCGAAATGAAAGTTCCAAGGTGTATTTCGTGTGAAATGATGATCAAAATGTCGATTCCGTGTGAAATAAGATGTTGATTTCACACGAAATGAAAAAACTGATTCAAACGAAATAGACTATTTCGCGCAAAATGTTGCTGATGTCATCTTTTCGATCAGTTTTTGGGAAAATTGATCAAGTTTTTGTACGATTTTAAGTCTGATTCTTTCAAGGCTTTGTTAAAACTATGTTTCGCACATTATATATGAACTTCAATCCATTTTGACCGTGAAATTCTGTTTAAATTTGAAAAGAAGGTGTAGAAGTCAGAATTTGGAAGAAATCAAGCTGAATTTGGTAAGAACTCTTCCTCCTGAGCTCTGATACCACTTGTAGGATCGAGAGTCGATCTAAACGAGTCTATCAGAAGAGTTCTAGTCCATATCAAAGGCGGAATTCAATGATACGGATGTAAACACAGCTTGATTCACTTTTAACTGTCTTGTATATTGATTTAACAACTTTACAGATCAAACGACACGTCGGCAGCAGTTCGGTACCGGAATCAGCAACTGTTACAAATGAAATGGCATAACAGGTATATATAGGCAGTGTATTTCATACGAAATGACCAGGAGTTCATTTCGTGCGAAATCGCTACAGGCTATTTCGTACGAAATGACTTCTCCTATACATTTCTCGTTTTTCGTGCCCTGATCAATCTATCCTATTACAAGACTCGATACAAGACGAAGTCGACAGACATATGCACCAACAAGTTATGCTCGAAGCGGTGGCCTCTCAAGATTTATGGATTTGGCATGCTTTTTGTGGTCCACCAGGTTCACAAAACGAGATCAACGTGCTCCAACAATCTCCGTTATTTCTTACTGAACGAAATGGAACTGCACCAAAATGCCCATTTTACGTGAACAACCACTTGTACAAGCGTGGATACTATCTTACCGATGGAATCTACCCTACTTGGTCCGTGTTTGTGAAATCATTTCCGTATCCTCACATTGTGAAAGAAAAGAAGTTCAAGAGGCAACACGAGGCGGTAAGAAAAGACGTGGAGCGGGCTTTTGGTGTTTCAAAGGCAAAATGGCGTATACTTCATCGACCGATGCGTGCTATGAGTGTTAAAAAATTAGGAGTGTCGTATATGCATGCATTATTATGCATAATATGATTCTAAAAGACGACGGAAACGAGATTGCACCGGTACATATTCGGGATCCTCCAGTCGAGCCTGTTTTCGAAGACACTGTTTATAACGATCTCATTGATGAAGATACGCATTATAGACTAAAATATGATCTTGTGGAGCATCTTGGAGAACAAGATTTACCCCACCTTTTGGCGGATTCCGACGACGAATAGTTAAATTAGTTTTTTTTTTAAATTTATTTTTATATTTTAGTGTCATGTTATTTATTTTAATTTATGTAATGTGTTTTTTAAGTAAAAGTACCTTTATTTACATTAAATTATGTTTTATTTATTTATGAATAATTTCTAGAAATAAAAAATATATAACTCAAACACCCTAGAGTGATTGAACCATACCCTCTGATTGAGTGTAAAATGGGGAGTAGAATGGGGAGTTGACATGGCATGCTATTATTGGGTAGAGAATAACTCAAACACCCTAGAGTGATTGAACCATACCCTCCACCCTAATCATTTACCCTTCCTCTCGTCGCAACTAACCTAGCATCGGAACATTACATAGCCTTGCAGGTTTGTGTCAAACCACGAAAATTCATATTATATTCGGTTTAGGTCAGAATGGGTCCGGGTCAGGGTTTTTTTAATGACTAATATGCGCTAATTATTCATCTACTAATGATCTACTGAGGGTACAAGCTATATATATAATTTATGATTTTTAACTAATTTTTGAACACTAATGTTTACTTCTATGTTATTACTGATTTTTCCTATACTTGGAGTCATTGCTTTTATCAAGAGTCGGTTGTGTGCTAGTTGAAGCTTCAATGATCTTGTTTTGGTCAAAATTACCTAAGCAATTAAGTGATCAAATTAGTTTTGTGAGGTAGTGTGTTGGTTATACTTATAAAAAATATACTGGTTCGTTAGTTTGCAAAAACAGTTTCAGGATATAGCTCAGGATACCAAGCTATACCAATAATCAAACAATGAGCAGAAATGTAAAGGTTGACACAAGATGTACAAAGAAAGCCCTTGATCAATCTAGATCGCCGACACAAAACCTCGAGAGCTGACAATCGCAGCTGCCTTGTTCTTCTTATTACTTCAAACTTCAGGATACAGTGCAGGATATTGTACGGATCAGCTAAGTGTTACAATGAATTTCGAGTGTGAGTGTTCGCGAATGTGATTGCGAGTGATTGCAGAGAAAGTAAGAGTGTGAGTGAAGTTGTGTCTTATCAATCCGTACAGCTCCTATTTATAATAAAGAGAAACAACTAACTATCCTACAAATAAGGGATGCTTTGAATATTCCCTCTTGAACGTTGGAGACCCCTTCTTCCGGCTTCAACGTCTTCTTTTCAACTGATTAGTCTGAGTCTTCAGGAGAACAAGTCCACTCGAACATTATAAGCTAGCCATCCCAATCTGCACGTGAATAATTAGTAACTACCAGGATACTACATCAGGATGTTACCAATATCCTGATCCGGTATCCTGGTCACAGACAAAAGTAATAAAGTCAGGATATAATTCGGGATATGGGTTCAGAAAACCACCCGTAACAATTTTCCCCAAAATATATCAGTTAGAATTCCTAAATTCAAACGGATATATTTTAAATTCTATGCGTCGATCGAGGCAATTAAGATGATTAGACGCTTGAAGTGACAGTGTGCAACTTCCCACGCGATAATTACTCGATGCCTATCTATCAAGCCGCTATATCTTATCTCTTTTTGTGTGAAAATCAACCATCCTCATCAGAATCTCCAGGTAACCACTTATCCCTTCTTTCTCTCTTGTGATTTTCTCTGTTTCTCTCTCAATGGCTACCAGGACTCGTTCCTAAACTGGTGAATCGACTGAGACCTTCGTCCAACAGAACCTTCTCAAGAATCCTGAGAAGGAGATATGTGCCTTCCATAACGCGGATATCGCGGCATTGAGGGCCTCCGGCGCCTTCTCCGACAAGGCACTCATCAGACCGTTTGACCGGACTCTTCGCTCAGACGTGTCTTCCGGCGAATGGATCTGTTTTTCGGCATATCCTTTTTCTCTAGGCCTTAGATACCCCTTTCCTGAATTCATGATGCAGTTCTTTCGCAAAACCGGCCTTAGCTTTTCTCAAGCGATGCCCATGGTTTGGTGGGTGTTGATCGTGCTCAACCAGATCAAGACTCTTCATATTCCCGATTTATGTATCGAGGATATTCCCATAGCTTATCGTCTCCGATCTCATGTTTCTAGCCGATTCTTACTTTTTTCCACATCCAGTAACCCCCTCATCCTCAAAGCGACCAAAAATGAGGACGGATGGCAACGAAAGTTTTTCTTTGTCAGGCGAGATACCATCGCCGAGGGTAACAGTCTTCCGGTGAAGTGGTTAACCACTGGTAGGGTTTAGGGTTTTAGGAATATCCCCAAACGTATCTTGAGTCTATATCATGTACTGACATTCTCTTGTTTGACTTTTATGCAGCGAATCTCAGAGAGCTAGCTCCTCCTACCGAAGAATCTGAAGAAAGAATCCAAGCAGTCTACCAGTTACCGGAAAGTGACAGAAGCTTTTCATCACATTTTCCAAGTTCCAGTCAATATTCTTCATCCGATATGTCTGGTAAGGGTTATTCAATTATGCATGTGCTTAATTAGTTTAATATAATGTAAGAGTAAAAAGAATTTAGAGTTTCTCCCTTTGTGCAGCACCAGTCAAAACCCCGGAATTTTTTGATCTTGAAAAGTTAGATAGTTACTCCGGTCCCGTTCAGGTAAAAAAAAGAGCCAAGTCCCAAGCCAGCTACTTCATCTAAGCCTACCAGCTCCAAAGCTGCCGCCATTCCCAAGCCTTCACCAGCTACTAAGACCCGGGCCTCTAGTGCCCCAAAGAGGAAGGAAACTGACTGTCCTGCCACTCCCGAAACATTTCCTTACGAGAATCATGGGTACCATCAAGAAGGCTACTCACGAAGCTCAAGCCAAATTCGACGCTGCTCAGGTCCAGCATAAACAGGATATGGCTTCTTACCGGGAAGGCCTAAAGAGCTCTGTCGTCATCTCTCTCCTCCAAGTCAGGCTGAAAATGGCTTATGAAGCCAAGGCCATGGGCTTTAAATACCCTTCTTGGAACGTTGATGCTTGGGAGACAAAGCTAAGAGATCTCGGCGGCAATCCTGTGGAGCATCGTGCAAAACTTGTGATCGAGAAGCCTTCCCAAGTAGCTGAAAAGGCGGCTGATGCTGGTGGTGATGCTAAGAAGGATGCTGGTGGCGATCCTGGTGCGGGTGCTGATGAAGCTATGGTTGAAGAGGGTGTTGCCCCTTGAAGGTAGCGAAGTGGGCAATGATGGATATTTATGCCTAGGCCGGAGCCCACTTTTTTTTTAAATTTGACGGTTGTGGTTGCTTAAACACTTTACTTTCCTGTCTTTCGAACAACTTTTAATTTCCTGCACTTAGAACAATTTGATGGCCAAAGGTGGAGGGATCCTGAGTTTCAGGACGAAGCCCTTGGTCATCAACCTTTAGTATCCTTTTTTGACCAATTAACAGTTGAAGGTGGAGGGATCTTGGGTTTCAGGACGAAGCCTTCAACTATTTAAGTAAATATGTTGAAAACTAATTGTGCTTTTGGTGGATGGATCTCGGTTTGAGATGAAGCCAAAAGTACAATCTTTTGCTATGTTAATAATAAACTAACCTTTTTAGCCTTATCCATTGTTGTTTATATTTCCTTTGTAAATTTTGTTGCATGTGTTTATCCTGAATGTAGTTCCAATTCTTATTCCAATACAATGTTTCAGATATTCTGATCAAGTATCCTGAGGAAATATCCTGGTCAGGATACTCTTAATATTTTAATCAAAAACATTTCATTAAAACTTTGTGAAGCATAATTCCAAAAACTTAGGTTACTTAGAAAAGGTTCTTAAAGGGTAAAAAGGAGAGATCATACCAGAAATATTTAGAGAATATATTCCAATCTCAAACTTTGAATTTCTTGAAATCCCCCCATTGAGGATGTCCCCTGTCCGGAACACTTAGCAAATCAAGTTCAAACTTGATCCTTTGAGCCGTTTACAACGTATTAGGATGAATATCCCCTATGTATTAATGCATAGCATACTTAAACACTTAGCAACTTTTCTAAGAATGTGCATCAAGACAATCATAATTGATGTTACATCTAGTGTTACAGGGGATAAACCCTAAATATCCTGGAGATAGATCCTTAATATTCTGGGGATTGTAACACCCTTATGTTTATTTTACGGTTTCAATTACATGTTTATTTCCGTAAACTATACGAAACCATAAAATAATAATAAGGGTGTTACAGGGATAAACCCTAAGTATACTGGGGATAATCCCATGTTTTCGGGCGCTACAGGCAGGAGTGTATAAACTCCAAGACATAGAAAGGTGAAAACCTTTAAACCTTAGAGAGTATGAAAATACCCTTTCGTGAGAGAGGGTGATCAATCGTCATGTACCTTAAGGATCCAGGATATAGCCAATAATAACGAAATTGTCAGCCACTTTTACATGGACTAGTCCTGCTATCTTGAACTATTCATGGATTACTTACGCTCCAGGCGGGGTGTTTAAACCCAATTCAAGAGAAAGGTGAATACCTTTAAACCTTTGAAGGGATGAGAATCCCTTAAACGTGAGAGAGGGGGCCAATCCTCTAATCTTTCGATTCATCCTGAGCATATATCCTGGAGTTATATCTCGATGCATATCCTGCAAAACACCCTTAAACGAAGGTGGGTGTTAGCATGACTAACACCCCTCCGATGCTTAAGTCGGTATTGGGTTTAAAAAGAGTAAATAAAATTATATTTAAAAGAGATAGAATTCATACCATCCTGAGTTAGAAATTAAATTCTAAACTCACTTGAAATAGAGCTTGAGGTGTATAGCATTTCAGGATCTTGGTATCATATCTCCTTCCATATTCTTGAGTCGGTATGCTCCTTTCCCAGATTCTGATTCAACCTCATATGGTCCTTCCCACTTTGGAGCTAACTTTCCATCAGCAGGATTAGTAGTATTCTGAAAAGCCTTCCTTAACACCCAATCTCCAACTTGAAACCTTCTAGTCCTTAGGTTTTTGTTATATGCCCTGGATATCCTCTGTTGATATGCTGCCATCTTTAGATTTTCCGCATCCCTTGTCTCATCAAAAGTATCCAATTCTTGGCATAAAGCCTCAGGATTCTTCTCAGGATCCCGAAGGTTCGATCTTGATGTAGGTATCACCATCTCTGTCCGGATCGCCGCTTCTGCTCCAAACACTAAGGAAAATGGGATTTGCCCAGTTGCACTTTTTACCGTTGTTCTATCAGCCAATAAGAAAAAGGGTAACTCTTCTGCCCATTTTCCTTTCTTAGCTCCTAGTCTTTTCTTCAAATTGTTGACAATTATTTTTTTTGAGGATTCTGCTTATCCATTTGCTTGAGGGTGTACCGGAGTTGATGTAATCATCTTGATTCCCTAACTTTTGCAAAAATCGATAGTCCTCTTACTGATAAACTGAGAGCCATTATCACAAAATTATCTCAGCTGGTACCCCAAACCTAGTCAGGATATTCCTTTTTATGAAAGACACTACTTCTTGATCTCTGACTTGAACAAATGCCTCAGCTTCAACCCATTTGGAGAAATAATCCGTCATTGCCAGCATAAAAACTTTTCCTCCTGGAGCTTTTGGCAACTTCCCCACTATGTCCATACCCCATTTCATGAATGGCCAAGGGGAAGCAATAGGATATAGTGGCTCAGCAGGCTGATGCAGTATATTATTGTGCCTTTGACATGCATCACATCTTCGAGCATATAGCATCTTTCCTCATCGTCGGCCAATAGTATCATGTTCTTAGCACCTTCAAGAATAATGATCTGCCCCCAGTATGGTTGCCAGAATCTCCTTCGTGTATATCCTGAAGTACCTCCTTGGTTTCAGGATCCTCCAAGCACCTCAGGTATGGTCCTGCAAGAGACTTCTTATAAAAAAACATCATTTATAATAGTGAATCGAGATACCTTCATCCTAAAATCCTTAGGATTCTCATCCTTTGGGACATGTCCTTCTTTGAGATATTTCATGATCGGGGCCGTCCAGCATTTAGGATCCTCCTCAGGATACTCATCACCAGGATCCTGGATACTTGTTATTTCCTTATCCTGAGACTTGAAGAGTTCCATCACAGGATACAGGATATGTAGCATTGGTATTTGGGTTCCTTCCGGTATCCTGACTGATTATCCTAAGTTTGCCAAAGCATCTGCCTCAGCATTATCCTCCCTTGGTACCTGTTCAAGTGTAAAAATATCGAAATATCCTGCTAATTTTTTGAGAATTTCAAGATACTCGATTAACCTTTCACCTTTGACTGCATATGACCCATTGAAATGGTTAGTAATTAACAAGGAATCAACATATACTTGAAAACTTTTAATATTCATACTTTTGGCCAACTCTAATCCTGCAATCAAAGCTTCATATTCTGCTTCATTATTAGTGGCAAGGAATTCACACCTAATAGCCTGGGGTAGTATGTCCCCCTGTGGCGATTTTAGTAGTATACCTAATCCTACACCTCTCACATTAGATGCACCATCAGTATATAATGTCCAGGATTCTAAGGTTTCTCTTAGTTGTTATACTTCTAGGTCTACTTCATTTTGAATATCACTACTGAAATCAACCATAAAGTCTGCTAGAGCCTGAGACTTTATAGCATTTCTAGGTTCATATACTAGATCATAGGCACTTAACTTTACTGACCACTTAGCCATTCTACCCGACATCTCAGGTTTCCTAAGCACATTTTTAACAGGATAATTAGTTTTAACATGAATCCTATGTGTCTCAAGATAATGTCTAAGCTTAGTTGATGCCATAACTAGGGCTAATATCAATTTCTCTATATCTAGTTTCAGCATCTAATAAACTTTTACTAACATAATAGACAGGATACTGCTGACCTTCATGATCCTTTACCAGAACAGCACTTACTGCATTCCCTGATACAGCAAGATACAGGGATAATGGTTCACCATCCTCGGGCTTCATCAATAAAGGTGCAGTTGAAAGATATTGCTTTAGTTCCTGTAGGGCTGCTTCATGCTTTTCTCCCCATTCGAATTTCGTATTCTTCTTCAGGATATCATAGAATTCCTTGCATTTCTTTGAGGATCTTGATATAAACCTGTTCAATGTCGCTACTCGTCCTGTTAATCTTTGCACGTTTTTCATGTTGGATGGTGACTTGATATCTAGGATAGCTTTGATCTATTCCAGGTTTGCTTCTATCCCCCTTTTAGTCACCATATATCCTAAAAACTTTCCTGTCACCACTCCAAAATGACACTTGGCAGGATTTAGTTTCATATTGTACTGGTCCAGGATATCAAATGCTCCTTCAATATCCCAGAGATGATCCTCAGCCTTCTTGGACTTTACCACCATATCATCAATGTATACCTCCATGGTGTTCCCCAGTTTGTCTTTAAACATCATGTTCACCAATCTCTGGTATGTTGCACCTGCATTTTTCAAACCGAAAGGCATAGCAGTATAACAGTAAATACCTGTTGGTGTCATGAAAGCAGTATCCTCCTGGTCTGAAGGTTCCATTTGGATCTGCTGGAATCCTGAGGATGCATCCATAAAGGTTAACATTTCATGACCGGCAGTTGCATCCACCATCGAGTCTATATGAGGCAGAGGGAATGAGTCTTTAGGACATGCTTTATTCAAGTCTGTGTAATCTACACAAACTCTCCATTTCCCATTCTTCTTTTGAACTACGACCACATTTGCTAGCCACTTGGGAAATTTGACTTCCCTAATCATCTTGGATTTCAGCAATCTTTCAACCTCTTACTGTATAATTGCGTTTCTTTCAGGAGCAAACTTCCTTCTCTTTTGCTGAACGGGCTTGAAAGACCTGTCAATCCCAAGCTTGTGAGTTATAATATCCTTAGAAATACCTGTCATATCCTCATGCTTCCATGCAAACGTTGACATCCTGCATTTCAAAAAGTTAGTTAACTGACTTTCAATATCCTGAGGGATATTAGGTCCTACGAGCACCGAGATATCTAGATTATCCTGATCCAGGATAATTTTCTTAACATCTTGCTCTGAGGCCTCCATGATATCCTGGGTCGTATCTTTAATTGCTATCCTGCTTTAGGCTTCGTGGAAGACTTCATTGAGGAAGAATAGCATTCTTTTGCCTCTTGTTGATCACATTCCACCTTGATAACCCCCCCCCCCCAAGGGGTAGGAATCTTGATACACTGATGATAGGTTGATGGGACAGCCTTCATGTCATGGATCCATGGTCTGCCCAATATAATATTGTAGAAGGATAATGAATCCATGACACAGAAACGTTGCATTGAATTCACTCCCTCAACATATACTGGCAGCTTTATCTCTCCCACGGTATTCTTGGCCTCTCCACTGAACCCTACAAGTACAGTGGATTTTGAAGTGATCTCCATCTGGGGAATATTCATTCTTTTTAGCGTTTCCAGTTGAATAATGTTGACGGAATTGCCATTATCCACCAGTATCCTGCGCACAAAATGATTAGCAATATATAAAGTTATCACCAAACCATCGTGATGGGGATCCTGGACACTATCCCTATCATCACTATCAAACGTTATCACTTTGTCCGTTGTGAGGGTTGTCATTCTGGTCGGCTTGTCCCCCCGTTCTGCCTTAGCCACCTTTTCATGTCTTTTTGCTACAGAATAAGAGGTTCCACAAATGCCGAAACCTCCTAAAATAAAGTTAATTATCTTGGCATCTGTAGGGGGTGATGCTGCTCGTTCAGGATCCTTCTCAGTATCCTGACCCTTATTCTTTTTTCTGCCCAGAAGGTCCTTCAGATATCCTTTGCTTAGCAGATAGCTTATTTCCTTCCTCAGGGCTATGCAATCTTTCATGACATGTCCAAAATCCTCATGGAAGGCACACCATTTGGATTTATACTTCCAAACGACCTTTTGCTGGTTCTTCCTGGGCCATCTCGCTTTATTTCCCAAACCCTGCATAGCATACATTAGTTCGGGATATTAACAGAAAAACAATATTATGACAATTCAGGATACTCCTCAGGATCCTCATCCTCAACAGCATTCACTTTCTTACTGTCATTCCTGCCATATGGCTTAGAGCGATATGGTTTGTATGAGGATTCTGACTTCCTGTTAGTCGATTCATAGGTTGTGGATGAATTCATCCTCTATTTCATCTTTTTGTCGTCTTCCAGTCTAATATATCTCAAAGCCCTATTCCAAGCTTCATCCAGGTTCCTGCAAGGATTCATTACAAGATCCTGATAAAATTGGGAATTCTTTTGCAACCCCATTTTGAATGCCTGCACGGCTGTGGCAACATCAAAATGTGGGATATCTAAAGATTCCCTGCTAAACTTGTTCACATAATCCCTTAGGGATTCTTGAGGACCTTGAGTTATCTTGTAGAGATCACTGGTTAGTTTTTCAAAACTTCGACTGCAAGAAAACTGACTATTAAATAAGTTAACTAAGTGACCAAATGATGTAATTGAATAAGGTGGAACGTTTGAGAGCCATTTTAAGGCTGATCCTGTCAGAGTAGAGCCAAAACCCTTGCAGAGGCATGCTTCCTTGAGATCCGGAGGGATAGGGTTAATCTCCATCCTCTCCCTATACTGAGCAATATGCTCTTCAGGATCTGTGGTTCCGTCAAAGAGCTTCATGTTGGGGGTTTGAAATCTTTTCGGGATTTCAGCATCACATATAGGATATGCAAACCGGGATATCATGTGGCTATCCTGGGACACTTCTGGAATTGGCTAGACTACCCCAGGTACACTGGATATCATATCCTTCAACTTCTGAAGCTCCCTAGAGAGTGCCGATGTCACACCTGTATCCTGCAAAGATCCAACACTTTTAGTAGCAGGAGTACTAGTATTATTAGACACGTTACCGATCTGAGGATTCTGGCCATATCCTGGAGCATATCCTGAGCCCCTCACAGTTGATACCCTGACTGATGAAGGTACCTCAGGAGTATGACCCTGAGAATGGCTTGGTACAATATTGCCCCGGTTATCCTTAGTGTATATTGCTGAACTGAAGTTCAATGCTCTGGGCTGCAAGGGAGTGACAGTATCCTCAGCAGGCCTATTAGATTTCAAGAGTTGTATCTCTCTTATCAGCATTTGGTTGGTCTCCTGCTATTGCTTCATCTGATCCTGTATACTACCAAACAAAGTTAGAATTTCATCATCAGAAGCCATAATAGGAGTTCTCCCTGAAGAAGAAGATCCATGGATATTCTGAGTAGGAACAATATCCCGCAATGTGTGAGTTTCGGTCCTCCTTGGAGGAGCTTGAGGCTGTGAAGAAGCTTGCGTCCTTGGAGGTGGTGGAAGCACCGAACCAATTGTTGCAGAGGTTGTAGCGGACATGGTAGAAGAGCTCATGTTTGATTTTGAGGCCATTGAAAATAGTTGTGCAAAAAGTTTTGAAAATAGAAAACCAAGTAGTGATTTTAGCAAAGCTTTTAGTAGAAATAGCACCACTTGCCCCACGGTGGGCGCCAAATTGTTTTGGTAAAAAATACCTAAGCAATTAAGTGATCAAATTAGTTTTGTGAGTTAGTGTGCTGGTTATACTTGTAAAAAATATACTGGTTCGTTAGTTTGCAAAAACAGTTTCAGGATATAGCTCATGATACCAAGCTATACCAACAATCAAACAATGAGCAGAAATGTAAAGGTTGACACGAGATGTACGAGGAAAGCCCTTGATCAATCTAGATCACCGGCATAAAACCTCGGGAGCTGACAATCGTAGCTGCCTTGTTCTTCTTATTACTTCAAACTTCAGGATACAGTGCAGGATATTGTACGGATCAGCTAAGTGTTACAATGAATTTCGAGTGTGAGTGTTCGCGAATATGATTGAGAGTGATTGCATAGAAAGTAAGAGTGTGAGTGAAGTTGTGTCTTATCGATCCGTACAGCTCCTATTTATAATAAAGAGAAACAACTAACTATCCTACAAATAAGGGATGCTTCGAATACTCCCTCTTGAACGTTGGAGACCCCTTCTTCCGGCTTCAACGTCTTCTTTTCAACTGATTAGTCTGAGTCTTCAGGAGAACAAGCCCACTCGAACGTTATAAGCTAGCCATCCCAATCTGCACGTGAATAATTAGTAACTACCAGGATACTACATCAGGATGTTACCAATATCCTGATCTGGTATCCTGGTCACAGACAAAAGTAATAAAGTCAGGATATAATTCGGGATATGGGTTCAGAAAACCACCCATAACAGATCTCTTTTAGTCTTTTGTGACGGGCGTGATGGTGAATGCATCGATTAATTAGGGCGACTACTAACGAAGTTAAAATCTGAGTTTCTAGGTGATGATGACACATATTATACTAATGAAGCTAAAATCTGAGTTTTCAGGTGATGATGACACATATTACCCTCGGGTTTATGTACGTTACTGTGAATCCAAATCATATATGCATTTAAAGCGGTATCAGTTGCTTTAAATGTAATCAAAATGGAACATTTTTACAAAAAAATAAAATAGAATAAATATTATGTCTTGAAAAGGGTAGTGAACCTCTTGATTCCATGGCCTGAAAAGCTTTTAATAAGATTCAACTCCTACCCAAATTTATGAGTGGAAATGAAAACTTTAATCAAGAAAAATCAATTTTAAACCCAAAGATGGAGAGCACAAGCAAAAATGAGACAAAAGCAACGATAACGTATCTATTATGCAAGTGACCAGAGGGTAAAACAAAAAAGGGTACTCCCAATGGGTCAACCGCCCAACACTCTAAGTTGTTGACCCGTTTAAAAGGCTAACCAATTCAACAAGTCGACTACAACCCTGACCTGATCCAAACTGCCCACTTTGCCACCTCTTTCAGTCTTCTTTTGTAAGAAACGTCACCATCCTACATAAAAAAAAAAACTAATTAGAACTATAACTGAAATACAAGTCTTATTGTTGCTGCATACAAGTTTTAAACTTCAACAATAATACGAAGAAAGCATAAATTAGTAGGCTAGTTAATCATAAACATTCAACACAAGCCTGCAACTTAATTATACTAGTTAGAGCATAACCCCACAAACAGATTAAAACCAAAGTTCATTAATTTGATTAATCATTTTATAAATACCCGTAATCTACTCTCTTCAAACATAAACCCCTGAAACAGAAAACAGAAAACAGAAAACATAATTAATAACATCTTTCATAGCTAATTTCTTCAAAAATCCAATTAGCCTGTTACAATAAAGGAGCCTTTAGCATTCCATATAAAATTTGAATAGTATAATAACTCAGAAATTTAAATACTTAATTCATCTTTTTAACTGATTCAGTCGTATACACAATTCGTCTTCAACAAAATGCAAAGCACCTGGCCAGTTAAATATCCTACAAGATGCAAAACACATAAATAATAACCATTATACAACACTAGTAATCAAATCCAGAAGATGCATATCAAATGATTATATATTATATCATACCACCACCACCACCACTACTATTATTATTGTCAACAGAAGCCAAACCATAACTTGTAATAGATGCAAATTCGTCCTATAAATCACAATTAGCAAGTAATTAACCCTAATTTAAGTAACAGGAAACATAAAACGTGGAGATTAAATGAGAATTTACGGAACCGAACGAGAAAGTCAAAGAGTTGACGAACGTTGAGAGAGATCTAAGAAACATGTCAACATCGATGAAACAAGCGCAATAAAGTTTAGCATATGATCATTCAGACTGCCCTAACAAACTAACCTATTGGTCTATAACTAACCACATATCTATGATTAGATTCCCAGCGGTTAAAAATACAGGTCTTTTAAGTATGTATTGCAGGATTTGAACATCCATATTCTACAAGTAAATATATTTGTGTATATATGTATGCATAATGGTTGTATTTAACACATGCGAAACGAGGGTAATAAGATTCACAAAGCTTCAAATTGAGTAATGAGTGACCAATCACAAGGGTGAACTTTCATTCACAAGTTAGTTTAGCATACGAATATTAAGACTGCCCTAACTTATTACTAATCTCATTTTAACTTCCATCTTTTTCAAGATCATTAGGATATAGCAAAATATATGTTAAAGTTAACACCATTAAAAAATGCAGGTTCCATAAAGCTTTTAAACATAAAAAGGCTTATGCAAATGTCTTCTAAGTCTATATAACTCTAGTTAATACTTGAGCAAATGACAAAAAGAAACAACTTAAAGAGACAACTCAAATCAAGATTTCTTTCTCACACAACCATTATATCAGATAAGAGTATATAAAAGATGAAACAAATAACAAGCATTTAAAAATATCAAATTCACACAGACCTGGGGTGTCTATATACGACTCGTATACACATATACGAGTTGTATGCTAGGGTGTCAAAAGAACCGTGTACGCTTACTAAACATGCAAACAGATAGTTGAGTTATTGTAAGAAGATAAAAACAACTAGAAGAATATGTAAGGTCTACCATTTTTCTGCTACATGAGATGTTTGATCTCTTTTACTTGTTCTTCTAAAATGATGAGGTTGGAAACAATTCCTTTATGCTGAACTGTCAATGAACGTATGTATTTTACTTCTTGTTCATGCAGGGGAATCTTTTTAGTTCTACAATCCCTTTCGATCGCACCACAATTTCTGTTGTATATATCTCATTGCATAGGTCATTTAACCCTTCTTTCACAAATTGACATGATTTATCCAATTAACGCATCTATTAAAATGTTTTTTTTCTTTTCCCTTCAATACCCAATTTCGTGAGTTCATCCATCGTGTGAGTTAGGTTTGGAGTTGAAAAAACTGATTGTGTAGTGTTGAGTTTAAATTTATCAACTTCAGCCTTTATATCTTTAAGTTCCTTGTGTGTCATTTGTAGCGCTCTTTTCACCATTTTAGCATCATCTAGGAACTTTGACTTAACATTTGTGTATTCTTCCTTTTTCCTGTCAAGAGCATCCCATACATGCTCTTCTAGCAAAATATTAATAAAAGCATTGTTTTTGTCTTTTAAACTCATTATCTGTGTAACCAAATGCGACTTGTATTTGTTGTACAGTGCAGATGTGAGATCATCATAACCAACCATGTTGTCGATTCCCTTTTGGCATTCTTCATATAGCTGAATGAATTCTGTCAAAAGAATAACGAAACATTTAAAAAATCAATGATTTAGATATCTATTTCTGTTATATAATAAATAAAAGAATTTGGGCTAATGTGACATGTTATTAGAGCTTCTCAATTCCATTTCCCGCTCAAAATTCCTGGTTGAAATTATTGTCATTGAAGCCCCGTTTCCTTAACCCGATCCATCTATGCAATCCGGATCCATATATAAACCCTTTTTGTTTTTTAGAACTCATACAAAACCCTAATCTCCTACTCTTCTTCGTCGCTTCATTTACGATGTCTCAAACATAATCACCAAAACCCAAGCCGCATCATCACAATACTTTCATCCAATCCAAGCCATCGATGGTTCTTGTGATTCAAGGTTTCTTTATCTTTGTCATTATTGTGTGGATCTAACAGGGGTTTCCTCGCTTGTGGGCATAGGGAGTAGTGCTTTCACAGTGGGTCAGGCTGCTTTGGGTAAAGTGATCAAGCATGAGAAATCGTGCCTTGACAACCCGCACGTGTTTATCCCATTTGCTTTTGATACTTTTGGTTTTCTGGCGCCAGAGGCTGTGGACCTACTTAGTCGAGTTCAAAGGTTCATGCATAGTAATGTTATGACCCCGAGATCTATGGACGTAGTTTTTAAAAGGCTTAGTTTTGCTATTCAAAAAGGGGTAGGGCGCAGCTTGTTGCCCGTTTACCAACTATCTCGATGTAAATTATTGTTGATAATGAATATTTGAATCATAACTAAAAAAAATTATTGTGTTTATTTTACGTTTTTTTATCTATTTCAAGTGTGAGGCAATCCGTAATCCACAATATTCTGCTAGAATTTCTAATCGATTCTACCTCTTTTCTCATGGTAATCTACCGTTTTTTGTAAGTATTGGTTTTTATCGCATGTGATATATATTCATCATTTCAAGTTATGACTTTTTGGAGGTAACAAAATGTGGGCAATTTGTTTAATGTTCAATTCAATAGTTTTTGTTTTGAATATTTTTGTTGTTATTGCTTCAGGGTACTTATCTGGGAGTTTGATGGCTGCTGTTGGTGGTAAATGGAGGCCACGGTGATGGGTTTTGGTTGTGAATGCGGTGGAATATCGAGCCAAATCCGAGTCACCAACATGAGAGGTAAAATTTCATAACCCGAAATTAGTAGGTTATTTTTTTATCCTAGAACATGTATAATATTATTCGGTGATATGAATAGGTAACAACGGATTGATTAAACAACTGAAAACTAGGTTATTGGACTTCACATAAATGTCGTATAGACGGATTATACGGTCTAATTTGTTATACGGTCAAGATTACCCGGTTGATGTTATATAAACTATTTAACTATTTCTTCTTTTGTGTCACTTAACTTTAGGTTAGATGAGTAGATTGTATATAAACTTTAATGATTTCATGGACATCCTTAATAAAGTATGTAATATTTATACCCAAGTTGTGTGTTAAACTGGATACCTTCAATTAATATAAGAGAACAATAAAAGGAAAATTTTGGGAGTTATTTGAAGGAAGATGGATGATACAACGATGAACTGGTATGCAACTCGTTTAGTTGATGATGAAGCAGCAAATGGGACAATGGGATTAAGAACTTTTGTCCACATTTAAATTAAAGTGTAACAAAAATGGACTTCAAGAATCGGTAAGGTTATCACTGGAATGAAGTCTTGATTTACTTACCAGACATTGAGAAGGCAAATAATCTAAATATGGTATTAGTCACACTTATGTTTTTTTAAGTCCTAGAATTGTAGTCTGATGTGGGGTTCTTTTAGATTTCATGTGTGGTTATGTGTCGAATTTCTCAGTTATAAACCACTTAACTACACATTCCTTTAAGAGCAAATTATCTATTTTGTCGATTAATGGAGCAAATTATTTGGGTATTATATCTTTCGGAGTTGTATCATATTTGATCAATTGTTGTTTATTGTTTGTACTATTTGTTTGCAGACATTGAATCTATTTGGAAGATTACAACTTTTCTCAGCATTAGTGATCAATACTGGACACTACAATCCGAAGAGGTACGTGCTAAATGGTTACTCTATATATGCAGTTTGTATAATATTTACTGTATTTAAATTATTGGAATTGTAAGTTTTTTTATTCATGTCAGTATGTCACTAATTATCAACTTATATAAATTTTGATTTTGACTTTGACTTATTATTCTGTCAAGATACGTCCCGATTTTTATGTAGGTATACATACAACTATACTGCCAAAGCAATGCACAATTATTATCAGACTAATAGCATAAGGTTTTAAGCTATTAATTTAAACATGTTGAATCACTTTTGATATAACCATTGAATGTAATAAACTCTAACTTGTAGGTGGTCTCTCTAACTGCTGCTATGATAGTTCCTACCCAGAATCTTGCATTCATTAATGTGGTAAAAGGAGTCTACATGTTTTCTACACTAAGGTTTTGTGTAATATACGATTTAAAAATATATTCTTCTATGTATTCCTAACAACATGTTTATATGGTTTGAGGTACCATGTGTCGCGGTTGTTGAAAACATGTGCCACTTTGATGTAGACGAGAAACGGTTTTACCCATTTGGTAGAGGAGCAGGATCACTGGTAAGAAACCCTTAACTAAAAAGTGAATGCTATATGTGGCAAGGGCGTGTCCGTGTAGGTTAAGTAATGGGTCAGTGTGGGTTCGGGTCGAAACACACTATTGAAGGGTGTTTAGCAACACTATTTGATAATTCTTTTATAGAAGGGTGTTTCCATACAGGGCTGTCCAAAAAGCTCGCGGCTCGGAGCTCTCCCGAAGCTCGCTCGGATTTAGCTCGGAAAAAGCTTGCTCAATATGGCTTGGTTAGAAACTGAGCCGAGCCGGCTCGGCTCGGTATGAATGTGAGCATAGCTTGGCTCGGCTCGTAACTAGCCAAATTGGCTAGGTTTGGCTCGCTTTTTAGCTCGGCTCGGCTCGGCTCGGCTCGCTTTTTAGCTCGGCTCGGCTTACCTCAGATTAGTTTACTTATAATGTATTTTATTTTTATTGAGTTTATAATATATTAAAAAAAATGATTATTATATATATGTATTTATGATTGTAATTGTGTATCTATGGCACATTTGAAGGTGGATTACCATGCTAATAAACTTATATTGTATTTTGTTGAAATTTGAAACTTATTTTGTGTTGTTGAACTTGATTTTCTCTTGTAATGTATTAGGTTGAACTCATTTTGGATATGCTCTTTTTAAACTATCGAATAATACTTTAGACTATTAAATATCGAGAGCTATATATTAATTTTTCTTTTTGAATTCAATCCAAACCAAGCCGAGACAGCTCGGTTTAAAACCAAGTCGAGCCCGAGCTTAGATTTGCAAGCTCGGGCTCTGCTCGGCCATTACACGCACACCCCCTATTCGACAGAAGACTTTCATTGAGCTTTTTAAAGAGGATCAAAGCTTAGTTAGGTGAACTTTTAATTTGGGTCGATCTTAGTTATATTTTTTACTATATTATTATTCATTTTTTTCTTGAAAAGTTCATGTTTTTTATGTTCTTTTCATTGATTATAATGAGTTTATTGTGGATTTTTGGTTTTTAGATAGGAATGAAGCTTATTTAGGTGAACTTTTATGTTGGAAAGTGCAGAGTAAATAACTGAATCATTTATTAAAGTAGAGCTAGTAAAGTTTTAATGGGTTTCATGAGAGAACAACAAAAGGAGAACGGTTCTTCCCCAAAAATTACATAACTAATATAAACACTTTTTGACTGAAAGGTTATGATAATGTTGCTTAGATTTGGTGTTTATGTTGAAACTGCTTTGATTAGTTGATCAAATGTGAACTATAAATTAAAAACTTTTTTACTAAGGGGTTTAAATAATTATGTTCAGATTTTATTTTACCATCAATTTGCTATAAAGAGCTAATCATATAATCTATGCAACTAAACATGTGTGAAATGTTTTTCCCCAGAATTTGCATAATTTAAAGACTTTATTTTTGACTGAGCGCTTTAATAACTGAAGCTAAACGACGTTTACGAATGTCGTGTAAGAATTTGGATGAAAAGGAATAGCCGTTACCTTTAGAAGCATCCGAATTGTACATGAAAATATCGACACAATATGAACAGATGAATGAATTCGAGACTGCAATTTCTTTATTAGAGAAAGCACGTAGTATACTTGAAAAGATACCAAATGAACAACAGTCGGTTGGTAGTATTCGGCTTTTGCATTGGCTCTGGATATTATTGACACTTCACTCGGCCCTAATCGTGTCAATAACTTCATAATCCGTTAAAAAGTGTATCAATATTTATGTTTCGGGTTTTTGGCTTCACTTATACACAACATTGGCTTCTCTTCTACACAACTGACATGCCGATGTGAGTTTTTAATGGCAATAGGTGAATTTTTGTAAGTTTCTGGAATTGTATGCTTTGTAAAGTTTGGTTGAGAAAATTGGGAGATTGTTATTTTGTGGAAATTCGTATATAAAGATTTTTGTTTTGTTATCATTTAAATATAAAGAGTCTTTTTGTGTTTAAGACTTTAACTAACTTTTCAATTGCTTTATTAATCATTAAATATTTAATATTTAATATAAAGTAAATTATAAACATTAATTATAAGCAATCAATAAGTTTATAAGTTTTATTAATGTTCACAACCCGTGACTAAGTTTATGAAAAATTTATAACTATTTTATAGCCAAGACTTTTAATATGTCATACAAAAGTATGAATTCAATTATGTATTAATCATAAATAATTTTTAATATAAGTAACTTTCTCGAGGCTGAGAAGCAATCAAGGGTGATAATCTAGTATTATATATAGAGAATTACAGAGAGATTTTCAATCTTACCTTTTAGAATGCCAAGCACGCGACCAAAATCAATGTACCCCGTGTCATTAAAATAGTGAAAATCTTCATCTAGTACTCCAGCTGAAGCACATAGTTGTTTGACCAACTCAGTTTGTTCGTTAACGAACTCAATGTACTTGTCAGACAAGAAATAATGACATTTTGCAATATTCGCAATACAACTTTTCAGGTATGCTTTTTCTACTTTCATAGCCAGAATTATCCAAGCCATCATTGCTTTTTTACTTTCATAGCCAGAATTATCCAAGCCATCACTGTCATATTTGTTTAGAATATTCAGTAACTTATTTGCATATTCTTTCACTATTTTCCCACTCTCTCTCTCTCTCAAAGATTTCGGTCAAACCACCATGATGTTGTTCGAACATGTTGAATAGGGTCGGCTCTGAGAATTTATGTACCCTATTCGAGCTCGAAAAAACATGCCCTTAGGCCTTAACGAAATTGGGTATTGGGCTCATTAAAGGTTTAAACCTAATGTCAATGGGCTAATAAATAATCTAAACCATAAAAATAGTTTTGTAAGTGGGTCAATGTTGATGTTTGTATGAATATACCCTATTAATTTATTTATTTTTAGATTTACATATCGGATTTTTTTTCGCCTTAACGAAATTGGGTATTTGGCTCATTAAAGGTTTAAACCTAATGGCAGTGGACTAGTAACTAATCTAAACCATAAAAATAGTTTTGTAAGTGGGTCAATGTTGGTGTTTGTATGAGTATACCCTATTAATTTATTTATTTTTATATTTTCATATCGTTTTTTTTTTTTAATAGCATGCCCTTCGAAATATTGGGTCCTGGTCGGTGGTCCTCCCCGCCCACCCTAAGGGCTGGCCATGGTTGAACGCATACTTCTTAGACATTGTCGGCCAACCTACAATGCAAATAAGGATATTGTCATGATATTGACTAAATATCAGTTAACAGATTGTACAAAAACAATTTCAATAACATTCCAAAGAATATTTTAATATCATAGAACTGATTGAATGAAACTACTCAACCGGTCAAAACCCTAAACCCATAACTACTGTTTAAAAAAAAAAAAAAAAAAAAAAAACCCCTAGATCATAAAATCAAGAAAATGATTCAAGAAACCCATCGTGGTTTAAATATGAGTAATGTTATTTTCAATTTCAGTAAAAGTTATTGAAGAAACATGGAATAGCCGTCGGGGTGGCTTGAACCGTTTTCTCTTAGAGGATGGAGGATCACACCTTGTTCCTTCTCTTCGGGTTCAGATCTGCAAACAAGAAGAGAGAACAGTGGGGATGTAGAGATAGCCGGTAGAGGAAGAATCCTCTATTTCTAACTACAAAAAGTGTGTTTGTCTCATCTCTTATGCCCTAATGAGGAGATGGATACCTCCTTATATAGGATACATGGGCAACCCTAACCTCAATGGGCCAGGCCCAGTTAGGGGTTGTCCCTACAAGCCCACAACCTAGTGTAGTGTAAACTATAATGCGCTGGGCTTCGCGGGTTAGTACACAATAATAATAAATATTAATATAAAAGGCGATAAGTAATGTATAACCGTTTAAGCCGGATCAAGTACCTTACCTCTACAAGTCCCCCAGTCTAGTTTTGCTCCCGCGTGCAAGCGCTGGGAGTAGCACTAGGCTTATTAGGAGCTCGAAAGTGAAGATTACAAATTCTAGGCTTACCCCGTCGTCCGGGTGCGAGAAAGTTGTTGGCCACGCTTGTTGTGTTTGTCGTTGGATTGATTGGCAGCAGGTTACTGTGATTTGTACTGGCACACTTTCATGAGCCTATCACGGTTGTGCGTACGCAGATAGGTTCCGCGGAGGAAATTTGGGACCGGCTAAGTGTTTTGGCAGTTGAGTGTCTTGCCTTTGGATGATTTTTTCGGGTGTGGCCCTGCTTTAGCGGTGCGCACATAATCGTGTGGGGTACTATGATATATTCACCCTTTGGTGTGACTTTTGTTGGTTAGCATATGGTGCGCTAATGGTGTTCAACCCATGGAAAGAGTTGAAGTTATGTGACGACGATCCCTACCACACGTCCGTGTCACCGGGATCTTCGTTATCGTAATGTGCATCCATTGGTACTTTGATGTGCATACCCAATGAATATGCAATCAACAGTTTTGGGTCCTATCCTAAGAGCCTTAGGAGGTGGTACAATCACCTTTGCTAGGCACCCCCACACTTTCAAGTATATGTATGAAGGCTTCCTTCTTTTCCATAACTAATATGGAGTCTCGTCCCTCCTTTTTAGTGGTATCTTGTTCAAAAGATAATTAGCCGAGAGAATGGCTTCCCCCACATGTCCTGGCTCACCCCAGAACTTATCAACATGGCGTTCATCATTTCTTTCAATGTACGGTTCTTTCGTTCCGCCATGCCATTTGATTGTGGGGAATAAGGAGGTGTACACTCATGTATAATGTCACTTTTTGCGCATAAATCCGCAAAAGGTGAAACATATTCGCCTCCTCTATCGTTTCTCACAACTTTTATCTTCTTTTGAAGTTGATTCTCAACTTCATTTTTATACAAGATAAAATTATTTATTGCTTCGTCTTTACTTTTAAGTAAATATACATAGCAATATTTAGTACAATCATCAATAAACGTGATGAAGTACTTATTTCCTCCTCTTTTGGGTACCGCTTTTAAATCACAAATATCGGTGTGAATTGAATCAAGGGGTTCGGTTATTCGCTCAACCGATTTCGATGATGATCTTGTAAGTTTGGATTCTACGCATGTTTCACATTTAGAATGTGAATAAATATGGAATGTTGGTATACATTTTAAATTGATTAAATAGCGTATTGAATTAAAATTTACGTGACCTAATCTACCATGCCATTTATTCGAATCAGAAAACTCAAGCATATAAGTAGAAGTAGTAGCAATTTTATTCATGTTCTTTTTTACAGCCATTACATTCAATTTGAATATTCCATTTTGGGCATAGCCCTTACCAACATAGGTGCCTCGTTTAGTAAGCACAAAATGATCACTTTCAAATACTAAACGAAATCCAAACTTATTAAGCAACCATCCCGAGACTAGGCTCTTGCGCAAGTCTGGAATGTACAAGACGTTGCTTAGAGTGAGCTCCTTCCCCAAAGTCCACTTCAAAATCACCGTGCCTTCACCATTGATGTCCGCGGTGGCTGCATTTCCCATGTACAGCTTCTCATCTCCCGCAAGCTCCCTGAAGGTGGTAAAGAGGCTCATGTCTAGGCAAACATGACGGGTCGCGCCCGCATCAACCCACCATCCTTTTGGAGTGTTGGTCACAATATTAACCTCATCCATCTTTGCGGTTTTGTTGGAAATCATTACCACTAAAGGCATTCCGTCTCCATCCATAATGGGTGCGCGTTCACGCTTTGGTTTCTTGCATTGGTTAGCCCGATGCCCCGGCTCGTCACAGTTGTAACAAGTCCCTTAGAATGCTTGAGGCTTCTTTTTAACAACCCCTTTCTTTGGTCCAAGTTTGCTAGCCTTTGCTTTCTCTTTGTCCTTCTTCCCCTTACCCTTGTTGCCTTTGAGGATTGCCCATGCTCAACCATATTTGCACTAGCAGTAGTTTGCGCAAGGCTGCCTTTTTGGGCAATTCTATTGTCCTCTTCAATCCGAAGACGAACAATAAGATCCTCTATAGTCATCTCCTTTCGTTTGTGTTTAAGGTAATTCTTAAAATCCACCCAACCAGGAGGTAACTTTTCAATCACCACTGCCACTTGGAATGTCTCGCTAAGTGTCATGCCTTCCGCGTGGATGTCATGTAGTATAATTTGTAATTCTTGGACTTGATTCATAACGGTTTTAGTATCAACCATTTTGTATTCCAAGAAACGGGCTACCACAAATTTCTTTGTGCCAGCATCCTCCGTTTTGTTCTTCTTCTCCAAGGCATCCCATTAGTCTTTGGAAGTCTTGACATTGTAGTACACATTATACAATGCATCCGACAGGCCGTTTAACATATAGCCTCGACATATGAAATCTGAATGCTTCCAAGCATCTACCGCGCACTGAGCCTGGGCGTCGGTCTCCCCTTCCTCTGGTTGGGGAGCGGTTTCAGTCAAGAACCTCGCAAGGTTCATGGTGGTCAAGTAGAAGAACATCTTCTGTTGCCACCTTTTGAAGTGTAAACCCGAGAACTTTTCGGGTCTTTCAGCGTGATTGGCCACTGTGGAAGCTCCCACAGTGTTGGCATTCAAGGGGGTTCCCGTCACAATGTTCGTAGTGTTGTTGACATTGACATTTTTAGTCGACATTCTGAAAATTAAAATTACCAAGTTTAGTCAAAAATTTATGTTTTACACAACAAAAAACATAAGTAAACAGTTAATTTTAATTTTAAATGTCAAGTTTTTTTTACTCAGATTTACCATAAATTTACTGTTTCGGCTTCTAAGTCCAACTTTTAAGAGCAAAAACAGAAAATTTATAAATATTAAAACAAACTTACTGTTTGGCTTCTAAGTCCAACTTTGAAGACCAAGGCAGAAATTTTTTAAGAGTTTTAGGACAGAACTGAAAGTAATCTCTAACTGTCTTCAACCAAAGTCGCTCATTTGAAGATGAAAACAAAAATAAAATCTGTTTTTAAAACACAAACTGTGTGAAACAAAACTGGTTTGAATCACAAACAGAATGGTTTTGAATACACGAACGGTGTTTTAAAATTTGTTTTAAGATTGTAGGAACCGTTCACGTAATTAAATAAAATAAAACAATTTTATTACTTAATTACAATACAGAAACAAAGAAAGCTGGAAATAACTTGTACAATTACAACTGAAAAACCGGAAAGATGAAACAGAATATAAGGTGGCTGAGGATTGTGTTTAACACAGGGCCCTTAAAACAAATTCCGAGTCTCCCAGGAGAACTCGTTTTGTTTCCCAGGGTACAACAACCGGAGAAGTGTGTACTGCCGGTGCTGGCACGAGGACCCGAAGTCTACCTTGAGAAGAGCGAAGAACAGATCAGAAGAATGTAGAGAAGTGTTTGCATATGTTGTTGTTGTAGCTGGTGTGTTTTCTGCAGTAGGGGTCCTCCCTATTTATACTGCAGGTCCTGGTCGAATCTGAAATATAAATTAAATGGGAGAATTAAATTGCATTAAACGTCTTCAATGCACTTTAATTCGTCATTTAATTCTCAGTCAAAACTGTTGACTCGTCCATTTCAAATGCTGAAATGAAACTACTCTGTCATTAATGTCTGGAAGCTTCTTTGCGCGCGCACGCGCCCTTTTGGCTCAAGTTCATGCGAGCGCAGGCTGCACGCTCATGCGCGCGTGTGCTAGCAGGTCTTCACCACCCGGGCGCGCATGCGCCAGCCACCAATGAACCTATACGAGCACGCCACACAGTCGCGTCGTATTAGCTCACTCTGGTGCGCCCGCGCGCGCTACTTCAGTGCCCCATGCGCCAGTGCGCGCCAACCTGCCACGTGTACTCACGCGTCGCTGCCATGTCACCTTCCAAGGTCTACCTGCCACCTGGTCCTTGCAGCCCATGTGCTTCACCACGCGCGCGCGGTCAAAAATACAAAGGCGACTCTCAAGCGGCTAGCGGCGTTGCGAGCATGCACCATCAAAGCGCCACATTGCGCCCATCGCCCAAACCACGCGCGCGCGCGTGCGAGTGCGAATTAGGGTGCCCCGCACCCTTCGCGAGTACACTTAGTGTGTGCTTCCATGAAACAATAAGGATGGAGTGTTCCCACTTAAATACCCCTTTAAGTTTCATCCCTCCTCCTATGTGGGACAAGGTGCCACTTTCCCAATTTTTCAGCATTCAATGTTTCAAACACCAAACTTTGAGAATCGGTATCTCATTCATCTTAGCTCCGTTTTGGACATGGTTTAGTTTGTTTCGGAGCTCTTCCAACATAGAACACAAACCCACAAATAAATATATGAAATCTCCTTCGTTTCTTATATTTATTTATAGTCCAAAATTAGGAAAAATGATTTTCCTATATTTGTGAAAAATGTTATTTTCACAAAATTTCCAACACATAATGCTCATGCTCCTAAACCGTCACATCACATCGCTAACATTATACATATTTGAATACAACTTGGAACAGAAACCCATACATCTTTGTTGCAGTCTGGATTCTGCAACCTAGTATCCACCTACTTTCTCAGCAATCGACTCTACTTATTGGTTTAGTCATTTCCCGTACAGCCCTGCACTTCAGAGACTAAAAAGATTATCATGTTTCTTCAATCGTTATTATAAGAAGGCAATCATGAGTGTAATAGAATATTATCTTGACAATGTCATCACCGATTTCTAGGGTAATACTTATGCTCATTCTTCGATTTCTACGATGTTCAGACATTGATGTGCCTTCTGACCTGTACCATTCACATTTAAGACTCTTCGATTTCTATGATGTTCAGACTCTGGGATATACTTATGCTCCTTCTTCGATTTCAAACCTATGCTTTTGCTCCATAGTATGAATTTCCACTCGTATACCCAAAGATACAATTTTTCAACATCAGAAAAAAATGGAATTTAATAAATTACTAATAAAAATATATATAAAATTACTAAACACTATAAATGGTTGAGCATATTACATATACATAAAATCAGATTTAACTTTTGTACATTTGACCTAAAAAGTCAAAATGTGTCAATTAGTACTAAAGAAAGATATATGTAGTTATGTACCAGATGTGCTCGATAGACGGATTGAATCTTGATGGCAGCTGCGATTCGGGTTGCCCCTTCGAAAGGTGACATTATGAGCCTACCTAGTTCAGTGGCTGCATTTGCAGCAGCCACAAGTGCTTCAGCTGCAACCCTCATTGCATTGGTTAGTGCCATTGTGTGTTATTTATCATCCTCCACATGGTTGATCACTTCTTTCTCGGATGTTTCGAGTGCATGGTAGTGGCGGTTGATCTTTAGAATCCTAAACACCATCTTCTCCTCTTAGTTCCCTAAAAACAGCATCAAAAAGCCTAAGTCATGTTTAAGTATAAATTATAATATTTTTACTTACTTTAAAAACTTAACTCACCTTCTCATCTTTCGATTCAGCCTTGCAAGCGAAAAATCTCATAAAGAAACCAAACCAACACCTTTTCTTTCCCATTACTGAAAAAGACTATTTAATAAAAAACTAAAATAATTAGTATCTTTCAAAACATATACCTTGGGAGTGTTTCATTAATACATAATGGAACATAAGACCAAATAACATCATTATACATTTTTTAAGGTCTAATGAGGAAAATGAGAGAATGTAAGAAGAAAGGTAAGATCTTATCGTATTTTACCCAGAATTCCAGACCCGAACACCCTGAGTTATTACCGCCACCATTCAACCTTGTTGCATCTTGTCCTCGCCGGAGACCAGGGCCAGCCCAATAAGCATACAAACCTAGGCCTTTGCTTAGGGCCTACAAAAACTAAGGGCCTTAAATTGCTACTAACCACTAACCCCTCTAATTTTGTTTCTAACTCGTTTAATCTTACAATTTAATTTTTGTCAATTCATATATTTATTCTTGCAATTTATTATTATTATAATTATTATTATTACCAAAATCATTCACACTACTAACCACTAACCCCTTTAATTTTGTTTCTAACTCATTTAATCTTGCAATTTAATTTTGGTAAATTCATTCATTTATTCTTGCAATTAATTATTATTATTATTATCAGTGTTGTGAAATGGGTATGGTAATCAAACCCCGTTAATAGTAAAGATGGGTAAAATACCGTTAGTGGTTGATCCTCGCCAGGTATGTACAAATATGGTTGTAGTTAACGTACAAATTTGGTCAAATAAGTGGCGAAAGTCCTTCGTCGCAAAATGAGGGGCTAAGTTGACCAAAACGCCCTTGCTTTATAAACCGGGCAAACTACCTTCAAGGGTTGTTTAGAATTAAGCGTTTTGATCAATTGGATTCTTAAGATCAGTGTATAAAGGAATGATGCGGAACTTTAGTGGTTAATGAATTGAAATGAGAATTTTTCCGTAAAATAACTTCCGAGGGGTAAAACTCGGAATAAACAAGTTACTACACTAAATCCACCACGATTATAATGTGATGGATGACGAGTCGATACTTAAAAGTGGGGATAGAATGTAAGCCAAGGAAAAGCATGATTAAACCTTAAAAGTGTTAAAATGCCCATAACGGGTCAAAATAAAGTAGGTTGTAAAATGTTGGTTTAAATGTTATGAAGTTACAAAATAAACCGGCGAAAGTAAACGCGTACGCAAACCATGTAATGGGAGCGAAAACGCTAACAGTTGACAAGCTCGGGAATGGGTAAAATGACAAGAAATAATATTCGTTAATAAAGATGTAGAATGGTGCTAAAATGAAACGGGTCAAATAATGGCATAAAGAATTTATCAGCCGTTTGCTTATAAATCAGCTTTTATCGTGAATCGAGATGACAAACGGATCCGTAATTGTATTACGGTCGCGTAGGAAAAAGAATTTCGTAAAACGGACTTGTATAGCAAAAGTTATAAAGGTTTTAAGTTGCTATATGTCAATTTTCGTAGCTGGGCAAGTGCAGCAACAAGAAAAACGAACCGGCTGTGAAAAATAGGCCATCGCGCTACGCGACGGCAAGTTAACAACATGGTCACGTGACGCGACACTGGTCGCGGGCCGCGAAGGACGAGTCAAAAACGGTCGCGGGGCACGACCGACTCATATGTCAGGAATTTTGTTTTATTTCGATTGTTGGGCCTTAGAACTTGATTATACGTATTTAAAAGTTGCCAAAACTAACAGTTTATGTGGTTTGGCATTAGGTGTATGCTCACAAGATTCCGGATGAAGATCAAGCGTCTTTCAAGAACCGAACACACCGAACAAGCTTCCGCATTGATCTAGTTTGTTTTAGTTAATATGTAAATACTAAGATTTGCATTTAAACGTTTAAACTAGTTTGATTGATAACTCAAATATATCGATCATGTGTGATTGTAAACCCAACAAAGTTTTTGTAAGCTCGCATTTTTGTAATAAATGCGTGTTAAATATTATAAAATTCAGTTATTTTAAGATGGGTCTTACATTTACCATGTTGGATACGAGCAAACGTTTTTTCATTATTATGCTATGTTATCAAACTTGTATACTCGCCAACTTTTGTTGATCATTATTTTAATACATGTTGCAGGTCGCTAGTTGATGTTGATGAAGAAACGTATTCAAGGTGGATTAGATAAACACCTAAAGTTAAACTTATGTATTTGTTTCGTGTTTGAAATTTGTTGCATTTTTGGAGAAACACGGAACTAATTATATGACTAATCAGTTTGGTTTATGTTTCCATCATGATGGTTAATCTTCTTTATGGTTTCCTGAGCTCCTTAATGACTGGGGTTATCTGCAAAACAGAACACCGTTACTCGTTAAGAGGGGAATGTGGGGGTTTCCCTCTTAACCGGGCTCCGGCGTGAGAATAAGCGACTGCTTTGGGGAGATAATTAAGTATTAAGTGAGAGAGTAGAGGGAATGGAATGTTTAACCTGTAAGTGAGGTCTCTATTTATAGCCGGAGTAGTGTAAGAGGGTGTGGGCTGATGGGCCTTGGGCCGGAAGGCGACAACATGGAGGATATGCTCCTTGTCTCACTGGTGTCGACCGTTAGTGGCTTCTAGGAGCTTTCTGGAGCTGGCGCAATGTGATTGGAGCCATGTGTCACCGTTGTCGGCCTGACCGCCCTTCTGCCATCAGCAGGTAAGTGGAGATCGTGGGGCAGTTGTCTCTGCCTTATGATTGGTGCCATGTAGGCGTCCTTAAGTACCTTTTGTCTCCTGCATGTCAGATGATCGTGGAGCACGATTGAGCAGAGCCAGAGGGACGTTGATTGGCTCTTTTCTTCTGCCACTCGTACCTTGTGTACTATTTGGAGCAGCCTTGCACTGCTTCCCTGCACGAGTCTTGATGGGCACGTTAACTAACTCGCGCGGGGGTTTAGGTGACTGAGTATTCTCTCTGCATGCTAAGTGTTGTTATTGGAGCTTCTTATTGTCTAGGTCTCGCGCGACGTAAAATAGAATATGGTGCAACTCGCGCGAGGTTAATGATAGGAAGCTTTTTTAATAAGGAGTATGGTCCCGCGCGCAACCTTTACGGAGGTTTGCGCGGCTTTTTTGGGACCATACCCCTTCAAGTCCCCCCAGTCCAGTGCTGCACCATGTGCAAGGCAAGTGGTTGGAGCTCTGGACTTAAAATAAAAGTTGTGGAAAATGTTTCCTTGGCTATGGTAGACGGGGCGCGAGTAAGTTCTGATTGTTAATACTGCGCGGTCTTGGTAGCTTCTGCATAACGTTTGCGGTAATTTGGGCGGGAAAATCCTCGAAATTTGAATTCTGACGGTTTGGTGGGAATGTCGTGGTTGGTGACGTTTGATTTGACCGCTGACACGATTGTCATCAAGTTGTTGCTGACGGTTCGGCTTTTCGTCAGGAGAGTGAGGCCCACGCGCGCGTGGTAACCGTCACTCTGGGAAACACGTCTTACGTGGCGTTTTCCGATTGGCTACGCTCGCGGCGATTTCGGCACGGTTACCCATCGCATTAAATGCGATGGGTATATATATCTGAAGAGACATGAGGGATTATCACTCTCTTCTACTCCCTTCCTCTCTAGTTCTACTGAATCTTCAAAGTTTGAAGAAGATTACCAGCAGATCTTCAAGTTTCTTCAAGATATCTTCAAGTTTTTTCCCAGAATTTGAAGAAAAGTCCTTATTTTGTACCATGTCTGAGGAACGTCAAGAGGATATTCCCGTAGAGGAAGGCCCTGTTCCCGTTCTCCGGTGGGATCTAGGGTTGTTTGAGCAAATAGTACGGGGTTTTCGCTTCCCACCGGAATGGGATGCTAGGTACCCCGGACAAAACCAGACGGCCCCTGATGCACCGCCGGGTTATATAACGTTGTTTGAAGATTTCTTCCATCAAGGCAACTTCCGGTTGCCGGCGACGAACGTTTTGGCCCATATTCTCCAGTTCTATGTGTTTCATATATCTCAGATGAGTCCACCAGGGATGGTGAGAGTTCGACACTTCGAGTTTTTATGTCGATCTCATGATATCGAGCCGACTGTTGAGAAATTCTGGGCTTTTTACCAGCTTCAAAGAAATATGGGTTTCTATTCTTTCGCCAGTCGTGGCGCCGCAAAGAAGATATTGCTGAACCCCCCCAAGAGTTTCCATGACTGGAAACCAAAGTTTTTCTATCTCCGGGAGGAGGTAATCCCGATCGCCATGACCTTCCGCGCCTGGTCGGAACCGATTGTGAAAGAGGATCTGGCGATTCCAAAAAATGAGGCTTGGTATAAGCAGCTTACTTCAACTCCAAACCGAGTGTTTGGTGAAAATGTCCTTGTCGCGGCGCGGATGAGTGATCAATGGCCGCCTGAGAGCGAAGACGTCCCTGTGTTAAAGTTCCAGGATAAAGGTTAGCTATTTCGTTTGTGTTGCTGATTTCTGTTTCGCAATTGTGTTTATTTATACAATTTGTCTTGTAGAGGCGCGCCTGTACCAAGCTGCGTTCTCCACCTTTGGTGGGTCTATGAGCATTCGCCCGCTCAAAGCTGGGGAAGAGTACTGGTATGAACAAATTAAGGGTAACTTCATGTACCCGGTTGCTGATGCATTTGCCTCGCCGCCTACTGCAACTGAAGGTGCGCACATACCTAAACCTCGTCCTCTGCGCTCTGTGACTTCTGCTGGGAAAGAGGTTGTCTATCTTTCCAGCGAGGAGTCTGTAGGGTCTTCAAACGGGGAGTTAAGTTCGTGGTCTAACGTCTTTGCAGGTGTGTTGCGCGGCTTGGGCATCGACCCTGAAGAGAAGAAAAAACCAACCAGGAAGAAGAAGGTGATCAATCTTGAGCCTGAAGTGGTGAGCAAGAAAAGTGGGAGTAGCCGCGCAGCTGCTGGTGCTGCTGAGAAAGGTACTCTTCGGCTTCGTCAAAGTGACTTGAAAGATTATGTGATAATTAGTGACTCACTTGAAGGCTTGTCGCGCGCAGGCGAGAAGAAAACTGGAGCAGGTGGCTCGAAAAGTTCAGGTAGCGCGGGTTCTCGCAACCCAGATGCTGGAGCTACTCCTTCCTCTGTTGCGCGTGAGGAAGAGGAAGAAGAAGAAGAAGTAGAAGAGGAGGCTGCTGAAAAGTTGATCAGTAGAAAAAGAACTAGAAGCGAGACCACAACTGGTGTGGTTGCTGCACCGATAGCTGGTGCGGTTCCCTTGATCGGGAAAACGAGCAACTTGCGCTCTCTCTATAGATTCTCTCCGGGTAAGTTCCTAGTTTCTCTTCCTTTTGCTACTCTCTCTTCTTAACCACTTAGTTTCTTCAGAGACCAAGAAGAAGACCCCTGAGAAGGGTGTTGTGTTTACGGAGCCAGGGCCAAAGAGGCCAAAGATTACCATCAAATCTTCCAAGACTGCTAGGGCTGAATCTGCCAAGGATAAACATGTTGCTGAGGGTGATAAGGCGAAGGCTGCCGAAGAGAAGAGGAAGGTTGATGAAGAGCGTAGGAAGAAGGCTGATGAGGACAAGAGGAAGAAAGTGGAGGAAGAGAAGAAGAGGAAAGCCGAGGAAGATAGAAAGGCTGAGGAGGCGAAGAGGAAGAAAGCCTCTGATATAGAGAAGGAGAAGGAGAGGGGAAAGGCTGTTGAAAAGCCTATTGATGATGCCTTGAGATATACCGGTGCCGCTGCTATCGTTATTCAAGAGAAAACGCAGGGTCCGGAGTTTGTGAGCACCACGGGGCCTGAGAAGCCCCATCAAGAGAGGAGAAAGGAGCCTGAGGTTGAGAAACCTACCCGCCCCACGCATACTGAGGTCCCCCATCGCTCCAAGGTAACTTCCACCCGGGGATCGGGCACGTATGTTTCTAGTGGCGCAAGCTCTGGTGGCGCTGGGGGTTATAACCCACAAGCTATCGGGGCGAAGGATACCCTTGGTGACATTTACTACAAAAGTTATACTGAAGAGGAACGTGGTAATGCCCCCCACCAAGCTCCCTGGGGTTTGAAGCAAAAGGACACCTTTCAAGAGTTCGGACCTTGCCGCGATTGGTTTCTAAACTCCTTCACTCCTGGTGAGGTTATCCGGCAGAGGGCGAAGACTCATGAAGCGCTATATCGCACTTATGTGATCGGGGAGGCCAACACTCGCGCTGCTAACCATCAGATAGTTCCTGAGTGGCGGACAATGGTTAGGGAGCGGTCGGATTGGGAGAGTTACCGCGAGCGAATATTGAAGCGTGTTACTGAGTTTGAAAAGTCGAAAGCCGCCTTTGATGAAGAGAAGGCAAAGTTTGAGGCTGACAAGAAGGCGGAGGATTGGGGGCGCGAGGGCCTGAAAAACAAACTTCAAGCTGCTGAACAGCAGTTGGCTAAGGAGAAAGCCGAGTTCAAGCACATATGTGAGAAAGACAATGAGCGCGCGTTCGCGGCTCGCAACAAGATTGTCGACCTTGAAGCCAAGGTTGTTGAGCTGACTGCGAAGGTCGAGGATGCGCAGGCTGTGCAGACTGCTAAGGAGCAGATTGAGGTTTGTGAAACTTTTAGCCTTTTCCTTCTGTGTTGTTTGCAAAATAGCCTTAGTCCTTTTGTGCTTTTTTAGGTTGAGTTGGCTGATGTGAAGTTGCAGCTGTCGAGCAAAGACAAGGATCTGCAGGCCAAGGATGTCGAGATCGCTAAATTGAAACGCCGCCTGAATGATCAGGTTGATAAATGCGAATCCTTGGAAATCGACCTTGAGGCGGAGAAAGTTAAGGTCGCGACTGCTGAGGAAGCGCGTGATGTTAGTACCGCAGCCCTCAATGTAGCGCAGACTAACTATGCTGAGGCTCAGGGCATTGTTGATACTCTTGTCTCTGAGGCTGAGTGGATGTGCGGCCGTGGAGTAGTGCTGGTATACTATTATTTCTTCCTTTGGAAGTTTTATTTGTTAGGAGTTGTTTTTAATACGCCGTTTTCGTTATAGGTTGCCAACTCTGTCCTTAACGCTGGAGAACTAGATCGCGCCGTTGCTGCTTTGACAGATGCCGCACGCGCAGTTGGTCATCGAGGAGGGTATCTGGAATGTGCGCAACACGTTGAAGAGGTATTTGGACAGGAGTTTGACATTAGTCATTGCTCGGTGACTGACCAGGCTAGTGCCGAGTTGACACGTGCTGAAAATGCTTATGATCACTTATCGCTGCCTGTGATGGACTTGGTCGCGAAGGCTCTAGAGCATGATGACTGGTGTCAGCGCCTTAAGGCCATTCTCGACCCACCGATAACTGTTGAACTATCAGATGGAGAGGATCCAGCTGGTGATGATGGTGGAAACGATGGTGATGGCGGTAAGCCTGATGATGATGATGGTGATGAAGGCGATAAGCATGATGGCGGTGGGAATGATGAATTTGAATAGGCTTGTCAACAGGCTTTGTGCCTTGTAATTTTTTGTTTATGCTTTGAATGTAAGTTCTTGCGCGGTCGCGCTAGTTTTAAATGGAATGAACGTTATCTGTTGTCTATATAACTGTTGCGCGGTTGCGCTTGTTTTAAATATGATGCTTGTTTATCCTTTCCCGTTACAATTATTGCACTGCTGTTAGAAACTTTGGTTAAGTTAGCGCGAATAAATGTAAGCTCTTGTGCGAGTGTAACTGGAGTGTTTTCGTGCTAATCAAAAGTTTAACATGCATTTGTAACGAAAGGAGTCAGCGTAAAAGAAAACATGTCGTATGCTTTCATTGACTTGGAAACAGGCGCTTAGGCCAATCATACATTGCTTGTATCGTAAAAGGCGTGTAGCCAACATAGGAAAGTAAAAGGCGCATGGCCAACATTAGTGGATAAAGGCGCAGGGCCTAGAATAGTCACATATAGCATTTGCGCAGTTGTTGCGCATTCCACGTGCGCGGGATGATGTGTCCATCCAGGGTGCGCAATTTGTAAGCCCCTTTTCCTAGCACTTCGTGAACCAAGTATGGGCCTTCCCATTTGGGTGCTAGTTTTCGTGGGCGTTCAGCATTTGAAGCTTCGTTGTCTCAGAAGACGTATTCCCCTGGAGTGAAGGTACAGATGCGGACTCTTGCGTTGTAGTACCTTTCTAGTTGTGTCTTGTACTTTGCTTCTTTAATTCGCCCAATTTCGCGCCTTTCTTCTAGTAAATCCAAGTCGAGACGACACTCTGCCTCGTTGTCGATTGCGTTGACTGCTGTCAAACGCGGAGATGGCAGGCCAACTTCTGCCGGGATAACCGCTTCTGAGCCATAGACTAGGCTAAAAGGGGTTTCGCCGGTACTTGTTTTCGGCATGGTTCGGTGAGCCCACAAGATACTCGGGAGCTCATCCACCCAGCCTCTTCGCTTCGTGCCCAGTCGGGCCTTTATCCCATCGATGATACACTTGTTCACACTTTCAACCTGTCTGTTGGCCTGAGGATGCGCAACGGAGGAGAAAGTGTGTTCGATTTTCATTTCTCTCAACCACTTCTGGAGGTCTTCAGACGCAAAGTTGGTGCCGTTGTCTGTGACAATTTTGAGTGGGAGACCAAACCTGCAAATGATGTGTTCCCAGATAAACTTGCGCACCATCATTGCAGTGGTTGAGGCGAGAGCTTTGGCCTCCACCCACTTAGTAAAATAATCCACGGCTACAATTATGAACTTGACGGCACCAGGAGCGTCTGGGAAGGGTCATACCATATCAATTCCCCACTGCTGAAAAGGCCAAGCAGTGGATACGGGGATAAGATCGTTCTTGGGGCGCAGGGTTTTTGGAGAGTGCCGCTGACAGGAATCGCACTTGCGCAGTTCCTTCAGGGCATCAACATGCATCCCTCGCCAGTAATACCCAGCGTTCATAATCTTTGCGACAACCATACGTGGCCCTGCATGAATGCCGCAAATTCCTTCATGAATCTCCCTTATCAGATAACTCGCATCCTGGGGGTCCACGCAGCGCAGTAGTGGCCCCAAGAAGGACTTACGGTATAAGATACCACCATTCATTTCGTACTGCAGAGCCTTGTTTTGAATCTTCCTTGCTTCTGCTTTGTTCTCAGGGAGTATTCCTTCTTGCAAGTATTGAATGATAGGGGTCATCCAGGATGGCTGCCCTATCTCGATCACGTTGACTTGTCGTAGCAGAACTGATGGATTCTTGAGTACTTCAATCCTTACATCTTTGGCGAGATGTTGAAAGGAGGTTGAAGCAAGCTTGCTCAAGGCGTCTACTGGTTTGTTTTCCGAACGGTTGATGTGCACTACCTTGTAAGATTTGAATTTTTGGAGCAACTCTTTCGCCTGATCCAAATATAGGGCCATAACTTCGCCCCTTGCATCGTATATACCGTTGATTTGGCTGGCTATCAAGAGTGAATCAACGTGTGCTTGTAGGTTTTCAGCTCCCATTTTTATGGCGAGGCGTAAGCCTGCCAGAAATGCCTCGTACTCCGCCTCGTTGTTGGTGTTTTTAAAATCCAACTTAATGGTGTAAGTAAATTCATGATTTTCGGGGCTCACGAGGCGCAATCCAGCTCCCGCGCTATCCTCGTTTGAAGCCCCATCAGTGTACAACATCCATAACTCATTTGTCGATTCTTTTACCGGAGTCTCCACCAGCTCACAATCTTTGACTTTATCAACTGGGACTTCTGTGATGAAGTCAGCTAGGACTTGGCCCTTGATGGCTGGGCGCGGCCTGTACAAAATGTTGTGGCCCCCCAGCTCGATGGCCCATTTTGCTAACCGCCCGGATGTTTCTGGTTTTTGCAATATCGTGCCGATGTGGAAATTTGTAAGTACGGTGATCACATGCCCTGTAAAATATCTGCGCAGCCTTCGGGAGGCGTGTAGCAGCGCAAGCACCAATTTTTCCATCGTGGAATATCTCGTTTCCGGGTCAGTGAGTACCCTGCTGACGTAATAAATTGGAGTTTGGACTCCATTTCTCTCCACCAGTAATACCGACCCTACTGCCTTATCCGAAGAAGATAAGTACAGTATGAGTGGCTCTTTTTCAAATGGTGCAGTCAGGGTAGGGAGCTCAATCAAACACTCTTTCATTTGTTGAAAAGCTTTCTCTGCTTCGGGGGTCCATCTGAACTCTTGTTTCTTCACACAGTTGTGCAGGGTGCTGATAAAAGGGTACGACTTTGCGGCGTGATTTGATAGAAAGCGGTTAAGCGCGGCCAGGCGGCCGGCCAACCGTTGCATCTCTTTGATTGTTCGCGGCGATGGCATTCGTTCTATTGCCTGGACTTTTTCCGGATTTACTTTAAAGCCGCCGTTTGTGACTATGAAGCCTAAAAACTTCCCTTCTTCCATGCCAAAAGAACACTTGGCTGGATTCAACTTCATATTTACACTGCGCAATGAATTGAACGTTTTTTCGATGTCCTTCAACATTTGGTCCTCTTCGGGACTTTTGACCACTAGATCATCGATGTAAACTTCAATATGCTTCCCGATGTCTCCCGTGAAGGTCTTTTCCATCAAGCGCTGGTATGTGGCGCCAGCGTTTTTGAGGCCGAATGGCATCTTTGTATAGCAAAAAATCCCGAGATCAGTACGAAAAGCTGTCTTATCTTCATCTTCGAGCTTCATTTGAACTTGATGGTATACCTTGTAGCAATCCAAGAAGCATTTCCATCTGTATGGCGCGAGAGAGTCTATCTTTTTGTCGATCTCAGGCAAAGAGTAGCAATCTTTAGGGCATGCCTTGTTGAGATCGGTATAGTCAACACACATTCGCCATCCTCCACTAGACTTCTCTACCATCACGGGGTTCGCAACCCAACTTTGATAACGTACTTCTCGCAAGATGCCGGCTTTAAGTAACTCGCATACTTGCTCATTCATTGCTTTCGTTTTGTCTGCCCCTAAGCTGCGCCTTCTTTGGACTTTCGGTTCAACAGAGGGGTAGGTGTTTAAACAGTGCTCGGTAATGTCGCGCGGGACTCCGGTCATGTCAGCCGGGGTCCAGGCGAAGATATCCATGTTATTGAACAGGAGCTGCTTGAGACGAGTTCTGATGTTTGGTGAGATTGTGTGGCCTATCGTCACCGTTTGCTCCGGGTACTTGCGATTTAAAACCCATTTTTCGGGCTCGGTTGTTGAAACCTTCGCCGCTTTTGTTGGGCGCATCTCTTCTGTTGACATCACTTCTTTCTTTACATAAACGATTGCCACCCCCGTCTTGGTTGGGAAACCAATCGCTGAGTGGGGGGTGGAAGTTATCATGTTCAACTCACCTTGCGTCTCTCTCCCGATCAGCACATCATGTCTTGACTTAACAGGCATCACCATGAAGTTAACGTTCGTTGTTCTTGAATGCTTCCCGTCAGAGAGTGTGACGGGGAAGCTGATCTGGCCTAGCGGGAAGACCATTTCATTGCAGAATCCAGACAGTGGATAATCAACTGGTTCAAGTCTCGCTTTGTCTTCATCGTCGAACTGGTTAAAGCACTGCTCATAGATGATGTCTGCTGTACTCCCCAGGTCAATGAAGACGTATTCAGTTTCATAATGGCCGATGATACCGGTGATGACGATGGGTCGTGTGGCTCGAGGACCCCCGCGCACGCCATGAAGGCTCATAAGGTCTCTTGCCTTTCTCTCTCGCGCTATACCTTGGTCCGTTGACCATGTGGGTCTCTAAGCGTCGGACTTTCTTGTGATTTCCCTCATCATGGCGATGGAGCTTTCGAGTTTCTTTGCGCACGTTTTTCACCAAGTGGCTCAGCTTTCCACTCTTCAGCGCTCTCTCGATCTCTTGTCGTAAGCTGTAACAATCATCTGTTAAGTGGCCTGTATCCTTGTGGAAATCACAATACAGGTTGGGGTCTTGCCCCTTTTTGTTCGTCATAGGCCTTGGAGCCTTAAAATCATGGTTCTCCGTCATTAGCACCTCCTTTGGTGTTTTTATGAGTGGAGTCCAATGCTTTACACGATTGTCATCTCTGACTGCCTTTCGATAGCCGATGCGATCAATAGTATCTCGCGCGTCTTCTTTGTAGCGGGACCGTTCCTCATAACGAGGTCGTTCACTATAACCACTGGAGTGATTGGCCTTCCACCCAGGGTTTTTGCCTCTGTTTCGTCTGTTGTCGTCGCGCGAGTGACCCCCTTTAGAAAATCGATCTTCGAAACGATAACTGTTGTTTCTGGCGAGTGACTCTTCAGTTTGCGCGACTCTCTTCGCGGCTTCCATGAGCTTATCCCATTCCTTGGGCATTCCATCTTTCCCAGTGATGGTTCTAATTAGGCTATCACAGCGGATGGCTTTCTTGAAATGGCAGCGCATGAGTTGTTCGCTTACGCCACCGATTTCCAAACACTCTTTGTTAAAGCGAGTGATGAAATCTTTCAAACCCTCGTTATCTCTGCGCCAGATGTCTTCAACCTCGGCTGTGTCGCGCTGGTATCGTCTTTGTTGACTGAAGTGACTCAAAAACTGAGTCCTGAAATCCACCCATGATTTTATCTTTCCCGGAGGAAGGTTGTCGAACCAGGCGCGAGCAGCCCCCGTAAGCGTTTGGATAAACAGATGGCACCACATGGGCATATTCCATCCTCCCATGCAGCCCACGCTTGTGAAAACTCTGACGTGATCATCAGGATCAGTCAATCCATTAAACTTTCCGACTGTCGGAGGTAACTTCTCTCTTTTGAGCGGCGCGAGCGCGATCTTTGGAACGAACTTTGAATGTTCTACGGCTTCAGCTGGTCGGTAGGCGAGGCGAAAGTCTTGCTCTGCCTCTTCGGTATAACCAACGTGTTGTCTTGGTTTGTAGTATTCGTGATTTCTTTGCAAACGATTGAAGACCGAAGATTCTTCATCGCCCTCCCAAGTTGGGTCATTCGGGTCAGTTTCTTCCCACTCATTGTTCATGTTGCGCGGTGTGAGCCGGCTATGAACTGGGCCTCTTTGAATGTTCGACGGATCGTCATAATAGCTTTCTGTTTCTCCCCGTGTATCGCGCGTGTCCTGCACGCTTAGTCTTCGGGTAGGGGGAGGTCTGTTGGCTCTTGCTTGGATATTTTGCGGTGGTGGCATCTGGCGCGGCCCGTGACTGGGGCCGGTTGGTGTAGCCAAGGACGGTTCTGCCGTTAAGACTGCTTGTTGCGCGCTCAAGGATTGATACGCCGCGTTAATGGTGGCGAGTTGCTTGGCGTACCATGAGGCTGGGGTTTCACCCTCTGGTAGCCCTAGTAGCGCCGAGATGTTCTGAGGTGGAGCTGGGTTCGAAGGTCCAGCACCGTTGTTTCCTAGGGTAGTTGTTTGAGTGATGCGGGTGAAGCTCCCGCGCGGACCCCCAGTGTTGGCTGCTTCGATTTCGCCGATTTCTTCAACGTGCTGGGGTTGGATGTTTTGATTATCCACCCCCAACGCTGCATTAGGGTTTGCTTCAAGACCAACAAACTCAGGAATGATTCCTTGACCAGCCATGATCGAAGGAAGAAAAGAAACAACGAAAACTCAGAAAAAAGAAGATGAAAGTGTTTTGTAGAAAAAACCGGTGGGCTCCAATGAAGAAACACGGAACTAATTATATGACTAATCAGTTTGGTTTATGTTTCCACCATGATGGTTAATCTTCTTTATGGTTTCCTGAGCTCCTTAATGACTGGGGTTATCTGCAAAACAGAACACCGTTACTCGTTAAGAGGGGAATGTGGGGGTTTCCCTCTTAACCGGGCTCCGGCCTGAGAATAAGCGACTGCTTTGGGGAGATAATTAAGTATTAAGTGAGAGAGTAGAGGGAATGGAATGTTTAACCTGTAAGTGAGGTCTCTATTTATAGCCGGAGTAGTGTAAGAGGGTGTGGGCTGATGGGCCTTGGGCCGGAATGCAACAACATGGAGGATATGCTCATTGTCTCACTGGTGTCGACCGTTAGTGGCTTCTAGGAGCTTTCTGGAGCTGGCGCAATGTGATTGGAGCCACGTGTCACCGTTGTCGGCCTGACCGCCCTTCTGCCATCAGCAGGTAAGTGGAGATCGTGGGGCAGTTGTCTCTGCCTTATGATTGGTGCCATGTAGGCGTCCTTAAGTACCTTTTGTCTCCTGCATGTCAGATGATCGTGGAGCACGATTGAGCAGAGCCAGAGGGACGTTGATTGGCTCTTTTCTTCTGCCACTTGTACCTTGTGTACTATTTGGAGCAGCCTTGCGCTGTTTCCCTGCACGAGTCTTGATGGGCACGTTAACTAACTCGCGCGGGGGTTTAGGTGACTGAGTATTCTCTCTGCATGCTAAGTGTTGTTATTGGAGCTTCTTATTGTCTAGGTCTCGCGCGACGTAAAATAGAATATGGTGCAACTCGCGCGAGGTTAATGATAGGAAGCTTTTTTAATAAGGAGTATGGTCCCGCGCGCAACCTTTACGGAGGTTTGCGCGGCTGTTTTGGGACCATACCCCTTCAATTTTACTTTTCAAGACAATGTATTTTCATTTTAGAATTTATGAAATTTGAATTAATTAAATATTGTGACAATTAGTGTTATGAAGACTCTTGCAATCTTGTTTTCGTCTCACTCCTATGTTTCCACCATCAGTTTGGGTGTGACAGCCCATGCTTAGCTTCTGATTTGTTGGTCTTGGTCTTGGGGTAACGCTCGGAGGGTTGGCATATTGTATCAACTTCCCTTCTTTTGTATTTATGCTGGTTTTTACCGTTAATTTGTTTCTTTTGTACATTTAAGCTCTTTTAATCCTGAAAAGCAAAAGTATACAAAGAAACACACTTTTTATTGTTAATTTATAATTTTAAATTTAAAAAAAAAATCACTAGTGATGGACATTTCCACTAAAAAAACATCACTAGTGATGGACGCCCCTACCCCCCTAAGACAGGGGTAGAGGTTAGGTGTTTTTTATATATCATATATAAGAATATATTGTTGTATTTTTAAAAATAACAAAATAGAGTAAAAAGGGAAAGCAAAAACAAATAGGTAAAATGATATAAAATCCCCCTAACTTAACGTTAATAATGGATGAAGTTAGTGAATTGGACGAAAATGACAAAAACTACTTACATCATGGATACAAATGAGAAAATAAACTATGTGAACTAAAGTGACATCTGACCAAATCACAGGGACTAAAATGCCAATTTACTAAAAAAATACAAGTATTACATTTGTCATTACTATATAACAATTTAAGTAAGATCTTATGAGTAGTTCTTGCATCTTATTGGCTGGTTTGATGGTGACCAATGACCCTCTACCATGTGGTAGGGTTGGGTTTTTATTTTTGTTAGAGTTAATTACTGTTTTCGTCTTTGTGGTTTGTCAAAAATCACTATTTCAGTCCATTAGTTTAAAAATTACGATTTCAGTCCCTGTGGTTTCACTTTCATAACCATTTCAGGGACTGAAATCGCAATTTTTATGTTAAATGCTAATGGTTACGAAAGTGAAACCACAGGGACTGAAATCGCAATTTTTAAACTAATGGACTGAAATAGTGATTTTTGACAAACCACAGGGACGAAAACAGTAATTAACTCTTTTTGTTATTTAATTTTCTAAGTAAATTTTGTCTTGTTTTTTTTTCCCGGTAGTAATGATAGTTTAGATTTTCAGTACCTCGAGTTTGTATGTTTTCCTTTTAACCCTTCTTTTGTCTCTTTTTTTGTTCTTTAAGAGGGTGTTTGGGGTTGAGTTTTGAAAATAGATTATGCGTTTTGAATAATTAGAATCAGATAATTAGATGTAACAAAACGTGCTGCAGAAAGATAGTGTTTGGATTTGATTATGTTGTTTGATATCACAATAATCAGATAATCAACTATTTGAGTGTTTGGTAAATATATATATTTTGATCTCTATAAAACGTTTTGATCTATACAAAACGTAAAAAATCAGTTTTTGGATTATCACGTTTTCCTACAGTAAGGGGTGACCTACTTTTGGATTATCACATTTTGATCTCTACAAAACGTAAAAAAATCAGTTTTTATTAATTTTTTACCAAACACTCAAAATAGATTTTTTGCGATTTCAAAACACAATAATCAAAAATCAGGTTGAAAAAGCAATCCCAAACACACCCTAAATTAAAGCTTCATGGGTATAAATTTGAGTTTGTATACATTTCACACCAGCTCGCGTTATTATTTCTAGTTTGTCTCCGTATGGGTTTTACGTTACGTGACAATATAAATTCTCATTTTTGTGTTACAATATAAATCCGCACGGCAAGCTTGTGAAACCGGTGAACCTTTGCCGCAAGCTTGTGAAACCGGTGAACCTTTGCCGCAATCTTGTGAAATCGGTGAAAGCTTGGAAGCTTGGAATATGCAGACAAAAAAGGAATATTCCTTGACTTTAATGACATTTTAGTTAAAAAAAAAAAAAAAAAGTTTACCACTTTCAAGTGTCTAAATCACTGCCAACACTTTTCACCAAAGTTTAAACTTTTTACCCTCTCTGACGTGGCACACTCTGATTGGTCCATTTTAAAGTTTGTCACTTTCACCTGTTTAACCACTCCCTTCACCCTTAGTACTTAGGCCATGGGGTATGGGGCGGGGGTTTGGGCGTGGGTTGGGGGAAAACACCCAATTCACCACCCCGGGGGCTTGGGTTGGGGCTTGGGTTTGGGCGTGGCCCCTTGGGGCTTGGCTTTCAAGCCGGGCGTGGGGCGGGCTAGCAAGGTGACATGGCGGGCTCTCAATGGCTATGTGTCAACTCATGCCCCCAACCTAAGCCCCTAACCCAAGCCCCACCATACCCATGGGCGTGGGTTTTTTTTTTCCATTCCACGTGTCAACCAATGCCCAACCCAAGCCCCAACCCAAGCCCCACCATACCCCACGGTCTTAGCATGATTTTAGGATTCACGCGCCACAACACGATAGTTAAGAGGGAGCCTGCCCAATGGGACCGACATTAAAGCAAGGCCTCTTTAAGCACCAGAATTTTTTGGGGCCCTTTTGGGAAAAAAAATATGAAATCGCGAGTGGCCGGTGATCAAGAACTTCATTCCCTATTTGTGAAAATTAGGTCAGAATACACGGAATTGAGCAATGAAACATCAGAAAATATGATTTTTAGAACTAAAGTAACTTCTACATGCATCGAGATGCTCTAATTCGAAGACTTGTAGGTATTAGTTTTTACTTCTGTACTAATTATAACCTGTTCTACCCTAATTTCTGTTCTATTTTTGTTCAATTGCTAAATATTATGTTAAATGCTAATAGTTCATCAGTTTCTAAATACTGTGTTAATAATTTTGTGTTTGATTTTGCTCAATGGTTGAAGACTTGAAGCCACTAGCCCATTTATTAGTTGTTCTTCATGAAAATATAATATGATAAAGAACACACAAATGATTGGGTAAACTATATAGATAGAACATACGTGTTTATGATATATCCCTGTCCTGGCAAGTAGCTGTAGCAAGATAAACATAAGTTCACATTTTTTACACAGTAATAAATGTTACGTTGATGAATCGGTAATGCTTAATAAGCTTATAGCTACAAGTTTTTTTTTTCTTTTAGGACATGCAACTTTCAATTTATCTACCATTCAGCACTGTAATGCTTAGTTCATTATTAGAAATTTCTTCATATGAACTTGAAGATTGAGTAGTATCTTGCATAGATTTTCCAATGTAAAAACCTGGTTCTTTGGGTGAAGGCAATGGACCTTCACTCACCAACATCTGGATTACAAAAGTCATAGTGGGCCTATCTTCTGGGTGACGCTGAACACAACAACAACAACAACCATACCCAGTAAATCCCACAAATAGCAAAGCTACTTATAGGGTCTGGGGAGGGTGGGATGTAGACAGACCTTGCCTCTATCCCTAGGGATAGAGAGGCTGCTTCCAGAGAGACCCTCGGCTCCAAAACGAACAACATGCTACCACACCAAGTCAAACAAAATTGAAATAGCATACAACATCATTTGGACATAATATAATGTAAATAGGAAGCCACCAATACCAAGAAAGTGATCAGAGTGACACAATATAATGTAAATCATGTATAATACCATACAATATCATTTGGACATAAACACCAGAAGACAATCACTGGTAAAGTCACTTTAAGAATAAGAAAGACCTACATCCCTAAAAACACCTAATACCTTACTGCAATATCCTCTAGAAGTCCTTAACCCTAATCCTACGCCTCCACGAAGTCCTATCTTGGACCATGTCCTCGGAAAGATACAACTCTAGTAAATCATGCCTAATCTGCTCATCCCAAGTCAGTTTGGGTCTGCCTCTTCTTCTCCTCCCCTCCACAGTAAGAGTTTCCACTACTCTAACTGGTGTCGTCGTTTGCCTCCGCTTCACATTCCCAAACCATCTCAATCTCCCCTCCTTAACCTTATCTGACATACTAGCCACTCCTAATCTTTCCCTAAAAACCTCATTTCTTATCCGATCTAACCTCGTGTGTCCACACATCCACCTCAGCATCCTCATCTCCGCTACCTCCATCTTGCGCGCTTGTGACTTCTTGATAGCCCAACAGTCTGTTCCATATAGCATAGCGGGCCTAACTGCTACCCTGTAAAATTTCCCCTTTAGTTTCGTTGGGAACCTCCTATCGCACAATACCCCACTGGCTGCCCTCCATCTACACCAGCCAGCTTGTATGCGGTGGGTTACATCACTATCTATGTCCCCATCTCTTTGTACAAACGACCCCAAATACTTAAATTTAGTTGCCTGCGGGACCAATTGAACCTCAATGGTGATTTGGGTGTCATCGTCATCGGCTGCACCACTGAAATCACAGTGTAGATACTCAGTCTTAGATCGACTAATCCTTAGGCCCTTGCCCTCTAAAGCTACGCGCCACTCCTCTACCCTCGCGTTCAGGCACTGTGTGACGCTGAACACACAACAAACCAATATGAATTGATCGTAGAGCTTGAGACACATTGATCGAATCCCCTAGACACTTAGCAACTAACTCCAAGGATCTGCCTTTATTTTGTAGTCCCCATGTGTAACACCCTTGTATTTATTTTAAGGATTTTCGTATAGTTAACGAAAATAAACATGTAATTAAGATTAAGTATTCTTAGAAAATACGAGTAATCTAAAAACTTTTACAATTTAAAAGTTTAGAACAAAATGTAATTAAGTTCGTCATTTAAAAGTAACAACGAAACGTCATGCGGAAGCTTGTTTCTTGTTCGGGTTCGGTTCTTCATTGAGCTTGATCTTCATCCGGGAATCCCTTGACATATACCTATGACCAAAACCAACTTAAAAGTTAGCTTTGGTAGTTAAATAACACGATTAAACAAGTCATATAAGTCAAACAATTAAAATAACAACCAAAAAGTCCCTCCAGACTGTGGCCTATGGTCTGAACCGTGGGTCACGCTGCAGCCCACAACAACCAATCAGCCCCTCCAGACCGTGGCCTACAGTCTGAACCGTGGGTCACGCTGCAGCCCAAAACAACCAAACAGCCCCTCCAGACTGTGGCCTACGGTCTGAACCGTGGGTCACACTACGCCCAGCTATTCCTATTTTTCAGTTTTGGTACTTTTTACGAAAACGGCCGTAATTTTCGAACCGTTTATCCGTTTAACCTCACGTTTCCTCCTACGTGATCGTAATTTAATTCTCCATCATATGAAGTTAAAATTCCAACATCCAACATAATAAATTTTTAGACTTCTAAGCCTTCGACTCGTTACCTTATACCGAATTTTAACCCGTTTATGCATTTTATTAAACAAACGTATTTGTTTGATCCTTATATCACTTACACTTCTTCAAATTAATGTTATCTACCATTTTAGACTCTAATTACAGGTTTATTACACAATTTAAACCTGTTTACGCTCGTATGCTTATTTTGACCCGTTAAGGGTATTTAAGCACTTTAAAGCTTGAAACCGCTTTCATTCATTTCTAGCATCTTATTCCTACATTTCTTATCAAGTAATCTTCCACCACAACTATATGTGCGTTGGATTTAATGTGGATATCTATATGTTCCAGGTTTTACCCCTCGGATTATTATTTTACGGCAAAACTCAAATAAAGCCATTTGACTAACATATTACATCTTTCAACTTCTATACTTATTCTAAGTATTTATCTAATCATGAAATTCGTTTCCAAACAACCTTTAAGGGTTGTTTGTTCAATTTAGCCTACAAGGGCGTTTTGGTCGATTTTGGTCCTTCTTATACGATGAAGGACTCTCACCAATTATTCGACCAAAATAGCATTTTTAACTATAACATAATTATGCGTACCTGGCTCGGATCAACATATTAACCCGTTTTGATACCTTTCGCTATTAATATCTAGATAATAGCAATGCTAACCATGTGTTATTTCCTGTGATAACAAACTCAACAAGCGATGGTCAAATGTTATTGTCAAATGGTGTTAACAACACCATTTGACCTATTTAATCAAATTAACCATTTGTCCTTATGAGATGGTATTTAATTACTAATTCATCCCTTTAAACCTATCCCGGTTTTTCCTTGAACTTGTTTTACTAAAAACCGTTCTTTTTTTTTATTTGTTCGTCATTACATGACTAATTTACCATTTTACCCCTTTTTCCATAACTTATGATTTCTTATCAATTTCCCTCGTTCCGACTCTCATTGAGTCGTGTTGGAACATTCTATACCAACCACTTAGTAGCATTTAAATACAATACTTGCAATTATATAATTTGCACATAATGTAAAGGGGCGTAAGCTTTACTTACCTCGCATCCGAAGTACGCTTTTCCTTCTTATTTGCTTCGTTTGACCCGCTTCCTTTCCAAGCCTCCACCTAGCTTGTCAAGCGTCAAACTAACATCCTAATTCGTAAGACGGTTAGTTTAGTCATTATCACATACGACTATTCCATCTTACAAACTCTATGTCGGAACTACTATCCGACTTCAATACTGGTTTATTTGACTTTCGATAGTCAACTAACTTCAATCATATTACACGCACGATAAGTTCAATCAACATCACGTTTAGAACCCATATTATTTCGTATTACACGTAGTTAGTCGAGTTAGCCAATTACGCGTTTCTTTCATAATTTCATTATGTCAACATTCATTCGGGCATTTTAACAAACACCTTATGTGCATAATATTACTTATTTACTAACTAGTTCATAACTAGTTATCTTTACCAAGATTTACACCACAATTCAAACCTCTATGTCTAGTGTTCATGAACTACACATCATATTTTCAGAAATCAGTTTCTAAGCATCAATTTACACTAGATTAGCATTCTACATCCTAGTGTTTATCATTTTCTCATAAAACCCATGAATCACCTTCAATGTGTTCATGAAATTTTTCAGAATTTAGCCATGATTTCACATGTTATTGTCTAGGTTTTACTCCTAGACACCATATCAACCCTATTCTACCCAAATAGCAAACATGCAACATCAATATTCAGATTTCCCAATTTCATGAGAAATTCAAACAGAGAATTAACACCAAATTTTACATACCTTGTAACCCCCTTGTGATGAGGATCACTAATCTATGCTCAATTTTCGATTTGGACTTGGTTTGATCCTTCAATTTGATGATTCTTGACATGCTCTAGGGTTTGGTGGGGAGCATATGTCGCCCCCTGTGTTTTCTGTTCGACCAGACCTCACAAATGAGGTATTTGGTTTTGTTTTAATTAAATTAGCAACATAAGTTTCGATTTTAACATCTTTGGCCCTTCAATTTTCCTTAGTTCATAATTTAAGTGTTTTAACCAACTCATAAGTCACTATCTAACTAGGTTAGAATTTTTCCTAGTTAGCTTAGTAGGTTCGGGAAGTCGTAACCCGTTTTACTTTAAGTCCCGTTAAATCGGGCCTTTTATCTTCCTATTTCCCAAACACGTTCTTTTTCTCTTTTTATTAAATATTAGATTTAGTTATATAAAATCTAATATTTTCTGGCTTAACTTTTACCACTAACGGTTCTTTAGCCGTCTTTTAGTGTTAACGTGGTTTGATTACCAAACCCGTTTTTGGGGTGTTACAAGTCTACCCCCCTTAAAGAGGTTTCGTCCTCGAAACCTTGCTTACATAGTTCATTGAGTTCTAAACTCAATGTGTTTGACCTGAGTAATCTCTTAAGCATTATTCATACTTTAACCAATTGTTAGTATTACCAGAAAAATTATGGTAATATCTTTTTGGTTACAGAACCTCTACGTACCTCATACGACATAATGTAACTTGAAATAACGTAATTCTGTTATTTCTACAAGTTTAGTTAGCTTAGCGATTTCCATCGCTTTTATATATTATCGAACTCTTGGTGAATCTGTTACCTTGACCCGTTTAAAGGTCCTTAGTGAAATATTTCACTTTTTGCAATAATTTCTTTTGTTTTCAGATTTATTTATTCGGTTCAGTTATGCCGAATCCACCGCTTACAAGCAAACCAATTTTTTTTTATTGATTTGAATTACTGGCCTTATCCGGTCTTACTAACTAGACTTATTAGTCCCGTTACTTTTCACCGCTAGCTTGGTTACAATGTGATTTTACATCACATTACATTTCCTAACCGTGATCGTGTCACATCGTGTTTAGTTTGTATCAACCTTTCATTTTTGAAAATATCACTTTTCGAATATATCGTCTTGCGCCTATCAGTGTCAAGACTTGAACCTTTCATGCTTACTATTCAAATTCCTATCAGAATTTATGTTTGTAAAAACATTATTTCTTACTAAAACCGAAGTTGTAGTTTTAGGATCTTCTCTTTAACTTTTGTCACTTATCCATACCAGGATATTGACAGTCCATAATTTATTCTTTTACAGTCTTAGTTTTATGCGGGGATTCTCAACCGATTCCCTCGCTTTATCTAATTAACCCGTAGGTTTTTATCACTTAGCCTTAAGGGCTATTTTTTATTAGACTTTCACCTATTTAGGGCGAAGTACTTATAACTTCTTTCTAATCATGACCCGTGGGTCGTTTTAGTCCCGTAGATCTTTCATTTGTTTATAACCCTAAAGGTTATGTTGATCCCGTAGATCACTCCTTACTCATGTCATTTATGCGTCAGTTCTTCTTATGCTTACTGTTATTTGATTTGCATATATTCTTATTTGGTTATATCCCATTACCGAACTCATTATTCTCTTGCATTTAACGCTACCTTTATCTGGCTAGCGCTCATTTGTGCCATTCGGCGTTATATTGTATTCAATCTGTTTGACCTATTAATGTGAAATCCATCACTTATAAACAATCAACTTTATTCTTTATTCCACCCATTCGACTTCGAATAGTTGAACATATTTACTCACAATTTCTATATACGAGATTTTATAGTCATAACTCGTAATCCAAGTCCTTTGATTTTTTTTTTCTTTCAACCCGCGTTCACGTCTCTTGGTTTACGCATGTGTTTAATTCTTACCCATCAACCGGGTATTTTACCGAAGTCGTTATTATTGCAACCCTCCCGGTATGCATTAAGACCTCGCTTCATTTTTATATTCCGACTTTGCCCTTAAGTTTGACGTTTTACAAAAACGACCCGTTAAGGGACATATTTGCATTTTCCGGGTTCGAGTGTAAGTACACTCCCTCCCAATACTTGTCTAAATCATTTTACATGTTTGCGTTTTCTGGGTTCGAGTGTAAGTACACTCCCTCCCAATACTTGTCTAAATCATTTTACATGCTTCTTCGTCCCTTCACTCGGGCTCATTATCCTAATGTAATACGCTTCCGTCACTCGGTTGTGCGTTTACATTATTATCAAATATTTTGCTCATTTGATTCATTTGGGTACTTTTAAGTGAGTCCCATTCACCCCGCCCTTACTACATCGGATGTAAACGTGTCCGCCATAAGAAGTTCATGGTCTCATATGCCACTACGTACTTGGCCAGAGTAAGCGATTAACACATGACACACATGACCTTTTTATAGTTTTCACATCACGCCCTATGTAGGTAACGCCTCTTTTTGTTTTCTCTTGGAAACAATATCCCGAATACATTTTTCTATTCGGGTTTTTCAAGTTTTTAATCTACATATGCAACTTTCAATTTCTACTTATTTGTTGCATATTACTATTTGTGCGATTATTTAGAATGTGCACCTGGTAATGTTTGCCCCGACGGGCGTTCCTTGCCATTAACCTTGTTCGCGGTCGTTACGCGATTTAGTCCTCGGTGAGCATGCTCCTCTCGTCATGCTTTGGACCGTTCCATCATCATATCCACAATTCCTTTGACTCTCGTCGTCTTCAAACGCGAGTGTCCTTCAATTAAAACATTCACAAAAGTTAGTAACGTCAACTTCAATAATCGCCCGTATTATAATACAAGGCTTTTTCTACTATACGCGTCAACGCGCGTATTTTCGTCAACTATATCAATCGTTTTAATTGGGGTAACGTGTATCACACGATAGCCCTATGTGTTGTTTACAACACTTTAGCATGCTAAGCTATTAACATACTTGTACTTACCGGATTTGCGATCAAGCCTCGAACCGAACACCAATCTTTATTAAGAGCATAAGGTTTGAGTCCAAGCATGGTTTTTCCCCACCATACCTGAATCTCTTAAACCAAGGCTCTGATACCAACTTGTAACACCCTTGTATTTATTTTAAGGATTTTCGTATAGTTAACGAAAATAAACATGTAATTACGATTAAGTATTCTTAGAAAATACGAGTAATCTAAAAACTTTTACAATTTAAAAGTTTAGAACAAAATTTAATTAAGTTCGTCATTTAAAAGTAACAACGAAACGTCATGCGGAAGCTTGTTTCTTGTTCGGGTTCGGTTCTTCATTGAGCTTGATCTTCATCCGGGAATCCCTTGACATATACCTATGACCAAAACCAACTTAAAAGTTAGCTTTGGTAGTTAAATAACACGATTAAACAAGTCATATAAGTCAAACAATTAAAATAACAACCAAAAAGTCCCTCCAGACTGTGGCCTATGGTCTGAACCGTGGGTCACGCTGCAGCCCACAACAACCAATCAGCCCCTCCAGACCGTGGCCTACGGTCTGAACCGTGGGTCACGCTGCAGCCCAAAACAACCAAACAGCCCCTCCAGACTGTGGCCTACGGTCTGAACCGTGGGTCACACTGCGCCCAGCTATTCCTATTTTTCAGTTTTGGTACTTTTTACGAAAACGGCCGTAATTTTCGAACCGTTTATCCGTTTAACCTCACGTTTCCTCCTACGTGATCGTAATTTAATTCTCCATCATATGAAGTTAAAATTCCAACATCCAACATAATAAATTTTTAGACTTCTAAGCCTTCGACTCGTTACCTTATACCGAATTTTAACCCGTTTATGCATTTTATCAAACAAACGTATTTGTTTGATCCTTATATCACTTACACTTCTTCAAATTAATGTTATCTACCATTTTAGGCTCTAATTACAGGTTTATTACACAATTTAAACCTGTTTACGCTCGTATGCTTATTTTGACCCGTTAAGGGTATTTAAGCACTTTAAAGCTTGAAACCGCTTTCATTCATTTCTAGCATCTTATTCCTACATTTCTTATCAAGTAATCTTCCACCACAACTATATGTGCGTTGGATTTAATGTGGATATCTATATGTTCCAGGTTTTACCCCTCGGATTATTATTTTACGGCAAAACTCAAATAAAGCCATTTGACTAACATATTACATCTTTCAACTTCTATACTTATTCTAAGTATTTATCTAATCATGAAATTCGTTTCCAAACAACCTTTAAGGGTTGTTTGTTCAATTTAGCCTACAAGGGCGTTTTGGTCGATTTTGGTCCTTCTTATACGATGAAGGACTCTCACCAATTATTCGACCAAAATAGCATTTTTAACTATAACATAATTATGCGTACCTGGCTCGGATCAACATATTAACCCGTTTTGATACCTTTCGCTATTAATATCTAGATAATAGCAATGCTAACCATGTGTTATTTCCTGTGATAACAAACTCAACAAGCGATGGTCAAATGTTATTGTCAAATGGTGTTAACAACACCATTTGACCTATTTAATCAAATTAACCATTTGTCCTTATGAGATGGTATTTAATTACTAATTCATCCCTTTAAACCTATCCCGGTTTTTCCTTGAACTTGTTTTACTAAAAACCGTTCTTTTTTTTTATTTGTTCGTCATTACATGACTAATTTACCATTTTACCCCTTTTTCCATAACTTATGATTTCTTATCAATTTCCCTCGTTCCGACTCTCATTGAGTCGTGTTGGAACATTCTATACCAACCACTTAGTAGCATTTAAATACAATACTTGCAATTATATAATTTGCACATAATGTAAAGGGGCGTAAGCTTTACTTACCTCGCATCCGAAGTACGCTTTTCCTTCTTATTTGCTTCGTTTGACCCGCTTCCTTTCCAAGCCTCCACCTAGCTTGTCAAGCGTCAAACTAACATCCTAATTCGTAAGACGGTTAGTTTAGTCATTATCACATACGACTATTCCATCTTACAAACTCTATGTCGGAACTACTATCCGACTTCAATACTGGTTTATTTGACTTTCGATAGTCAACTAACTTCAATCATATTACACGCACGATAAGTTCAATCAACATCACGTTTAGAACCCATATTATTTCGTATTACACGTAGTTAGTCGAGTTAGCCAATTACGCGTTTCTTTCATAATTTCATTATGTCAACATTCATTCGGGCATTTTAACAAACACCTTATGTGCATAATATTACTTATTTACTAACTAGTTCATAACTAGTTATCTTTACCAAGATTTACACCACAATTCAAACCTCTATGTCTAGTGTTCATGAACTACACATCATATTTTCAGAAATCAGTTTCTAAGCATCAATTTACACTAGATTAGCATTCTACATCCTAGTGTTTATCATTTTCTCATAAAACCCATGAATCACCTTCAATGTGTTCATGAAATTTTTCAGAATTTAGCCATGATTTCACATGTTATTGTCTAGGTTTTACTCCTAGACACCATATCAACCCTATTCTACCCAAATAGCAAACATGCAACATCAATATTCAGATTTCCCAATTTCATGAGAAATTCAAACAGAGAATTAACACCAAATTTTACATACCTTGTAACCCCCTTGTGATGAGGATCACTAATCTATGCTCAATTTTCGATTTGGACTTGGTTTGATCCTTCAATTTGATGATTCTTGACATGCTCTAGGGTTTGGTGGGGAGCATATGTCGCCCCCTGTGTTTTCTGTTCGACCAGACCTCACAAATGAGGTATTTGGTTTTGTTTTAATTAAATTAGCAACATAAGTTTCGATTTTAAAATCTTTGGCCCTTCAATTTTCCTTAGTTCATAATTTAAGTGTTTTAACCAACTCATAAGTCACTATCTAACTAGGTTAGAATTTTTCCTAGTTAGCTTAGTAGGTTCGGGAAGTCGTAACCCGTTTTACTTTAAGTCCCGTTAAATCGGGCCTTTTATCTTCCTATTTCCCAAACACGTTCTTTTTCTCTTTTTATTAAATATTAGATTTAGTTATATAAAATCTAATATTTTCTGGCTTAACTTTTACCACTAACGGTTCTTTAGCCGTCTTTTAGTGTTAACGTGGTTTGATTACCAAACCCGTTTTTGGGGTGTTACACCATGCCTATCAACAACAATGGACATTAGTCAGGGTAATTTGTAATCTTTGTAGTTAACCACTGTGTGAAGGAAAAAGTCTTTAACATGTTTAAAATTGTCAACAATGAACATCATTTTGAAACAAAGATAGATATGCAAAACAAAAATGACAGTTAAGATTTTTATCCTATTATAGTAGTTTCAATTCAGGTTGTTGTTCAAATTTCTCCTTTAGGATATGGTCGTCGTTGGTCGTTTTTTGCACTAAAAACTAGTCAGAGCAAGTGAAGTTATTGAATTCTAGTTACACCAACAAGAATAACATCACGCTTTGTAGGATTTGAACCTAGGCATTAGGTTTTGGAGACTAACATTCTACTAAACTAAACTAAGAACGCCTTCTTATCACAGTAAATACAACTAAAAAGAAAAGGAATTGTTTGTACCCCCAAATACTAAACATGCATATACTCTCAGGAAATAAAAATGATGATGTTCAAATAAATCTTAATTGAATCCTCGTGATTGCCTAGAGGAGAAGAATAGGTAGGGATAACATAATTGGAACCCGTGATTTGACCCAAAACCAAACTTACATGTCCAATTAGGTTGTTGCTATGTTCCTTGTGGATGAACCCTCTATTTTTTTCTCCACACACAATTTCCAGAACTAATACGCCAAAGCTATATACGTCTGATTTTATGGAAAATGTACCATCTCCTGCATACTCTGGTGCCATGTAGCCACTGTGAGGAATCAACTAAATGTAAGTGATTCACTAGGTAAATTGGAATGAGTTTAGGAATAATGAATCTCACTATGTTCCAACCACTCTGTTTGTGTTTGCCTCTATCTGTATTCCTCCAAAACTTCTAGCTGTGCCAAAATCTGATATCTTCGGGTTCATGTCTTGGTCAAGCAAGATATTGCTAACTTTGAGATCTCTATGTATGATTCTAAGCCGAGAATCCTTGTGAAGATAAAGAAGTCCACGAGAAATTCCATTGATAATGTGGTAACGTGCAGTCCAATCAAGGAGTTCTCTTTGATTTTTATCTGTGTATAGTTTGGATTAGTTTTAGTTTACACATTTTTTTAATACTTTTCTAACATTTTTTGTTCATGTTCCATTTACCAAATATGAATGAATCGAGGCTTTTGTTTGGCATGTATTCATAAATCAACATCTTTTCAGCTCTCTCTATGCAACAACCCAAGAGCTTAACAAGATTGCGATGTTGTAGTTTAGATATGGAGATGACTTCATTCTTGAACTCACAAAGTCCTTGAGTGGATGTTTTGCTAGGCGCTTCACTACTACTTCCTGCCCGTCTTCAAGTGCGCCCTGAAACCATAGTTGTTAATGGCGAATAGCGACAAATATCGATAAGGTGTCTATATGCTACATAGCGAATAGCAATAAATAGCGGGCACTATTTATAAAATAGCAATACACTAGAAAATAATTATACACATATGTATATATAGGGTAGGGTTCTAGAGTGAACATTAGGTTGAGAATGAACTGTGTGAACTAATCAGTGCCATTGGATTACATCATCTAGAGATTTTTAAACAATGGCAAGATTGTAATTATAATGTTATAACTTCCCTTTAAAATAATTGTCAGAAGCGTATTTTCGTCTTTTGTAAATTGCATTTATTAAACAATATAATCAAAATCCCTAAAATCTCGCTAGTATTAGTTCATACAGGATACACAGATGTTAGTTTATACACATGTGTACAGTCTCGCTAACTATCAGTTTATACAAGATACACAACTATTAGTTTATACACATGTGTACAAACTTTCATACATATGTGTATTATGTTCGGAAATGGTTACATATGTGTATATTAACAACATATTATGATATCTCAGAGAAATTTAATGCCCAAAAATAATTACAATTTCAATATCAGATAAATTTTTCAATATTTATTGAAAATGATAAAAACAATATATTATGATAAACAATATTCAAGTTAAAATTAAAACAAAATCTATGGATAAAGAAATGAGTGCTACGAATATTTGGAATTAAATAATTTGTAAACAGAATATTTCCAAAACAAAAACATTTGAAAAAAAATAATAGTTTTGTCTTTATCATCTTCTGGAGTGATAAGAATACCTACAATATTCATTAATCAACTTCAACATATGAGCTGAAGATGTAGAATGATAAAGTCGTAATCCATTATGGTCTGCCAAAATTTAAAGCCCTTCAATCTCTTATAATCAAAATAATGGAGAAATAATTAAAAATGCGAGAGAAAGAGAGAGTTAAGATAAGAGAAAATTAAGGGATTTTTATTAAAAATATTTGGCTAATGTCAATCTTATCTTTTTAATCTAAAATATGACCAAGGGCCAAGATTAGTTCACTCAGTTCACTCTCAAAAAGTTATTCCCTCTTGAACCTAATCCTGTGTATATATATATATCAAAATACTATGCTATATAGGCTATTTTATATATTAAATACTAAAAAATTATATTTAAAAAAAACACCCCGTGTATTACACGGGTTGAATAAATGCAATTTTATATACGAAATAATAAAAAAAAATATCTTTAAAAATCTCGTTTATTACACGGGTTGAATAAATGCAACTTTATATACCAAATAATAAAACAATATATATTTAAAAATCTCGTTTATTACATTGGTTGAATAAATGTAATTTTATATATTAAATAATAAGAAAAGTTATATCTTTAAGAACCCCATGTATTGTACGGGTTGAGTAAATTTAATTTTATATATTAAATAATAAAAAGTTACGGGTTGAACACATGTAATTTTATATACCAAACAATAAAAAGTTATATCTTTATAAATCCTATGTATTATATGTATTGAATAAATCTAATTTTATATACTATATAATAAAAAAAATTATATTTTTAAAACCCCGAGGATTACACGAGTTGCATAAATGTAATTTTGTATAGTAAAAAATAAAAATGCTATATCTTTAAAAAAAACCTCGTTTATTACAAGGGAGTTGAATGAATCTAATAAAAATTTATATCTTAAAAAAAACTAACGGATATACTCGATATACGATGGATGGGGTGATTGCGGTGATTGTTCGTATAAATGTCACGTAAACATAGTAATTACCGTATTTGAGTTGAGAATTGTACACGAAAATATAAGTATAGAACCAATAAACACCTTTTAAACATTTTTGAAATAGGTTCTAACTTTAACTATTTTAGTTTAATAAAATAAATAAATAAATAAATCATTTAAATTAACTGAGTTAGGGCTAAAGGACATAACTTGCAAGAGTTTGCAAACATCGAGTACGTTTTCTGTAATTATTGAAGACAAAGGACACAGTTTGCAATAAGTGACATATATAAAGGACGATTTTTGTAATTTACTATATTTTAAAATATTATATATATTATCTTCTATATGAATTGTTTAAATTTATATTAAATTTAATTGTTTAATTATCTTTTAATTGATATTAATTATCTATAAAAATAGATGGAAACCCGGTCAATTTTGTGCACTCGCTATAACAAATGAAAGTAAAAACCCAGAAGATATATCAAAACGTAAACAAATTTAAGCACATACTATAATTATATAACTTGAAGAAAATATATTATTTGGTTAAAAAAAGTTAAAAGACCATAGTGATGTCGTGAAAGTGATGCCACACTAAGTAAGATGTGATTTAATGGAGGGGCCAAAGTGAATATGTTTAAAAAGTTAAGTGGTCAAATTAAAAGACTGAAAACACTACAATTTTTCAATACGTTATGAATTAATATGTCCCTCCAATTTTAATATTATATATAAATATTTTTTCCAATTTCCAATTTTAATCATATAATATATATAAGTAGATAGATTTATTTATGCTAATGATTTAGAGTTGATAAGATTTATATTAATTTAATTAATATTTAACAATTTAAAGTAAATAATAATTATCTATAATTAAAGATGGTCTAAAATAATGACAAGTGTCCCTTTATTGGTTTCTTTTATTATATAGTATAGATATAGATTTTACATGTATATTTAACCAATTATTAAAATGCAGCTATTTTATAACTATATTCAACCGCTATATATATATATATGTGTGTGTGTATATATATATATGTGTGTATATATATGTATATATATATATATATGTGTGTATATATATATGTGTGTGTGTGTGTATATATATATATATATATAAAAGAATAAAATCTGGAATCCCGCTAGTTATGGCTACATACCTTGTAGTGACCTTCGACCTACGCTACGCTATTCGCTATATCTACCATAGTGACCACTATTGACAACCATGCCCGAAACATAACTTTTTAAGGTAAGTGTCGCAATAAAACCCTTTTATATGTCTTCAAAGATTACATATTTTATATCTTATTTATTTTTTTTAATTTTTAATTTTAATAGTTCGGTAAATCACAATACCCACTTTAATTACGAATCACTCAAAATCAAAAAAAAAAAAAATAACATGACTAGAAAATATTAAATAAGCAAGAAAGTATGTATGTCATTGTGTGATTCAATCAATGAATGTGATCCATCTAGCCCATGGACACAATAAAGCAGTGGTCTTGTATGTCACAAGTCACAACAGCATGTTGCAACTATTTTGATCCAATTACAGGCTGATACGGATTCGTATTAGTGGACGCTAGAACCCTAGCGAAAATAAACTGTCTTCGGCCAACCGAACGACAATGAACAAAAGAATCAATGTTCAATAAGAATTCTTATTATGCAAAATAACCTACCCTTCCAACCTCAGAACTCCAACGTTTAAATAGGAAAACTAAAGAAATAAACATGGAATGAAATCCCAATAATAAAGGAAAAGATAAACATCAAAACAAAACAAAACAAAATAAATAACTTTAATAAACTGGTTGGAAGGGTGACGATAAAACCGGCTACTCATCTAGCCACGAGTTGACGGGTCGGACTCTAAGCTATCACTTCCGGGCGGTTCTTCAAGTAGACCCGGATCCGTATCATCCTCCCCCTCTAAAAACGAACTCGACCTCGAGTCATCTTCTTCACCCGACACATATGGGGACAAATCTGCGGCGTTAAAGGTAGCTGAGACCTTGTAGTGTCCAGGAAGGTCAATTTTGTAAGCATTATCATTGATACGTTTAAGAACACGGAAAGGCCCATCAGCCCGCGGATGAAGCTTCCCAAACCGTCCCTGCGGAAAACGTTCGCGACGCAAATAAACCCAAATGAGATCCCCCTCGTTAAAGACCACCTTCTTCCTATGCTTATTAACCCGGGTTTGATACTGTAAATTATGCTTAACGATCTGCTCGCGAACTTGTTCATGCAGAAGTTTAATCTGGTTAGCTTGCTCATCCCCATCGGCACTAAAATACTCATGTTCTGGAAAAGGAGCAAGATCCAAAGGGGTGAACGGATTGCGACCATAAACAACAAAAAACGGACTCCTTCCGGTTGAACTATGATTAGACCGATTATAAGCAAACTCCGCCTGAGGAAGGACAAGATCCCACTGTTTTGGATTATCACCAACCAGACTACGTAACAAATTTCCCAAACTCCTATTGGTCACTTCGGTCTGTCCATCGGTTTGAGGATGGTGTGAACTACTAAATTGTAACTTTGCACCCAAACGTTTCCACAATGTACGCCAAAAATGACTAACAAACTTCACATCCCGATCCGAAGTGATGGACTTTGGAACCCCATGCAAACGGACCACTTCCGAAAAATAAAGACGCGCAACCTGTGATGCGTCAAATGTCTTGACACACGGAATAAAATGAGCCATCTTAGAAAACCGATCAACGACCACCATAATGGAATCTTTTTTGCGTTGTGTCAATGGTAAGCCCAGTACAAAATCAATACTAACATCCTCCCAAGGTCGAGCAGGAGTAGGCAAAGGAGTATATAAACCGTGATTCGTATGACGGGTTTTTGCAACGTGGCAAACACGACACCTCTTCAAGACTTTGGAAATATCCTTCGATATATCCAGCCAAAAAAACCGATCCTGAACCAAGGATATAGTTTTTGCTCTCCCAAAATGACCGGCCAATGCCCCTTGATGACTTTCAAGCACAATGGCTTCACGAAACGATGACTGTAGAACACATAAACGACTCCCTTTATAGAGGAAACCATTCTTTTGCACAAAACACTGATACGGACTATGTGTACTCTTTTGCCAAATAGTATGAAAATCAGGATCATCCTGGTACAAATTTGAAAACGAACCGAACCCCATTACCTCAAAAACGGTGGAAGACATGAGAGCGGGACGTCGGCTTAACGTGTCGGCAACGGTATTTGCGGAACCTGCCTTGTGCCTGATAACAAATGTAAAATCTTGAAGAGTTTCCACCCACTTTGCATGGCGTGGGTTAAGCTTTGCTTGGCCTTGAATAAATTTAAGTTCTTGGTGGTCCGAGTAAAGAAGAAACTCACCGGGGAGGAGATAATGGCGCCAATACTCAAGACTTCGAACAATGGCGTAAAATTCCTTATCATACGTGCTATACTTCCGACGTGTGTCACTCAACTTTTCACTAAAGAAAGCAATGGGGCGGTGTTGTTGGCTCAAAACGCCACCAATACCCAAACCCGAAGCGTCACACTCCACTTGGAAAACACGTTCGAAATTCGGTAAAGCAAGAACGGGTGCCCGCGTGACGGCTTGTTTAAGAGCATCAAACGACTGTTGTGCACTTACGGACCAAGCAAATTTACTACTTTTTAAGCACTCGGTAATGGGAGCCACGATGGTGCTAAAATTTAGAATAAAACGACAGCAAAATGACGCGAGTCCATGAAAACTTCACACATCATGCAGCGATTGAGGAGTGGGCCACGTAGTAATGGCAGAAACTTTGGACTCGTCCATGCGTATTCCTTTGCCCGACACCACGTACCCCAAGAAAAGAACTTCTGTTGTCAAAAAGTGGCATTTTTTTGCATTTGCATATAGTTTCTGTTCACGTAGGATGGTGAAAACATCCTTTAGGTTGTTGAGGTGATGTGCCACATCCTTGCTAAATATAAAAATATCATCGAAATAAACGACAACACAACGACCGATTAGAAGCTTAAATATATGATTCATTAACCGCATAAATGTACTCGGTGCATTTGATAATCCGAAAGGCATAACCATCCATTCATATAGCCCATCCCGCGTCTTGAACGCGGTTTTCCACTCATCACCCGGTCGCATACGAATTTGGTAATAGCCACTACGTAAATCAAGCTTGGAAAAAACTTGTGCACCATGTAGATGATCAAGCAAGTCATCAAAACATGGAATAGGGAACCGATATTTGATAGTAATCTTGTTAACCGCGCGACTGTCAACACACATTCGAAACGCACCACCCGGTTTTGGAACCAGAAGAGGTAGGACAGCACACGGACTCATACTTTCCCGAATAAGGCCTTTTTCCAGGAGTTCGGTTACTTGACGATGTAGTTCTGTAAACTCTTTGGGATTCATTCGATAGGCTGGTTTGTTTGGGATGCTCGCACCGGGTAAGAAATCGATACAATGTTGAATCTCTCTCTCTCAAGAGGAAGGCCTGGAGGAATTTCATTAGGAAACACATCTTGAAATTCAGACAAAAGAGGTTGTACCTGCGGTGGGACGAGTGGAACAATGGCATTTTCTTCGGTTAATAGGAGACCGAAAATAATGTGTTCCGGTTTAGTTTTTGTAAGACCTGTGAATTCTGATCGCGTCACTAGCATGGAGGTCGACCCCTCTTCTCTAGGATTAAAAGGAGCCAAGGTGATATTAAGACCGTCTTTCTTGAACGTATATGTATTGCGGAACCCATCGTGTTTAACCCGACGGTCATACAGCCACGGACGTCCCAACAAGATATGACACGCGTCCATTGGGAGGACTTCACACCACACTTCGTCTGTATACTTATTACTGATGGAAAACAGAACCAAACACCGATGAGAAACTTTGAGGATAGTACCTTTTTTTAACCATGTAAGTTGGTATGGTTCGGGGTGGTCTTGTAGCGGTAAATTGAGTTTTTCCACCATTGAAGTAGCCACAATATTCTCACAACTGCCACCATCAAGGATAACGGTACAAACCTTACCCTTGGACGTACACTTTGTTCGGAAAACATTGTTGCGAAGCCACTATGTGTCATCTGAAGTATTATCTATGGACGTGCTGAGAAGTCGTTGAATAACAAGGGCCTCACCCCGATCGGGGTAAAGAACATTGGATTCCTCATCATCGTCTCCCTCTGTATCATATGTGGGAACGGGCTCGTCAACGAAGGCAAGGACTTGTTTATTGGGACAGTCACGTTTAAGGTGGCCAAGACCTTGGCATTTGAAACAACGTAGAGCATTAGTTCCGGACCCGGACTGACCTATCGGGGGAGTGGGTGGGGTTTCGGCTTTGATTGGGCCGCCCCGTGGGTGTGATGAGACGTTGACAGGAGGTCGAGAGGACGGTGGTACACGACTTTGTGTTTTAGGTTTGGTCAGTAGCTGTTTTTTCACCTGGAGAGCTAGCCTACAAACATCTTCAAACGACCAATATTTCTGCAAATAGACGACGTCCGAAATATCCGACCGTAAAGCTCCAAAAAACGAGCAATAACCTGTTCGTCGTCTTCGTCCGCGCCGCAACGCATACGTATCCTTTCGAACTCAGCAATAAAATCTTCGACGGATAGTGAATTTTGTCGCAGATTATGATAATCCAGAAAAGAAACTTGGCGATGATTAACGGGTAAAAACTTCGATCGTAATAACCTTTTCATCTTGTCCCACGTTTCAACTTTATGTTTACCCTCCCGATATCGTTGATTCTGAACATGTTCCCACCATAACGATGCATATTTACGTAAATGAATAGCAACGAGTTTTACCTTTAGGTTTTCTGGAACTTGGCGGAGATCAAATATGCGTTCGACTGTGTGAAGCCAGTCGATAAAATCATCTGGTTGCATGCGACCTTCAAACTCGGGAATCTCGGTGCGAATACCCAATGCTCTGAGCTGATCAAGTGGTGGTGGTGGTGGTTCGTGGAGACGACCTCGACGAGCAAAGACATTCTCGAATCTGTCGTCGTCGTCGTAATCATCCCAGACGATGGATTCGGTGGCTGATGGATCGTACCGGTCGTGCGGGTCATCTCTGTCATACCCATGAAACTTATTGAATTCGATGTCACGAATCCGTTGTTGTAGACGTTCAATCTCGATGTCACGATGATCATGTGGTTCAGGGCCGCTGCCTCCGGCGGCGAATCTGCGGTGTGGCTGACGACGATCTCTCCAATATTCGGACATCCTGACGAACCTGAAGCTGCTGATACCACTTGATACGGATTCGTATTAGTGGACGCTAGAACCCTAGCGAAAATAAACTGTCTTCGGCCAACCGAACGACAATGAACAAAAGAATCAATGTTCAATAAGAATTCTTATTATGCAAAATAACCTACCCTTCCAACCTCAGAACTCCAACGTTTAAATAGGAAAACTAAAGAAATAAACATGGAATGAAATCCCAACAATAAAGGAAAAGATAAACATCAAAACAAAACAAAATAAATAACTTTAATAAACTGGTTGGAAGGGTGACGATAAAACCAGCTACTCATCTAGCCACGAGTTGACGGGTCGGACTCTAAGCTATCACTTCCGAAGTAGACCCGGATCCGTATCACAGGCATTCTAAACTTATGCCAAAAATCATCGAAGGGCATGAACACCTATGTGCTACATAGAAGGGAATGGAGTCATGCAATACCTTGTAAACAAGTCCAAAACCGCCCTCTCCAAGTTTGTTGTCCATTGAAAAGTTGTTTATAGCTTTAACTAATGTTGGCAAGCCAAATAGTGGTAGCTCTAGATCTTCATTACCACTTAAGTATTCAGGATCATGTACACATTCGTCTCCCGGTGTCCCTATGAAGTGCGACGGACAATGTTGGGTTGGTTGATTATAAACATTTTCTTTCAAACATCAAACCAGTTTATGATAATTTAGTGTCAGAAATATGATTATGTAGTGATGTTTTTTATTTAATCAAAAATTTAGTGATGCTTTTATGATTATTCAACAGGTTTTCTGTGATTCAAATTATGAACCAAGGTTGAGAAGGGGGAGGTCTTGGGTTCAAGTCCCAGAGACGAAAGGAATAAGAGAAATTTGTCGTTCAAAAAAAAAATCTAAAAACTACACTTGTCCATTGAAGAACACCAAGTTAATACGAGGGTTAGTTTGTGGTTAGTGTCTCGTTCAAACAAGGTTAATATTCTTTCTTCCTCGACAAACAACTGTGATGATCCTACAAAACAATCGACACACCGTGAAGCTCGTTACAAGGAACAAAACGATCGACACATCGTGAAGCTCGTTACAAAGAGAAGAATAAGGGGTTCTCCTTGTAACCTCCCTCCGGTATGAGAATAAGAACTTGTTTTACGGATAAAAGTGTGTATATTAAGTGAGAGACCAAGAGAGCGATCCTTAAACCTGTAGATGAAGTTATCTATTTATAGCCTAAGAGAGTTGTGAAGTAGGTGGGCTGATGGGCCTTGGGCCTAAAGACGATAACAATGAATATCGTCTTTGCCTCTTGGAGCACAACCGTTAGTGCTCACAGGCGAAAGGGTAGTTGGCGCACGCTGAATAGATCCACGTGGCCTGGTAGTTGTCCTTGTTTTCTGGTTTGTCATCAGCAATTCAGTGGAGATCATGGAGCAGTGGTCAGCGCACGATGATTGGTGACACGTATCCGTCCTTGTGTAACACTCTAACCCGTTTTAAATAATATCTTAATAAATTCGGATAATTAGGTCCTAGATTTTTTTAAACATAGAACTTATACGTCTGGGATAACTGACAACCCAGGCGATCAACATAACAAATTATTACACTTAATTTGTATTTTACAATAGTCAAGTTTTTAAGTTCGAAAACTTCGACACGCATGATCATGCTTTAACCTTCTTATGATCGTCTCCAAAGAGATAATGGTTTAATAGTGTCCGGTTCTTTGCGTGCTTGGTCGTACATCCAGTCCCCGCAAATAGATGTCACCTATAACACAACATCCCAAGAATTAGAAATTACACTGGGTAAATGTGTTAAACGAACTCGTATAACGAAATAATAAAACAAAATATTATTTTTTTTTTACCAAAACTTATACTATTCAGTCTGAACCCATTTTAAATCATTCGGAATTCATCTTTTAACATAACTAAACCATGACCCATTACCCGGATCTGTAATTCTTGAGTTTTACACTTTCATCAACCGATTTAAGCTTATGTTCGTTTGACCCGTTAAGGGGGCGTTATGCAATCTAATTCATACCTCCTATTTTCACATTAATGTTTTCATTATATCTTCCACCACAACTTCATTTGTAATGGGTTGTTCTAGGAAAACCTTTATATTCTCGATTTTACCCTCCGGTACGACGTTTACCATAATAATAGACATACCTCACTTGAGGGTAGTCTAATGTCCACCTTTAACTCAACCAACTCTATTCGGACCACAAGCCCTTATCAAGAGTTTGAGTCATTACACATACCTGGCGCGGTTCAAAGCAATGACCCGTTTTCAATACCTTGCAAATTCTTTTTACTAGTCATGTCAATACTTGCCCGTATAATAAGCTACACATACCTGGCGCGGTTCAAAGCAATGACCCGTTTTCAATACCTTGCAAATTCTTTTCACTAGTCATGTCAATACTTGCCCGTATAATAAGCTTACCTGTAAGTATGACACTTAACAATAACACGCGTTAAATACTACGCTCAAATGGTGATCCATATGACCCGTTCGGTCTTCTAATCATTATTGGTTTATTATTTAGACAACTATACAAGTCCTTATATCGTTTAAATCACTAACATGTGATTTACTTACGATATCACTTATTTGACCTATTATGACTTACGTCATCGGGTCTATCCTTTTTTTTGCAATCATTAGTTTAATCATTAACATGTGATTTACTTGTCTTTTTGCTCGCTCGACCCATTTTGGTTCGCGTCAGCAAATGTTTATACCAAAAACTTATTTTTACTCGCTCGACCATTTTGGTTCGCGTCAACAAGTGTTTATACAAAAAACTATATTTTTACTCGATCGACCCATTTCGGTTCGTGTCAGCAAGTGTTTTATGTCAAAAACTTATTTTTACTTGTTTGACCCGTTTTGATTCGCGTCAACAAGTGTTTATACCAAAAACTATATTTTTACTCGTTCGACCCATTTCGGTTCGCGTCAGCAAGTGTTTATACAAAAAAAACTATATATTTACTCGCTCGACCCATTTTGGTTCGCGTCAACAAGTGTTTTATGTCAAAAACTTATTTTTACTTGTTTGACCCGTTCTGATTCGCGTCAACAAGTGTTTATACCAAAAACTATAATTTTACTCGCTCGACCCATTTATGTTCGCGTCAGCAAGTGTTTTATGTCAAAAACTAATTTTTACTTGTTTGACTCGTTTTGGTTCGCGTCAACAAGTATTTATACCAAAAACTATATTTTTACTCGCTCGACCCATTTCAATTCGTGTCAGCAAGTGTTTTATGTTACAAACTTATTTTCACTTGTTTGACCCTTTTTGGTTCGCGTCAACAAGTGTTTATACCAAAAAACTATATTTTTATTCGCTCGACCCATTTCAGTTCGCGTCAGCAAGGGAAAAATGTCAAAAACTTATTTTCAGTTTTTAACCCGTTTTGGTTCGCGTCAACAAGTCTTTTAACCAAAAACTATATTTTTACTCGCTCGACCCATTTCGGTTCGCATCAGCAAATGTTTTAATGTTTTATGACAAAAACTTATTTTTAAGCTTTGGTCTTATATGTTACATTTGTATTGGCCCAAGTTAACAACCCAAAAAGTGTTTAGGCCCAAGAGTTTGAAGAATTTAATAAAGATCTATACATATCCTCTGGCCGACTCCCATCCTCATTATGCGACATCTGTTGGAATTCCGCATTGGTTTTGTGTCACATGGTTCCATTGAAGAGAAATTTGGGAATTGAGGTCAAATATGAAGAAGAGGGGTAAATGGATTTTCCATGATTTATTTTTCTATTCATGTAGAGACATGAAAGAAGGTTCTAAAGGGTCATGAATTTCACAAATCCATTTCCTTGTTCGTATCTCTTTGTTTTCCAGATTTTAGTTTGGTTATCCGCTTTTTGTGTGTTTTATTGTTTAGATTTACAAGAATGAGAGGTTCTTAAAAGGAGAAATTGAATGAGTCACTGTTTCTATTAATAGAATCCATGGTTGCACAATAAGATCTTTTGAAGTTGTCAAGTGAAGAAGATGACACTTTTAATGAAACAGAAGATGAAAATGAGTTGGATTGTGTCAAATGAGTGTTGATAATGGAGTTTCAAATGGTTTTGTTTTTGTTTTATTAAAAATAAAAGAAATAGTATTTTAACTAAAAGTACCCATTTCGGTAAATATTTTATAAAACACCCATTTTGGTGAGAAGTTTTCTCCACACCTCCCATTTGAAAAAAAAAACACTCTGGACTAACGGCTAATTTGATAACAACTAGTGGACAACAATCGCTCTTGGTTTATGTATCGGTATAAATATTTTCAACCAGTTTGTTTCATTATAAAACCTTTATCAAAACATGAATAAAAAATTGACATGTATAAAGGAAAGCCAAATAACACTATTGTTTATTTGTTTGGTAAATAAATAAATAATAAACATACGTCTAAACAAAAAGCAAACGAAAAGCATGGAGCACTATATTTTATCTATGTAGAAAACTCCTTTATCTAAGGATGATATTGTAATTTCATGCATCAAGCTAAAAGCTACTGTTCATCGTAAGTTTTAATTCATATGTATAATATTCATCATCTACTAATCTGTAATTCTGTATACATAGTGTGATGGCTTATTTGCAATCGAGCAACCATACAAAAATCAATTTTGCGATTTGAAATATTGAATCTCTGATATTCTTGATTTTGATTTGATATTGTCGATTGATGAATTTTAGGTCATCTAGTATCTCAACAAAAGTAGATGCATTTTTTTGTGAATTATAAAAATTTAAAGGGGGGCTCGACTTTCAAGTTAGCTTAGGGCCTCTAAAAATGTTGTAACGGCCCTGATGAACACCCTGAATCAGTGAATAAAAAAACACGTCTTTTACCGGTCTGAAGAAAAATGAGGTTTAATTATTATTAATATGAAGTCAGGCAAATTGTCCCAAACCTGGAACACAAATTACAATCAGGTCTTCCTTCATCCTCGTGTATTGTTTTCTCAACAAGGTACACGTTTGATAATTGATTCATCACATCTCAATTAATCATTTTCAAGTTAAGGCATCTTTGTTTAACATGTGACCTAAGAGTTAACCACGTTTGATATAGATTTTAAAGTAACTGAGTTTCGATTGTACTTCCGAGTTCCGTAACCTCATTTTTATGGTTGAATATGCCCATCACATGCTTAACATGTGACCTAAGAGTTAACCATGTGGACTGAAATCACAATAAATTGAATTGTTGGTGTGTAAATTGCAAGGCTTTCCAAATTTATGAAATATTGCAATCAGCAATAAACCATTGGACCAACACAACAATTTACTCAATGTATTGAGACTTCAGCATTTGTCACCAAAAATCCTTCGATGGCAACGTTTACTATTTGACTTTAGAAGTCAAGCGACTAGATTTGTTTTTTTTATTTAAACTGTTAAACTGATGTTTGGAGAATTTATATATGATTTTTTTTTGCACAAACGTAGGCAAGAATCATAAGATATCACCAGGTATTCCCACCAGTTTTCGTTTATACCTTTTCTTTCGATTGCAAGTAAGAACACACTTTGTTTCAGAGGTACAATTTGTTGTTACATCTAAACCCATATATACACTTTGATGATCATTGACACTTTTTTTTGTTCTAACTGTGTAGTAATCACACCAGATGTTAAGGTGGAGGACCAGATGTTAAGCATGTGATGGGCCCACCACCTCTGGTCCTCCATGATGGATGGGTTTAGGAATGTGATTTATGTCACACCCTGTCTTTTGCGGAAGCGTATGATGTGTGACTGGTTTGCTATCATTGCATTCAATCATAATAAACAACTACATGCTTTAAAACAAAGTTCATCCATTCAGAAAATTTGAGTGTTACAAACACTTGATACTTAAGTTGTTACAACACAACCTTTGACTATTTTACAAACCAACAAAAGTGGATGACATCTAAACTTGAAATTTACTCCTAGTTATGACACTCGCGCCCAAGATCCATCATGTCACCTGAAATACATGTAATTTTGGAAAACATCAACAAAAGTTGAGCGAGTTCATGCGTTTTGCATACCTTGTATGAAAACATGGTATGTATCTTGTGTAAATAATGTATTCTTGTGAAATAAAGTATTCTTGTGTAAATCAAGTTTTCTTGTGTAAATCAAGTTTTCTTGTGTACACTAGGTACTAAATGAATGTTTGTACAAGGACATTAAGGCACAGGGAGCACTCGTAATGGCTCCTTAAAGGCATGTGAGGACATAGGGAGTATTAGTATTGGCTCCTTTAGGATATGGGGAGTACTTGTTATGACTCCTTGTATGTGTTGGACTCTGTATGCCCAAGACACGTATTAAATTGATGTGGCTAGTACGTTATGATCCAAGTCGAGTCATACCCAATAACAAGCTAGACAAACATTTATATTATTTATTTGTGATATGATCAAACAAATAAATATTAACACTTACAATATTTAGAAATTGGTGTTCTAAATAATTACACTTGAGAAACCAATAAATTATATGGATAATTTATTTTGAGAGAATATTTTATTTTGTTATTTAATGGGTTAAATAACATTTTAAAAGATTGTATAAAGTCTTGCATTTATGTAGTGTTATATTTATAAAAGTTATAAATATATAAACCAAGACTTGAATTTTATAAAAGAAATCTGATTTTTTTTATATATAATAAAGAAGTGCCCCCCCCCCCCCCCCCGTTTTGTCTTACCAAGATAAGATCTTGGTCCAATCACATTTCATGCATTTTTGCATGTGTAGAAGCCTCTTGATTGGGTGGTCTTTCCAAGACCATTTTGGTCCAATTAGCTTACATGCAATTGCATGTGTTAGGAGACTCTTGATTGGGCAAAGGGGAGGTGATGCTTTCTCTCAAGTTTTATAAACATTATGGATGATAAAAAATGAAAGCAAGACATAGAGAATTGCTCTCAAATTTTCGGTCATAAGGGGTATCCTTCAAGTGTTTGGTTTTGATTTTTAGTGTTGAAATCCTAGCTACAATCGTAGTGTTTGTTGGAAGCTTGGGGTATACAAGCTTGAGGCCTTCTACTCTTGAAGGCAACCATTCAAGAAACATCATCCGTTTCATCATCCTATTACTCCAAGAAGGTAGTATTCTTAACACCCTATGGTTGTGTTTGATAGTATGCTATTTCATATATGGATCCGGGTTTTGGGATTTTGCATATAAATGGTTTTATATCTTTTAAAAGTAACATGTTTTAAACATTTTTTCCGCTGCGTTTTAATTTCATATGGATGAAATTGCTTTGATAAACATGTTAAAATCCCATCAATGGCATCTAGAGCCGCTTATATGAGTGCATACTTCAATAGATTAAAATTTTCGGGTTTCGGGTTTGAATAAAACACTATGGCCGAAAATTTTAACATGGTTAACCCTTTGTTTTTCAAGATTATTTTCTTACATGCATAAGGGAATCTTGAAAAATTATTTCATATGGATGATTTGTTTGTTTGGACAAAACTTACCTTTTCGGTTCTTTGAACATAGCCGAAAATGTTAATAAAAGGGAACCATTTTTTTATGCTTCTTGAAATTAATATATATATATTTGGATATATATTTTGGTGCATATGACCTAGCCATGACCTTGTGTTGAATGATTGTGTTGTTTTTATTTAATTTATTATTTCAATGGGTTGTAATAATTATTATTTTGTTCTTCCATTTGTAAGATATGTAATTTATTTATTTTCATTTGGTATGTAAAATAAATAGATTAGGTGCATTTTATTTCACTAGAAAAATGTATTAGGATATATTTTGTAAAAGAAGATGCACACAAAAATGTGGTTTTGGTTTGGACCATAATATTCGGTCCAAAGAACTTCATCGTTCTCAACGTGATTTTAACCCGATAACCAAAACACATTTTTGAAGTCCAAAGGAGTTTGGAGCTGAAAGTAAAAGACTTTTAGAAGCTCAAAGAAGGTGTACAAATCACAACACAAGAAGGAGACTTGAAGCATTTGGATGCGGGATCAAGTGGGAGTTCAACGACACACTACTTGTGTCATTTTTCACCCCTTAGGAAGGACCTTTTGGCACACTTGTTTCGGCTAACAAGTGTTGTCAAATTAGTTGGCTATGGTTATGCACCTATTGTTATGTATGTTATGCTTGTGTGGTTGTTTATTTTGTTGTTTAGATGATATGTGGATATGCATGACTTAACAAACTAATAATCAACAACAAGCGAAAAATTGGTTCTTGACAAAATCATTAAAATGTTTAATAAAGGTTTTATTAAAAATTAATGATTTTATAATAAAATGGGTTTTATTAAAAAGAACCTTGAAAATTAGTTTTCACTAAAGTACCATTGATTTGAATGCATGCAAATGTATGGTACATAATATTTTCTAAACTAGAATTTTGAAATATTTAAAACCCTTTTATAAAACAAGTCAAACACCATCCTTTTATACAACACTCGAAACACTTGGGAACTCTTATTGTGGGATAAAGGTCACCTAACCACATTTGAGGGAACTTGTATGTTCGAGGTGGGTTTACCATGTTTGTGGGATAAAGGTCACCTAACCACTTATGTGAATAAACTCACACGTGTGTGTAAGTTGGACGACTTGATTTGGAAACCATGAACTTAGGGTCACCGAAGCATGGGGAACAAAGGTGTTGATGGGATTAAACATGCCAACTAAACATAAATATGTTTAACCGATCCCATATGGCTAGAAATTGCAAAGAGTTGCAATTGTCAAACGTTGACTACCTTGTTAATTTAAATAGAGGGATAAAGGTCACCTAACCAATATTTAAATGTAACGTTGGATTCTAGATTTTAATTATTAATTGTCTTTAAGACACAAAAGGGTATTAATGATTAAAATATAATAATATCGAAAATACTAAAATTGAACTTGTTAAATTTTGTAGATGGCCGCTAACAATGCAAACCCGACTAACCAAATCGTCCGAAACCTATCATTAAGAACCATCCTTGAAAAGGATCGTCTCAACCATAACAACTTCATGGATTGGTTTCGAAACTTGAGAATCGTTCTCAAGCAAGAGAAGATATCCTATGTGTTGGACGATCCTATTCCCGATGAACCTAACGTGGAAGATGTGGAAGCCTACAACGATTGGGTTAAGTATACCGAGGACTCCATGCAAGCCTCATGCCTCATGTTGGGAACTATGATTCCCGAAATTCAAAAGGATTTTGAACATCATGGGGCATACGATATGATTACCCAGTTAAAGGAAATGTTCCTACAACAAGCAAGGGTAGAACGCTTCGAAACTGTTCGGGCGCTTCATGCATGTCGAATGGAGGAAACCCAATCGGTATCATCTTATGTCCTTAAGATGAAAAGCCACATTGATCGCCTCGAAAGGCTAAATTGTCCCGTCTCTAAAGAGTTGGCTACAGATTTGATCCTCAACTCTTTAACAAAGAAATTTGAGAGTTTTGTAATGAATTACAACATGAATGGATGGGACAAGAGCATTGGTGAACTTCATGCAATGCTTAAAATGGCCGAAGCGGGAATGGGCAAAAAGGCTTTACCCGTCCTAGCGATTAATGAAGGAGGCAACAAGAAGAGGCCCCACCCCGATTCTAAAGCAAACTATGCTAAAAGAAAGGGACACGTCAAGGGAAAGGGAAAAGGAAAAGGAAAAGCAAAACCAGAACCCGCCAAACCAAAAGAGAAGAAGCAAAAGGTTTCTACGAATGACCCATGTTTTGAATGTGGTGAGATAGGACATTGGAAGAGAAATTGTCCGACCTATCTCAAAGAGTTGAAAAACAAGAGGGATGCAGGGCAAACCTCAAGTACTATCTTTATGATACATGTTGAGCTTAATGTTATTTCTTCTAACACATGGGTACTAGATACCGGATGTGGAACTCATATTTGCAATTCGTTGCAGGGGTTCAGAAGAAGTAGACATTATAAGAAGGGAGACACTAGTCTCTTTATGGGCAACGGAGCAAAAGTTGAAGTCGAAGCTCAAGGAGACTACGTTTTAAAGCTTCCAAGTGGCTTGGAAGTTATTTTGAAAAATGATTTGTATGCTCCTAGTTTAACTAGGAACATAATTTCCGTTTCCCTTTTAAAACAATGTGGTTTTAATTTTGAATTTGTTAACCAAGACATTTATGTTTCTAAGAATGATGTGTTTTATTTTAAAGCTATGTCTTTAAATGGTATTTATGAATTAGATTATGATAACACATCATATGATAGCTCAATGTACCAAGTAACCAACAAGAAACTCAAAATGGATTTGAGTGATTCCTATCTTTGGCATTGTCGCCTTGGACATATAAGCAAGAATCGCATGCATACACTTCAAAGAAATGGTCTTCTGAATATAAATGAAGATAATTCATTTGATGTATGCGAATCTTGTTTACAAGGCAAAATGACCAAGACACCCTTTAGTGGAACTTTTGAAAGGGCTAAAGACTTACTAGGTATCATACATTCAGATGTATGTGGTCCTTTTAAGCCGTTGACTAGGAATGGTGAAAGATACTTCATTACCTTTACCGACGACTATAGTCGTTATGGTTATGTGTACTTACTAAGACACAAGGATGAAGCATTTGAAATGTTCAAAGACTTCAAAAGAGAAGTAGAAAATCAACTCAAGAAAACAATCAAAGTCCTTCGCACCGATAGAGGAGGTGAATACCTTAGTAATGCTTTTCAAGATCATCTTAGGAGTTGTGGGATTATCTCACAACTTACTCCACCAGGAACACCACAATACAATGGTGTGTCCGAAAGGAGAAATCGAACTCTATTAGATATGGTTTGATCTATGATGGCTAGAAGCACATTACCTCTATCATTTTGGGGTTACGCTTTGCTCTCCGCGGTTCGCATACTAAATATGGCCCCAACCAAGAAAGTGGAAAAGACACCTTTTGAAATATGGCATGGAAACCCTCCATCATTATCATTCTTAAGGGTTTGGGGTTGTGAAGCTTATGTTAAGCAATACACCCCAAATAAATTGGAAGTCCGATCCACTAAGTGTATCTTTGTAGGATATCCTAAAGATGATATAGGATATTATTTCTACGATCCAATCGAGCAAAAGGTATTTGTTGCTCGAAAGGGTAAGTTCTTAGAAGCTAAGTTCCTTATGGAAGGAACTAGTGGTAGAACAGTGGAACTTGAGGAGGATCAAGAACCACAAGACGATACACGTTTGGTTGATACTAGCACTCAACAACAGGTGGTTGAAAACGATCAAGAGATTGATCAGAACACACAAAATGTTCGCAGATCCGGTAGAATTAGTAATCCACCTGAAAGATATGGATTTTTCATGGATGGATGCTACATGGTAGATTCAGATGAACCAACCACATACCATGATGCAATGTCAAAATCCGATTGCGACAAATGGCTTGAAGCCATGAACATAGAGATGCAATCCATGTATGACAACCAAGTTTGGGAATTGGTTGTGCCACCACTTAACTCTAAAGTAGTTGGAAGTAAGTGGGTTTTCAAGAAGAAAACTGATATGCATGGTAACTTGGATACTTATAAAGCAAGACTTGTAGCAAAAGGTTTCACTCAAACTCAAGGAATTGATTATGATGAGACCTTCTCGCCTGTGGCGATGCTAAAGTCAATAAGGATATTATTTGCCATAGCTGCATATTATGACTATGAGATCTGGCAATTGGATGTCAAAACGGCTTTTCTTAATGGATATCTTGATGAACATGTCTATATGGTTCAGCCTGAAGGTTTTGTCGATCCAAAGCATCCTGACAAAGTACGCAAGTTAAAGAAATCAATCTATGGATTGAAACAAGCATCTAGAAGTTGGAATCACCGTTTTGATGAAGAAATTAAGAATTTTGGATTCATCAAGAACGGCGATGAAGCTTGTGTGTATAAGAAAGCTAGTGGGAGCATCATCACTTTCTTAGTACTGTATGTCGATGACATTCTACTATTTGGGAATGACATTCCAACCATGGAAGGTGTAAAAGCTTGGCTTGGAAGTTGTTTTTCCATTAAGGATCTTGGTGAAGTAGCCTACATTCTGGGAATAAAGGTCTATAGGGATAGATCAAGGCGCTTGATAGGTTTAAACCAAAGTGCATACATTGACAAAGTCTTGAATAGGTTCCAAATGGAGAACTCTAAGAGAGGTTTAGTACCTATTCAAAAGGGGACAATATTGAATACATCTCAATGTCCAAGCTCAAAGGATGAGCAAGAGAAAATGAAAAGAATCCCATATGCGTCAGCTATAGGATCCATCATGTATGCAATGATATGCACTAGACCGGACGTCTCATGCGCCTTGAGCATGACGAGTAGATACCAGCAAAATCCTGGTAACAGTCATTGGATGGCTGTTAAAAGCATATTGAAATATCTTAGGAGGACTAAGGATATGTTCTTAATATATGGATCTGGTGAGGAGGAACTCGTTGTAAAGGGTTACACGGACGAGAGTTTCCAAAACGATCGAAGTGATTTGATGTGTGTAAAATGCAACATATAAACTGCATCAAATGAGGCATAAAACTAACCCTTTTTTAGTACTAATATTGGAAAAAGAGTGTTTTTGTCTTCCTTTTGTATTTTCAGGATTAAATGAGCTCAAAAACGCAAAAGAAGCAAAAAGACAGCTAAATCCAACATAAATACAAAAAAAGGAGCATTAGTGGATTGCCCGAACCCTCAACGGCACCTTCCAAAGCAAAATAGAGAAAACAGAAGGCTGAACACGCCCCGTGCTCAGCCAGCACGGGGTCGTGCCCAAGAAGCAGCAGAAAAGACAAACCTATAGAAGCTTCTATTGCCCACCACGGGCCGTGCTCAGCGGACACGGGGGGCGTGCCGAAAGTACTGCAGGCGCATTAATTGTAATTGCGAATTACAATTAATGAAGAGAGAGAGTGTCAGACAGGCACGGGGCCGTGCCCAGCGGACACGGGGCCGTGCCCAGGCCTCTGTTCAGCCTATAAATAGGAGTGCTTGGTTTCATTGCAACTCATCCCTTGGCACACCACCTCTCTCACACTTCATCCACCACCCACCACCATCACAACACCATCATCCACCACCATCATCCATTGTCCATCATAGAGTGTGTGAGTCGTCTCGGGATCCAAGATTGATCGTAAGAGTTCTTGACAATCAAGGCCATGTTTGCCTAAGTCTCTTACATCACTTGGTGAAGACAAAGTGTCTAGTATAATACTTTTTATTTCTAATCTTTTGCACTTTTTATTTGGTTTTGTATTAATGACTTTAATAACTAGTTACTTATGTTGAAGGTGATCTTTCCTTATCGTTTGTCCGTGGTGTCTTGGCATTATTTTACTGTCTATATAAAATAAATGATTTTCACCATTCATATCTCCACGGTCTATATGGAGGTATGTTGGCTACCTGGTAGGGGGTTAAGGGAACGGTTTGGTAAAGGTCTTGCCATTGTTCAGCGTTTAGAGGTCCTGCAATGGACCTGGGTCACATTTAGTAGGACCTCCTTCAATACTTCATGGTATTGGATGGCGGGGGTCCAAACTCTTTGATCCCCTCATAAGTTAACTACTATTAATACTATAACCCGGCTATTTAGGACTGTATCCCTGCTGACTCAGACTACTTAGTCGAGGGTAACGTCACCGCCAAAAGCGGGGCCTACCACAATACTGCATTAATAACTTAATTCATTATCTTCCAATAATCCACCCCTTTAGGATTGTATCCCTGCTGACTCAAACTACTGGGGTGAGGGTAACGTCACCTTCAAAAGAGGGGCCTACTACAATAACTAAGATAATCTCTTAATTATGTGCAAAAGTGCGGAAATAATCAAAGGTTATACTAGATACGAGTCGGAACCAAGTGATTCATCTTGTCTATCTGTTTTTATTTTATTTTTATTTTCAGCAATTTAGTTAGTTTTTATTTTTCTTAGTTTAAAACATTTTTCCAACTTTTTATTTTGGTTAGACGTTGAGGATAAACCGGTACTAAAAGCTCTTGTGTCCTTGGACGACCTCGGTATCTTACCAACGCTATACTACACTCAACGATGGGTGCACTTGCCCATATGTGTGTTTAGTGTTAGTGAAATATCGTGTTTTATAAATTTAAAACTTGGCTAAAATAAGTGTTAAAAAGGGCTTAAAATATATACCTAAAATATACGACACTTTCACGCACATCAAGTTTTTGGCGCCGCTGCCGGGGACACAAGGATTTTAAGAAAGTTAGGAATCAACGGCCTAATCATCTTCTATTTTTCTTTTTATTTTTTTTAGGATTTTTCTTAGTTTTTCAGCTTCTGCAGATCTCAGCACGGGCCGTGCCCGCTGAACACGCCCACGTGCTCAATCATTGGAACTGGCAATCCTGTTTTACATCAGACAGTAAGCTGAACACGGGGCCGTGTCCACTCAACACGCCCCCGTGCCCAAGTTTCAGTTACTGAAAACAGAACCGTTAGATCCCGACGGTTGGTAATTTCTGACATAAACATGAGTGATAGTAATTATTTTTACTTTCGGCACTCTTATGGTACGTGGTGTCAATTATGTGGAGGCGAACATGAAGAAGTAAAATGCTACTTCCTAAATTATATGCCCCACTACATGGACCCACGATCTTTTCACAACCTTAAGAGGGGCGAAAGTAAAAATAAGCACTATTTCTCCCTCGAATGCGCCCAGCCAGATATTCTAGGGGAAATGTTCCTTAGCGAATTATTTCAACTAGAAGAGCTAATTCTGAAATGGATAGAAGAGCTTAGGAAGGATTTTATTAATCCGCCCCAAGACGATACCCATGAAGAAATGTTGGAACCGCATTCCGACAACCTCGTTGCTCCCGAAAATACCTTCGTACCTAGCAAAGACTTGGACGATAGTCGTCCCTGTGTCGATTGTGCCGTGAAGGACTCCCCATCGACTTCGTTCGGTGCATACATAGACCTGAGCGATTCGGCATATACCTTCTTTAACAAGAGCCCGGAAAAGGGTTGGACTTGTCCACCTAGAATGAAAATAGGAATTACCCTCACCGACAACCTCTTGCGTTCTCGCCTTAGTCTAGGACAATTAAGGTATATTAGGCACTTTGGGGTTGTTCCAACCAGTCAGGAACCACCCGATAAAAACAAATTCCTTAAACAAACTAGACAACTTCATAAATCTGTCCGTAGACACGGGGCCGTGCCCAGCCAACACGCCCCCGTGTCCATCGAAAGATTCCTTCCTGATCAGTACGTCAGAATACGGACAAACTGTGTCAGAGCTCCACCTGCACACGGGGCCGTGTCCACTGAACACGGGGCCGTGTCCAGGTTGCTGTCATTTTCTATAAATGCAGCCAAGAATTCTGCACATTTGGACCAACTTGGGACAGAGATTTGCAGGAATCTTCTCTCAAACTATCCTAGGTAAGTCTAAAAGAAGGTTCCAACAACCCATCTTGTCTCTTCCTCTTTTAGTAATTTCCTTCTTCTTCATCTTTCTCCAAGAACTACCATTGAAAGTTTGGAATTCCTCCAACTCTATGGTAGGGACAAATGAGTTTTGTTCAAAGAATCTTGGTAAAAACATGTTATGAAACATGGTTTTAAGTTATTAGTAGCCAAAAAGGACCTACAACATTCAGAAAATAACTTAAAAATACAAGTTTCCTTGTTCCAAAACTCTGCAGAAAGATGGACACGGGGCCGTGCTCAGTGAGCGCGGGGCCGTGTCCGGTCACTGTTTCATTAAATAAGCTATTTTTAGTTTATTTTTCGTAGGATGTCGAGTGAAAACAGCAATACATCTTCTGTGCATTCGCCAAACAACCGAAGAGGAAGAAGACCCTCTATTGAAGCTACACTTGTTCACTATGTGATAGCATTAAGGGAGGCTCTAGATGAAATGACTTCAGTAGAGGAGGTCCTTATCGACCGTATTAACGATCTTACGATGGGACTTGAAAGCAGCTTCCAAGAAATTAACCTCTTGCACCAGAGGTTAAATATTCTTGTAGCACCTCCAATGGAACCAGTCCTTCCTCAGCAGGATTGGAACCTGGCTCTCGGAATTAACAACCCTACCGGGTGGGAAGACTTTCCGGCGGAACCTCCCATGGAACACCAACAAGAGATCCCGGTGGAAGTTGAAGCCCCTCAAACTAATGCCAATGAGCCTTCTTTTCTCCTTCCAAGGGAGATAGAAGAATGGCTCGCCGACATTTGAGGAAATCCGCACTCGGAAGAAGGAGTTCACTAAGGCCTTGTTTAACCAAGATGGAGTATTTCTTGGAAATTTTGCTAAATTAAAATAAATTAAAGGCTAGGACTCCATGGTTTGTTATTTCTTTTATCTAGTTTTAATTTAGGATTATGTAAGTTTTCTCTATGATGAAATGAAATGATGGTTTTAATGTTTGGATGGTTTGTAATGAATAAAACACACTCATGGTGGTAAAGGATGAAAAGGAGAACGAGAAAAATGATCCCATGCACAAGAACAAGGCAACCCGACAATTTTCTCCCTTTCAGAAGGTTCAACACGGGCCGTGCCCAACCAACACGGCCCCGTGTTGAACCACCTGCAGAAAACGCCCAGTACAGGTAACTGGACACGGGCCGTGTTCACCCAACACGCCCCCGTGTCCAGACTTCTGTTTCTCTTATTTCAATTTTGTTACTGGCACTTGAACACGGGGCCGTGCCCGGATAACACGGGGCCGTGCTCAGTGCCCAGTAACACAAATTTTTGCTTTTTAAACACTATTTTACACATCTAATCAACCTAAAAATTTATTTTTGGGACACATTGAGGACAATGTGTAATTTAAGTGTGGGGGGGGGGGGGATGCTAAAACTTTGAATTTTGCAAGTCCTAAATACAAGCCTTACACAAAACTCTATTGGAACCGCTAATCACCCCAAATTTCTTTCAAAAATTTCATTTTTTTTACTTGTCTAGGTTTAACTCGGGAAATTCAAGCTCTCAAAAAGGTTATATTTTTACAAATTTACAACCGATAGCGTAGTGTTAAAAAGAACCAACATAAGAAAATTATGAAAAGGCATGACAAACTTATTTAAAATTTGATTATATATACTTGATCACATAAAAACCCATTCCCACAAAAGTGAGTTTTGAGCCTTTATTGAGCACTCAATTTCATACCATTTGACTAAATGCTCATTTTTCGTTTCTTGTGTGAATAGCCGCTTGGTTCTTACGACTCTAGAACTTGCCATGACAATACATTCCCGGTCCTTATCAACTTAAACCCGAGTAAGTAAATGATAGAGGCATTAGGACTAACCTTTTTCATTTCCACACCATTATTTTTCTTTTTCTTTTACCACCTACCCAAAAATCCCCCTAGTTAGCCCCTTTGAGCCTAAACCTTTTCGTTTCATCACCCAAAACAAAAACCATTTCACCCACCAAAACCTTTTTCATTTTTACCCTTTATTTTAGTAACAAGTTCGGTTCTTCGAAAAAAAAAAAAAAATGAAGCAAAAAGAAAATAAACAAACAAAGTAATCAAAAATAACTTTGTTTGAATAAAAGCTTCATCAAAAATAAAAGGTTGCAAAAATACGAAAACCGACACTTGTTACGCTTTTTAGCCCTTTTTCTACTAACCACTAACCCAACCACCTACCTTTAACCCTAGCCAACCCTTAACCCACAAAGTCCTCTTGATATCTACAAAGGTATAAAAGTTAAAAAGGAGGAGGATTGATTTCTTGGCAAGCCTATGGTAGGAGTAAGTTCCATGCCGCTCTCGAGTGATTCACTAAAAACACACCTTCGGCCGAGTGTGAGTGATTTCCCCGCGAGGTATGTGAACTTGTATATAAATAGAATTTTAAAAAGGCATGTTATGCCCAAATAAGTAATTTCTTTTATGAACAGTTCTAAATAAATCATTACGAATAGGAGTGTAAATAAATAAAAATAAAACCCTAAAAAGATCTTGGAAATCCCGACACTCTATGACAAGCCCAAAACCTTCTCTTCTACCTATTCCATTTGGGAGTGTAAGCCAAATATTAAAGAGTTTTGCTTGAGGACAAGCAAAAGTTCAAGTGTGGGGGTATTTGATGTGTGTAAAATGCAACATATAAACTGCATCAAATGAGGCATAAAACTAACCCTTTTTTAGTACTAATATTGGAAAAAGAGTGTTTTTGTCTTCCTTTTGTATTTTCAGGATTAAATGAGCTCAAAAACGCAAAAGAAGCAAAAAGACAGCTAAATCCAACATAAATACAAAAAAAGGAGCATTAGTGGATTGCCCGAACCCTCAACGGCACCTTCCAAAGCAAAATAGAGAAAACAGAAGGCTGAACACGCCCCGTGCTCAGCCAGCACGGGGTCGTGCCCAAGAAGCAGCAGAAAAGACAAACCTATAGAAGCTTCTATTGCCCACCACGGGCCGTGCTCAGCGGACACGGGGGGCGTGCCGAAAGTACTGCAGGCGCATTAATTGTAATTGCGAATTACAATTAATGAAGAGAGAGAGTGTCAGACAGGCACGGGGCCGTGCCCAGCGGACACGGGGCCGTGCCCAGGCCTCTGTTCAGCCTATAAATAGGAGTGCTTGGTTTCATTGCAACTCATCCCTTGGCACACCACCTCTCTCACACTTCATCCACCACCCACCACCATCACAACACCATCATCCACCACCATCATCCATTGTCCATCATAGAGTGTGTGAGTCGTCTCGGGATCCAAGATTGATCGTAAGAGTTCTTGACAATCAAGGCCATGTTTGCCTAAGTCTCTTACATCACTTGGTGAAGACAAAGTGTCTAGTATAATACTTTTTATTTCTAATCTTTTGCACTTTTTATTTGGTTTTGTATTAATGACTTTAATAACTAGTTACTTATGTTGAAGGTGATCTTTCCTTATCGTTTGTCCGTGGTGTCTTGGCATTATTTTACTGTCTATATAAAATAAATGATTTTCACCATTCATATCTCCACGGTCTATATGGAGGTATGTTGGCTACCTGGTAGGGGGTTAAGGGAACGGTTTGGTAAAGGTCTTGCCATTGTTCAGCGTTTAGAGGTCCTGCAATGGACCTGGGTCACATTTAGTAGGACCTCCTTCAATACTTCATGGTATTGGATGGCGGGGGTCCAAACTCTTTGATCCCCTCATAAGTTAACTACTATTAATACTATAACCCGGCTATTTAGGACTGTATCCCTGCTGACTCAGACTACTTAGTCGAGGGTAACGTCACCGCCAAAAGCGGGGCCTACCACAATACTGCATTAATAACTTAATTCATTATCTTCCAATAATCCACCCCTTTAGGATTGTATCCCTGCTGACTCAAACTACTGGGGTGAGGGTAACGTCACCTTCAAAAGAGGGGCCTACTACAATAACTAAGATAATCTCTTAATTATGTGCAAAAGTGCGGAAATAATCAAAGGTTATACTAGATACGAGTCGGAACCAAGTGATTCATCTTGTCTATCTGTTTTTATTTTATTTTTATTTTCAGCAATTTAGTTAGTTTTTATTTTTCTTAGTTTAAAACATTTTTCCAACTTTTTATTTTGGTTAGACGTTGAGGATAAACCAGTACTAAAAGCTCTTGTGTCCTTGGACGACCTCGGTATCTTACCAACGCTATACTACACTCAACGATGGGTGCACTTGCCCATATGTGTGTTTAGTGTTAGTGAAATATCGTGTTTTATAAATTTAAAACTTGGCTAAAATAAGTGTTAAAAAGGGCTTAAAATATATACCTAAAATATACGACACTTTCACGCACATCATGATTCTCTATCACAATCGGGGTATGTCTTCATTTTAAATGGAGGAGCAGTCTCATGGAAGAGCTCAAAACAAGACGTGGTAGCATTGTCCACTACAGAATCAGAATACATCTCCGCTTCATTGGCAGCCCAGGAAGCTGCATGGTTGAAGAAATTCATTGCCGACCTAGGGGTAGTCCCTACCATTCAAGACCCCCTAGAGATCTTTTGTGATAACGAGGGTGAGATTGCTCAAATCAAGGAACCTCGTGCACACCAAAAGACTAGACATATTGAGCGGAGATTCAACTACATAAGGGATGAAGTTGAAAAAGGAAATATATGTATCCGCCAAGTTCACACCGATCAAAACATTGTGGATCCACTCACGAAGCTCCTTGACAGGGCAAAACATGAGGGTCATACATGTGCCTTATGACTTCGATATTCTAGTGATTGGATTTGATCAATTTTGTATTTGGATATTGAAACAATTGTTATTTTAACTCTTTTATGGTATTTTGAGTTATGTTTCATATTAGCATGTTTAAATCCATGAATAAGTTACTTATTCTAAATGTCCGTAGTCGATCATACTTGTGGGAACAAATATGAATGTAAGACTAATATGAATTTGGATTGGTGGATATTCATTAGATATGAATATAGAGCAAAGTGTTGCTACCAAAGTTCATAGATATTTGTGGGATACAAATATTGGACTGACTCGCTCTCAAATATTACTGCATGGAATCATTTGTGATTGATCATAAGTAAATTTTGAGTAAAGGAGAATATCATAGTATCCTCTGACCTGAGATACATATTGGGTCTTGATATTCACCAAGTATTATACCTTGACCTAGTTCTTAGCTGTCTGTAGCAAGGCAGTACACAAGGCTAAACTCAGGTGTGGTGCAAGGTGATTGTGAGAGACGTATGTAGTCAAGAAGGGATTTGTTCCTCTTATTCGTTGAGAGTAAGATGTCTAAGGCCTGATAAAGTTAAATCAACAGAGAGTGATCACTCTATGTCTCTGGATTTAACATGACATCTGTAACGAAAGGATAAATGATAGATTCACCTAAATCATATTCAAGTAAGGGACTTGAAAGGGATGATGTTATTGAATGGCAAATATAGTGTCACACCCCCAAAATCCACCTGCGGAGTACTACCGCTTGGAGGCGTGACTGACCAGGATCCAGCCACCAATCATATTGAACAAGCATATAGGTAGTTATAAAATCCAACCAATACAATTGGTGTTCAAACAAAACATAGTTAAGTTGCAAGCGGAAGCATAAGTCTTAAATCAAAACACAAGTTTAATTGTTTCAAAGTTTAACATGGCACACAGTCGTCCATGTCCCACAACGATCCTCCTCCATGCAAGCTCCAGCTAAGAACCTAAGGACCTGCAAAGCATGTAGTAACGAGTCAACAACAAGTTGAGTGAGTTCACGGTTGGGTGTTCGTTTTAAGTTGTTTCGAAAACAGTTTCCTTTAGCTGGCATCCTGCCGTGGGGGTTACCCCATAGTTAAAAACGTGACTTGTTCATTTCCGGTTACTCTGGCTATCCAGCCGTGGGGGCTACCCCGTGTTAGTTATCTGGCATTTCGGCCGTGGGGGCTACCCCATGTATACACTAGACTCGTTACCATATCGACTGCTGACTGTAGTCATGTTTATGTGCCCTGAACTGTCAATGTCTATCATCATTGACGTGCCAGTAGTCCATTAGTTCACGCCCGTCCTCTGCGGCACGGTGTGAGGTTTGTCAAACCTAAATAGCGCTATCTAACTAATGACCCGCTCGCCATTGGCCTCGGCGATTAAGTCGATACAAAGATGAGGGACTTCGTGATAGAGTTTTGGTCTAGTACGAGTTATCTGTCCGTGAGGACGAGGAATTACATTCCTGAACCTTTGCTGTCCTACCCAAGGAGGACGAGGAACCCATGTTCCTTAACCCCAAATTCCCGACCCCTGGGAATCCCATGCTTTGTAGAGGGTGTGAACTCACCTTGGTTTGCTCGGTAGAAACACAGAAAAGTCAAACAAGCAATATTGTGGCTACTCACGTCCTATCATAGTTGTATCATACAATTAGGTTCGTATTCAAGTAGTGCACGTATGGGATACACGTTTAATCATGGCAGTTCATCAACATTCACATTCAACAGTAACATATAAGGTCTGTACATTAGGCCCAAGAGTCCGGCCCAAACAATTAAGTCCGAAATGAGGTGCCAGCCCAAACAGCGAGTATCCGTGTATAGTCTCGAGTCGCAACTAGGCGTTTGCGACTCGCAACCGGAGTCGCAATCATGGTTTCGGTTCGTGCTGTTTTGGTCTCGAGTCGCAACCGGACTCGCAACTGTGGTTTCGAGTCACAAGGTTGGTGTGCTGATCACGTGTGGTTTCGAGTCGCAACCAGGTGTTTGCGACTCGCAATCTGTGTCGCAACCGGGGGTCTCGACTCGTCATGCTGTGGTTTCGAGTCGCAACAGGAGGTTTCGACTGGACATAGGCTGATTCGGTACAGTGTACTATCCAATAACATTCTGATTTCATGCAACATGATGTACTATCCACTTAAACATGTTTATTTGTCTAACAACTTACCAAATTGGATCAAACATAGCAGATTTCAAATATTCAAGCATGTTCATATCACATTCAAGTTGTTCTTCATATGTTCATGTCATGTTCATATCATATTCAAAACACATTCAACACATATTCGAATATTCATGTCTTCATTCAACACATGTTCATAAACTCTTGCATTTTCGGACAAGCATCATAAATCCTAAACTAGACAACAAGCTTATCTTGTAACAAAACATTTGTTCCATAATCTCATACATAAAAATCGGATGATCATGAATAGCCCTAAGCTCATCAAACAAACAAACACTTAATCACACATGAATCTTTAGCAAGCAAACCCATTGTCATCATCAACATCCGATTCACAAAACATCATCAAGCATACAACTACACTAGTTAAATCATATCATTCACACTATTATTTAACAACAACAAACATCATAAAATCACTAACCGATTGATGGGTTTCGAAGGTGAGTGTGAAGCTTTCAAACGGGTGTGTACGTGTGCCGATCCGCGAGCTCCTTGTGGTTACCGGTTTGAATCCGAGAATGAAGGAGAGGGTGTTGTGGCTTAGAGTTTTTGTGAGGGAGAAGGAGAGTGTGTGTGTGGGTGAGTGTAGGTTGCTCAAAAGAAAATGGCAACATGGCTAACACTAAGATATATATACTTGTTTCACCTTGTGCACCCTAATGGGCTTCGGATGAGGTGTACGGCCCAACCGGCCCATGTGTGGTGTGATGTTTACTCGAGACCACATGGTCTCGAGTCGGGTCCTTGTTGTTTCGGTACATAGACATACTCGCATACATACAATCACAAACATAACCATATAAGTCACATAAATCATTCATTAATTCATCAAATCAATTAGTCACTAATCGTTCAAGCATACAACGAAAGGTTCTAAATTTCGAGTTGTCACATCATCCCCAAGTTGAAAGAAATTTCGTCCCGAAATTTGGTAGGCACTCACTGAGGAAGCTAGTTAAGTTGTATGGTTTTCCCGGTTTTCCTGGGGTGTCACATCCACCCCCCGTTGATCTGGAATTTCGTCCCGAAATTCCGTAGCTTCGGCCTCAGTAGTGGGTGTACTGTTTGCGAACAGTTGGGGATACTTTTGTTTCATCTGATCTTCGCGCTCCCAGGTGAACTCTGGGCCGCGACGTGAGTTCCAACGAACTCGAACGAGAGGTATTCTGGTGCTCTTGAGGACCTTAATATCCCGGTCCGTGATTTCGACTGGTTCCTCGACGAATCGTAACTACTCGTCGATAGTGAGTTCCTTCAAAGGAACTACGTGGGTCTCATCTGACGGACACTTCTTCAGATTCGACACGTGAAAAACGTTGTGAACTGCACCGAGTTCCGCTGGTAGGTTCAGTCTGTAGGCCACCCTGCCTATTTTCTCAATGACTTCGAAAGGTCCAACGTATCGTGGGTTAAGTTTGCCGCGTTTACCAAAACGAACCACACCCTTCCAGGGTGAAACTTTGAGTAGTACCCGCTCCCCAACCTGGAGCTCAAGTGGTTTCCTGCCCATGTCGGCGTAAACTTTCTGACGTTCGCGAGCCGCCGTCATGCGTTTTCGTATCTGAGCGATTTGCTCGGTTGTATCTACCACATATTCTGGACCAGTGATCTGACTATCTCCCACCTCTGCCCAGCAAAGAGGAGACCGGCATTTACGTCCGTACAATGCCTCAAACGGAGCAGCTTTAATGCTGGTGTGGTAGCTGTTATTGTACGAGAATTCCACAAGTGGCAGATGCTTTTCCCAGCGGTTGCCAAAGTCGATTACACATGCACGAAGCATGTCTTCTAGGGTTTGAATAGTGCGCTCGGACTGCCCGTCCGTCTGAGGATGGTACGCTGTGCTCATGTCTAATCGTGAGCCGAAGGATTTGTGCATTGCTTGCCACAGCTCTGAAGGAAAGCGCGCATCTCGATCTGAGATAATAGAGGTGGGCACCCCGTGCCTCGAAACGACTTCTTTAAGGTATATTTCTGCAAGAGTGGAGAACTTATCCGTCTCCTTGATAGCCAAGAAGTGTGCAGATTTTGTGAGTCGATCCACGATCACCCAAATAGTATCGTTCCCGCGCTGGGATCTAGGTAGGCCAGTAACAAAATCCATGGAAATTTGCTCCCATTTCCACTGAGGTATCTCTGGTTGTTGGAGCAGGCCTGATGGTTTCTGGTATTCGGACTTGACTCTTGCACAAGTCAAACACTTGCTGACGTAAGTTGCTATGTGGGCCTTCATGCTAGGCCACCAGTACGTAGTCTTGATATCGTGGTACATTTTATCTGATCCAGGGTGCACTGAGTAGCGAGACTTGTGTGCTTCATCCATCACAAGCTCTCGTAGGTTGCCATAGAGTGGGACCCAAACGCGTCCCGTTACGTAGTAAGCACCGTCTTCCTTCTGTTCTAATCGTTGCCTTGATCCGCGTAGGGCTTCAGCCCTGACGTTTTCTGGTTTCAGTGCTTCTATCTGAGCAGCTCGTATTTGGGAGGGAAGACTAGAGTGGATCGTGAGTTGTAAAGCTCGCACGCGCTTTGGCGCAGTGTCCTTCCGACTGAGGGCGTCAGCCACAACATTGGCCTTGCCCGGGTGATACCTGATCGAGCACTCGTAGTCATTCAGTAGTTCGACCCATCGTCGTTGCCGCATATTCAGTTCCTTCTGCTTGAAGATATGCTCGAGGCTCCTGTGATCAGTGTAGATCGCGCACTTGGTACCATACAGGTAATGCCGCCACAACTTAAGTGCAAAGACAACAGCTCCCAGCTCTAAATCGTGCGTAGTGTAGTTCTTTTCATGAACCTTAAGTTGGCGTGAGGCGTAGGCTATAACTTTGTCTCGTTGCATCAACACGCAACCAAGACCTTGAATTGATGCGTCGCAGTAAACCACAAAGTCGTATGTGCCTTCTGGCAAGGAAAGGATAGGTGCGCTACAAAGTCTATCCTTTAGGTGCTGAAATGCCAACTCCTGTGCATTTCCCCAGCGATAAACAACGCCTTTCTGCGTTAGTGAGGTGAGAGGCTGTGCGATCTTAGAAAAATCCTTAATGAATCTCCGGTAGTATCCCGCCAAACCCAAGAATTGGCGAATTTCCTTTGGTGTACGAGGTGCAGGCCAGTTCTTAATCGAGTCTACCTTGGATGGATCAACGTGAATCCCATCCTTGTTTACCACGTGGCCTAGGAAATGGACTTCTCGAAGCCAGAAGTCGCATTTCGAGAACTTTGCATAAAGCTGTTCTGTTCGAAGGAGTTCCAGAATAAGTCGCAGATGCTGTTCGTGTTCCTCCTGACTCTTGGAATAGATCAGGATGTCGTCGATGAAGACTATAACGAACTTGTCCAGGTAAGGCTTTCACACTCGGTTCATCAAGTCCATGAAAACCGCAGGTGCGTTTGTCATCCCAAAAGGCATGACCAAAAACTCATAGTGCCCGTATCGAGTTCTGAAAGCTGTTTTGGAGACGTCCTCTTCCCGGACTCTCAGCTGGTGATAACCCGATCTCAAATCAATCTTCGAATAGTAGCTCGATCCTTGCAGCTGGTCGAATAAGTCGTCGATACGCGGTAGAGGATAACGGTTCTTCACCGTCACCTTGTTGAGTTCTCGGTAGTCGATGCACATTCTGAAGGTACCGTCTTTCTTCTTCACAAATAGCACTGGAGCTCCCCAGGGCGATGAGCTAGGACGAATAAAACCCTTATCCAGGAGCTCTTGTAGTTGCGTAGAGAGTTCCTTCAACTCTGATGGAGCCAATCGATAAGGTGCACGAGCTATAGGCGCAGCTCCAGGAGCTAGTTCAATCTGAAACTCGACTTGGCGATGAGGCGGAAGACCAGGTAATTCCTCAGGAAATACCTCTGGATAATCGCGTACAACTGGAAAATCTTCTATCTTCTTCTCTTTTTCTGAGATGTCAGTAACGAGAGCCAAAATGGCAGTGTGGCCCTTTCGCAAGCACTTTTGGGCCTTAAGGAGAGAAATGACGTTCTCAACAGCACTCCTCTTATCGCCATGAATCATGAGAGGTTCACCACCGGAACCTGGAATACGGACAATCTTCTCGTTGCAAAGAATCTCTGCTCGGTGTTGGGATAACCAATCCATCCCAATGACAACGTCGAAACTACTCAAGACAATAGGAATGAGGTCGATAGAGAAGGTCTGGTCAGCGAGAATAAGTCTACAACCCTTGGCTATGTTTGTGGCTTCTAAACTCTTACCATTTGCTAGCTCTACGGTGTGCTTGTTGTTCAAAGGGGTTGGAATACGCTTAAGCATTCGACTAACTTCTAGTGACATGTAGCTAGTATCGGCACCCGAATCAAATAAAACTGAAACATAAAAGTCGTCGAGAAGGAACTTACCCGCTACAACGTTGGGGTCATTCCTTGCTTCACCTTGGCCAATCACAAACACCCGCCCCCTGGCGCCATTGTTGTTGTTGTTCCCATTGTTACCATTCCCCTGATTGTTGTTATTGTTGTTGTTGTTGTTCTGGTTCCTGTTCAGTTGGGGACAATCTCTCTTGAAGTGGCCCTCAGCTCCACACTGAAAGCACCCTTTGTTATCACCTTGCTGCTGCTGCTGGCGCTGGTTCTGTTGAGCTTGATGACGATTCTGATTGGCGGGGTATAAGCTCCTGCAATCCTTTGCAGCGTGACCAGGCTTGTTGCACCGATGACAGTTGCCCCTGGTGCATGGCCCGCTGTGGTGCAGGCTGCAGCGATTGCATTTGGGGTGATTTCCTTTGTACCCACCATGGCTTTGACCACCAGACGATTGCTGATTAGGGCTCTTGTAGTCTTCAGTCTTTCTCTGCTGGGACTGAGACTGAACAGAAGTCGAACCCTTACTTGAAGTTCCATCCCATTTCCGTTTGTTGTCACTAGAGGTACCAGAAGTAGTTGCAGCACCTATGCGTTTTGGTAACTTGTTCTGCTCCACCGCTTGATCCGTGAGACGGTGAGCCAACTGAACAGTTTGCTGGTAGGTGGCGAGGTTCGCTGAAGTCATATGACTCTGGATTTCCGGCACTAAGCCCTGAAGAAACAGTTCGATGCGTTTGATGGGAGGGTCCACCATAGTAGGGCACAGAATTGCCAGTTCGTTTGACCTTTTCACATAAGCTTCAATTTCGGACCCCGTCATCTTGAGGTTGAAGAACTCCACCTCTAGTTTGTGAATCTCATCCCGACTGCAGTATTCTTCCTTGATCATCTCCTTAAAAGTTTCCCAAGGGGTGGCGTTGGCAGCAACCAACCCTAGCATCTGAACTTGAGCGTTCCACCATGTGAGGGCTAAACCCTCGAGAGTACCAGTAGCATACTTCACCCTGCGCGCCTCAGGGCATTCGCACATTTCGAAGACAGATTCTAGTTTCTCAAACCAGTGTAGGAGACCTACTGCTCCTTCAGTGCCGCTAAAAGTAGTTGGTCGGCAGTCCATGAAAGTCTTAAAAGTGCACACGGGTGGCTGAACGTGCTGACCTATCGTAAGTGAAAGAAAAGACAGAGTTTAACACAAAGGTTGGTTCACGAGAGTAGGATCCTAAAGATCCTAGAATGAGTTCGGACTGCAGGATATACCTCCTGCGTGTGCAGCTGCAAGTGCTGCGGCAACTCGTTCGTTGATCAGAGCCGTCAACTGGGCTTGTGTCAGGTTAACGCGTCCAGACATGATCTTCATATCAAGAAGAACGTGAGTGAGAGGGGTTCGCGAAAGTACGACGTCAGAAGTGAGTAAGTGCACACGTGTTCAAGCAACAATAGTTATACTAACCAAGCATACCATGAGCAATGTACTATGTATCTAACAAGTAGGTAATATATACGCATATCATATCACCTAGAATGTCGAGCCTTGCATGTGGAGTGAAGCATCGTTGTGGACCGTTGAGCACTGTGGTTTCGAGTCGCAACAGGAGGTTTCGACTGGACATAGGCTGATTCGGTACAGTGTACTATCCAATAACATTCTGATTTCATGCAACATGATGTACTATCCACTTAAACATGTTTATTTGTCTAACAACTTACCAAATTGGATCAAACATAGCAGATTTCAAATATTCAAGCATGTTCATATCACATTCAAGTTGTTCTTCATATGTTCATGTCATGTTCATATCATATTCAAAACACATTCAACACATATTCGAATATTCATGTCTTCATTCAACACATGTTCATAAACTCTTGCATTTTCGGACAAGCATCATAAATCCTAAACTAGACAACAAGCTTATCTTGTAACAAAACATTTGTTCCATAATCTCATACATAAAAATCGGATGATCATGAATAGCCCTAAGCTCATCAAACAAACAAACACTTAATCACACATGAATCTTTAGCAAGCAAACCCATTATCATCATCAACATCCGATTCACAAAACATCATCAAGCATACAACTACACTAGTTAAATCATATCATTCACACTATTATTTAACAACAACAAACATCATAAAATCACTAACCGATTGATGGGTTTCGAAGGTGAGTGTGAAGCTTTCAAACGGGTGTGTACGTGTGCCGATCCGCGAGCTCCTTGTGGTTACCGGTTTGAATCCGAGAATGAAGGAGAGGGTGTTGTGGCTTAGAGTTTTTGTGAGGGAGAAGGAGAGTGTGTGTGTGGGTGAGTGTAGGTTGCTCAAAAGAAAATGGCAACATGGCTAACACTAAGATATATATACTTGTTTCACCTTGTGCACCCTAATGGGCTTCGGATGAGGTGTACGGCCCAACCGGCCCATGTGTGGTGTGATGTTTACTCGAGACCACATGGTCTCGAGTCGGGTCCTTGTTGTTTCGGTACATAGACATACTCGCATACATACAATCACAAACATAACCATATATGTCACATAAATCATTCATTAATTCATCAAATCAATTAGTCACTAATCGTTCAAGCATACAACGAAAGGTTCTAAATTTCGAGTTGTCACATATAGTCATACGTATTGGGGGTAGTAAACCGTAGTTAGGCGTCATTTACTGCTTGCATCAATCTTCTATGTATCTTGTGCAAGTGGGAGATTGTTGGACTCTGTATGCCCAAGACACATATTAAATTGATGTGGCTAGTACGTTATGATCCAAGTCGAGTCATACCCAATAACAAGCTAGACAAACACTTATATTATTTATTTGTGATATGATCAAACAAATAAATATTAACACTTAAATATTTAGAAATTGGTGTTCTAAATAATTACACTTGAGAAACCAATAAATTATATGGATAATTTATTTTGAGAGAATATTTTATTTTGTTATTTAATGGGTTAAATAACATTTTAAAAGGTTGTATAAAGTCTTGCATTTATGTAGTGTTATATTTATAAAAGTTATAAATATATAAACCAAGACTTGAATTTTATAAAAGAAATCTGATTTTTTTTATATATAATAAAGAAGTCTTGGTTTATATATTTATAACTTTTATGGTATTTTGAGTTATGTTTCATATTAGCATGTTTAAATCCATGAATAAGTTACTTATTCTGAATGTCCGTAGTCGATCATACTTGTGGGAACAAATATGAATGTAAGACTAATATGAATTTGGATTGGTGGATATTCATTAGATATGAATATAGAGCAAAGTGTTGCTACCAAAGTTCATAGATATTTGTGGGATACAAATATTGGACTGACTCGCTCTCAAATATTACTGCATGGAATCATTTGTGATTGATCATAAGTAAATTTTGAGTAAAGGCGAATATCATAGTATCCTCTGACCTGAGATACATATTGGGTCTTGATATTCACCAAGTATTATACCTTGACCTAGTTCTTAGCTGTCTGTAGCAAGGCAGTACACAAGGCTAAACTCAGGTGTGGTGCAAGGTGATTGTGAGAGACGTATGTAGTCAAGAAGGGATTTGTTCCTCTTATTCGTTGAGAGTAAGATGTCTAAGGCCTGATAAAGTTAAATCAACAGAGAGTGATCACTCTATGTCTCTGGATTTAACATGACATCTGTAACGAAAGGATAAATGATAGATTCACCTAAATCATATTCAAGTAAGGGACTTGAAAGGGATGATGTTATTGAATGGCAAATATAGTCATACGTATTGGGGGTAGTAAACCGTAGTTAGGCGTCATTTACTGCTTGCATCAATCTTCTATGTATCTTGTGCAAGTGGGAGATTGTTGGACTCTGTATGCCCAAGACACATATTAAATTGATGTGGCTAGTACGTTATGATCCAAGTCGAGTCATACCCAATAACAAGCTAGACAAACACTTATATTATTTATTTGTGATATGATCAAACAAATAAATATTAACACTTACAATATTTAGAAATTGGTGTTCTAAATAATTACACTTGAGAAACCAATAAATTATATGGATAATTTATTTTGAGAGAATATTTTATTTTGTTATTTAATGGGTTAAATAACATTTTAAAAGGTTGTATAAAGTCTTGCATTTATGTAGTGTTATATTTATAAAAGTTATAAATATATAAACCAAGACTTGAATTTTATAAAAGAAATCTGATTTTTTTTATATATAATAAAGAAGTCTTGGTTTATATATTTATAACTTTTATGGTATTTTGAGTTATGTTTCATATTAGCATGTTTAAATCCATGAATAAGTTACTTATTCTGAATGTCCGTAGTCGATCATACTTGTGGGAACAAATATGAATGTAAGACTAATATGAATTTGGATTGGTGGATATTCATTAGATATGAATATAGAGCAAAGTGTTGCTACCAAAGTTCATAGATATTTGTGGGATACAAATATTGGACTGACTCGCTCTCAAATATTACTGCATGGAATCATTTGTGATTGATCATAAGTAAATTTTGAGTAAAGGCGAATATCATAGTATCCTCTGACCTGAGATACATATTGGGTCTTGATATTCACCAAGTATTATACCTTGACCTAGTTCTTAGCTGTCTGTAGCAAGGCAGTACACAAGGCTAAACTCAGGTGTGGTGCAAGGTGATTGTGAGAGACGTATGTAGTCAAGAAGGGATTTGTTCCTCTTATTCGTTGAGAGTAAGATGTCTAAGGCCTGATAAAGTTAAATCAACAGAGAGTGATCACTCTATGTCTCTGGATTTAACATGACATCTGTAACGAAAGGATAAATGATAGATTCACCTAAATCATATTCAAGTAAGGGACTTGAAAGGGATGATGTTATTGAATGGCAAATATAGTCATACGTATTGGGGGTAGTAAACCGTAGTTAGGCGTCATTTACTGCTTGCATCAATCTTCTATGTATCTTGTGCAAGTGGGAGATTGTTGGACTCTGTATGCCCAAGACACATATTAAATTGATGTGGCTAGTACGTTATGATCCAAGTCGAGTCATACCCAATAACAAGCTAGACAAACACTTATATTATTTATTTGTGATATGATCAAACAAATAAATATTAACACTTACAATATTTAGAAATTGGTGTTCTAAATAATTACACTTGAGAAACCAATAAATTATATGGATAATTTATTTTGAGAGAATATTTTATTTTGTTATTTAATGGGTTAAATAACATTTTAAAAGGTTGTATAAAGTCTTGCATTTATGTAGTGTTATATTTATAAAAGTTATAAATATATAAACCAAGACTTGAATTTTATAAAAGAAATCTGATTTTTTTTATATATAATAAAGAAGTCTTGGTTTATATATTTATAACTTTTATGGTATTTTGAGTTATGTTTCATATTAGCATGTTTAAATCCATGAATAAGTTACTTATTCTGAATGTCCGTAGTCGATCATACTTGTGGGAACAAATATGAATGTAAGACTAATATGAATTTGGATTGGTGGATATTCATTAGATATGAATATAGAGCAAAGTGTTGCTACCAAAGTTCATAGATATTTGTGGGATACAAATATTGGACTGACTCGCTCTCAAATATTACTGCATGGAATCATTTGTGATTGATCATAAGTAAATTTTGAGTAAAGGCGAATATCATAGTATCCTCTGACCTGAGATACATATTGGGTCTTGATATTCACCAAGTATTATACCTTGACCTAGTTCTTAGCTGTCTGTAGCAAGGCAGTACACAAGGCTAAACTCAGGTGTGGTGCAAGGTGATTGTGAGAGACGTATGTAGTCAAGAAGGGATTTGTTCCTCTTATTCGTTGAGAGTAAGATGTCTAAGGCCTGATAAAGTTAAATCAACAGAGAGTGATCACTCTATGTCTCTGGATTTAACATGACATCTGTAACGAAAGGATAAATGATAGATTCACCTAAATCATATTCAAGTAAGGGACTTGAAAGGGATGATGTTATTGAATGGCAAATATAGTCATACGTATTGGGGGTAGTAAACCGTAGTTAGGCGTCATTTACTGCTTGCATCAATCTTCTATGTATCTTGTGCAAGTGGGAGATTGTTGGACTCTGTATGCCCAAGACACATATTAAATTGATGTGGCTAGTACGTTATGATCCAAGTCGAGTCATACCCAATAACAAGCTAGACAAACACTTATATTATTTATTTGTGATATGATCAAACAAATAAATATTAACACTTACAATATTTAGAAATTGGTGTTCTAAATAATTACACTTGAGAAACCAATAAATTATATGGATAATTTATTTTGAGAGAATATTTTATTTTGTTATTTAATGGGTTAAATAACATTTTAAAAGGTTGTATAAAGTCTTGCATTTATGTAGTGTTATATTTATAAAAGTTATAAATATATAAACCAAGACTTGAATTTTATAAAAGAAATCTGATTTTTTTTATATATAATAAAGAAGTGGGCCGCCCCCCCCCCCCCCCCACCTTTTTTCTTACCAAGATAAGATCTTGGTCCAATCACATTTCATGCATTTTTGCATGTGTAGAAGCCTCTTGATTGGGTGGTCTTTCCAAGACCATTTTGGTCCAATTAGCTTACATGCAATTGCATGTGTTAGGAGACTCTTGATTGGACAAAGGGGAGGTGATGCTTTCTCTTAAGTTTTATAAACATTATGGATGATCAAAAATGAAAGCAAGACATAGAGAATTGCTCTCAAATTTTCGGTCATAAGGGGTATCCTTCAAGTGTTCGTTTTGATTTTTAGTGTTGAAATCCTAGCTACAATCGTAGTGTTTGTTGGAAGCTTGGGGTATACAAGCTTGAGGCCTTCTACTCTTGAAGGCAACCATTCAAGAAACATCATCTGTTTCATCATCCTATTAATCCAAGAAGGTAGTATTCTTAACACCCTATGGTTGTGTTTGATAGTATGCTATTTCATATATGGATCCGGGTTTTGGGATTTTGCATATAAATGGTTTTATATCTTTTAAAAGTAACATGTTTTAAACATTTTTTCCGCTGCGTTTTAATTTCATATGGATGAAATTGCTTTGATAAACATGTTAAAATCCCATCAGTATGTGTCGATTTCCCTCGACTGTGTCGATTAACCTCGACTGGGAATCCGAAGCACTTCTAGTTACTAGTTTTGACCATGAGTGGGGTTCGGCCGTACCCGTTAAATCTAACCCTCGTCCCTAATTAAAGAATGTTTTTAATGGCTTGGTACTAGTTTTCACCAAGACTTTATGGCATTTTTAGTATTAAGTCTATGCTCACATGATCTAGTATTTCATAGGCATTTCTTAAAACGCATCATACTTGGTACTCGTTCTCACCAAGAGTGCTTCTTGTATTTTTGTATTCTCAAATAGGATCATACTTGGTACTCGTTCTCACCAAGAGTGCTTCTGGTTATCATACCATTTGTAAATATCGTAATATTTGTAACATGTATTTCACCCCCCGAGAGTTATAAAACAAAAAAACAGTTAAGAGAAAAGGGGGAGCATGAACTCACAACTTTGGGTTCCTGCGTCGTAAACTTCACCGGATTTGCTTATCTAGCGTCATGACCTAAACGTGTTTATTAACGTCAGTCACTAGACTTGTTTCGCACAAGTACAAGTCACTATCTTTTGTATATGTGTTCTTGTGTTAAAAATAATTTATATTTTTAACTATGTGTCTTACTTATATTATTTCTCAAAAATAAATATAAGTATCTTGTATTTTGCACCCGTATTATGTATCTTGTATGTTGTATGTTGTATGTGTATTTTTGTGTTTTTACTTCTCAAGAGCATTTAGTGTATTTTTAAGTCCTAACACACTATTACGTATAATACATACTACATACACTTAGCACAAAATTTGTTGATCAATAAATATATATATTTTTCTCAAAAATATACGTACTTAATAACAATTTTTAATCTCGAAGAAATCATCATTTCTTATCACAAAAATTAGGGAAACCTTGGTAAATTTTCTAGACACATTTTTAGGGAATAAGTTTCTCAAAACTTATCTTTTTTCTAAGTGTCAAAATTTGTAAAAATTTTGGCAGAGTTTCCCCTAAAAATGGAGGTTTCCCATGTTTTCAAAACATGTGTTTATTTTCTTTTAAAACATCATCAACAATCAACAATTCATTTCTCATCCAACAAGTGTTAAAATCAAGTAAGTTACATGACAACATGAACTTGTTCTTTCTCAAAACTTGTAGTAACTTAGTAATGTCTCTAGTAGACTTAGTTACCCTTTAAAGTGTGTTTATTTCATCAAAAATTCCATTCTTGAAAAGATTTGGTGTTTACAACTTGTAAACATAATTTACAAAAATGTTTATTTATTAAACCTTCTTGTTTCTCTAGTGTTCTTATACTTGTTCTTCCACCAAAAATAATATAAGTTTATGTAAAATCATGATCTTCTAAAAATCACATTTTGAACTTGATTCTTTTTAGAAAATCATTTGCAAGTCTAGGGTTAACAAGGTTATCAACTCACTTTAATGATTATTTTTCAAGAAATAATTTTAATCTTCAAGTTCATGTGTTTACTAGAAGGTGATCATCACATGTTATTACATAATCACCTCCCACCTACTAGATTATGTGTTTAAACACCATCTAGCAAGCTTCATGTTATGTTCAACATCATCTTCTCAAGAAATCATCAAGCAAATATCATTCACATACCAAATAATATCATTTCATCCATATTTCCTCATATGTAAGTCTTATGTTTATGATTCAAGTTTATGTCTTTTGATGTTCTTATGATTTTCAACATAATACTTCTTTTAACCAAGCAAAATAGAAGTAAACAAGGGTTTAGATGATCTTACTACTAGCTTGAAGCTAGGGAAGAAACTAGATGAAGATCAAGTGGATAATAGCACACAAGAGAGGTCCTTCGAGATCCGTTGCTTGCAACCTTCCTAATTAGACCCGAGACACCTTAGAATCACCATAGATTGCTTGGGAATTAGCTAGAAAAATTATGGTAGTGTGGGGGTGTTTGGGCCGTAAGCTTCACGGGAGGGAGAGGAAGAAGTAAGTTGCTTGAATGGAGGTGATGGTCATGTTGGACTCTGTATGCCCAAGACACATATTAAATTGATGTGGCTAGTACGTTATGATCCAAGTCGAGTCATACCCAAATACAAGCTAGACAAACACTTATATTATTTATTTGTGATATGATCAAACAAATAAATATTAACACTAAGAGTATTTAGAAATTGGTTTTCTAAATAATTGCACTTGACAAACTAATAAATTATATGGATAATTTATTTTGAGAGAATATTTTATTTTGTTATTTAATGGGTTAAATAACTTAATAAAAGTTGTATAAAGTCTTGTGAACATATGATGTTATATTTTATAAAAGTTATAAAATACAAGACTTATATTATTTAAAAGAATTTTTTTTTAAATAAAGCAAGGCCGCCACCCCCCCCCCCATGGTGTTCTTCCCTAAAATTTTAGTCCAATAAAAATGCATGCAAATGCATGTGCTAGAAGAGATTTGATTGGGTGGTCTAACCAAGACCATTTTGGTCCAATGGGGCTTCATGCACTTGCATGTGTAAGTTGGCACATGATTGGTCAAGGAGGGTGGCAATTCTCTCTCATGGTTCTATAAATACTTAGATGAACTTGAAGAACTTGCAAGACTTGGATGACTTGAAAAACACTAGAGATTTCTCTCTAGAAATCGGCCAACATAAGGTTATGCATAAGGGTTTTTCAAGTTTGATTTTCAAGTGCATAAAACTCCATACTCTTCTCTCATAATTTCGGCCAAGGGTTGGTTCCAAGAGAGGGATTTTAGTGAGTTCATAAGTGTAGAAATCCTAGCTAAACACAAGGTGTTTGTTGGAAGGCTTGGGGTATACAAGCTTGAGGTCTTCTACACTTGAAGGCAACCGTTCAAGAAGCATCATTCGTTTCATTTCTCTTTACTCCTTGGAAGGTAGTATTCTAAAACACTCTATGGTTGTATTTTATTTTGATAGCATGCATGTTCGTATATGGATCCGGGATTGGGTTTTACATATAAAATGAGTTTTATATCTTGTAAGTAACATGTTTTAAAATAATTATTTCCGCTGCGTTTTTAATTTTATTCGGATGAAATTGCTCTGATAAACATGTGAAAAAACCCAACAGTGGTATCAGAGCCGCTTATATGAGTGCATGCTTCATAGGATATGAAATTTTCGGGTTTCGGGTTTGCTTAAAACCCTATGGCCGAAATTTTATATATGGTTATCCTTTTGTTTTTCAAGATTATTTTAATACATGCATAAAAGTATCTTGAAAAATTATGTCATTTGGATGATTTGTTTGTTTGGACAAAAACCCACTTTTTCGGTTTTTTCATTCTTGACCGAAAAGTAGGTTGTAAAAAGGAAACCATTTTTGCTTCTTAAATTTTATATATGTGGATATATATATTTTGGTGTTCATAACCTAGCCATGACCTTGTGTGAATATGTTGAATGATTGTGTTATGATTTATATTTAATTATTTTAAAGGTTGTAATAATTAATAATTTTTGTTCTTCCATTTGTAAGTTATGTAATTTATTTATTTTCATTTGGTATGTAAGTAAATAGATTAGGTGCATTTTATTTTACTAAAAAAATGTATTAGGATATATTTTGTAAAAGAAGATGCACACAAAAATGAGGTTTTGGTTTTGGCTAATTTCGGGCCTAAAGGACTTCATAGTTCTTAACGGGATTTAAGCCCGATAACCAAAACACATTTTTGAAGCCCAAATGAGTTTGGAGCTGAATTAAAGTACATTTTGGAAGCTCAAAGAAAGTGGAGAAATCACAACACAAAAGGGAGACTTGAAGCATTTGGATGCGGGATCAAGTGGGAGTTCAACGACACATTATTTGTGTCAATATTCACCCTTTAGGAAGGACCTTTTGGCACACTTGTTTCAGCTAACAAGTGTGGTCAAAATAGTTGGCTATGGTTATGCACCTATTGATATATGTGTTATGCTTGTGTGGTTGCTTATTTTATTGTTTGGATGATATTTGGATATGCATGCTTAACAAACTAATAATCAACAACAAGCTTAAAAATGGTTCTTTGAAAAATCATTAAAATTGGTTAATAAAAGGTTATTAAAAATTAATGATTTTATAATAAAATGGGTTTTATCAAAAAGGAACCTTGAAAATTGATTTTCACTAAAGTACCAAGGATTTGAATGCATGCAAATGTATGGTACATAAAGTTTTCTAAACTAGAATTTTTGAAAACTCAAAAATCCCTTTTATAAAACAAGTCAAACACCATCCTTTTATACAACACTCGAAACACTTGGAAACTCTTATTGTGGGATAAAGGTCACCTAACCACATTTGAGGGAACTTGTATGTTCGAGGTGGGTTTACCATGTTTGTGGGATAAAGGTCACCTAACTACTTATGTGTGTAAATTCACATGTGTGTGTAAGTTGGACGACTTGATTTGGAAACCATGAACTTAGGGTCACCGAAGCATGGGGAACAAAGGTGTTGATGGGATTAAACATGCCAACTAAACATAAAGATGTTTAACCGATCCCATATGGCTAGAAGTTGCAAAGAGTTGCAATTGTCAAACGTTGACTACCTTGTTAATTTAAATAGAGGGATAAAGGTCACCTAACCAATATTTAAATGTAACGTTGGATTCTAGATTTTAAGTATTAATTGTCTATGAGACACAAAAGGGTATTAATGATTAAAATATAATAATATCGAAAATACTAAAATTTGAACCTTGTTAAATTTTGTAGATGGCCGCTAACAATATTACCCAAACCGTCCGTAACCTATCACTAAAAAAACAATCCTTGACAAGGATCGTCTTAATCATAACACTTCATGGATTAATATCGAAACTTAAGAATCGTTCTCAAGTAAAAGATATCCTATGTGTTGAACGATCCTAATCCCGATGAACATCTTATGGAAGATAAGGATGCCTATAACGATTGGATTAAGTATATTGAGGATACTATGCAAGTTGTCTCATGATAGGAATTATGATTCCCGAAATTCAAAAGGGTTTTGAACATCATGGGCATACGACATGATTACCCAATTGAAAGGAAATGTTCCTACAATATGCAAGGGTAGAACGCTTTGGGCGCTTCATGCATGTCGAATGGAGGAAAACCAATCAGTCTCATCTTATGTCTTTAAGATGAAAAGCCACATTGATCACCTAGAAAGGCTCAATATGGATAAAAGGGTTTTATCCATTCTAACGATCAATGATGGTGGCAACTAGAAAAGGCATCACCCCGACACCAAAGCAAATGTTGAAAATGGAAACGGGTAATTCAAAGGGAAATGATTAGAAAGACTAAAGCGAAACCACCGAAACCAAAAGAGAAGAAGGCAAAGGTTGCCATGAACGATCCATGCTTTGAGTATGGTGAGATAGGGCATTTAAATAGGAATTGTCCAACCTATCTCAAAGAGTTGAAAAACAAGAAGGATGCTAGGCAAACCTCAGGTACAATCTTAATGATACATATTGACCTTAATGTTATTTCTTCTAACACATGGGTATTAGATACCGGATGTGGAACTCATGTTTGCAATTCGTTGCAAAAGGTTCAAAAGAAATAAACATTACAAGAAAGGAGACTATGTTTTGAAACTTCCAAATGGTTTGGAAATTGTTTTAAAATGTCTTGAATGCTCCTAGTTTGACTAGGAACATTATTCAAGTTTCCCTTATAAGACAATATGGTTTTGACTTAAAGTTTGCAAACACTGACATTTATATCGATGAATGACATGTTTTACTTTAAACCTATGCCTTCAAATGGTATTTATGAATTGGTTCATAATAATACATCATTTGATAGTTTAATGTACCAATCAATCACCAAGAAACTCAAAATGGATTTGAGTAAAACCTATCCTTGGCATTATCGCCTTGGTCATATAAACAGATGTCGCATGTAAACACTTCGAAAGAATTGTCTTTTGGAAACAAATGAAATTGGTTCATTTGATACATGCGAATCTTATTTACAAAGTAAAATGACCAAGTAATCCCTTAGTGGGAAAAGGGCAAAAGATTTATTAGGTATCATACATTTGAATGTATGTGATCCTTTTAAGCCAATGATTAAGAATGGTGAAAGATACTTCATTACTTTTACCGACAACTATAGTAGTTATGGTTATGTGTACTTGACACAAAGAAGAAGTTTTAAAACGTTCAGAATCTTCAAAAGGTGAAGTACAAAATCAACTCTTTTAAAGTTCTTCGTTTCGATAGAGGAGGTGTCGAACTCTATTAGATATGGTTCGATCTATGATGGCTAGGAGCGCCTTATCTCTATCACTTTGGGGTTACGCTTTGCTCTCCGTGGCTCGTATATTAAATATGGCCCAAACCAAGAAAGTGGATAAGACACCTTTTAAATATGGCATGGAAGGGCTCCATCATTATCATATTTAAAGGTATGGGTTGTAAAGCTTATGTGAAGCAATACACCCCAAACAAATTGGAAGTACGATCCACTAAGTGTATCTTTGTAGGATATCCTAAAGATGGTATAGGATATTAATTCTACGATCCAACAGAGCAAAAGGTATTTATTGCTCAAAAGGCTGAGTTCTTGGAAGCTAAGTTCCTTGTGGAAGGAATTAGTAGAACAGTGGAACTTGATAAGGATCGAGAACCACAAGCCGATACACGTTTGGTTGATACTAGCATTCAACAAGAGGTTGTTGAAAATGATCAAGTGGTTGATCAACACACACAATACGTTCGCAGATCTGGTAGAATTAGTAGTCCACCTAAAAGATATGGATCTTTCATGGTGGATGCTACGAGGTAGATTCGGGTGAACATACCACATACCATGATGCAATGTCAAAATCCGATTATGACGAATGGCTTGAAGCCATGAACGTAGAGATGCAATCCATGTATGACAACCAAGTATGGAAATTGGTTGTAGCACCTCTTAATTCCAAAGTGGTTGGAAGTAAGTGGGTTTTCAGGAAGAAAACCGATAAGCATGGTAACTTGGATACTTGTAAAGCGAGACTTATAGCAAAAGGTTTCACTCAAACTCAAGAGCTTGATTATGATGAGACCTTTTCGCCTGTGGCGATGCTAAAGTCAATAAGGATATTATTTGCCATACCTGCATAATCTGATTATGAGATTTGGCAAATGGATGTCAAAACGGCTTTCCTTAATAGATATCTTGAAGAAGATGTCTATATGGTTCAGCCTGAAGGTTTTGTCGATCCAAAACATCCTAACAAAATATGCAAGTTAAAGAAATCAATCTATGGATTGAAACAAGCATCGAGAAGTTGGAATCACCGTTTTGATGAACAACTTGGGAATTTTGATTCATCAAGAACGTCGATGAAGCTTGTGTGTATAAGAAAGCTAGTGGGAGCGTCATCACTTTCTTAGTACTGTATGTCGATGACATTCTACTATTTGGGAATGACATTCCAACCATGGATGGTGTAAAAGCTTGGCTTGGAAGTTGTTTTTCCATTAAGGATCTTGGTGAAGTCGCCTACATTCTGGGAATAAAGGTCTATAGGGATAGATCAAGGCGCTTGATAGGTTTAAACCAAAGTGCATACATTGACAAAGTCTTGAAAAGGTTCAAGATAGAGAACTCTAAGAAAGGTTTGGTACCTATTCAAGAGAGGACAATATTGAGTGCGTCTCAATGTCCAAGCTCAAAGGATGAGCAAGAAAGAATGAAAGGAATCCCATATGCGATAGCTAAAGGATTCATTATGTATGTAATGATATGCACTGGACCAGACATGTCATGCGCTTTAGGCATGACGAGAAGATACCAGCGAGTAACGGTCATTGGGTGACTTTTAAAAATATATATTGAAATACCTTAGAAGGACTAAGGATATATTTCTAATATATGGATCTGGTAAAAAGGAACTCGTAAAGGGTTACAGGGATGCGAGTTTCAGAATTCGTTGTAAAGGGTTACATGGATATGAGTTTCCAAACTGATCGAGATGATTCTCGATCACAATCAGGGTAACATTGTCCACTACAGAATCAGAATACATCGCCGCTTCATTGATTGAGAAAATTCATATGAATATGCCACTTGAATTATTGTCGATCTAGGGGTAGTCCCTACCATTCAGGACCCCTAGTGATCTTTGTGATAACGATGGTGTGATTGCTTAAATCACGGAACCTCGTGTACATCAAAAGACTAGGCACATTGAGCGGAGTTTCAACTACATAAGGGATGAAGTTGAAAAAGGGAAAGATATGTATTCACAAAGTTCACACTGATCAAAATATTACGGATCCACTCACGAAGCTCCTTGAATGGGCAAAGCATGAAAGGGTCATACTTGTGCCTTAGGACTTCGATATTCTAGTGATTGGATTTGATCTATTTTGTATTTGGATATTGGAACAATTGTTAATATAACTCTTTATGGTATTTTGAGTTATGTTCCATTTTAGCATGTTTAAATCCGTGAATAAGTTTCTTATTCTAAATGTCCGTAGTCGATCATACTTGTGGGAACAAATATGAATGTAAGACTATTATGAATTTGGATTGGTGGATATTCATTTAGAATGAACATAGAGCAAAGTGTTGCTACCAAGGTTCATAGATATTTGTGGGATACAAATATTGGACTGACTCGCACTCAAATATTACTGCATGGAATCATTTGTGATTGATCATAAGTAAATTTGAGTAAAGGAGAATATCATAGTATCCTCAGACCTGAGATACATATTGGGTCTTGATATTCACCAAATATTGTACCTTGACTTATTTCTTCGCTGTCAGTAATATGACAGTACATAAGGCTAAACTCAGGTGTGGTACAAGGTGATTGTGAGAGACGTATGTAGTCAAGACGGGATTTGTTCCTCTTATTCGTTGAGAGTAAGATGTCTAAGACCTGCTAAAGTTAAATCAACAGAGAGTGATCACTCTATGTCTCTGTATTTGAAATGACATCTGTAACGAAAGGATAAATGATAGATTCACCTAAATCATGTTCAAGTAAGGGACTTGAAAGGGATGATGTTATTGAATAGCAAATATAGTCATACGTATTAGGGGTAGTAAACCGTAGTTAGGCGTCATTTACTACTTGCATCAATCTTCTATGTATCTTGTGCAAGTGGGAGATAGTTGGACTCTGTATGCCCAAGACACATATTAAATTGATGTGGCTAGTACGTTATGATCCAAGTCGAGTCATACCCAAATACAAGTTAGACAAACACTTATATTATTTATTTGTGATATGATCAAACAAATAAATATTAACACTTAGAGTATTTAGAAATTGGTTTTCTAAATAATTGCACTTGACAAACTAATAAATTATATGGATAATTTATTTTGAGAGAATATTTTATTTTGTTATTTAATGGGTTAAATAACTTAATAAAAGTTGTATAAAGTCTTGTGAACATATGATGTTATATTTTATAAAAGTTATAAAATACAAGACTTATATTATTTAAAAGAATTTTTTTTAAATAAAGCAAGGCCGCTACCCCCCCCCCCCCCCCATGGTGTTCTTCCCTAAAATTTTAGTCCAATAAAAATGCATGCAAATGCATGTGCTAGAAGAGATTTGATTGGGTGGTCTAACCAAGACCATTTTGGTCCAATGGGGCTTCATGCACTTGCATGTGTAAGTTGGCACATGATTGGTCAAGGAGGGTGGCAATTCTCTCTCATGGTTCTATAAATACTTAGATGAACTTGAAGAACTTGCAAGACTTGGATGACTTGAAAAACACTAGAGATTTCTCTCTAGAAATCGGCCAACATAAGGTTATGCATAAGGGTTTTTCAAGTTTGATTTTCAAGTGCATAAAACTCCATACTCTTCTCTCATAATTTCGGCCAAGGGTTGGTTCCAAGAGAGGGATTTTAGTGAGTTCATAAGTGTAGAAATCCTAGCTAAACACAAGGTGTTTGTTGGAAGGCTTGGGGTATACAAGCTTGAGGTCTTCTACACTTGAAGGCAACCATTCAAGAAGCATCATTCGTTTCATTTCTCTTTACTCCTTGGAAGGTAGTACTCTAAAACACTCTATGGTTGTGTTTTATTTTGATAGCATGCATGTTCGTATATGGATCCGGGATTGGGTTTTACATATCAAATGAGTTTTATATCTTGTAAGTAACATGTTTTAAAATAATTATTTCCGCTACGTTTTTAATTTTATTCGGATGAAATTGCTCTGATAAACATGTGAAAAACCCAACAGGTCATGGGTTATGGTCTTTTGGTTATAAGGAGATTACTTCCACCATTAAGGAAAGCAAATGGCATCTTGTTGGTATATTCCTAGACACAATCTAATAAAATATATCAAAGAAATCAAATGTGGGAACTATGTCCCCTAACCGGTCATCAAAGTGGGGGGGGGGGGGGGTCTAGTTGGATCTTGATGGTTAGTTACTTGGTTAAGTTGAAATGTAAGGGTAATAGTTAGTGTTTTAGTGTTTAGTGATTTTTAAGATGTAATATAGTGTTTAGGGTTCATAACTAGCTTCATAACACTAAAACAATGCTTCTAGTGAAATTTTGGTGTTCCGGGTAATGTCCGGTTGTTCGGTTAAATACCGGTTCGTTTAAGTGCTAAATTGCATCGTTTAGTGTCTTTTATGTACCCCTTTTGTACCTTTCCAATTCCCGACACTCAGGAAAATATTTTGGATCAATTTGTCATATTTTTGCATGAAACAATCTTGTTACAATGCTGAATTTTGCTGAATTTCAGCATTTAAAGTGTGGTTCGGGTGCTTTTTAGTGCGTATTTTAGCTTCTGGAATGTCTATATGTTAACCCTTGTATGTACTCTTGGGTTTTAATGTATTCTTGTCGTTGGACCTACCCCTAGGCTCCAATTCTATTGTCTAACTGCTTTCTGCAGAATTGTTGACACAATGTGTCTTACCGGTGAGTTTACTAGTATTTTGACGCAACGCTATCATAAAGTAATTCTTGTAGTATAAAACGTGCATGAATTCACTTGCATGGAAACCAGAAATTTATTTGTCTAGTAAACTAAATCATGCATAGTCATTAAAGCACAGATTACTGTTTATTTAGTGTACGGAATGTACGGAAAAGTGACGGTTGTCACAGTCTCCCCCCGTTAAAAGAATGTTGTCCCGAAATTCAAGCGATGACATCGGTCGCAGGGGAGTTGTGAATCAAATATGGTCACTTAGACTCATGATTTGTCTTCATGTTCCCATGTAATATCTGGGTCATGTTATGAATTCTATCATACTCAACTAAATCAATTATGTCTTTTCTGTATCTTGTGGACTCTTGGTCCGTAACCTTAACAGGTTTCTACAGTATTGTGGACTCTTGGTCCAAAACCTTAACAGGTTTCTATAGTATTGTGGACTCTTGGTCCAAAACCTTAACAGGTTTCTATAGTATAGTGGACCCTTGGTCCAAAACCTTAACAGGTTCTATAGTAATTCTGGTCGTTTGTCATTGACGTGAATCTTATTTGTGGGAACAACGACTGTTCCTTGAGCCAGACTCCTCTAGACACATGGAATGTGTCACGATCACTACTGATCTTTTTCTGGAAGTTTCATCTTGTGAACAATGGTTCCGATCCCTACACCGGGGATTCAACCTTTTCGTTTTCTAAATCACACCATGCCTTCTCTAGGCGAGGTTCCCATTAAATTCATACTTCTTACTTCAAATTCTTACGATTTCCGCCGCTCATCGGCGTAATCTTTCTGTATTCCACGGGCTGCCTTGATATGTTCACATATCTAAACGGTTTGCCTCTAGTTTTTCCCGAACCAAAGGGGGTAAGTAGATTGTTTATTCCCGGTCTCTGATCAACACGACGGGGATCGATTTATTATGTTCCATCTAAAGCTTCACACGAAGCGGTTTAAACGGCGGTGTGATAAATACTGTTGTAGGAAGACTCCACTAAGGGCAAGTGAGTGTTTCAACTTTTCATCAAAGTTTATCACACAAATACGTCTCGAGTTCATACAATCTGCATCGTTCAGTAGCTTAGTCCATCTTCGTTAGTATTCAAGTTTTTCTGATCAACGGTGTGCTGCAACCCTTGTGATCAGTAAGGATTGTGCAGCGCTTTCTTTCAGGTATTAACGTCAAATTTGTGGCGCGCAATTACTGCATCTACCTCAAGGTTTCTTCTCATGGTTCCTCGATCAATGTGCCACGTATGCAATGTTGTGGTCTCGTTGCATTGACGTATAATCGAGACTTTGTCGAGAACGTCGCATAATTGCAACTCTAGCTCCTTAGCTCTTGGTTGCAGGGTTGGCATGAATTTCGTTCTTATCCGCCATGTATCTTAAAATTTTCGCTTTGCGAAGTCGAAATCCGCTTTTCGTCATCACAGCACACAACTGTTCTTTTCTCTAAGAGTTGCAAGGTAAATTGCAGCTGTTGCTCATGACCTCCCTTGGTCGTTGGCCATATAAGAATGTAGTCAATACATGTAATCATGATCTATCCAAGTATGGCTTACACGTTCGATTCATGAGGTCCATGAATATTGTCGATGCATGTGTTAAGCCAAATGGTACGACAAGGAACTCGTAATGTTCGAAGCGAGTCCTAAAGGTCGTTTTAGGGATATTTCCTCCTTGTATTCACAGTGGAGGACATCTTGCCCTCAAGTTGGTCTTTGAGTAGCAACTATAACCTGACGATTTGTCTGTTCATGTTATCAGTCCTTGGCAAAGGATTCTGCTTCTCAATTCTCTGGAATTTATGCAAAACAGAAACTGTCAATTTCCTTCTCATGTCCTTAACTAAGGATGTCACGTCTTTAATTCCTTCTGTCTAGTAGCTCTTGTAGTTATACCGGAGGCTCATGCTTTGCGTACAAATCTAGTCGGTAAGGCGTCATTCGGTACTGGTGCCGCTCCTGGCACGAGATTCCTCTTGTCGATTGTGGAGGTATTTCTGGCAAATCTTCAGAGAAGGCTACTGGATCTTCTTCCATAACGGGGATGTTCTCAGGCTCTATACTTGGATATCCAATCCATGCTTACTATCATATTATGACTTCTCAAGTTAATGGTAACAGAAGGTTACGGCCTTCTGAGTCTCTAAATACAATCCTTAATCGCTTCGTCAGCTTAAACTAGCCTTCTATATGCCCATTTCTAAAGAATACGAGACGTCTATTTTACTTGAAACTAGGCCAAGCAGTTTCTTAAGTTCTAAGCATGCAAGGTTAAAGTTGAGGCCAGTGTTAATCCAAAAATGGATGCATAAGGTTGGTTAATAGGGAACGTACCTGTAACCGCATTTGGATCCTGGCGTGCTTTACGAGTTTCGATTGTGAAAACCCTTCCTTGCTTGTTTCTTCCTAGGGCAATCTTTCCTAAAGTGCCCTGCTTCACCACATCTGTAGCAACCTGGTATTCTCTTATCTCTTCCATCTGGGTCCTTCGCCCAACAGGCATCCTTGCTGTGTCCTTCTTTTCCACACTTTCCACACTTAGGCCTCAGACATCGACCTTCATGGTGAAAATTGCATTTTCCGCACCTCGGCTTAGTCCCCGAGTAAATTTTACCACCGACCTGGTATTCTCAGTTTTCCTGCCATGCGGCGGTTTCACTTTCTTTCTTTTGTTTGATTTAGAGCGTCCATAGCCGACTTGTGTGCCCACCTTTAGGTTCGAAGACTTCCTTTTCTTATTGCCTGATGACTCCACATGAGTCTCTTTCTTGTTATCCTCAGATTCTGAAAATTTTCCCGCACGTAGAGCTTCTTCAGTAAGCGTAACGCTTAAATCGGTAGCCTCTGCGATGGTTGGAGGCCTTGAGGTAGTAACCAAGCTCCTAATTTGAGGTGCAAGTCCCCAAATGAATCGTTCAATCCTTTTGAATTCCGGTTTGACTAAGTAGGGGACGACTCTAGACAAGTCGTGAAATCGCTGGACGTATTCAGGAATCTTCGGTCCGTCCATTTTCAAGTTCCAGAACTCCACCTCAAGCTTCTGGATTTCAGCCCTAGAATAGTATTTCTTTTCCATCATTTCCTTGAGCTCGTCCCAGCTCAGTGCATAAGCAGCATCTGCACCAAGGGTTTGAACCTGAAGGTTCCACCAGGAGAGTGCGCCATCCAAAAACAATCCTGAGATATAGGTAACACTCTGTTGAGGTGAACAGTTACTCATTCTTAGAACGGAGTCAGTCTTTTCTGTCCAACGAACAAACGCAACAGCACCTCCTATGCCGTCAAAGTTTAATGGCTTGCAGTCCAGGAACTGTTTATAGGTGCAACTAGTTGGAGGGTTATTTCCGGTAGTGCCACCGCTGTGTTCGGAGCGGAGGGCTTCATGTCGTGCAATTGCCTGTGAGATGCGTTCTTGCAACTCGGCTTCTGTTCTTGGTAACGTACTGGTGTTTGTGTCACGTCTGGGCGGCATTCTCTTCTGTCAAAAGGTATGAAGTAGGTTAGACAATATTCCATAATTGTCTATGAGGTACATAGCACCATAAGCCATCATGTAATCACCCCATTTCACATGTATATATAATCAATGTATGAGTGAGGAAACAATCACTGAGCCTTCACATAGGCTTGCTAACTTGGCTTATTGTTTGTAATGGAAAAATGAATTCGAGGCTACATCGCCTTGGTCATTCAAGTTTTAGTTATTTCCTGCTATATTGATGTGTATATTTTCCCAGAGATGGGGTTGTTTATGTAGAGGTGATAGAGAGTGTAACGTCACTGAGTCTTTTTGAATGTTATTCCTCTTCTCTTGCTTAAATATCGTTTTCTCACATGTCTCGTACACAGGTAGACACGAAGTAGGCGAGACAGGTTTCCTACTTTATAAAGTGCTAAAGCACTGGTCTAGGTATTGTTCTACCATATGAAGGTGTGAACACCTATAAATAAATTTTGTGTGGTTTTCATTAGCTCGACCCGCAGAGTCCACCAGGATTTATGTGCACTACAAGTCGTTATTACGTGGGCCCCCGTAATAATAAATTGTCTTGCACAGTTACCCCAAATTTTTTCTCGTCCAAGCAGATGATCAATCAAGGAGGGGACACTACTGTCCTTATACCTCTGTCATGGCAAAGACCTTTGCGATGGTCCACGCGCTAACACTCGTTATCGTTACGCGCGTATAGGCACGATGATTAGATGGAATAGGAATAAAGAGAATTCCTAGTAGTTGGAGGGGCACCTTCAAGATGAATACTTCATCTTCCTTTTCTGGTTAAGTATGTCGTCAAGAATTCGTTCAAGGTTGCCGCCTCTGCCTCGTCATCATCACCGTAGTCAGGCACCTTCACGATCGAGAGGGAAGAGCAGCCATCTCCTACGGAAGCAAGCTCAGAATCTTGTTTGGTAATCACTCTAGCCACGAGCTTTGCAATGAACGCGAGGTCGATAGCTTCATCGTGCGAGTTACGTACAGTAATAGGAGTCGGAGTCGAAAGTATCTTATTCACGTCAATAATCATTCCGTACACTTATTTGTATGTATTCACGTCAATATTTATTCCGTACACTTATTCGTATATATGTATATCAATAATAAATATGCTACTTAGCATAAACCAACAATTTGATGCATTATATCACGTATAACTCTCGTTTTTGGGGGGTCATTTTTCTAGTTGTCGATTTACGACAAAGACACTACTTGGTACTAGTTATCACCAAGAGTGTATTTTATTTTTGGCAAGTCTATCTCGTGTAGACTATGCCTTAATTGGCACCTTATCTTGAGGGTATTCCCTACCAATGTCCTTGCCTCGTCTCTTCTTTGAAAAGTGGTTGACTCGTGGATCTTGGCGCTTACGTGAATGCAATGAAAAACCTTTTTGTAAAATGTTTTTGTGAGAGAACTCTAGTGATTGTAGTCTAGACTCGAGAAGGAATCCTAGTTCACTACAATCGAAGCTCTGATACCAAACTGTCACACCCTGTCTTTTGCGAAAGCGTATGATGTGTGACTGGTTTGCTATCATTGCATTCAATCATAATAAACAACTACATGCTTTAAAACGAAGTTCATCCATTCAGAAAATTTGAGTGTTACAAACACTTGATACTTAAGTTGTTAAAACACAACCTTTGACTATTTTACAAACCAACAAAAGTGGATGCATCTAAACTTGAAATTTACTCCTAGTTATGACACTCGCGCCCAAGATCCATCCTGTCACCTGAAATACATGTAATTTTGGAAAACATCAACAAAAGTTGAGCGAGTTCATGCGTTTTGTGTAAATAAAGTATTCTTGTGAAATAAAGTATTCTTGTGTAAATCAAGTTTTCTTGTGTACACTACGTACTAAATGAATGTTTGTACAAGGACATTAAGGCACAGGGAGCACTTGTAATGGCTCCTTAAAGGCATGTGAGGACATAGGGAGCATTAGTATTGGCTCCTTTAGGATATGGGGAGTACTTGTTATGACTCCTTGTATGTGTCGATTTCCCTCGACTGTGTCGATTTCCCTCGACTGTGTCGATTAACCTCGACTGTGTCGATTAACCTCAACTGTGTCGATTAACCTCAACTGGGACTCCAAAGCACTTCTAGGTACTGGTTTTGACCATGAGTGGGGTTCGGCCGTACCCGTTAGATCTAACCCTCGTCCCTAATTAATGAATGTTTTTAATGGCTTGGTACTAGTTTTCACCAAGACTTTATGGCATTTTTAGTATTAAGTCTATGCTCACATGATCTAGTATTTCATAGGCATTTCTTAAAACGCATCATACTTGGTACTCGTTCTCACCAAGAGTGCTTTTGGTTATCATACCATTTGTAAATATTGTAATATTTGTAACATGTATTTCACCCCCGAGAGTTATAAAACCAAAAACAGTTAAGAGAAAAGGGGGAGCATGAACTCACAACTTTGTGTTCCTGTGTCGTAAACTTCACCGGATTTGCTTATCTAGCGTCGTGACCTAAACGTGCTTATTAACGTCAGTCACTAGACTTATTTCGCACAAGTACAAGTCACTACCTTTTGTATATGTGTTCTTGTGTTAAAAATAATTTATATTTTTAACTATGTGTCTTACTTATATTATTTCTCAAAAATAAATATAAGTATCTTGTATTTTGCACCCGTATTATGTATCTTGTATGTTGTATGTGTATTTTTGTGTTTTTACTTCTCAATAGCATTTAGTGTATTTTTTTAAGTCCTAACACACTATTACGTATAATACACACTACATACACTTAGCACAAAATTTGTTGATCAATAAATATATATATTTTTCTCAAAAATATACATACTTAATATCAATTTTTAATCTCGAAGAAATCATCATTTCTTATCACAAAAATTAGGGAAACCTTGGTAAATTTTCTAGACACATTTTTAGGGAATAAGTTTCTCAAAACTTATATTTTTCTAAGTGACAAAATTTGTAAAAATTTTGGCAGAGTTTCCCCTAAAAATGGAGGTTTCCCATGTTTTCAAAACATGTGTTTATTTTCTTTTAAAATATCATCAACAATCAACAATTCATTTCTCATCCAACAAGTGTTAAAATCAAGTAAGTTACATGACAACATGAACTTGTTCTTTCTCAAAACTTGTAGTAACTTGGTAATGTCTCTAGTAGACTTAGTTACCCTTTAAAGTGTGTTTATTTCATCAAAAATTCCATTCTTGAAAAGATTTGGTGTTTACAACTTGTAAACATAATTTACAAAAATGTTTATAAGGAGATTACTTCCACCATTAAGGAAAGCATATGGCATCTTGTTGGTATATTCCTAGACACAATCTAATAAAATATATCAAAGAAATCAAATGTGGGAACTATGTCCCCTAACCGGTCATCAAAGTGGGGTGGGGGGTCTAGTTGGATCTTGATGGTTAGTTACTTGGTTAAGTTGAAATGTAAGGGTAATAGTTAGTGTTTTAGTGTTTAGTGATTTTTAAGATGTAATATAGTGTTTAGGGTTCATAACTAGCTTCATAACACTAAAACAATGCTTCTAGTGAAATTTTGGTGTTCCGGGTAATGTCCGGTTGTTCGGTTAAATACCGGTTCGTTTAAGTGCTAAATTGCATCGTTTAGTGTCTTTTATGTACCCCTTTTGTACCTTTCCAATTCCCGACACTCAGGAAAATATTTTGGATCAATTTGTCATATTTTTGCATGAAACAATCTTGTTACAATGCTGAATTTTGCTGAATTGTATGAATTTCAGCATTTAAAGTGTGGTTCGGGTGCTTTTTAGTGCGTATTTTAGCTTCCGGAATGTCTATATGTTAAACCTTGTATGTACTCTTGGGTTTTAATGTATTCTTGTCGTTGTACCTACCCCTAGGCTCCAATTCTATTGTCTAACTGCTTTCTGCAGAATTGTTGACACAATGTGTCTTACCGGTGAGTTTACTAATATTTTGACGCAACGCTATCATAAAGTAATTCTTGTAGTATAAAACGTGCATGAATTCACTTGCATGGAAACCAGAAATTTATTTGTCTGGTAAACTAAATCATGCATAGTCATTAAAGCACAAATTACTGTTTATTTAGTGTACGGAATGTACGGAAAAGTGACGGTTGTCACAATTTATATGTGTTTAATGTCTAATCTTATGCATATTTGATCTTTTATATGTGTGGAATTGGATAACTATGAGAAAATTGTCACACCCCAACCGATGATGGAAACATCGGGGCATGGCACTGAAAGAAACAGATTGTTCGAGAGAAATTCCATAACAACTACTTTACCGAATAGTTAAATATTACGTCCCATACCGTAACCTATTAAGCAAGAAGTTATTACAGACATAAGTATCTCCAAAAAATATAAAACTGTTCCGACAACTCAGATTTCAAATAAAAATAAATTGTCTTTGTTTGTTTCTAGACTCTCCTAAGCTCGGTTCCATCAAGTAGCAAGCAAAGCACAGCATCCTAAACACATGTCACATACGTTAAAATAAAGGTGAATACATATAGTGTATGTGACAACCCTCAAATTTACATGTAACCGTACAGTTTATTAATAATAATTAATGTGCTTGACGACTGTGTGGAATCACTTAACTGCTTTCTGATATCTGTGTTATGCTTACACGTATTTGTTAATATACTAATAGTGTACAGAAAGGTCACTAAATAGTCCGTTATATTTTCCTAAGTGTTAGAAAGTAAAAACGTTACAAAATATATAAATAGGACGCCTTACGAATTAATTTAGCACTTTAACGGATTAATATCCAACCGAACAACCGGACTCTACCCGGAACATAAAAATATTGTCTATGACATTGTTTTCACATTACTGAGCTATTTAGGGTCCCCGAACACCCTAACACCCGTTATAACACATAACACACTAGTAACTAATTTCATCACCTAACTAATCTAACTAGCTACTAACTACATCATTCAAACCCAACTAGACCTACCCCCCCCCCCCCCCAATCGGTTAGGAGACAAGAAGGACACTCCCATGATTTTTTTTATTTAATTACTTGATATGTTATGTACATAAGAAACATATGGACCAAAGGATTGAACAATGTTGGAAGACTTCCTTATAAACCCTTAGACATCCACATTCTTATCATTCACTCAAACTCAACACACAACCTCCTCTCCCTTCCTTCTTCATCTCGGCAGCCACCACCATCCACACTACCACCACCATCAAGTCTTGATCAAGCCATTCTACATACACTCAAAGGTGCTACGAGTCATACAACGAAGCTTGGCGCTCTCGGAAGTGGAAGGACCTTCTCTATTCGCTTTTAACCACCACTTTTCTACACTCGAACCCTCCTAGCCTTGTGCTAGTGGTAAGAACTTAGATCCATTCATTCTTCATGTTATTTAAGTGGTTAATAAGTGATTTGATGATTAAAGTTATGAAACACTAAAGAACTTGCACTAAAGTCTTGAACATGTTGGTTAATGGATGAATATGTGTGTAAATCATGTAGATCTTGTGTGGTTATGATGATTGGGTAATTATCTGATGCTTTACTGAATGATATTAGTATATGATGTTGTTGTGGTCACTAAACTCGTTAACGGAATCGATCGAACATGATTTAGATGGTTAAACACTTGAAATCAGAATCTGTCTAACTTTTACAGCCCACTTCTGTTGGCTGTAAACAGGTCTTAACCTCAACGAAAAATTGATATTTTGAATCTAAAATATGTTATTATGAAATACGGTTCTAATGGCACCGGAATTGTAATTTTTGGACTCCGTTTACTATTTTTAAAGTGTTAATTTGTAACAGCTACTTAAGCTGAATTTTGACAGCAATAAATGGGTGTCGTACTTTCAGTCATAACCTGAGTTTTGTGATGAATCGGACCATGAAAATTTTACTGTAGATGATAACTGAAGTATTTGTAATTACCCCACTGGAATTTCGCAAATCGGACTTACGAAGAATTTTTAATAAATTGTTTCGTGGACTGTGGTCAGAAATACATAAATCTGAGTTCAGTCCCGAATATGAATTTTTATAAAATATTGGTGATGAACCGGACCCCGATATTTTTACACAATAAAATATGGAATGTTTATGATGTTCTATAAAAATTTGGGAATTTTTGGAATAATCTAACTATTTTATTTAAATGTCCGAAAACAGCCGGTTTTGAGTATTAATGCTGAAACGACATAAGTAATGATTTGCGTGTCTAAATGTCGAGTATGCTATCTGTAAATGATCTGACATGTTATATATGTTATGTGCATTATCGTATGTTTGATTTTGAGTGGGGAATGGACGGGAAACTTAGATGGGCATAAACCGTTACAGTGATGCATGTTGTGTGATAGATACGTGTAGGAACTTTGTGTTCTATTTGAAAGCCACTAAATGACTAACTGGTAAATCATACTAGGACGTGATTGACCGACCTTGACTGTTAGCTATATTGAGAATCTAACCGAGCAAACCGAGGTGAGTTCACACCCTTACTAAGGCATGGGATTCCCGGTGGTTGGGAATGGGATTGAATAACTACTCGTACTATCACTCTATTTATATTACCAACACTACTAGACTACCAACTACTGTCCTCGGATTGAGAAGGGCACGTACGTAAAACCTACGTACACTCACACTTACTACTGTCCTCGGATGAGAAGGGCACGTACGTAAAACCTACGTACACTCACACTCACTACTGTCCTCAGATGAGAAGGGCACGTACGTAAAACCTACGTACACTCACACTCACTACTGTCCTCGGATGAGAAGGGCACGTACGTAAAACCTACGTACACTCATACTTAACACCGTCCTCGGATTGGGAAGGACTCTTATGGATACGCCTAGTCTAGTAACATACATAATGGGAAGCCCCCACTAAATATCGTAAAGGTTTGGGAATCAAGAATAATGGGTAATACTTGGTTATGAAACGAACTTCCGATTCCTGATACGAACTCATTAACTAAACAACCAAACGTGAACTCACTCAACTTTGTTGTTGACTCGTTGTTACATGCCTTACAGGTCGCTAGATGCTTTTGGGAGCTTGCACGAGGAGGAGGTTGTTGTGGAACATGGGTGGTTATATCCCATACTTAATAATTGAACTTTATAAACCTATGGAACTTATGTTTGAGACTTTAAACTTATGAACTGTGAACTTATGCTTTTGAACTCACGTTTATGCTTCCGCTGTTTAAACCAAACAAGGTTAACTAGCTTTGGTCACCAATCGTATTATGTTTGGTTTTAATTACTTAATTGTGTTGTTCAATATGATTGGTGGCTCGATCCTGGTCATGTCACGCCTCCAAGCGGTGATACTCCGCATGGTGGATTTTGGGGGTGTGACAGATTGGTATCAGAGCCATTGGTTATAGAGAACTTGGTTTTAATAAGGGAAAAGTTTTCATTAAAACCAGACTATAACCTGTACAGTGCTCAACGATCCACAACGACGCTTCGCTCCACGTGCAAGACTCGACACCATAAGTGGTATGATTATGTTATATTGTCGGTTAGATAGTTCTCACTATGCATTAGATAACGTGATAATTGCTATTTGAACCTTGTGTGCTTACTCTCTAATGTCGTCCCACACACTTACACACTTTCGCGACACTTTCCTCACTTACGTTGCTTCATTATGAAGATCATGAGCGGACGCGAAGGACGTATCAACCTCACTCAAGCCCAGTTGACGGCTTTGATCAACGAACGAGTTGCGGAGGCACTCGCAGCTAACCCTGCAGGAGGTCAACATGCTCAACCTCCTGTGTGCACATTCAAGACGTTCATGGACTGTCGACCTACCACTTTCAGTGGCACCGAAGGAGCAGTGGGCCTTCTTCACTGGTTTGAAAAGCTTGAGACAGTTTTCGAGATGTGCGAATGCCCCGAAGACCGTAGGGTGAAATATGCTACCGGAACACTTGAAGGAGCTGCGTTAACCTGGTGGAAGGCACAAGTCCAACTACTAGGACTGGCAGTTGCTAATGCCACATCCTGGAATGGTTTCAAAGAGCTGATCAAGGAGGAGTACTGTAGTCGGGATGACATCCATAAGCTAGAGGTGGAATTTTACAATCTGAAGATGACGGGATCTGAGATTGAGGCGTATACCAAGAGGTCGAATGAACTGGCCATCCTGTGCCCAACTATGGTGGACCCTCCCATCAAACGTATTGAGCTTTACCTCAAGGGCCTTGCACCAGCGATTCAAAGTCATGTGACTTCAGCCAACTTGGGTACCATCCAGCAAGTCGTCAAATTGGCTCATCGTCTCACCGACCAGGCAGTGGAACAAAACAGACTACCCAAGCGTATTGGTGCTGCTACTTCTGATGCACCTACCGACAACAAACGAAAATGGGATGGGAATTCCGGCAAAGGCTCTACCTCTGTTCAGTCTCAGTCTCAGCAACGAAGGACTGAGGACCATAGGAGCCCTGGTCAGCACTTTTCTGGTAGTCAAGGGCAGGGTGGATATCGAGGAAACCACCCAAAGTGCAACAAATGCTACAGACACCACAGTGGTCAGTGCAACAAGGGACACTGTCAGAGGTGTCTCAAGATGGGTCATGAAGCCAAGGATTGCAGGAGCCCACGGCCTACGAATCAGAATCATCAGCAGCAACAGCAAGCACCGCAGAATCAGCAACAGCAACAGGGCAACAAGGGATGCTTTCAGTGTGGTGCTGAAGGTCACTTCAAGAGACACTGCCCGCAGTTAAATCAGAATCAGAATCACAACCAAGGAAACGGGAACAATAATGGGGGCAACAATGGAGGAAACAATGATGGCAACGGTGCCAGGGGTCGTGTGTTCGTGATTGGTCAGGGAGAAGCAAGGAATGATCCCAACGTTGTGATGGGTAAGTTTCTTCTTGACGACTTCTTCGTTACTGTTTTATTCGATTCGGGTGCCGATACTAGTTATGTGTCCGTGAAAGTTAGCCAAATTCTTAAGCGCACCCCAACACTCCTGAACACCAAACACACGGTAGAACTAGCTAACGGTAAAAGTCTTGAAGCCACACACATAGTTAAAGGTTGTAACCTCGTCTTAGCTGGTCAGACTTTCCCTATCGATCTTGTTCCTATCACACTTGGTAGTTTCGACGTCGTTATTGGGATGGATTGGTTATCTCATCATCAAGCGGAGATTGTTTGCAAGGAGAAAATCATCCGCATTCCTCGTTCTGATAAAGAACCCCTCGTGATTCGTGGCGACAAGAGTGGTGCTGTCGAAGGCATCATCTCTTTCCTTAAGGCCCAGAAGTGTTTGCGAAAGGGCCACACTGCCATTTTAGAACTCGTTACTGACACATCTACGGAAGAGAAGAGAATTGAAGACATCCCTGTTGTGCGCGAATTTCCCGAGGTATTTCCTGAGGAATTACCTGGTCTTCCTCCTCATCGCCAAGTTGAGTTTCAAATCGAGCTAGCTCCTGGAGCAGCGCCAGCAGCTCGAGCACCATATCGTCTAGCCCCATCAGAACTCGAAGAACTGTCCACACAACTACAAGAACTCTTGGAAAAGGGTTTTATACGTCCTAGCTCTTCACCCTGGGGAGCTCCAGTCTTGTTCGTGAAGAAGAAAGACGGTACCTTCAGGATGTGTATTGACTATCGCGAGCTCAACAAGGTGACTGTGAAGAATCGTTATCCTCTTCCACGTATTGACGATTTATTCGACCAGTTGCAAGGGTCGAGCTATTACTCCAAGATTGATTTGAGATCGGGATACCATCAGCTGAGAGTCCGAGATGAGGACGTCTCCAAAACAGCATTCAGAACTCGTTACGGCCATTACGAGTTTCTGGTTATGCCATTCGGGCTGACGAATGCACCGGCGGTCTTCATGGATCTCATGAACCGAGTGTGCAAGCCTTACCTGGATAAGTTCGTTATTGTGTTCATTGACGATATCCTGATCTATTCTAAGAGTCAGGAGGAACACGAGCAGCATCTACGACTTATGCTGGAACTTCTTCGAAAGGTACGGTTGTATGCCAAGTTTTCGAAATGTGATTTCTGGCTTCGCGAAGTCCACTTTCTAGGCCACGTGGTAAACAAGGATGGAATTCATGTGGATCCATCTAAGGTTGAATCGATCAAGAACTGGCCCGCACCCCGCACACCAACGGAAATCCGCCAATTCTTGGGTTTGGCCGGATATTACAGAAGGTTTATAAAAGATTTCTCCAAGATTGCGCAACCTCTCACTTCACTGACTCAGAAGGGTGTCATCTATCGTTGGGGTGATGCACAGGAGTCCGCGTTTCAACATCTAAAGGATAGACTTTGTAGCGCGCCTATCCTCTCATTGCCAGAAGGCACCGATGATTTCGTGGTTTATTGCGACGCTTCCATCCAAGGACTTGGTTGCGTATTGATGCAACGTGACAAGGTCATTGCCTACGCATCGCGCCAACTTAAAGTTCACGAAAGAAACTACACTACTCACGATCTGGAGCTGGGAGCAGTTGTTTTCGCACTTAAGATATGGAGACATTACCTGTACGGTACCAAGTGCACCATTTACACCGACCACAGGAGTCTCGAGCATATCTTCAAGCAAAAAGAGTTAAACATGCGACAACGCCGATGGGTCGAACTCTTGAATGATTACGAATGCGCTATCAAGTATCATCCGGGCAAAGCCAATGTTGTGGCTGACGCCCTCAGTCGAAAGGATACTTTACCTAAGCGTGTACGAGCATTACAGCTTACCATCCAGTCTAACCTTCCTGCCCAAATTCGAGATGCCCAGGTCGAAGCATTGAAAGCAGAAAACATCAGGGCTGAATCCTTACGAGGATCAAGGCAGCGGCTGGAACTAAAGGAAAACGGTGCCTACTATGTTAACGGGCGCATCTGGGTTCCATTTTATGGCAACTTACGCGAGCTTGTGATGGATGAAGCACATAAGTCTCGTTATTCGGTACATCCTGGTTCGGATAAAATGTACCACGATCTCAAGACTACGTACTGGTGGCCTGGCATGAAAGCCCACATAGCAACCTACGTCAGTAAGTGCTTGACTTGTGCGAGAGTCAAGTCTGAATATCAGAAACCATCAGGCCTACTTCAACAACCGGAGATCCCGAAATGGAAATGGGAGCAAATTTCCATGGATTTTGTTACTGGCCTGCCCAGATCTCAACGCGGAAACGATACCATTTGGGTGATCGTAGATCGACTAACCAAGTCTGCACATTTTCTGGCTATCAAAGAAACGGACAAGTTCTCTACTCTTGCAGACATTTACCTAAAGGAAGTGGTATCAAGGCACGGAGTGCCAATCTCTATTATATCTGATCGTGACGCACGTTTTACTTCTGAACTGTGGCAAGCAATGCACAAGTCCTTTGGCTCACGTTTAGATATGAGCACCGCTTATCACCCACAGACGGATGGGCAATCGGAACGCACCATCCGAACCTTGGAAGACATGCTTAGGGCATGCGTAATCGATTTTGGTAACGGCTGGGAAAAGCACCTCCCGCTAGTGGAGTTCTCATATAACAACATCTACCACACCAGCATCCAAGCCGCTCCGTTTGAGGCATTGTACGGACGCAAATGCCGATCGCCTCTCTGTTGGGCAGAAGTTGGTGACAGCCAAATCACTGGCCCAGAACATGTGGTAGATACCACCGAGAAAATTGCTCAGATACGACAACGAATGGCGGCAGCTCGTGACCGTCAGAAACGCTATGCTGATGAGGGAAGAAAACCACTCGAGCTCCAGGTTGGGGATCGAGTGCTACTCAAAGTCTCACCTTGGAAAGGTGTAGTCCGCTTTGGCAAACGAGGCAAACTCAATCCGCGTTATGTCGGACCGTTCAAAGTCATTGAGAAAATTGGCCAAGTCGCCTACAGGTTGGATCTACCTGAAGAACTCAGCGGAGTTCACAACGTATTCCACGTATCAAATCTGAAGAAGTGTCTGTCAGAGGAGACCTTCATAGTTCCTCTCAAGGAACTCACAATCGACGACCAGCTGCGGTTCGTCGAGGAACCAGTTGAGATTACTGATCGAGATGTTAAGATTCTCAAGCACACAAGAATACCTCTCGTTCGAGTTCGTTGGAATGCTCGTCGTGGCCCAGAGTATACCTGGGAACGAGAAGATCAAATGAAACTCAAGTATCCCCAGCTGTTTAAGAAAAACGCAACCACTGCTGAGGCTGAAGCTACTACAGAATTTCGGGACGAAATTCCAAATCAACGGGGGGATGATGTGACACCCCAGGAAAATCAGGAAAACAACGCAACTTAACTAGCTTCCTCAGTAACCACGCGCTAAATTTCGGGACGAAATTCTCTTAACAGGGGGAGAATGTGACAACCCTCAAATTTACATGTAACCGTACAGTTTATTAATAATAATTAATGTGCTTGACGACTGTGTGGAATCACTTAACTGCTTTCTGATATCTGTGTTATGCTTACACGTATTTGTTAATATACTAATAGTGTACAGAAAGGTCACTAAATAGTCCGTTATATTTTCCTAAGTGTTAGAAAGTAAAAACGTTACAAAATATATAAATAGGACGCCTTACGAATTAATTTAGCACTTTAACGGATTAATATCCAACCGAACAACCGGACTCTACCCGGAACATAAAAATATTGTCTATGACATTGTTTTCACATTACTGAGCTATTTAGGGTCCCCGAACACCCTAACACCCGTTATAACACATAACACACTAGTAACTAATTTCATCACCTAACTAATCTAACTAGCTACTAACTACATCATTCAAACCCAACTAGACCTACCCCCCCCCCCCCCCCCAATCGGTTAGGAGACAAGAAGGACACTCCCATGATTTTTTTTATTTAATTACTTGATATGTTATGTACATAAGAAACATATGGACCAAAGGATTGAACAATGTTGGAAGACTTCCTTATAAACCCTTAGACATCCACATTCTTATCATTCACTCAAACTCAACACACAACCTCCTCTCCCTTCCTTCTTCATCTCGGCAGCCACCACCATCCACACTACCACCACCATCAAGTCTTGATCAAGCCATTCTACATACACTCAAAGGTGCTACGAGTCATACAACGAAGCTTGGCGCTCTCGGAAGTGGAAGGACCTTCTCTATTCGCTTTTAACCACCACTTTTCTACACTCGAACCCTCCTAGCCTTGTGCTAGTGGTAAGAACTTAGATCCATTCATTCTTCATGTTATTTAAGTGGTTAATAAGTGATTTGATGATTAAAGTTATGAAACACTAAAGAACTTGCACTAAAGTCTTGAACATGTTGGTTAATGGATGAATATGTGTGTAAATCATGTAGATCTTGTGTGGTTATGATGATTGGGTAATTATCTGATGCTTTACTGAATGATATTAGTATATGATGTTGTTGTGGTCACTAAACTCGTTAACGGAATCGATCGAACATGATTTAGATGGTTAAACACTTGAAATCAGAATCTGTCTAACTTTTACAGCCCACTTCTGTTGGCTGTAAACAGGTCTTAACCTCAACGAAAAATTGATATTTTGAATCTAAAATATGTTATTATGAAATACGGTTCTAATGGCACCGGAATCGTAATTTTTGGACTCCGTTTACTATTTTTAAAGTGTTAATTTGTAACAGCTACTTAAGCTGAATTTTGACAGCAATAAATGGGTGTCGTACTTTCAGTCATAACCTGAGTTTTGTGATGAATCGGACCATGAAAATTTTACTGTAGATGATAACTGAAGTATTTGTAATTACCCCATTGGAATTTCGCAAATCGGACTTACGAAGAATTTTTAATAAATTGTTTCGTGGACTGTGGTCAGAAATACATAAATCTGAGTTCAGTCCCGAATATGAATTTTTATAAAATATTGGTGATGAACCGGACCCCGATATTTTTACACAATAAAATATGGAATGTTTATGATGTTCTATAAAAATTTGGGAATTTTTGGAATAATCTAACTATTTTATTTAAATGTCCGAAAACAGCCGGTTTTGAGTATTAATGCTGAAACGACATAAGTAATGATTTGCGTGTCTAAATGTCGAGTATGCTATCTGTAAATGATCTGACATGTTATATATGTTATGTGCATTATCGTATGTTTGATTTTGAGTGGGGAATGGACGGGAAACTTAGATGGGCATAAACCGTTACAGTGATGCATGTTGTGTGATAGATACGTGTAGGAACTTTGTGTTCTATTTGAAAGCCACTAAATGACTAACTGGTAAATCATACTAGGACGTGATTGACCGACCTTGACTGTTAGCTATATTGAGAATCTAACCGAGCAAACCGAGGTGAGTTCACACCCTTACTAAGGCATGGGATTCCCGGTGGTTGGGAATGGGATTGAATAACTACTCGTACTATCACTCTATTTATATTACCAACACTACTAGACTACCAACTACTGTCCTCGGATTGAGAAGGGCACGTACGTAAAACCTACGTACACTCACACTTACTACTGTCCTCGGATGAGAAGGGCACGTACGTAAAACCTACGTACACTCACACTCACTACTGTCCTCAGATGAGAAGGGCACGTACGTAAAACCTACGTACACTCACACTCACTACTGTCCTCGGATGAGAAGGGCACGTACGTAAAACCTACGTACACTCATACTTAACACCGTCCTCGGATTGGGAAGGACTCTTATGGATACGCCTAGTCTAGTAACATACATAATGGGAAGCCCCCACTAAATATCGTAAAGGTTTGGGAATCAAGAATAATGGGTAATACTTGGTTATGAAACGAACTTCCGATTCCTGATACGAACTCATTAACTAAACAACCAAACGTGAACTCACTCAACTTTGTTGTTGACTCGTTGTTACATGCCTTACAGGTCGCTAGATGCTTTTGGGAGCTTGCACGAGGAGGAGGTTGTTGTGGAACATGGGTGGTTATATCCCATACTTAATAATTGAACTTTATAAACCTATGGAACTTATGTTTGAGACTTTAAACTTATGAACTGTGAACTTATGCTTTTGAACTCACGTTTATGCTTCCGCTGTTTAAACCAAACAAGGTTAACTAGCTTTGGTCACCAATCGTATTATGTTTGGTTTTAATTACTTAATTGTGTTGTTCAATATGATTGGTGGCTCGATCCTGGTCATGTCACGCCTCCAAGCGGTGATACTCCGCATGGTGGATTTTGGGGGTGTGACAGTGTAAAGGTGAGCATACAAGTTTGATAATAGCATAATAGAGTTTGAAATCGTTTACGCATAACCAGCATGTATATCGTATAATGTGAAGCATGTAAGTTATCGACAAAGTTCCTATCAATACCAATGACTGCGAGTTGACTGCGAATAGCGAGTGCGCAACACATGTCCACCACTGTGAACACGTGAAGTATTGTCCTTAACAACCCCTGAGTGAACAGGTGCTGAGTCCAAACTATAGTACTATCGTTGCTAAGGCAGGTAGACAACAATCAATGTGTTAATGTTGGTGCACAAATGTCTGTTAACTTCGTCTTTATAGAGTCTTATGTCTAGATAGGATTAGCTAGCACACAATAGGTTAAAAAATAGGGTTTGTGTGAAAGTGTGTAATTTCGCATGAAATGGCACTGACCATTTCACACGAAATTAGACATTGTAATTTCGCTTGAAATGGCCAGTGCCACTTTCATGCGAAATCACCTCTACTATATATAGGTGTGTTGCTAGTTCATTTGTAACTTTTCTGATTCAGAGCCGAGGTGCTGCCAGTTTGTTAAACGATCTGTAAAAGCTTTTGAATCATTAATAAGAAGATAATTAAGAGGAATCAAGCTGTTACACGTCTATTTCTCTGATTCTGCCTTTGAAATAGATCGTAAACTCTTCTGATTGACTAGTTAGGGTCACACATCGATCCAACAAGTGGTATCAGAGCTTAGGAAGAAGAGTTTATACCAACTCAGCTTGTTTTCATCACTTCTACTCTTTCTTTTCAAAATTAAACGTGTTTTAACGGACATAATGGACTGAATTTCACATATTACACGCGAAACACTGTTTTAAAGAATCCTTGAAAGAATTGGACCAAAGTTCGAACAAAAACCGGATCAATTTGACAAAATGGTGGCCGACATGCTGATGTCATCATAATTTCGTTCGAAATTGTCACTGTAATTTCGCACGGAATTACACTTTGTACCTAATTTCGTTTGAAAGTGCTGTCATTTCACACGAAATCACTAATTTCGTTTGAAAGTACTGTTGTTTCACACGAAATCACTAATTTCGTTTGAAATTTCCTTTGATTTCACATGAAATAAGATTTCGTATGAAAGTTACACACGAAATTAGCTATTCCGCACCAAATTGGCTTGATTTCGCTTGAAACCAAGTTAATTCCGCACGAAATTAGATTTCGCTTGGTGATTTCGTTTGAAAACACTATTTCGTGTGAAGAAGTAATTTCGCTTGAAAGGCTTATTTCGTGTGAAAAGCTTATTCCATTTGAACTATTTTCGCTTGAAACTGTTTTTGTTAAAAAATCAAAAATTTTCTAAGTGTTTGTTGATTGTTTCAGATACGTAAAGATGGATGAGTTTATGAATCCGTTCAGTGACATGTTTGCTTTCACGGGAAACACCGGAGATGATACATCAAACAACACAAATGAAAATGTTCCTAATCCGAGTGCAAAGAAAACCCTGTCTGATGCTTTGAGTGTGGAGAGTGCATATGGCACATACAACAAACCTCCCAAACTAATGGCGATTGAAGAATACAATAGATGGGCTAAAAGGTTTAAAGAGTGGCTAAAAGCGTTTGCGTATCCAAGCTGGAAAAGTCTGAAGAATGGTTTCAATATGGGAAGATCAGATTATGAAAATATAACAGAGTCTGATGATGTAGATAGTTTTGTTGCCGAACAAAAGTGCATTGCATTACTTCATCAGTCTGTGAGAGACGACATAATATCGTTGATTGAGTACAAAAATGCAAAAGATCTATGGGAGAAACTAAGAGTGAAATGTGTGGGTAGTGCTGAGATAGTTGAAGAAAAAAAGAAGTTGTTAAGAAAAGAATTTGATTTGTTTGGATGTTTGAAAAATGAATCTGTATCTAAGATGATAGAAAGATTTGGACATTTGAAGCTGGAACTTGCAAGAAATGGAATCGTGTACACTCAAGAAGAGTTGGTTGACAAACTGTTTGACTCACTGCCGGATGATAAAGACTGGCAATACTTTGCCTTGATGCTGAATAACACAATCAAGTCGGAGGATCTAACGGTTGATTTGTTAATCGAAAGATTGGAGATCAAGAAATCAAACAAAGTCAATAAATCCTCATATCAGCAGAATGTTGAGCTGTATTACCGAGGAAGTATGATCCCAAAATCTGTGTCACCAAAAACAGCATTTTCAGCAGAAAATTCTAACACGTCAAATCAAGAAACTCCAAGCAGTGGTTATCATGGAGGTTCAACTTCAACTGCTCAAAGTCAACCAGTTCCAAAGAATCTGTTCCAATGTAACATTGTTGTGGATCTCAAGAATGCTCAAAATTTCAGTGAAGAATCCGCAAAGCAGCAGATGGTGTTCTTAGCTTCTGTTTTAGAGTCATACGAGAGTCTTGTTGCAGGAAAGATTGGAAACACTAATCTCACCAAGGAAGATTATGATCAGATCGACCCAGAAGAGATGGAGTTGATAGATATCAGGTGGTGTATGGCTAGTGCAGTCAGACGAGCGCAAAGATTCATGGAGATTACCGGTAGACATTCAATTGGAGGACTGTCTACAAAACTTGGTTTTGATAAGTCGAAGGTAACGTGCTTTAAATGTAAACAAAAAGGTCATTTTAAAAGAGAATGTCGAAATGCATATGCTGATGATACGGCAAATCCGTTCAGTGAAGATTACTACAAAAGAGCAATTTATCATCAGAACAAATCTGAACCCCCCAGAATGAAGCAGATAGAAGAAAATCCCAAAGAAACATCCAGAGCACTTGCTGTTATCCATGACGATGAGGGATATGATTGGAGTGAAGTGTTACCAGAAGAAGACGCAGTGGGCTATGCGTTTGTGACAAAAATTGTTCCTTTCAAAGACAACAGAACAGAAGAAGAAAAATTTGTCAACAGAAGAATGAAAGCTCAAAACAGGATGAGCAGAATCTATTATACATACAAAGAAGCTAAACAGTCGAAAAGATGGGATGCTGATAGAGAATGTTACCTAGATCCGAAGGGAAACATTGCTGTTGATCCAGTTACTGTTGATGTTGATACTCTCACTAAACAAATTGCTGAAGAAGAAGAAGAAGCCAGACAGAGAGAGTGGTGGGGAGTAGGAGAAGCTGATGAGAAAGAGAAAGAGCAGCAGACAAGGAAAGTTGATGATGGGATTATTGACACGTCACAAGAGTTTACTGCTGAAAATTTGAAGAAGATGGCTGACAAAATACTTGCTGCGAAAGAGCTAGAGGTAGTTTCTGGTTCTGGAACTGAGTCTAAAAGCAAGGTCAGTCAGAATGATGCAATCAATGAGTCAGGTAAGAAAGATAAAACTGAGAGTGATTGCAAAAATTGCATGAAAGACTGCAAGGTTTGTAGTACACTTGCTTACCTTAAAGTTAAAAAGACCGAAGAACTGACAGGAAGAGTCAGAGATGTTGAAAATCAGATCTTAAACCGTGACAAGATGTTGAAGGATTCAAATGAATGAGTAAAAGAATTAACTGAGAAAATCGAAAATGATAAAAGTGACATAGAAAGAATTAGGAAAGAACAACTTAAGTGAAGAACCAAATCTTGTGATGTACAAGATGGTGGGATCTGATACGTTGTATTCAGATTGTGATTTTCCTTTGGAGAATGTGAATGTTGATAAATTGAAAAATGTGTTCAAGTTGAATGAAATTGATGTGTCTGAAATCGAAGGTTTGAAAAGTACAAAGAGACATTTGAATTTTGAAAAAGATAAGTCTTATTATAAGAAACCTGTTGTACCGCCACGTTTTTCTTATAACAATCAAAACAAATGGTCGGGTGGTTATAATGGTGGTAAAAATTTTCAAAGAAAGAACTTTCAAAACAAGAAGTTTGTTGAGAAAAAGGTGTTTGTAAAAAGCTCGAGTTCTCATTCTGAGCAGGAATCTGAGATTTTTTCAAAATCAAATGAAGAGTTTTTTGAAGAAAAGGCCTCACAGCCTCAGACCGAAGGCACAAATCGGGTAGTTGATACTCGTACATGCTTTAAGTGCAACAAAGTTGGACAGATTGCACGAACGTGCACCAACTTAAAGCCTAAGCCTGAAGTTGCTAAGAGTCAGAAAAAGAAAGCTGATGCTAAAGGCAAAGCACCAATGGTTGTTGAGAAGAAAGTTTTGAAAAATGAAAACAAAAAAATCAAAACTGAATCCGTAAAAAATGTGGTAACTAAAACTGATAAGTTTTATAAACGGGTTGCTTCGTCTCAACAAGCATGGAAACCAAAATCAGTTGACAAGAAATCAAGTTCTCCAAAACCAAAGGTTTCTGAAAAAGAAAAACAATCGTCTTCTACCATTCCGGTAAAGATGAATGTTCCTGTGGATTACTATGAGAAACTTGAACCACAAGAGGCTACTACTTCTGAAAAGAAGTATGTATCAAAGAAAGATCAATTGTCTGGTCAACCTCTTAAAAATGATTTCTTTTTATACAAAGAGGTTGAGATTGGATCTGAGGAGAGCTTAAAGATGAATGATAAGAATTTTCCGCCACTTTACACTGCTAAAAATCATATCAAAGTCATGTTACCTGAGTCGAAAGAGGCTTGGGTGGCATCAAAATCTAACTAAAGTGTTTGTGATATGTGCAGGAGCTTCCAAGATCTGTTTCACGTTGGATTATGGATAGTGGAGCTTCTCGGCACATGACGGGGAAGAAGACCCTTCTATACGATGTTAGAGGGTTTAATGGAGGATATGTGGGATTTGCAGGCAATCAAGGTGGTCGAATAGTTGGTGAAGGAACTTTATCGAATGGTATTGTCACGTTTGAAAGAGTAAACTACATTGCCGAGCTTGAAAACAATCTTCTGAGCATTTCTCAGATTTGTGATCGTATGTATACAACGCACTTTACAGACAAAGAATGTTTGATCTTGAAACCAGGATTTGTTGTTCCCGAAGAGTGGGTTATCATGAGAGCACCTAGAGTGAATGATCTGTACGTGTTGGACATAAGTGTAGCAACTACAACCACGGGTCAGGCTCACTGTTTTATGTCAAGAGCAACGGAAAAAGAATCACAATTGTGGCATCGAAAGATGGGACATATTCATCTGAGAAAAATGAATCACCTGGTGCATAACGACTTAGTTATTGGTGTTCATGTGAAAGGTTTTCATCTTGAGGGGGAGTGCATTAGCTGTGTCAAAGGCAAGCAAAAGAAGAAATCTCACCCTGGGAAGAAGGTTAACTCAGTCTCAAGACCGTTAGAGAGACTTCATATGGATCTTTTTGGTCCAGTAAATGTCAAAAGCATAACTAGAGATCTCTACTGTCTAGTAGTAACAGATGACTACTCGAGATTTTCATGGGTATCATTTCTGAAGACAAAAGATGAGACGTTTGAAAGTTTGATGACGTTGTTCAGAAAAATAGAAAACTTGTACCAAACTTGAATCAGAAGAATCAGGAGTGATAACGGTACAGAGTTCAAGAACAACAAGATGGAAGAGTATTGCGATGAGAGAGGTATACTGTTGGACCGTTTGCGTGACCCTAAATGTCAGTAAAAGTAGTTCATCTCTGAATACGAAGGCGGAATCAACGTATACAAAGTCACAACAGCTCTCGGATCCTTTTAACTTCTTTCAATTATCAATTACGAATCTTTACACGTGTTTCTGATGTGATTTTGACAGAGTTTTGACACCAACACTATGACCTGATTCCGCTCCAAAGTTCACAAATGAACTAAGCCGAATCCCTATATATAGTCGACCTGATTCCGCTCCAACTGACATGCTGATTACGAGCGGAATCACCTGAAATAATCAGGAGCGGAATCACTAGGTTCTGTTTGGAGCGGAATCACTAACTTGACACCTGGAGCGGAATTACAATTAACCTGATTTCGCTCCTAATGACATAAATGTCATTTGGAGCGGAATTACATTCTAAAACCACTTTTTCATTTCCGAGCTCCAATCTAACCTATCTAGACCTAAGACTCAACTCAAACGTAGTCATCAGACATTCAGTGCACCAACATATACTGCAAGAATTTAGTGCTCCTTACACTCCACAACAAAATGGAGTAGCTGAAAGAAAGAACAGGACGCTAATTGAAATGGCTAGGACGATGCTTGCTGATTCGAAATTACCAGTAAATTTTTTGGCAGAAGCAGTATCAGTCGCTTGTTATACACTCAACCGGGTTCTTACCGTGAAGAAATTCAACAAGACATGTTTCGAGCTGATCAATAACCGCAAACCTAACCTGAAGTATTTAGAACCGTTTGGGTCTCCCTGTACAGTTCTAGAACCTTTTGGTAAATTTGGTGCAAAAAGCATTGAAGGAATTTTCGTGGGTTATGCAAGTCCATTGAAACGAGTCTTTGTTCCAAACTTGAAGCGGATTATCGAAGCACATAATGTTGAGTGTCAAGGTTATACCATGCCACCGCAGAATCCAAGCGACTCATGGCGTTTTAACTATGATACTTTGTGGGATTCGTTTGACATTGAAGAAGAAACAGATTTCTTTGACGAGTTGGATATTCTAAGAGAGTATGAAGAATCGCAAGAAAGATTTCCAGCTGAGTATTCTAGATGTCAACGGAAAACTTCAAATGATGATGAAGCCGGTCCTAGTAATGCTGGAGAACATGATGATATTCAACAATCTCTTGACAATCAGACGGTAGTCAATGATAATAAAGAATATGATGATAGACCTATATTCGATCGTGGTGATTCAGATTCTGAGGGGGAGCAGATCCAGATTTCAAGTCAAACAATTCCAGTCAGTGAACAAGGTGCAAATCAGAATGTCACAAATTTGGAAGGCGAGGTAGATGTTCCAGGCGAGGTGATGCCGAGAACTCTTTCGTACCATCCAGAAGAGTTGATTATTGGAGAATTACAATCAGGCGTTCGCACTAGACGTCAAATTGACCAAGGCCTTACTTGTTTTTATTCTACAGTTGCTCCGTAACAAACTGAGTTTTCACTTAGTTGTTTTATTTCGTAGATTGAGCCGCGAACATAGAAGGAAGCGCTAACTGAAGATTCTTGGGTCAACGCGATGCAAGAGGAGCTGTGTCAGTTTGAGAAGTTGGGAGTGTGGAAATTGGTAGACTTGCCTGATGGTCAAAGGAAGATAAACACCAAGTGGGTGTTCAAGTGTAAGAGAGACGATAAAGGGGTTATTATTCGTAACAAAGCTCGACTCGTAGTCCAGGGCTTTAGTCAGCAGGAGGGTATAGATTTCATTGAAGTGTATGCTCCGGTTGCTAGACTTGAAGCGATCAGAATCTTCCTAGCATTTGCATCTTGGAAAAGTTTTAAAGTTTATCAGCTAGATGTTAAATCGTTGTTTCTTTATGGGAAGGTAAAAGGGGAGGTATATGTCGGACAGCCACCGGGCTTCACCGATCCAATCCACAAAGACAAAGTCTATTTACTGGATAAAGCGTTGTATGGTTTACACCAGGCCCCGAGAGCTTGGTATGAGACATTGTCTCAACACCTGCTTGCCAACAGCTTCATCCGTGGAAAAGTGGATGCCACTCTCTTCACCAAAGAAGTCGACGGACATCTTCTGATAGTTCAGATATACGTGGACGACATTATATTTGGGTCAACAAATGAAAACTTGTGCAAAGATTTTGAAAGAGTTATGAAGCAGAAATTTGAAATGCCATCGATGGGTGAGATGAAATTCTTCTTGGGACTTCAAGTTGATCAACTGCCTAAGGGAATTGTCATACATCAGACGAAGTATGTTCATGATATCTTAGAGAAATTTGGGATGTCAGGTTATACTCCAGCTTCCACCCCATTAGAGACGAACCATGGGATAAACCATGATCTCACCGGAGAGAATGTAGATGAAACGTTGTATCGTTCCATGATCGGATCGCTGATGTATTTGACAGCTTCAAGACCCGATATTATGTATCCAACCTGCCTCGCAACAAGATTTCAATCTAACCCAAGAGCTTCGCATATGGTGATTGTGAAATGGATATTACGCTACCTGAAAGGAACTCCATCATTGGGGTTGTGGTATTCAAGAGAAGGTGATTTCATGCTCGAAGGGTATTCCGATTCCGATTTCATATGCTGCAAAGTTAATGCTAAATCAACAACAGCAGGGTGCCAGTTTTTCGGACCACGATTGGTCACCTGGCAATGCAAGAAGCAGACCTCTGTAGCTTTGTCCACATGTGAAGCCGAGTATGTATCTGCTAGCAGTTGCTGCTCTCAGATCTTGTGGATCCAGCAACAGATGAGAGACTACGGTTTGCAATTTCTTAACACCCCTATCTTTGTTGATAATGAGGCAGCGATAAACATCACTAAAAATCCAGTTCATCACGCTAAAACAAAACACATTGAAATTCGTCATCACTTCATCCGAGATTGTTTTGAGAAGAAGTTGATACGAATTTAGAAAATCCACACTGACGAACAAAAAGCTGATTTACATACCAAAGCGTTTGATAAAAATCGTTTTCAATATCTTTTAAAATTGAACGGTATGAAGCTTTTATCGGTGTCGGGGGAAATTCTTGGCGTAGATGAAGGTACCACTGTAGATGATGTCGAGAAGCAATCTGCAATGGTTTGTCGATTTTTTACTTGTTTTGGTATTTAGGGGGAGTATAGTGTAATATTTTCAGAAAATACAAAAACAGTAAAAATTTCAAAAATCCAAAAACATGAGATATTTTAAAAAATCCAAAAACAATAGAAAATGAAAAAGAGCTTGTGTAAAAAGGGAAAATGATAGTACATCGGCTTGGCAGTTACAGTATGCTAAAGATATGTAAAGTTTAAAAGTCTTAAACAGTCTCGCTGATGATATGCCGATAGGTTTTTGCACATTTAGTAGGTTTGTTCGGGATATAAACCTAAATATTTACTTGCTTATTTCGTGGGGAACACTACTTGGATATATAGGTAACCCCTGAAATTTTGTTTGAAAGATCCCTCTTTCTGAGATACTAGGTCTTTATACTCAGTGATATCTGGGGTATTATCCAGGGACTTCTGATTTTGCGGAAGCAATGGCCTAGTCCCTGTATAATACTTTACCGCTTGCTTGAAATATAGCACCGCCCTCAGCATAAAAAATGATGAAACATTGAAAAATGCTAATCATGTGCTGTTGTAAAAAAGATCCTCTAAAGGGGACACACCTAAAGTCAAAGCCGTCATCTATCTGATTTTGCGGAAGCAATAGCCTGAGCTCTCACGGCTCTCGCATTTTAATCCCTTACAGATATCATCTGTGGTATACTCACCTGTAAGACTGAATATTGGGATCTGGATAAGGGAGTATATTCAAGAGGTGGGACACATGAATGAGTTTAAGTTCTTAATACACCTAATCCGTATCCTGGACAGATTGAAAATTGTGTGAGAATTTAAGTGGATCAGTATATCGACAATCTAATCGAATTGTTAAATGCTGAGTATGAAATCTAAGCTTAATGGTACTTGTGAATTGTCGAATAGCTGATATGATTCCCTAACACGCTTACCAAAAATATGTTTGTAAATAGTTTACATTTACTGCATTTTATTTCTGTATTTCATTTCTAGTTTCGAAACTTTAGTTGGATCAACCAATGTCATTTTATTTCTGATATGATTCCCTAACACGCTTACCAAAAATATGTTTGTAAATGTTTGTAAAATGTTTTGAAAAATGTTTAACAAAAGTCAGTTTTCTTTCGTTTAGATCAACCAAGGTCATTTAGTTGGACTTAGTAGACAAAATTAAGTGCCTAGGGTCATTAATTTGGACCTAGTTACTTAAGTGGATTTCTAAAACTGATAGAATTGAGAAAAGATGTTAAAAGTCAATAGATTGTAATATAAAATTCTTGAGAAGCAGGTAGCAATATCCCCATGGCTAAGTTTGTGTAAAGTTTGAATCAGCATTTGAGCTCCAGCATATTGAAAGGGGGAGTCTACATTCTGGATCAACATTCAAAGGGGAGTTTGAAGATAAAGATTGAAGGATGCTTACAGTGTCAGACAAATTGGACAGAGTGTGAAGATAGACAAAGACTAAAGATTTGATGCTAAAGACTTCGTCAACATCCAAGGGGGAGTCTTTTGGTGCACAAATGTCTGTTAACTTCGTCTTTATAGAGTCTTATGTCTAGATATGATTAGCTAGCACACAGCAGGTTAAAAACTAGGGTTTGTGTGAAAGTGTGCAATTTCGCATGAAATGGCACTGACCATTTCACACGAAATTAGACATTGTAATTTCGCTTGAAATGGCCAGTGCCACTTTCATGCGAAATCACCTCTACTATATATAGGTGTGTTGCTAGTTCATTTGTAACTTTTCTGATTCAGAGCCGAGGTGCTGCCAGTTTGTCAAACGATCTGTAAAAGCTTTGGAATCATTAATAAAAAGATAATTAAGAGGAATCAAGCTGTTACACGTCTATTTCTCTGATTCCGCCTTTGAAATAGATCGTAAACTCTTCTGATTGACTCGTTAGGGTCACACATCGATCCAACAGTTAACATAACAAACAGGCATTCATCGAGTCGCGTATAACATGCATTACATGTCAGCGTATAAATAGTGTTGCGTTGTGTGTTCGATGTGATTTTGAATAAGTAACGTATATAACACCCAAAAGTGCATAAAGCAAAAAGGGGTCGAGTATACTCACAGATAGCGTTTAACTTAATAAACACTGCATTGGATTGAAGGGAGCGCTGAGCGAAATTAGCCTGAACAGTTAACGATAGCATAAGCGATAAGCGGCGCGTAAAACGATGCAAGTGTACCAAGGATTGGACGGTAATCCGATCGGATGGCAATCCGATCGGATGCCCATTCGATTGGGTTGACACCTCGTTTGGTGAGGATGTGTTTGTGTATGATGGTTTGACCTTTGAAGTTTTCGTTGTAGCATTTTAAAAATAGAGAAGTATCTCTACCCTTCAGGTCGGTCGATCGAACGGTCGTTCGATCGGACGGCGATCCGATTGGCGAGTCTTCTTAGTTGAGAACAAGTTCACAGCAGGACGGTCACACGATCGGATGGCTATCCGATCGGGTGGCAATCTGTATGTATTGAACTTGTTGAAAATTGAGTAAGTATCAAAGTCCCAGACGTCACACGATCGGGTAGTCGTTCGATCGGATGGAAATCTGATCAGACGGCAATCCGTTCGACGTTCAGAACCTTAGAATTTTTGAATAAAAAGTTTAAGTGTGGAACCAAGTGTGACCCGATCGGATGGCCGGTCGATCGGATGGCAATCCGATCGGACGGCAATCCGTCCCGACGACCATGATCGTCTTAACACTTGATCTTGTTGAAGTTTTGTAATCTGAACGAGACGTTTTGATAACTTTCTTGAACAACAGAACCTTATCTCGACCCAAGTGACCCGATCGAACTGGAGTCACCATAGTCCGGCCGGTTCGCGGTTCGAGACGTTTGTTCATGTTCAAACCCGAAATCAATTCTCTCTCGGATAGAATTCAGATCTTGAACTAACCCATCACTAAGAAAGAGTAGAAGATCAGAACGAGCTCCGATTCTATCGGGTTTGAGTGTATTGAGTGTAAAAGAGTTGAAAGAAAGTTGGAAAACCTTCCTTCAATCCTTTTAACCATGTATTTGTGTAGATCTAAGCGAAAATATTGATTATTCTTGTGGAAATCCTTCAGATCTAATTTGTTCTTGGTGGAATGAAATCAACCTTTGAAGTTCATAAGAACTCCATGATGACATCACCCTAGAACACCTCAAATATGGTGATTTCATGGTTACAAGTTAAGATTCAAAGGTGAAAACGATGTAAAAGTGCGTGTAGATCATAGAAGTACAAGATTTAGGTTGAAAACTTACAAGAATCGAGAGAAATCGAGAGAAATGAGGGCTTGAAGTCGACTGGTCGAACAAGGGAGCAGTCACATCACAAATGATGTGACAGGTGGGTATTTATAGGGTTTCCCAAAAAGGAAAGTGGGGAAAGTTGCTGGTCAATCAGGTGGCAGCCCGATCGGGTGACAGCCCGATCGGATGGCAATCCGATCGGATGGCCACTCGATCGGTTGGCCACTCGATCCATGAGTCTGGCGCGATGAGTTTTGTCGTTTCGATTCGCGTGTTGAGCGTTGCGATGCGATTCGGGGGAGCGATGCGATAGTATTACCCATTAGTTACACAAATAACTTAACTACTATATCTAACATACAATCTGTAGGATCGTTTACTGACCCGAAACGAGTCGATCAGAGGCGTTCTACACAATATTAAAGGCGGAAACAGACATATTGTCTGTGATTCAGCAAGATATTCACTTTAACTGTTGTTCTGATTAACTTGACAAAGTTTTACAGCGAAACAACACTTCGGCAGCACTTTGGCTCCGGAAACACACATACACGAATTACTCAAACGAAATCAGGTCACATCTATTTATAGGCCACCTAATTCCGTTTGAACATGCTCAAACGGAATCAGGTTCATACGGAATTACGGGTTCAAGCGAAATTAGCAAAGCTAATTTCGTTTGAAATGGCTTGACACATTTAAGCGGAATTACATCGTGTAATTTCGTTTGAACTTGCCTGTTAACCTATTTTCTTGTTTTCCGTGCCCTAATTAACCTAATACAATGCAAGACTCGATACAAGACGAAGTCGACAGACGTATGCACCAACAGACTCCCCCTCGGATGTTGACGAGTCTTAAGTGTCGAGTCTTCAACGTCTTCAGTCTTTATCAGTCTGATCACTTTCTGAAGTATTTGACAGTGTAAAACTTTTTCAATCTTCCCTTTTCTTTTCATCAGTACCAACATACTCCTCTCAAACAAATAATCTTTCCTCGGATGTTGATCGCAATCTGTTTTTCACAGGATCAGGATCGTGTCCTGGCTCTATACTCAGACTCAGAATCCAGGCTATCATGCACATCCTCTACCTCATAATAAATTTCACAAATTTAACATTTGACAAATTTATATACTACTTGCAGGTATCTTTCCAGAATGATTTAACATTATAAATGCTTCTGATGACCACTGGTATGAAAATATTCAAAAACTTTTTCATTTAAACACAGACTCCCCCTTACGAAATGCTCATCATGTTTAGCACTTGGAATTTTGAAAACCAGCTTTCCAACATCAGTTGTCGAAAATCTTTTTGAATTTTTCAAAAATTTATGCTAAAACACTCCGAAAATCTTTTTCAATTTTTGATTTATAATGAAATGCAATAAAGAAATATTTACATACAATATTTTTGTGAGTTTGTGTAAGAGGATCATATTAGTTTTTGACAAGTCACAAGTACCGTTGAGCTTAGTTACGCAATAAGAATTAAACAGTTCACTTATATTGCCGATATACTGATCCACTTAAATTTTCACACAAATTTCAACTGATTCAGGATATGAATTAGGTGTATTAAGGACTTAAACTCATTCATGTGTCCCACCTCTTGAATATACTCCCGTATCCATATCCCAATATTCAGTCTTATAGGTGAGTATACCACAGATGATATCTGTAAGGGGTTAAATGCGAAGCCATGAGAGCTCAGGTCAGAACTTATGTTCAGCAGAGAGATGATGGCTCGTCTTTCGGTGGGTCCCCTTTAGAGGATCTTTTTTACAACAGCACATGATTTGCATTTTTCAATGTTTCATCATTTTTTATGCTGAGGGTGGGCTATATTACAAGCAAGCGTAAAGTATTCTCCCGGGACTAGGCCATTGCTTCCGCAAAATCAGAAGTCCCGGGAAAATACCCCAGATATCACTGAGCATAAAGACCTAGTATCTCATAAAGAGGGATCCTTCAAACGAAATTTCAGGGGTTACCTATATATCCAAGTAGTGTTCCCCACAAAATAAGCAAGTTTGAATTTAAGTTTATATCCCGAAAAAGCTTACTAAATGTGTAAAAACCTATCGGCATAACATCAGTGAGACCGTTTAACGCTATTTAAACATTACATTTCTTTAGCATACTGTAACTGTCCACTGATGTACTATCATTTCCTCTTCTTTGACACCAAAACTCATTTTTGAATTTTATCATGTTTTTGTCTTTTTCAAATTTTCAAATGTTTTTGGATTTTCTGAAAATTCTTACTCCCCCTAAAATTCAAAATCATTTAAAGAAATTTGAAAACAAACTGTACAAGTAAAGTGACAACTGATATCAGATCACTTCAATTCGCCATCCTCTTGGCATAAACAATCAGAACTCCCCCTTTCAACAAACTATTTTCTCATTATGATTTCAAAACACTTAAGTTTGTTTTAATCAAAATGATTTTTTCGGAAAATAAGTTTTGTTGATTTTATAAAACCACTTGTAGGTTAGGAGATTAATTCATCACACTGTTTTTTTTTATCTTCAACCTTTTGAAAAATATAACAGTTTTAGATTTTGTCAACAAAAACCACTTGTAGAAAATCAAGTACAATTTAATGTCCCTGATTTACCACTTGTAAGTCGAAATATCACCAGAGTGAATTTCTCAAGAAAGATGCAGATACCTGCTCCACACTTACCAACCTGGGAGCTCCGGCAAGTCAGGATTTTACTTATGAAAAACTTCCATCCAAGCCTGACCAAACTTGGATGTTTCTTCCTCAACTTCACTTGGGTAATAAGTTGCTTTCTTTGTTTCATAAAAGTCCTTTACCCCTTTGGCCTTTCCCTCGACCATTTTCCCAAAAATCTTTTTAACATATCCATTAAACACTTTCTCAACATCAAATTTTTTCTTCTCAGAATAGAATTGATTTGAGATCTCAACCTTCCCAACTTTTGATTTAAAATTTTCAGCCCTCAATGGTGGAAAATGAATATCATCCATTGGAGGTACTGAGTTTTCTTCTTTAACCTCAACCTGTGGCTCATCTGACTTTGTGGAATCAGATTCATCGCCAGATTTCTCATCAAATTTCTTTACATCTTCATGAAACCTTTTAACAACCCACATTTGGTTGTCATGCTCAGCTCTCTTTTTATAAAAACTTGTTTTTGAACACTCACCATTTTCATATGTTGAATTTTCAAAGATTTTAAATTTATCAGTTGGTGGTTCATTTTTCTCAACAACTTTTTCTTTTAGTTTTTTAGAGACTTCCTGTTTTGTTTTTGTTGCTTGAGAACAGTTCCATGCAATGTGACCAACTTCATTGCATTTGTAACAGGTTCTTGTCCCCTTTCTTTGATTAGCTCCATTCTTCACATTCTCTTGCTTTTTGGCAAGAAATTCTCTGTTTGATTGTTTCCAGAATGAGCTTTTTGATTCCTCTTCACAGCTTGTCCCTGAAAGAAATTTTGTATTTGTTTTAGAAGTTTTTTCATGTTTATAATTTTCTGGTGGAATAAATCCAAGACCTTTCTTTTTGAAATTACCGTTATGATTTGGTTTCTTTTGAAAACCAGAACCAGAACCGTAACCTTTTTTTCTTGTTTAAACGTTGTTGAACTCTTGAAGTGTATTTTTTAGGTTTTTCAGTAAGATTTACATCTTTTATTTCAGAAATATTGATTTCTGTTAGTTTGAAAACCTTTTTGATCTTTTTAACTTGAACACTTCTTATTGGTAATTCCTCATCAGAATATAATTTGTCTGAATCAATCAATATATATGCCACTTTGATTGGTTCGTCATTCAAATTAGATTTTGATAACAGGAATTCTTTATTGTAAACCCTTTTGACCGACGACTTTGGACTATCAACTGATGATGATCTCGGACTTTCAGACTCAGACTTTGACTCTAACTCCTTATCTGTTTCCAACACCTGATCGACCACCTTTTTTATTAATTCAGACTCATGATCAGTGTCAGACGATGTGAACGTAACGTCAATGTTTTCTGGTAACTCATCAGTTGTTTCGGATTTTAACTTTATATTGACAGCCTTTTTGACCTGCTCCTCATTCGGTTTTCTAGGAGAATACCCTTCCCAAATCGGAGGCGGACACTTGTTATATCTAACACTCTGTATCTAACACTCTGTTTCTTACCAGTATCCTTCTTCTCTTTTGGCTTCTCATCTTGAAAAACTTCTAAACCTGCAACAGTTGGATATATTCGATCAATTAGATAATCAGAACTAGAATAACTTTGCAGTAAACATCTAATTCTCTCATTTTCAATCCTCTCAATCTCCAACTCTTGCTTTAACTTTGCACACTCTCAATGTAATGATTGATAGCTTTTTGCTTCGACATCATCACAACATTCATCATTGTCAGTGCATCTTCTCTTTTAGAATTTGTCTTTTGTAGATCAGTTACCGTTCTGTTCAAAACGTCATACAACTCTTTCACATAATTGAGATTGAACAATAATTGTTCTTTCATCTTATCTTGCTCACTCAACTTCTCATCTTTTTCTGCACATAACTTGCAAGATTCCAAACACTTTAAGCAAGGTTTGATGACTTCCACAATCTTTTCTATTTCAACGATCTTCTCCACTTCAACAACTTTTTCAACTTCACTCACTTTCTCCTTTTCAACAATCTTCTCAGCAATTTTAACCTCTTCATTTTGAATAATCTTTTCATTTTGATCTTTGCTTTCACATTCCTTCTTTTTCAGTTCTTTTGCTGCTCGTTTCTTCTTCAATTTCTCCAATCGATCTGCAAAATAAAATTGAAAACTTTCAAGAGATAAATGAGTTTTTGCAATATTGATATGCATTTCTTCCTCATCATCACTACTGTCATCAGTTGGTGATTGATCAAAATCTATTGTCTTTTCTGAACTATCACCTGAAGAACTAGAATCAGATGGTGTTTGATCAAAAACTGTTGTTCTTTCTGAACTTTCTTCTGATGAAACAGACTCTTCTTCTTGACTTTTCTCATTACTATCAAACGCTTTCATCCATTCTGTCATCAGATCAGGCTCTTGAACTATCTGTGCAATGAGAGCTACAACTTTTGAATTAGGTGGAATGTATTTGTCCCAGCTAAAACCTGCTGCCACCTTTTCATCATCTTGATCAATGATACCATAATAAGCTTTCTTGTTTGCATCTTCGATCATTTTCCCATGAGCAGTTTGTGATTCTTTTTGTTGATATGGTTGATGAGCAACTTGTTAATATATGGATTTCCGATAGTAATCATCTTTTCCAAAAGGATTATTTGCTCCACTAGCCTCTTGATTTTTGCATTCTCTCTTGAAATGACCTTTCTCCCTGCATCGAAAACAAGTAACTTTAGATTTATCAAACCCCAAAGTAGACACATGTGCATCCAAAAATCATTTCTTCCTGTGATCATTTTAAACTTTTCTGCTCTTCTCAAAACACTTGCTAGACACCATTTAATGTCCATGAGCTACATCTCTTCAGCGTCTATCTGATCGTAATCCTCTTTCATCAGCATAGGATTTCCTATCCTTCCAGCTACTAATCCCTCATAAGATTCCAGCACGGTAGCAAGTAACGCCATGTGATCTTTAGCAACTTCTTCAGAAAAACTTTGACCATTCGGGAGATTTAATGCAATGTTGCACTGTATCACACAACCATTTCCATTTTTTGAACTTTGAGACTGAAAACTTGAAGTTGAACTCTTTGGATTAACACTCGGATATGAAGAAAATCCACTGCTACTGTTTGAATTTTGATCAACAGTTCCAGATGAGTTTCCAGCACTAAAAGCAGTTTGAATTTTTGGACTCATTTCAACCTCTTGAACACTGCCTTTGTAATACATTTTCACATCTTGTTGATTACTCGGATTGTTCATCCTTGCAATCTTTTGCTGTTCAAGATCTTGACCTTCAATCTTTTCAATGAACTGAGAAATCGTCAAACCATCATATTCTCCGGTGTTCTTTAAGATCATCAAAAATGTACCCCATTCTTTCTGAGGTAAAGCATCAGCTAATTTGTCTACCCATTCCTCTTGTTTTTTATTGATACTCAACAAAGACATTGAACGTACTAAGTGGCAGTATCTTTCAATCAACTTCTTTGTATCTTCTCCTGGCAGACTTGTGAATAGATCAAATTCTTTCTTAAGCAATGCCTTTTTACTCTTAATCATCTTCTCACTTCCCTCAAACTTAATTCTGAGTGCTTCCCAAATAGAACGTGAAGTTTTATCATGTTGAAGCAATATGAAGATGTCTTCTTTAATAGCTTGTTGGAGTAAACTGATCATCATTTTCTCCGCTTTGTACATGTCTCGTTCCTTATCTGTAAAGTCAAAAATCTTTTTATCAACTCCCAGCTCAGTACGTGGTAGCACATACTTTTTCTCAACATACTCCCATGATCTCAAATGATTGGCTTGGACCCAGTTTTCAAATCTATCTTTCCAACCATAATACTCCTCAATGCTCATTAGTTTAGGGGGTTTTTGCATTGTTCCAGTTTCATTTTCCATGTTCATGTTTTGAGCAATGGCAGCTAGAGTAGTCGGGGTTGTAGCAAACGCGTTATAGAATTCCTCTTCCATGATTCGATAACAAGTTTTTCAAAACTGACACTTTCAAACGAGATAACACTTCAAACGAAATCACCTCAAACGGAATAACCAGTTCAAGCGAAATTACCAACACAACAGTTTCAAACGGAATACCCAGTTCAAACGGAATCCCTAATTTCGTATGAACTTTTCAAACGGAATCACAACTTGAAACGAAATCACTTATTTCGTTTGAAACTCTCAAGCGGAATTACAAACTGAAGCGAAATAAGGCTATCTCAAGCGGGAATCAGCAACAATTTCAAGCGGAATTAGGCACAAATTGTAATTTCAAGCGAAATTAGGTGCAACTTCAAACGGGATTACGTTGATGTCATCATTTCGGTCTAAACTTTGTCAAATTGATCAAGTTTTAAGCCGTTTTAAGATCTGAAACTTTCAAGGGTTTGTTAAAACACTGTTTCGCACATTATGTGTAAAATTCAAGACATTTCGACCGTGAAAACCTATTAATTTTGAAAGAAAGGTGTAGAAAACAGAAATTTTAAGCTGAATCGGTAAGAACTCCTCCTCCTGAGCTCTGATACCACATGTAGGATCGTTTACTGACCCGAAATGAGTCGATCAGAGGCGTTCTACACAATATGAAAGGTGTAAACAGACGTATTGTGTGTGATTCAGCAAGATATTCACTTTAACTATTGTTCTGGTTAACTTGACAAAGTTTTAGAGCGAAACAACACTTCGGCGGCACTTTGGCTCCGGAAACACACATACACGAATTACTCAAACGAAATCAGGTCACATCTATTTATAGGCCACCTAATTCCGTTTGAACATGCTCAAACGGAATCAGGTTCATACGGAATTACGGGTTCAAGCGAAATTAGCAAAGCTAATTTCATTTGAAATGGCTTGACACATTCAAGCGGAATTACATCGTGTAATTTCGTTTGAACTTGCATGTTAACCTATTATCTCGTTTTTCGTGCCCTGATTAACCTAATACAATGCAAGACTCGATACAAGACGAAGTCGACAGACGTATGCACCAACACAATCACTATAATTAACTTGCGTTTAGCGTTTGCGATTCGATTTCGATGCGATAGATTTGCGATTGCGATTAACACCTTAACATAAACGTAGCATGCACAAGTAACACATAACAGCACACACACGTAAAACAATATCCAGGATTCATAATTCGAGTTGCGATGCGATAGAGATTAGCGATAAATTGATTAAACATGCGATTAAATAGCGATTAAACCTCAATTATTAATAGATACTCCACATAATACAACTAAAGAAAATAATTAAATAGATTCGATTACAAGTCAAAGAAGTCAAAACAGTAGTTGAGCAAGGAGTGACAGATCGCAATTAGCAATCTTTCCTTCCTTTGACTTCAATCTTGACTTTGACTTTGACTTTCGAAACATGGGGTGTTACAGCCTCCCCTACTTAAGGGAATTTCATCCCGAAATTAAGCTTTAGCCGTAACAAACAACTGCGGGTACTTCGCCTTCATGTCGCTTTCGAGTTCCCAGGTAAACTCGGTACCGCATTTGCCTTCCCAGCGAACCTTCACAATGGGAATGCGTGAGCGTCTGAGTAACTTGGTTTCTCGTCCCACGATCTCGACAGGCTTTTCCACGAAGTGTAATGTTTCTTCCACTTGCAAGTCCTCCAGAGGGACATGTAATTCCTGGTCGGCCAAACACTTTCTGAGGTTCGAAACGTGGAAAGTCGGGTGGACATTACTCAGTTCCTCTGGTAGTTCGAGTCTGTAGGCCACTTTTCCAATCCTTTCCATAATCTTAAAGGGTCCAACATATCGAGGCGCGAGCTTTCCTTTCTTGCCGAATCTGATCACCCCCTTTCAAGGTGCAACCTTTAGGAGTACGTGATCGCCAACATCAAATTCAAGGGGCTTGCAGCGTCTATCAGCGTAACTTTTCTGTCGGCTCCAAGCTTTCAACAGGTTGTCTCGAATTTGGAGATTTTGTCTGTCGTTTCTTGCAACAGCTCGGGACCGGTGATTTGTGCGTCTCTGATCTCGTGCATACAATAGGCGATCGACATTTCCTTCCGTATAAAGCCTCAAATGGTGCCATTTGTATGCTAGAATGATAACTGTTATTGTACGAGAATTCGACCAAAGGTAGGTACGCGTCCCAATTACCACCGAAATCTATGACACACGAACAGAGCATGTCTTCAAAGGTGCGAATCGTTCTTTCAGTCTGACCGTCGGTTTGGGGATGGAAAGCGGTACTTAGATTGAGAGTAGTACCGAGAGCAGATTGAAACGATTCCCAAAAATGCGAGGTAAACCGACCGTCACGGTCAGAGATGATGTCACGAGGCGTCCCATGTCGACTAATGATCTCGTTGGTGTAGATTCGGGCTAATCTTTCTACCTTAAAGTCTTCTCGTATCGGCAGGAAGTGAGCTGACTTGGTTAAACGTTCAACCACAACCCAAATGCTATCATGACCAGATTGAGTACGCGGAAGTTTCGTTATGAAGTCCATGGCTATACTCTCCCATTTCCACATCGGGATCTCGGGTTGAACGAGCAAGCAAGAGGGTTTTTGATGCTCAGCCTTGACCTTGGAACAGGTCAGGCATTTCGAAACGTAGATAGCGATATCCTTTTTCATGCCCGGCCACCAGTACTTGTAACGCGTGTCCTGGTACATCTTGTCGGCACCGGGATGAATAGAATATCGAGACTTGTGGGCTTCATCCATCAAAAGTTGTCGCAAGTTCGTACGCTTGGGAATCCAAATTCGATCCAAATAGTGAAAAATACCATTGGATTTATTCTCGAGTTGGGCGCCATCGTTTAGAATCCTTTCCTTCTTTAGAGTTCGCTCGGTAAAACAAGCATGTTGCGCGTCACGGATAAGAGTTTCGAGATTAAACTAGGCTTGAGAATTACGCACGCTAAGCAAGTAGCTTCGTCGACTGAGAGCATCGGCAACGACGTTTGCTTTGCCTGGATGGTAACGGATCTCACAGTCGTAATCGTTGAGCAGTTCTACCCATCGGCGTTGACGCATATTCAGTTCTTTCTGGTCAAAGATATGTTGTAGGCTCCTATGATCAGTGAAGATCATACATTTGGTACCATAAAGGTAGTGTCGCCAGATCTTTAACGCAAAAACAACTGCGCCAAGCTCAAGATCGTGTGTGGTGTAGTTCTTTTCGTGGATCTTGAGCTGTCGAGAAGCATACGGGATAACCTTGTCTCGTTGCATGAGAACGCAACCCAGACCAAGGTTTGAGGCATCGCAGTAAACTACGAAATTGTCGTTTCCGTCGGGCAGTGAGAGCACGGGAGCAGTGCAGAGCATGGTTTTAAGGGTTTGAAAGGCCTCCTCCTGTTTGGTTCCCCAAACAAAAGATTTATCCTTGTGCGTAAGAGAGGTAAGCGGTACGGCGATCTTGGAGAAACCTTCGATAAAACGGCGATAATATCCTGCCAGTCCGAGAAAGGAACGGACTTCAGACGGATTCTTGGGTGTAATCCAACTCTCAACAGTTTCGATCTTCGCAGGGTCAACGTGGATACCTCGACTATTGACAATGTGACCCAAGAATTGAACCTCCTCCAGCCAAAATTCACACTTGGAGAACTTGGCATAGAGACGGTTTCCCTGGAGTAACTCAAGAACCAAACGTAGATGTTGCGAGTGTTCGGCTTTTGATTTGGAATAGATCAGGATATCGTCGATGAATACGATTACGAAGCGATTAAGGAAGGGTTTGCACACTCGATTCATCAAGTCCATGAAGACTGCATGAGCGTTAGTCAAACCGAAAGGCATGACCACGAACTCATAGTGACCATAGCGGGTTCGAAAGGCAGTTTTGGGTATATCCTCTTCTTGAATGCGTAATTGATGATAGCCTAAGCGCAGATCGATCTTAGAAAAACACGTAGCACCTTGTAACTGATCAAATAAGTCATCGATTTGGGGTAAGGGATAGCGGTTCTTGATTGTCAACTTATTCAACTCCCTATAGTCGATGCACATCCTGAACGAACTATCCTTCTTTTTGACGAAAAGGACAGGCGCGCCCCATGGAGAGGTGCTAGGGCGAATAAAGCCTTTATCAAGAAGTTCCTGGAGCTGACTCGAGAGTTCGCGCATTTCGGAAGGAGCGAGATGATACGGCGCTTTAGCAACGGGATTGGCTCCAGGAATGAGGTCGATTCGGAAATCGATATCACGAGCGGGTGGTAGTCCGGGAAGATCATCAGGGAATACACGAGGAAATTCACAAACAACAGGAACATCTTTCACCTCCTTAGCTTCCTTTTTCTCCGCTACTACAATGTGTGCCAAGAAAGCTTGGTATTCCTTGCGGAGATACTTGCTAGCCTGGACACATGACATGAGTTGAAGTTTCTTCGACGCGACTTCTCCGTAAACACACAATTGATCACCATTAGCGAGCAAGAATCGAATCATCTTATCGAAGCAAACAACTTCAGCATGGTTTTCACGAAGAAAGTCCATGCCTACTATGATGTCAAAACTACCGAGCTGCATCGGAATAAGGTCGATAGGAAAGACGTGATTGTTGAGTTCGAGAGTACAATTACGAAGAACAGAATTGACGGCGATGGTTCTTCCAGTGGCAATTTCAACATCGAACGTCGAGGGGAGATGAGCGCGCTTAAGATTGAGGAGCTTTTCGAATTCAAACGATGTAAAACAGTTATCTGCTCCATTATCAAATAAACACGTAGCATATATACCATTCACGAGAAACATACCATTGACCACATTGTTATCGGCTTGAGCCTGGCAGGCGTTAATGTTGAACGCACGTCCGCGGTCCGCTGATTGTTGCTGCTGTTGCTGAGGCTGCTGCTGTTGTGGCTCTTGCTTGACCACTCGGTTCAGGCACATATTAGCGAAGTGGTTGGGATCACCACACGCATAGAAAGCTCTAGCATTGACCGCGGGTGCATGAGCCGCTTGATGGTCTTGAAGAGCAGCAAGTAGAGCTTGTTGAGCAGGAGCTTGACCTTGGGTTGGAGCAGGGTTTTGACGTGGACCTGTACGGCAGTTGACGGTGAAATGGTCGTACATGTTGCAATGCGCACAGTATCTGCAGGCGATTCCCACTGGGTGGTGATAAGTACAAGTAGGGAAAACCGGATGAGGACCAGTATACGCACGCTTTGCCGGCGGTGCGTTGGTAACCGGGGCCGCTACTTGGCGATGTTGTTGCTGAGGAGCTGGAACTGATTGGAGCGGGGCAGCATTGTTCACAGCGCAGTTCTTGTTGCTGGAACTGCTGTTGCTCTTTCTCTTGCGTATCGAAAGCTTGGATGACTGAGGAGTGGTGGCGGTTTCAGCGGTTGAAGCAGTGGTAGCTTGATGCAGATTCTTGGGAGCTTTATCCCAGACACCATACTTGACTCACTTGTCGTTGATCTCAGCAGCAAGAAAGTAGGTTTCTTCGATCGTTGACGTCTTTGCGGCTTGAATAAAATCAGCCACGCAATCCGGAAGAGCACGGATATACTTCTTGATGGCGATTTCGGGCGTCTTGACTTGGTCCGGATAGATAATACTCAACTGCTTGAAGCGCGCAGTCAAACCAGCGTTGTCACCATCTTTCTGCTTAATGTGCCAGAATTCATCCTCCAACTTTTGGCGCTCATGGGGAGGGCAGAACTCTTCATTCATCACGTCCTTCAACTCATCCCATGATAGCCCGTAAGCTGCATCATTTTCGCGTTTGTTTCTCTCGACCGTCCACCAGTCTAAAGCGCGGGACTGGAAGACGCCAGTTGCGTTGAGAGTACGGAGATTGTCAGGACAGCCACTCTGACGCAGGGTGACCTCGATAGAATCAAACCATTGGAACATGGCCGTAGGACCATCTTCACCAGTAAACTCTTTCGGTCCGCAGGCTTTGAACTGCTTGAAGCTAAAAGCAGCTTTTGGCGAATCAGTTCGGGACTCTTCAGACGATTTGCTTGCATTTTCATTCAATTCACTCACGATCTGGGGGATGACTTTAGCGATCTGGTTGGTGACGAGAGAAGAAAGTCGCTTGTCGGCGTGCTTACGCCTAGCAGCTCGTGAGTGTAGGGATCTAGATGACGACATTGTCTGCAACAGACAGCGCCATAGGATTCAAAACACTATTCGATCATTCCTAGTATAGTCTAGCGATTTGCCATAAAGCTCAGGAACGCATCAACCACATAAACACAGAACCACATAGGCACATAAACACATAAGCACATAATCATGGAGAGCACAGAAACACGTAAGCACGTAAGGCACAGAAGCACATAAGGCAGTTAGAACACACAAACCTAACTATATGATGCACGTATTCCCTATCCTTCACAGTGCGTATAGCGATTAAATATAGCGATTGCGAGCATCGAGCGGCGATAGTGAATAATGACCAGCGATTTGTTTGCGCTTTGAGGTAAGTGTGCAGTGCGAGCTGTACGTGTTGATCGAAATGAACAGCGAAAATGAATAAATTACCAAAATCGAAACATATAATCGCATAAAACACATAAAATTCGCATAAAATCAACAAATATCAGAGTCAGCAGTTGCGGGCTCAGAATCGAAAAACATAGAAATCGAGAATAGATTGTCTTGGCTAGATAGACGTTGACTATCCAAAGTGATTCGACTATTCGCAAGGACTTGTAAGTGCACACTTTGACCTTCGGAACTGTGCTCTCGCTTCGATTCGAGCGATTGGCATGCATTCCTTTCAGTTACAATGTGACCCAAGTCGTTGGAGTCCGTCGAGACTTTGATGAGAGTTTTGTAAAACCACATTAAGGAGTAGAACGAGTTGCCAAGGTTCAGGTTTCACCCCTAACTTAGCGACTACGTTCCTTCTTGTGTGATGAAATCATGAGATAGATAAGGAGATTTGCGTCGAAGTATGGATTTCACTCCTGATTCAATGCAAACTCTCTTGTTTTTATAGCAAAAATAGCAATTCGAACGAGTAATCTGGTCAAGAGTTTGCGTTTTTCACACCTAATCTTAACCAGATCATTCGTTTGTGTGTGTAATAATCAGCCTTAGGAAAGGCTGATCTTGCGCAGAACTGTAGTATGCGATGTTCGCGTAAGTGTGTAGTGTACAGCGAGTTCGAGCGAGAAATAGCGAATAAGCTCGTACAAAACCCTACTGGGCATGCACAAGTCGGTCTGTTGGTACTTAGACTATAGACTAGGTCGTTCAAAGACATCGACCCGGACTAGGTCGAGTCTTGCCTAATTCCCTATAGTTATGGCTCTGATACCAATCTGTCACACCCCAACCGATGACGGAAACATTGGGGCATGGCACTGAGCGAAACATATTGTTCGAGAGAAATTCCATAACAACTACTTTACCGAATAGTTAAACATTACGTCCCATACCGTAACCTATTAAGCAAGCAAGTTATTACAGACATAAGTATCTCCAAAACAAATAAAACTGTTCCGACAACTCAGATTTCAAATAAAAATAAATTGTCTTTGTTTGTTTCTAGACTCTCCTAAGCTCGGTTCCATCAAGTAGCAAGCAAAGCACAGCATCCTAAACACCTGTCACATACGTTAAAATAAAGGTCAATACACATAGTGTAAATGTGAGCATACAAGTTTGATAATAGCATAATAGAGTTCGAAATCGTTTACGCATAACCAGCATGTATATCGTATAATGTGAAGCATGTAAGTTATCGACAAAGATCCTATCAATACCAATGACTGCGAGTTGACTGCGAATAGCAAGTGCGCAACACATGTCCACCACTGTGAACACGTGAAGTATTGTCCTTAACAACCCCTGAGTAAACAGGTGCTGAGTCCAAACTATAGTACTATCGTTGCTAAGGCAGGTAGACAGCAATCAATGTGTTAACATAACAAACAGGCATTCATCGAGTCACGTATAACATGCATTACAGGTCAGCGTATAAATAGTGTTGCGTTGTGTGTTCGATGTGATTTTGAATAAGTAACGTATATAACACCCAAAAGTGCATAAAGCAAAAAGGGGTCGAGTATACTCACAGATAGCGTTTAACTTAATAAACACTGCCTTGGATTGAAGGGAGCGCTGAGCGAAATTAGCCTGAACAGTTAACGATAGCATAAGCGATAAGCGACGCGTAAAACGATGCAAGTGTACCAAGGATCGGACGGTAATCCGATCGGATAGCAATCTGATCGGATGGCCAGTTGATCGGGTGGCAATCTGTTCGGATGGTCATCCGATCGGATGGCCATTCGATTGGGTTGACACCTCGTTTGGTGAGGATGTGTTTGTGTATGATGGTTTGACCTTTGAAGTTTTCGTTGTAGCATTTTAAAAATAGAGAAGTATCTCTACCCTTCAGGTCGGTCGATCGAACGGTCGTTCGATCGGACGGCGACCCGATTGGCGAGTCTTCTTAGTTGAGAACAAGTTCATAGAAGGACAGTCACTCGATCGGATGGCTATCTGATCGGGTGGCAATCCGTATGTATTGAACATGTTGAAAATTGACTAAGTATCAAAGTCCCAGACGTCACACGATCGGGTGGTCGTTCGATCGGATGGCAATCCGATCGGACGGCAATCTGTTCGACGTTCAGAACCTTAGAATTTTTAAAACCCTAATGAAAAATACACTTCCGGGACAAAATTTGGGATCAAAGTAGCAACCTTTTGGCGATTTTCACCTGCAATCATCATAATTCCTACCAAATCAAGGATAGAGATCATGAATTTATCTGTTTATCAAGCTTTTGAAGACCGAATCATTACCATGAGCGGCTAAATTCTTCGTGGTTTCCTTCGGGGGGAGGATTCTTGTAAGTGAACCGATGTTTTGTGTTTGAATCTTTGTTAGAATCTGATAATCTAAGCATTCGATGCTTTTTACCAGTTGATTTGATTTGATTGATTTGTAAACGGTTGTTTTTGCTTAAATCTTAATTCGAACTCATTCAATTCCCGAGATTTCTAGTAATTGGGATACATTTAATAAGGGTTAGGGTTGGTAATTGCAATTGGTAACTCATATGATAACTCAATTACCCTAACCTCATAAACCAAACAAATAACAAAGCAATTTAATTCAAAAACTAAACCTATTTAACTCACAATTTAAACTTTAACTCGAACTCTTTATCTCCTCGTCTTTTCATCAGAATTATTCCAACAAAAAAACTCAAGAAATTAACCTTCAGGGGCGATGCAGTTGTAAGCGTTTAAAGCCACATGTCCAACGCATTTTTAATTTCCCTCTTACAGGGATATTAAGTCCAAATCCACATTCTACTATAACTTAAAAGGCTATGTCGGTGGGGTGACCCACCGGCATTCCCTTACACCCCCTAAATTTTTTCCATTTTGCGTTTCGAGCCCCTCATCTTTGCTACTCTCCTAAACTTTTTCAATATTTCATTTCAAGCCCCTCAGCTTTGCTACGACCCCTCCACTTTTAGAGTAATCAATTTTAGTCCCTTATCTAACTTTACTATTCTTCTACTTTAACAATTGGCATTTTTAGCCCTTAGCTTTTGACTAATTTCTATATTACTTAAAGTACAAAGTTGGTTAAACCACCCCTCTTTGACTTCCAAAATTTCAACTTTTAGCTTATAGTTTTGTAATTCATATTTTTTGCATATAGAATTTTCCTTTTATTTACTCTCTACTTTTGTAACTTGCATTTTTTACCTATACTTTGGTAATTTACGTTTTTTTCACATATGTTTTATACCGACCCCTGAACTTTTAAACTTTTCTATTTACATTTTGACGTAAATTTGGTATACGTTTTCGGCCTTTATTTTGTATGTTTCCTACATATGAATCGGGTCACATATAATACGTTTTGACTTGATGGTATAAATTGGAGTTAGTCGAGTCGCATATAATACGTTATGATTGTACACTATAAACTCGATTTGCTTTACATTTTAATCCAATTACAACACATCTATAGGTTACATTGAGTTCAGTCGGATACTTCGAAACGCACATTATTATATGATTAACACATCACATAACGCATGGACTAATCCGTTCGACGTTTACGATGTACCCGCGCCGCAACGCGCGCGGGTCTTATTACTAGTTCCACTTAAAAGTCCAACGCAAGTTGCATCTTACTTCCCATCTTTACCCCAATTTCACCAACCAAACACCAATGACTACCCTTCAAAAACCCATGAAGCATCCACAAAATCTTTAAAAAATTCTGGGCTGAAGTTGTTAGAAAAGTTTGATGATTTCAGGCGGATTTTGTTCTGGGAAACAGAATATCCAATATCTACTCAAGGACCGATGGTGAACTACCCATGGTCAACCAGATAACAATATCAAATCAAACCAAACAATATTGCATAAATTAAGGTAGCGAACAAATAACATAGAGTGAAATTAACTGGGAAAACTGGTTGTCAAAAGGAATGTGCTGATTTTCTCTTATTTTTATCTATGTTACATAATCAACAAACACTAATTCTTTTAGGTTTCACATTTTCGTTGTTACATAACATCAAATGACCTAACTTATGATGCTTAACATCATATATACAAACTCATAATTGAGCTTTTTTTAGTTTATAACTTGCAATGAACCAATACCCACTAACAAAAGCACGCAGGCACATGAAGTTGATTTTGCTTCTGTTACGGCAAATCAAACATAGGACTGAAGTTCATGCAGGATTTGACAGTGACTATTTCTGACAATATTCTATTGAGTTTAATATATATACATATACACACAAACATACACACGCCTATATGTATAACGGTTGTATTATCTCATGTGAGACAAGAATAATAAGATTCACAACGTTCCACAAACTTCATAGTACCTATCAGTTTATTACTGATCTCATATCTATTATTGATTCCCCAGTGGTTGATAACACAGGTTTTTTAAGTATGTATTGCAGGATGTGATCTATATATGTATGTATAACGATCTTGGTTTTAAAAAGCGCGCCTTAAGCGCGAAGCGCAGACTGGATCGCCTTGTGTGACATAAGGCGCACTATGTACAAAAAGCGCAGCTGAGGCGCGATTTTTAGGGGAAAATCGACCTAAGGCGCAGGCTGGTACAGCTTTTTTTAGTCTGGGATTGGCTTTAACGCAAAAAAAAAATGAAGGTTAAATGCAAAAACTGGCCCACGCGTGCCTGGGGTTTTCGGAGCTGCATTCGTGTCCGCAGGACGTGCGGGCATGCACGAGTTCAATTAAATTTCAATTCAGAAACTCATTTTTTGCACCCCCCCCTGCGCGCGGGTAGGACTTGTGGTAAAACATGTCATAAAGCTACAATGGAGTAGTAAAGACTTTACCTTATAAACAACCACTCACTTTGTCCCCACACCGATGTGGGACAAAGTATTTACCACCTTTTGAGACTTTCATTCACACACCCAACATATAAGTCCTTTGCTACCAACTATGTGTACATTTATGTTTTTTTCATTTTAAAACATATATAAAGCTTAATTATAGCTAAATCATAGGTATTGGAGGCTACACACTTATGGGATATATAAAAAATAAATTTTATAATCACTTTGCGTACGAAAAGCTCACCGCTTTTGCGCTTCGCTTTAAAAAAAGCTTTTTTAGACCTCATCGCTTTTGTGCGCTTCCCGCTTTTTTAAACCAAGATAACGATTGTATTAACTAATGTGAAACAAGGGTAATGAAATTCGCAGTGAGTTAACATTCACAATTTCTAAAGTTTAGCAAAGGATCATGAAAACTGACCTAACGTATTACTAATGCCGTATCTATAACTAATTCCCCATTGGTCATGTTTGATTCATCGGCAAGTGAACTTCCGTATTCTATAATTTAATGAGTGTATAACGGTTCTTTTATCTCATGCAAAACAAGGCTAATAAGATTCACAGAGTTTCAAATTGACCGAGTGAATGTTCACACCTTTCATACTTAAGCATATGATCATCAACACAGCCCTAACTTGTTACTAATCTTGTATCTATAACTAATCCCCACTGGTTGACAATATGAATTTTTTTGAGCATTACATGATGCGAAAATCCATGTCCTATAAATGTACAATATATGTATATACATATACATATATACGTAAGTAACGTAACAGTTGTATTATCTTGTACGAAACGAGGCAATACAATTCACAAGGTTTCAAATTCAGTGAGTGAACATTCACAGTTTTCTTAATTTAGCATAGGATCATTAACACGGCCCTAACTTGTTACTAATCTCGTATTTATGATTATATCCCCACTGGTTGACAATATGGGTCTTTTTAAGTATTACATGATATGAACTTCCATACCCTATTCCTATACATGTAAATATATGTATATACATACATACACACAGACATACATATAACTCGTGCAAAACGAGGGAATAAGATTCAAAAAGTTCTTCGGTGTGTGTACATTCACATTTTTTCATGGTTTAGCATAGGATCAATAACACGCCCCCTTAAGTATTACTTGATGAAACTTCATGTGAGCTCCCATTTTTCTTCCGGCGTCATTTTCGATAAGATTAACCGAAGTATAAGTGAAAATCACCCCCTTTAACAACTAGAGATACCGATAGGCTTTCAAATATAAAACGTATACCTAAATCTCTTCTAATTCTATAGAATTCCAGTTAATACTTGAGCAAATGAAAAATGACATGACAAAAGAACCAGCAAAAAGAGACAACTCAAATCAAAATTTCTTTCTTACACAACCATAATATCAGATAGAGTATATAAAACACGAAACAAAAAACAAGCATTTAAAAATATCAGATTCACACGGACCTGTCTTTAATCAAGATCTTCTTGTCTAGCCTGACCACCACCACCACCACTCCCCTGATTACCACCATCTCTTGAACTGTTGTTATTCCCTGATCCACTATTACTCGCCTCAGCCGACGTACCATACCCCGTAAACGGCCACGGTAAGTTTATCCTAAACCTCCTCTCACCCGGTGTCAAAGGATCACCCTGAGCACCACCAGTAGAAGTCTGTCTGTCCCGGTTCTCGTAATCAGGATCATCCGTAGGCAACTCAAACCGACAAACCGGACACGAATTATGCAACTCCAACCACGGAATAATACAATCCGGATGATACATATGCTTACACGGCAATTTCTTCACATCCTCGTCAAGTTCAAAGCTATCTTTACAAACCGCGCAATCCGAATAATCCGACTCCATCAACTCCTTACTGATCTTAACACTAGGAAGGTTTTCAACAACTGATTTCGCCGCAGGCGGTGTGCCGTATCGATTCGGATCATTCTCAGCTAACTGCTGGATCAACTGCTCCAATCCAGGACCAATAAAATAATCACCTAAATTCGATGGCACACGAAAACCAGCCCCATCACCATCCGAACTGTTTTCGATCACAAACTGAATATTCGCACCACCTGCACGTAAAGTACTAAGATAATTCTGAAGAAATGCGAACGGATTAAACTCTCCATGGTTCTGAACATCTCCACCGGCTCCACCGGATCCGGTTCGAGAGATCGGACCACCGAACAACGCCGATAAATCGCTAGGGTTTTGAAAATCGCCGGTTGAGCCGCCGTGGCGGGAGGAGGTGGGGAAGAGGAGCGGAAAGCCGGAGGCGAACGGCGATGGATCGTCGAATGCGAGAAATGGATTTGGGGGGTTAGGGTTAGGGTTTTCATATTCTTCGAGGAAGCCTTCGTTGCAATTAGGGCAAATTGGTTCGGCGGTAGGTGACGGTGAGATGGAGACTGTACGGTTACATTGGTAGCAGAAGTAGAGCTGCGGGGCGGCGACGGTGGCGGAGCCGCCAGTGGAGACTCCTGACGACATCGTTTTGAGGGAAGTTCACGACGGTTTGGGTGTTGTTTGGTGTGTTAATAAGGGGCTTGGTTATGGTTTATTTGATTTTTTTTTTTTTCATTTCTGTCATCTCTTTATATGCTTGTACAATGTTTTGTAACTAGTTGATGCCCCATCCGCGTTGCGGTCGATAATCGAATAATTCTCAACCAATTAAAAAAAAGTACTATAGTTTTGCTAGAAATAAAAAGTAAAAAGAGTGTTAGGCAGCTGTTTGACACGATTTTTAGCTGGGGGCAAAGTGATATTTTTATTTTTACTTGGGGAAAATCAAATTTTTTTCCTGAGGGTAAAATCCTAATTTTTAGCTAGGGGAAAACCATATTTTTATTTTGCACTGGGGAAAAAACGTAATTTTGAATTGAGGGTGATATCGTAATTTTGAATCGAGTGAAAATTTGTAAATTTTAGCTGGGGGTAAAAGCATAAATTTATTTTGAACTGGGGGCAAATACGTAATTTTAAACTGTGAGCAAAACCGTAATTTTAAAGTAGATACAAAATAATAAACTAGTGTAAAATCGGAATTTTGAGCCGGGGGGAAAAACAATTTTTTTTTTTGAACTGAGGCGAAAACGTAATTTTGGCTGAGGGTAAAAACGTAATTTTTTTACCGAGAGCTAGGGGCGAGCAAGAAAACCGAAATAACCGAACCGTAACCGAATAACCGAAATAACCGAACCGAAAAAACCAAACCGAAACAAAAACCGACGGTTCGGTTTTCGGATTTTTAATAACCGAAAATTTCGGTTCGGTTTTCGGATAAACTTTTTTAATAACCGAAAAAACCGAACCGAACCAATAAGTTACAATCCATATATTTTTATGTTTAAGTTTAAATTGTTTAAGTGTTTAACCTAATGCTAGTAGAAAATGTTAATTTTATTCTTGAATATTAAGTGTTTATAATAAAAACAATTTAACTGAAATGATTTATTATTACCTATAAGATATAACAAAATTTAATATAAAAATTAAATATAATAAAAACTTTGAAGAAACATAAAAATAGATTAGAAGGTTAGGTGTATGTAAACAACATTAACTAAAGAGGTTAACTATAATAACTTAAATGTAAACATATAAAAAGATTATTATAATATAAATTATACTTTTTATTTTTTGAATCTTACATAATTTTGTTCCAAAAACCGAAATAACCGAACCGACGTAAAAACCGAAAAACCGAAACCGAACGGTTTTTAAAACCCGAAAACCGACATTTCGGTTACGGTTTTGATTTTACCCAAAAACCGAACCGAACCGTGCACACCCCTACCGAGAGCGAAATCGTATTTTTTAGCTCGGGGCAAAAGGGTAAATGTATTTTGAAGTTGAGGCAAAACCGTATTTTTTAACTGTGGGCAAAAATGTAATTTTAAAGTGGATATAAAATAATAAACTGGTTTGTCCAATGGGTATTGCTCGCCGCGCATTTGAACCGCTGGCAGAGAAACGCTATTCTAGGGCAAGAACGTAATTTTAAAGTGTGTATAAAATAATAAACTGGTTGGTCCAATGGGGGGCGGGGCGGCCGCCCATTTGAACCAATGGCAGGGTGATACTATTCCCTGTGGTTTGTATATGTTGAAAATGATAAAATTATGTTATATTATAAAAAAATAGAGTTAACTATCATTTCCGTCCATGTGTTTTGCTGTAAAATGTTAACTATCATTTTTGTCCATGTGTTTTGCTGTAAAATGTTATTTCAGTCAAAAAAAAAATTGTGTCAATTCCGTCCTCAACATTTTAGAAACGTGCCACTTCAGTCCAAAAGATAACGTCTTGCGTCAGTTCCGTCCTCAACGTTTTTAATGGCGCATTATCTTTTTGTACTGAAGTGGCACGTTTCAAAAATGTTGAGAACGAAAAAAGATAAAGCGCCATTAAAAACGTTGAGGACGGAACTGGAGCAAGGCGTTATCTTTTTAGACTGAAGTAGCATATTTCAAAAATGTTGAGTACGGAACTGGCGCAAACTTTTTAGGACTGAAGTGACATTTTCCACCATACCACAGGGACGAAAATAACAGTTAACTCAATATGATATATCTTATAAGCCAATGAGGTAGTGATGGAGTGGTTGGGGGAAAGACTTGGTGTTCCTTGTGACCCATGTTCGACTCTCACTCTCCCCATTATTTTCTATGGCATCCAGGTGAAGGGCGAATACAGGTAGCGCCGGTTCGTCTTGGATAGGAGGAGAGGTTTTACCGATTATTCCACTGTCATGCCTTCGGGCGGGTGGACGTCGGGTTTCCACGCATCTGGGAGAGCCAAGGGGCTAGCGGCGATCGAGTAGTCGACCTTGGCCACAGCGCCCAGTGTCACGATGGTTGACACATCGTTCCTTGTCGTTAAAAAAATGATATATATTATAAACTAGGTTAGAACCCGTTTATTACACGTGTTGAATAAATAAATATTATCGTAAACAAATAGTTTTAAGAAATATAATATTGTTAATTTGTTGCTTATAATTATTATGGGATTGATAAATAAATAAATAAGTAGATAATTATTTTGTTACTAAAATATAAGTGAGTGATACGTAGCATTCTTTGGAAACCCGTATATTACAAATGTTGAATATCAAAAAAAGAAAAATATAAATTATAAACTTTTTAGTTAATTATTACACGTGTTTTACAAACCTATGTACTAAACGAATTGGCATTATTTGGAATCGTTAATTAGTTAATTATTAAAAAAGAGTTAATTTTTTAATTAATTATTAAAAAGTTAATTGTCTTACTAGTTGTAATATACGACGAACCCATATTTTAATTAAATATATCCATTGCTCATTGTAATATATTGATATGTTAATTTTTGTTCGTAAATATTACAAATATGTAAATTAACTTCCGTGTACTACACAAACTGTGTTATGATTTGTAACTAATTAAACTTTTTTTAACATTTTTAATTAATTATTTACTTGGAATCATTTATTAATTAATTTTGTTATTATTATAAAGATAAGTGATATTCATGTATTGATTAATTGTTAAAAAAAGTATAAATATTTTTTAGGTTAAAGGAGAGAATTGTGACAAATGGCAAATAACCGGTAATTCTGTACAATCTAATCACTATTTTTATTACATAATCTCATGCATTTACCGTAATTTAATTACGTAACTGGGTCGTACATTAGAGAACAGTGTTAGGACAAGTAAACAATACTATAACACATGTTGGTTTTCGTCGTGTCGCGAAACCAATCAAACTATGTCCTAAAAGTGTTGGTAGAAAGTGTTGGGCGCATTATTCACGGTCACACTATTCATTACAGCAAAACTGTGAAAACGAAACGAAACGATGAAAAATGACATAACTGAGTCCATATATATATATGAAAACATTAATGTGGGAACACATCTTACAGTAATATGTAACATTCCGGTATAACGCTCTAATAAAAAAATCGTCCGTTCGGCAAAAAATATAACAATTTTAATTCGTCCGAAATACTAATTCATCATTTCCGAGACTCCAGCATTATGACAAAATAATGACAAGCACATTAAAACACTTTGAGGATATCAATGGGGTGTCCGAAACATAAGCTTCCGGTGATACGTCGCAACCTACACAACTCGTCCGTTCTTGATTCGACGAGCTAGTAAACAACATTTTTGTCGCCATAACAAGCAAGCGACTAGCCTTGCAAGCTAGTTAAGCCTTATTTGGAATCTGAAATCACTTCATACATCTCTTGGTTGTGGAATATCAACTTGCGGAAAACATTCGTCGGTACGAATCAAAATGACTGATATTGAACCGACAACTAAAAGGAAGCCGTTTAAGTTATCAAAATAAAACTTCTACTAGTCTAGTGCACTAGTTAATTACAATTAGCATTCTAAATCCCTAATTACCCCTTAATGGTGCAAGAAAACCCCTAAACACCATACTTTGTTTAATCACCAAAATATATACAACATTAAGACTTTTATAAAAAAAATTACATATTACCCCCCCCCCCTCATGTTGGCGGATTCAAGGTGGGTCTCACCCACTTGAATTTTGTTATTTTAAAAATCTTGAAAATGTATATGTTTAAAGCTCATGAAAGATTGAAGACATATGTGATTATTGTTTGTAAAATGGTTTTTGGTGAAACTTGATAGCTTGATGGTGATTTGGAAATTGATTTGTGATTTAAACGCGTTTTAAAAACGTGGGAAACGCCATAGTTTAGGGGAAACTATGGCGAAATTTTCTAAAATTATAATCGTGATTAAGTGGGGGTTAAAGTGTGATTAAAATGGTTAATCACGCTTGAGGATCTTAATCATGGTTAGACAAAATTTTTGGTGAAAAGTTTAAGTATTAAACTCCTAAGTATTTTCCTAAACACTTATGATTATTTTTATAAGTTAAAAGCGGAAACTTATAAATATATATATATTTTTTTAAATATATATACTTAGAAAACTCACTAAAGTGTATATGTTATGTGCTAAGTGTATGTATTTAGATGGTAGGATTATTTAAATCATACACCAAATCATACCACAAAAATACTTGTAAGAAAACAAGTATAAAATACCACATGAATACATGTACACTAATATCCTCAAATTACCAAGGAAATTCTAAGATAATGGATATATATAAACCTTACTTATATTATATCCCTAAACGAATAAACGGACGAGTGGACAATTCGGACAACGGACGAAATTATAAGAATATATTCCTAACAAATAAAATATATTTCAACCGACCAAATAAGACATGTAAAATCATTCGGTAAATAAAGGAATATATAACGTTCGTCGACGACAAACGAGCGTATAGCTATCACGAGGAGCTACTACGACACTTGGGCATTTTTCCGACGCAAAAATATATATATAAAACGACTACGATGACATTTTTAGACACTTAACGAATATATATATATATATATATATATATATATATTACCAATAACAAAATCCGGAAAGTTGAAACGTATAAAAATTACTAAGGGGTGTTGTTTGTTTTTTCATAAGTAAACCTTTGCAGTCTGCAGAAAGAAAACCGTTTGTTTTTACCTCTTCAACAGCCTTCTCTCTCAACCGTTTAGACAGGCTCAACACCTTGATCTCCGCCTGCGCTTCACTCAATTCTTGATCCTTATCTAAACAAACACCAAACAAATCAACAAAAAATCAAATCAAACATTACCGCTGCTGTAGTCTTCAAACCAGAAACCCTAGCTCCGTCCTTAAACGATCCTGACACTGTCAACGACGTCGTTTCAGCCACCGGCAGCCGTACATTACCGCTGCTGTAGTCCTCGCCGTCGCCGGAAACCTCCTCCATTACTCGGATCTGAGCTCAATCGCGCATCAATAGTTGGAAATCGAATGGTTTGTTAACCGCTTGGGTTTGGGAAACGTTGTCACACCCTGACTTTTGCGGAAGCGTGATTATTGGTGTGACTTTCTTAATACCATAGCATTCAATCATAACAACGCTATATGATAAAAACATAAGATGTTCATCCATTAATTAAGTTTGAAAATGCCACAACATAAATTGTCTGAAACGTTGACTCCAAATTTAAGTTTACAAACCACAACATGTTTTAATGAGTTCACAAGACTCGATAAAAGATCTTAAACAAACCCGAGCTTAGGACCATGTATCTCGTCCAGGAGTAAGATACATCTCCTAAACCCTAGTGACTTGGATGACATCTTTTTTATTTATGACGCAGCTTGAACATGCAAACACCTGCCAGATCCACTTTAGTTTCCAGAAATACATGTAATTTGAAAACATCAACAAAAGTTGAGCGAGTTCATGTGTTTGTGTATGAGTAAACCTTTAAAATATGTATGTATGTATGTATGTCCCTGGTATGTAGCAATAAGGAAAAACAGATCACCAATTGGTTTGCAAGGCCAATGGTATGTGTGAAATGGTGCAGGAAAACTCAAACCTAGCGGAATTTTGCCACGGCATTAGTATGTGGACATAGTCACCACATGGGCCACCCTGGTCCTCATGGGTGTGGGCTCGCTACACCCAAATAGATCTATCACTCATGTCCCTCGGTCCTACGACGAGGATTAATGGCCTTAAGTGTTATACCCACCTTTCACATGATCAAGCAGTAACCCTCCTTAGCTAACCATACCATGTATAAAACGTTTGTAAACAATTGTAACATGTATTTCACCCTCGAAGTTATAAAACTGAAAACAGTTAAAAGAAAAGGGGGACATAAACTCACTGTTTTGCGTCTTCTGTACTCGTAACCCAAATCTCCTCAGCAAACACGACTCCCTACAATGTACTATGTCTATTAGACGAACGGGCCGTGCCTTGCCTTAGTATTTACGTTTTTGAGTTACGTTTCTTTTATGTCTCTAATATTATTCCAAGTTATAATTACTTGTTAAAATAATGATTATTTTAACTTTAGATTATATTTAATTTTGGAATAATCGTTTAACAGTATTTTGTAATAATACTTCTCAAGTATTTATTTCGTATTTCCTTCCCAAGGATGGGGGTATCTCATATATGTATCTTTGCATTCTTGTATTTGTAATCCCAAAATAATATATTTTCAAGTCTCACATTAGAAAAATATATTTAACTTATTTTGTCCAAAAATAATGTATTTCAAGAAAATATATATTTTTCCCAAAAATCATAGATTTTCCAAATATTCAAGAAAATATATTCTTACTTCCAAAATTAATATATTTTCTCTTTGTCGAAAATACAAGATTACTTTTGTAATATTTACAAAAATCATATTTTCATTTCTTGTATCCAAAATAATATTTACCAAAAATATATTTATAACGGTATTTTCCGGAATATTTTGTAAGTTACGTTCTTGTGTTCGGTTTCACAATATTTGAGTGTGTAACTTATATATTTATTCCTTGTGATTTTTGGTATTATTTTTTATTGTTAATTTCTTGGTATTTTGTTAAGTTATATTACTTTAAATCCTAAAATAATATAACTAATACACAAAGTATACAAACAATCACACACAATGTGTCTTCAAAATATATATTCTTCAAATACATATTTAGTTATTTTTTTATTTACAAAAACCAACCTCCAACACTTGTATTTTTGTAACAAAATCTATGGCAAAGTTTATATTGAAAACCATAGTTAAAACTCACTTGTAAATATTTGTTTAGAAAATATTTTTCTAAGTGTTTGTATTTTTAGAAAATTTTGCCATAGTTTCCCCTAAAAATGGAGGTGTCCATGCTATTTAAGCATATCATTTTCTTTTCAAAAATCATCATAAGAAATCAACAATCAATCTACACTTACCATGTGCTAAAACAAAGCTATCTACATAATGATCATGAACTTGAGTTTTCATAAAAAACTTGTAGTAACTTGGTGGTGGGTTTAGTAGGTTTAGTTACCCTTTAAAGTGTGTTTATTTTTTTAAAAAACTCATTCTTGAAAGATTTGAGTGTTTACAACTTACTAGATGATTTTTCCAAAAATAATTATTTTGAATTTTTCTTGTAAACAATGTGTTCTTATACTTATTTTATCACAAAAAATAGTGTATATTTAAGTAAGAACCAAGATCTTCTAAAACTCACATTTTGAACTTGGTTCTTTTGGAAAACCATTCATAAATCTTAGATCCATAAGATTACTAACTCACTTTGTTTATTATTTTTCAAGAAACCATTTTATTCTTCAAGTTCATGCTTATATATGAGGATGATCATCTTGTTTTGTCACATAATCATCCTCTCACTTGCTAGATCATGTGTTTAATCACAATCTAGCAAGCTCCTTATGATGATCAACATCATAATCTCAAGAAAACAACAATCAAGTATCATACATACACTAAACAACATAATTTCATCAAGACTTCATTATATGTTAAGCTTATGTTCAAGTTTCTTGACTAGGTTCTTTAGTGTTCTTCATGATCATCAATGTATATCATCTTTTAACCAACAAAATTAGAAGTAACAAAGGGTTATGAGGGCCTTGCTACTAGCACAAGGCTAGGGAAGAACACTTGAAGTTGTAGATGACAAAAGTGTTGGATAAAAGCAATCGGGTGAGGTTCTTCAAGATCCAAGGCCACCAAGCTTGCTTAAACACCTTCTTGCATCATGTAATGAACTTGGAAATGGATGATCAATGGATGAAAGTGATGGTGGTGTTGGTGTGGTTCTCGGCTGAGAGAAGAGGGAAGAGAGTGAGAGAGATGGTGTTGAGAAGTGTAGATGATATTGGTCCTTCATGTTCACTTATAATCTAATTTTGGGTATTAACCGTTGTGTCTTATGTCTCTTAAGTACACCACATAATCCTTTGCAAATCTTAGGAAGATTTAGCATGATCTTGGTGGGGTGGAGGGGTATCTTGGTTGGGTTTTAATGTTTAGTTAGATGATTAGTTAGGATCTTAAGTGTATTGGTTAGGTGTCATGTGTATTTGATGTTATATAGTGTGTTAGGGTGTTCGGGGATCATAACTAGCTTAGAAACACTAAAACAATGCTTCTAGTGTAATTTTGGTGTTTCGGGTAGTGTCCGGTTGTTCGGTTAGATACCGGTTCGTTAAAGTGTCAAACTATTCCGTTTAGTGATCTTTAGGTACCCTTTTGTGACACTTTTAATTCCCGACACTGAGAAAAGCATTCAGGACCATTTTGCCATATTTTTGCATGTAATTAGCTTGTTAAAATGCTGAATTTTGCTGAAATGTGCTGAATTCAGCACTTTAAGTGGGTTTTAGGCACTTTCCGGCACTTAAACTATCACCTAGTGAAGCAGTTTTGTGATCCTTACTTTCCTACACACCATACTAGTGTGAAACTTTGTATCTGGCCCATACTGGGTCTCAAAACACTGTCTGTCTATATACTGAACATTGTCAGCATTTTTCTGAGTTATCCGCTAACTGTGCTAGCTGTGCTTTGTGCATCGTTTATGTCACTAAAGTTTGTATGTAAAAATGATGTGACAGTATGAAGTGTGATGCACATGTAAGTATGATGCAGTAATCAGAAAGCAGTTATTTGTAATTCATCACAATCATTAAGCACTAATCAATATTAATTAATTGTATGGATACTTGTATTTTTTTGACAGTTGTCACATTCTCCCCTGTTAAGAAAATTTCGTCCCGAAATTTTAGATTCTGCTACCAGCTGCAGGGGAGTTGGGGAACAAATGTGGGTATTTCGCTTTCATGCGATCCTCATGCTCCCAAGTAAATTCTGGGCCGTGACGCACGTTCCAACGAACCTTGACGAGCTTAACACTACTCCTGCGTGTCTTGTTAACCTTCCAATCAGTAACCTCAATAGGTTCTTCGGTAAAGTGGAGCGTGTCGTCAATGTGAACTTCATCGGCAGGAATGACAACTGTTTCTTGAGTTGGACTCTTTTTCAGATTAGATACATGAAATGTATCATGAACGCCATTCAGTTCTGCGGGTAGATCCAACTTGTAAGCTACAAGACCAATCCTTTCCAGGATTTTGAATGCTCCAATGTATCGCGGGTTCAACTTCCCACGCTTCCCAAAGCGCGCTACACCCTTCCAGGGTGAAACCTTTAACAAAACCATATCTCCCACTTGAAACTCCAAAGGTTTCCTCCTTTGGTCCGCATAGCTCTTTTGTCGATCACGATCCGCCTTGATGCGCTATCGGATCTGTATAATCTTGTCTGTTGTCTCTTGAACCAATTCGGGACCAACAAGCTGTCTATCACTCGCATCTGCCCAGCATAACGGTGATCGACACTTGCGTCCATAGAGAGCTTCAAACGGTGCAGCTTGTATGCTCGCATGGTAACTGTTGTTATATGAAAATTCTACCAACGGTAGATGGGTGTCCCAACTGCCACCCAAATCCATTACGCAAGCTCGCAACATGTCTTCTAGCGTTTGAATCGTTCATTCGCTCTGGCCGTCTGTCTACGGATGAAAAGCAGTACTCAGATTCAACTGAGAACCAAAGGCTTCTTGGAAGGATTGCCAAATCCTTGACACGAATCTTCCATCTCTATCGGATATAATCGAGAGAGGCACTCCATGTCGTGCAACTATCTCTCTGAGGTACAGCTCGGCATGCTTACTAGTGTTGTATTTTTCCTTGATCGACAAAAAGTGTGCAGATTTCATCAGACGGTCTACGATTACCCAAATCGTATCATGAACTCTGGGTGTTTTTGGTAACTTCGTTATAAAATCCATTGAAATCTGCTCCTATTTCCACATGGGTATTTCAGGTTGTTGCAGAAGACCTGAAGGCTTTTGATATTCGGCCTTTACCTTGGCACAAGTCAAACATTTTCCAACATACACTGCAACATCACCTTTCAATATTGGCCACCAGTAGAAACCTTTAAATAGTAGAAATCCTTTAAATCTTGGTACATCTTATCCGATCCTGGATGGATCGAGTACCTTGACTTGTGAGCTTCATCGAAAATCACGTCTCTAAGACCACCAAAGAGGGGAACCCAAATTCTTCCCATGAAACACAACGTTCCTTCCTCGTTGGGTACTAACTGTTTCTCCATCCCACGGAGATATTCTGTCACACCCCCAAAATCCACATGCGGAGTACCACCGCTTGGAGGCGTGACTGACCAGGATCCAGCCACCAATTATACTGAGCATTGGTCAGTAGTAAAAATGTTTACCAACCTTAATGGTTAGTAGATATCATAGTTTAAAGTTCAACAGTTTAAACTTAAGTAACAGTCTAAGTAAGTAGCGGAAGCATAGGCAAAGCAATTTAAAACAAGGTTTATAGTTCAAGTTTATTTAGAACCCAACGCATGGGTTAGACGACCACTACACATCCCCAAGTAGCAAGCTCCTGAGTCACTGAGTACCTGCAAAGCATGCAGTAGGGTATCAACAAAGAATGTTGGTGAGTTCACGAGTTGTCCAGTTTTAATTACCAAAAACTCGTTTCACTAGTTAATTTATCCGTTTATACATGCGATGGGGAGCTACCCCATAAGTAAGCGACTAAACTGTTTTACAATACCGAATACTTACTTAACCGTACATTTCCGCAGTGCCCCGTTTGTCAATGTTCTATCATCATTGACGGTTTGCCAGAGTACATTAGTTCACTCTCGTTCCCAGTAACAAGGGTCGGTGTGAGGCTGGTTACACCTAAATAGCGCTATCAACTAATAACCCGTTCGCCAGGCCCCGGCGATTAATCGGTATTATGTAGTGAGGACTTAAGTGATAGAGTTTCGTTTAGTGTTGCTTGTTGCATTACCGTATAAACAATAATTAACTAAGAGTTCCCGTTTAAGGGAGAAAAGTAGGTTTGTATCCCTTACGAGGGGATAGCGTTGTTTAAGTTTCTGTTTCCCAAACCACCGGGAAGCATGCTTTGATAGTTGTGAACTCACCTTGGGTTGCTCGGCAGTTTAGTTTACTTGGTCAAGCAAGCTGGTCACCACGTCCTAATCATGGTTACCAGTTTTGGGTTAAGCCCGGGTACAAATAAGTCACATAGAATCTACACATAACTAACACATAGCATGCATAACATACAATTAACCTTTAAGTTAAAGTGCTTGTTCTAATGTTTGATCAGTTGACTAGTAACAGTTAACACATTACATATATGTCATACAAGCGTGTACAGTATCGGGCCTATCCTAACAGTTAAGCAGTTAAACAACACACAACCCAGTCAAACAGTAGCCGGAATACACAGCCCAAAACCATTCGGTTAACAGTGCGCCCAAAGACTATGGCCCAGGTACTAAGTCAAGTAGTTCCAGTCGAGACTAGGTGGTCTCGAGTCGAGACCGAGAGGTCTCGAGTCGCAACCAAGTGGTCTCGGGTTGTAGTGGTCGAGACCGAGAGGTCTCGAGTCTTGCAAGTATGAGTCGCAACCTCGGAAGTCTCGAGCTTAGTCTCGAGTCGAGAACAGGAGATCTCGAGTCGCAACCGTGTTGGTCTCGACTCATGAAGCGCATGTCCGGGTCTCGAGTTGACACTTGATGATCTCGAGTCGTCCTCTCTAGTAGTCTCGAGTCGCAACCGATATAAGACAATTGCTGAGTCGAGACCACCGAGGAATCTTTCTAGAACCTGTCCTAACTTTGTACTATCCAATGAAATATCACAAACATGTTTTCCTGTCTCACCCTAATTCTAAATGGATCAAACATAGCAAATTTTAAATGTTCACCACATATTCAAACAGTTCATCACATTCAACATGCTTGCCACTGTTTCATTCATTCATTTATCCTATGTTTATTATTCATCAAAATGGATTAAATCTCCTTATTCTAATACTAAAACAGATTAATCTATACACACACACCATAGTCACTTTATGAAAGACATGTTAAGCAATTATTATTCAGATCATCATGGCAACAAGTCTTAACAAGTTTCATATCAACATGGCAAGAAATTATCAAGGCATCACGGTTCATATATCCTTCATCATTTTAAACAACAATCTACTTCATTTATCATTCAAATACACATATTATTATCAAAGAAGCATCTTATCGTCCATATGCATCATTCAAGACACACTTTGTACCAAAGATATCACCTAAGGATCATAACAACAATAAAACACTAACCGGCTAGAACTCCAAAGTGTGAAGGTGTGAAGGATTGATGAAAGAACTTCCAAGTTATAGTTACAAGCAATTCCGAGAATCCCTTGTGGTAGCCGGTTTGATCCGAGAAGGAGGAGGAGATGATTTTGTTGAGGTTTTTAGGGTTTTAGTGAGAGAAAGATGAGAGGAGGGAGAGAGTGAGAGTGAGGATGAAGTGAGAGGGAGAGTGTAAAGGAGAAAGTGTGAGGGTTTATGTTTATATATAACAAGAGGTGCACTCTAAAGGTTTCCGAGTGGGCTAAGGAGAGTGGGTTTCGAGATGTGCAAGGCCCAATCGTCCCACTTCTTTACTGTTCACTCGAGACCAAGGGGTCTCGAGTCATGGTCTCGGTTCGCTAATACTTACCTGTATATATATATACATATACTACATACACATAGCTTATTTCAAAGATCACATAGCACAATAAGATAAATCACCAACTTTCCATTTAATAATATATACACGCACAACGTTAATACAACGAAGGTTGCTCGGGAAAATCTAGAGTGTCACATTATCCCCAAGTTTTGAGAACTTTCGTCCCGAAAGTTAAAGCAGTCACTGTCAAGCTAGTATGAGTGAGAACGTTTCAACGGGGTGTCACATATTCGTTCACAAGATTTTCCTTCTTGGGAGCTTCTCTCTGTGCAGCACGAATGCGCAATGAGAGGTCCGTTTGAATGATCATTTCCAAATCCCTAACCCTTATGGGCTTGATTCTTTCCTTTCGACTCAAGGCGTCTGCGACTACATTCGCCTTCCCTGGGTGATACTTAATTTCACAATCATAGTCGTTCAACAGCTCCACCCATCGGTGTTGTCTCATATTAAGCTCTTTCTGATCGAATATATGCTGCAGGCTCTTGTGATCGGTAAAGATCATACAGCGGGTACCATACAAGTAATGTCGCCAGATCTTCAATGCAAACACCACCGCGCCTAATTCCAAATCATGCATGGTGTAGTTTTTCTTATGAACCTTCAGTTGGCGCGAAGCGTTGGCTATAACCTTCTGTCGCTGCATCAGCACGCATCCTAAACCTTGACGCGAGGCGTCGCAATATACCACGAAGTCATCAGTGCCTTCGGGTAGGGATAGGATCGGTGCATCGCAAAGCTTGTTCTTCAACAACTGAAAAGCTTCTTCTTGCTTGTCTCCCCATTCATACTTCTTGTCCTTCTGAGTAAGGGAGGTCAAAGGTTGAGCGATTTTCAAAAAATCCTCAATAAATCTGCGGTAATACCCAGCCAAACCTAGGAACTGACGGATCTCGGTTGGCGTCTTCGGTGTCTCCCAATTCTTGATCGCCTCGATCTTTGTGGGATCCACATGAATTCCATCTTTGTTAACCATGTGACCAAGGAACTGAACTTCACGGCCAGAACTCGCACTTTGAGAACTTCGCGTACAATTTCTCTTCCTTGAGCAGCTCTAAGATAGCTCTTAGATGTTGCTCATGTTCTTCCTTCATCTTCGAATAAATCAAAATATCATCGATAAACACAATCATGAATTTATCGATATACGGCTTGCAGACTCTATTCATCAAATCCATAAACACTGCTGGCACGTTTGTCAAACCAAACAGCATAACCAGGAACTCGTAGTGTCCATATCGAGTTCTGAAGGCAGTCTTCGGAATACTTTCCTCTTGTATTCTCAACTGGTGATAACCTGATCGAAGATCGATCTTGGAGTAAAAACTTGAACCTTGTAATTGTTAGAACAGGTCATCAATCCTTGGCAAAGGATACCGATTCTTAATGGTCAACTTGTTCAGCTCGCGGTAGTCGATACACATGCGGAAACTATCGTCCTTCTTCTTAACAAACAGCACTGGAGCTCCCCAAGGCGAGAAGCTTGGTTTGATAAATCCCTTGTCCAAAAGCTCCTGAAGTTGTGTCGACAACTCCTGCATTTCTGAGGGAGCAAGTCGATAGGGTGCCTTAGCTATAGGCGCGGCGCCTGGAACTAAGTCAATATGGAATTCGACTTGTTGCTGCGGCGGCAATCCTGGCAAGTCTTCGGGGAAGACATCAGGATATTCCTTCACAATTGGGATATCTTCAAACTTTGGCTCAGCGGCTTCCTTGTCCACAATGTGTGCCAAGAAGGCAACACATCCTTTCTGCAAACACTTTCGAGCCTTCAAACAACTGATGATCCTTAGGGGCGTATCGTGCTTCTCTCCATGAACCACAATTGTTTCTCCATTCGCCATCGGAATGCGAATGATCTTCTCGTGACATACGATCTCTGCTCGGTTGCTTGACAACCAATCCATTCCAACTACTACGTCAAAGCTTCCCAACTCGACTGGCAGAAGATCAAGCGAAAACTCGTGCTCTCCCAGTTCTATCGCGCAACCTCTAATGACTTCATTTGCTTCTACTAGCTTTCCATTGGCTAGTTCTATCGAGTACGGTGTATCTAGCTTACTAGCTACCAACCCAAGTATATTCTTAAATTCTAGGGATACAAAACTATAATCGGCACCAGTGTCAAACAGTACAGATGCAAAGCGTTGGTTGATAGGGAACGTACCAGTAACTACGTTCGGATCTTGGCGAGCTTCCCTAGCTCCGATATTGAAAACCCTTCCTTGAGCTTGATTGAGCTTTGGGCATTCCCTCTTGAAATGCCCCACATCTCCGCAATTAAAACAACCTGGTCCCCGACCATTACCATTTCCATTACCACTTTGATTATTGTTTGCTCCGCGGTTTCCACTTCTAGCTTTATTCCCAGAATTACCACGATTACTGTTACCGCCATTTCCTCCTTGAGGGCGGTTTCCGTATCCATTACCACCACGGTTATTGTTTCCATTGCCATAACCTCTTTGACCACCACGACCAGTACCAGCCCAGCATGTCTCCTTCGAATGGCCAACCTTCCCACAAGACTCACATTTCCTAACTCTACACTGGCCAGCATGATGGTACTGGCACACATCACATTTGGGTAGAGCGCCCGTATAACCTTTTCCTTTGTTTTCAACACCAGTCTTGACTTCAGCTGGTGGGTTCACTTCCTTCTTCTTGTTGGCACTGCTGGTACCCTTCTTAAAGTTTGAGAACTTCCTTTTGTTCTCACCGGATGACTCAACGTGAGTCTCCTTTTCTTCTGGTCAGAGATCGAAAACTTGTTCAACCTGATTGCTTCTTCAGTTAGCGCTACACTCAGATCAATAGCCTCGGTGATCATAGCAGGCTTCGACGTCGTCACCATACTCATGATTTGGGGTGCCAATCCCCAAATAAAACGCTCAATGCGCTTGAATTCCGGATCAACCATGTATGGTACAACGCGAGACAAGTCGTGAAATCGCTGCACATATTCGGCAATCTTCGGGCCATCCATCTTGAGGTTCCAGAATTCAGTTTCCAACTTTTGAATTTAAGCCCTTGAGCAGTACTTCTTTCGTATGAGTTCCTTCATTTCATCCCATGTCATGGCAAATGTAGCCTCTTCTCCCAAGGTTTGAACTTGGAGATTCCACTAGGATAACGCTCCGTCTAAGAACAATCCAGAGATGTAGGTGACCTGGTGTTCCGGAGCACACTTGCTCATTCTTATCACAGAATCAGTCTTCTTCGTCCATCGGACAAAAGCTACAGCACCCCCGGTGCCATCAAAATTATGAGGCTTGCAGTCTAAGAACTGCTTATAGGTACAGCCTGTACAAGTAACATCATTCACAGTAAGCATTAGTGATCGCACATGGAATATCCAAATGTAACGTAATGTGTCCTTAGTGACTTAAACATTACCATGAGGTGGGTTGTTTCCAGAGGTACCTCCGCTATGCTCAGAGCGTAAGGCCTCGTGTTGTGCTATAGCTCGTGAAATCCGTTCTTGTAACTCGGCCTCAGTTGTGGGCAGTGTGTTATCTCTTCGTGGAGGCATCTTCTAAAGAAGATAGTATAGGTCAGGTCTTATGCATATAAGTACGTAGTACGTGTATGTAATAACATTTATCAACGCAAGTAAACACATAACATCCCAATTATAATGTAAACAAGTCATTCAACAATGTATGTGATGAGAATGTTGTGATTGAGCTTTCATATATCAATGACCACGAATACAGTTTTACATGTTCTACGATGTACCATACATCGAAAGGGACTACATGGTCACATCACCCTTGTCCAAAATATCCATCAAACTACAACAATCAAAAGTCAAAAAGAAAAGTTGTATTCAAAAGGTCGTGTAATCTGGGCTCAATAGCTACACTCTCACCAAAAGTATGCTACCTGCATAAAACCAAAAACTACTATGCTGATGGTGGAGGAGGAGGAGGTGGAGGAACGAATAGCAAACTGCGCACATGCGCTAGCTCCTCCTCAAGAGCGTGTACACGACGCAACAGATAGCTAATCTACTGCTCCATAGTAAGAAAACGGATGTCAAAATCTGGGTATGGCAAAAGAGGAGTGGGTGGAGTAACGAATGGTGACTGACAAGTACAAGGCGGAGGACGCGGAATCCTCTCAAGATCCATGACTCTGCGACATAACATCTCCTGCTGGAGCTGTAAGGATAGGAGTAGCTCATCCCTCGTGTACCCAGTGTAATGGAAGGGATGGTATGGATCAGAAACAGGCATCGTGTTGGGCGGAAACCAAATCAGTGGCTCGCCTGATGGTGCAGAAGCATAAGGTGCAGTATGTAAAAACTGTGGCATGAAAGGTAAAGCTGCCGACACAGGTCGTACAGGGCCAGATGGCTGGCTAGACGGTCCTTCCCCTGGATGGGGTGGAGGGATATCCTGTAGGAACGTGACCGGTAGATCAGTGCGGTGTATGTCAGACACATGTGGGTGAAACGGGGCGATATCAACAGGTGCAGGTGGGGGAGTAACAGGCCTAACAAATGGAGGCAGGTCATCATCATCTATCCACCCATTGCGGGTGAATGCATAACGGGGATCTATATGGTCAGCAAAAGGAGCATGGTCTGCGGGTGCAGGTAGAGGGCCAGGTAAAGGTGGTGCAACAACTGGTATGTCAACAAGTGCATGCTCAGGTAGGGGATCGTGAGCAGGTATAGGCTCGGGTGTAAGCATAGGCTCAGGGTCAGCTGGAGCTAACTCAAGATCAGCGGGTACATCAAAAAGCTGATCGTCAGGAATGAAGTCGACCTCGTGCTCAGGATCAAACTCATCATCAAACTCAAAGTCCTGTGGAGGAACAGGTGCGGCAAACATAGCTATGTCAGAATCGTAATCTGTGGGATAACGCTGTAATCCCAGTGCGTATAGAGTAGTAGATGACACAGATTCAAATGAATCAGGACCAGAATGGTCATACGAAATCTCAATGATCGGAATCTCAATAAGCGGAACAGTAATGACGTCATCGACTGGAATCTCGACAAGTGGAGCGACAACAGCATCATCGATTGGAGCTCCATCATCCTGGGCACCCTCAGGGGACCCTCAATAAAAAGATCGATGTCGTCGTCAGACAAAGCATCAAGAGGCAGATCCTCGAGAGGAAATGTAGCAAGAGGAAGAGGGGCAGGGATCAGAACAAGAAGCAGATCCTCGCCAGGAAAACCATCAGCTAGCGGTATATCATCACCAAAATCTGGTAAAGCAAATGGCTGGAAATCATCATCATCGCTACTCTCAGTGTCAGATGTAAGGATCTCAGGGTCTGGGACACTATCATCTGAAACTATGGCCATAGGGTCTACTATATCAGATACTCCACTATCAGAGGAGGACATGGTGTCTGTAACAAAGCAATCACAACATATGCACATATATCAACAATCATCAAGTAAGCATGTAAGTAGTAACAATGTAAGCATGTATGCATCCTAGTCTTCCCAGACTATCCCACCCAGCCTCTCAGATTGAACCACCTAGTCTCTTAGACTAAACCTCCCAGTTTCTTAAACAGTCCCAACTAGTCTCTCAGACTACCCAGCCTCTTAGGCTGAACTACCCAGTCTCTCAGACTGAACTACCCAGTCTTTCAACTGAACTACCCAGACTCGCAGACTGCCCCAGCTAGTCTCTCAGACTAACTCCCCAGTCTCTCAGACTGAATTATAAACGAATTCTTTGAAATGTATTTTATGTCTTTTATTTGTGAAAATGTTTGTTTCCTGGATCTGGACATTTCGTGTATGCAATGAAAATATGTTATGAAAACATTTTTGTGAGAGTCCTAATGGTCGTAGTCTAGACTCGAGAAAGAATCCTACTTCGCTATGATCGAAGCTCTGATACCAAGCTGTCACACCCTAACTTTTGCGGAAGCGTGATTATTGGTGTGACTTTCTTAATACCATAGCATTCAATCATAACAACGCTATATGATAAAAACATAAGATGTTCATCCATTAATTAAGTTTGAAAATGCCACAACATAAATTGTCTGAAATGTTGACTCCAAATTTAAGTTTACAAACCACAACATATTTTAATGAGTTCACAAGACTCGACAAAAGATCTTAAACAAACCCGAGCTTAGGACCATGTATCTCGTCTAGGAGTAAGATACATCTCCTAACCCCTAGTAAATTGGATGACATCTTTTTATTTATGACGCAGCTTGAACATGCAAACACCTGCCAGATCCACTTTAGTTCCCTGAAATACATGTAATTTGAAAACATCAACAAAAGTTGAGCGAGTTCATGTGTTTGTGTATGAGTAAACCTTTAAAATATTTATGTATGTATGTCCCTGGTATGTAGCAATAAGGAAAAACAGATCACCAATTGGTTTGCAAGGCCAATGATATGTGTGAAATGGTGCAGGAAAACTCAAACCTAGCAGAATTTTGCCATGGCATTAGTATGTAGACATAGTCACCACATGGGCCACCCTGGTCCTCATGGGTGTGGGCTCGCTACACCCAAAGAGATCTATCACTCAAGTCCCTCGGTCCTACGACGAGGATTAATGGCCTTAAGTGTTATACCCACCTTTCACATGATCAAGCAGTAACCCTCCTTAGCTAACCATACCATGTATTAAACGTTTGTAAACAATTGTAACATGTATTTCACCCCCGAAGTTATAAAACTGAAAACAGTTAAAAGAAAAGGGGGACATGAACTCACTGTTTTGCGTCTTCTGTACTCGTAACCCAAATCTCCTTAGCAAACACCACTCCCTACAATGTACTATGTCTATTAGACGAACGGGCCGTGCCTTGCCTTAGTATTTACGTTTTTGAGTTACGGTATTTTTCGGAATATTTTGTAAGTTACGTTCTTGTGTTCGGTTTCACAATATTTGAGTGTGTAACTTATATATTTATTCCTTGTGATTTTTGGTATTATTTTGGATTGTAAATTTCGTGGTATTTTGTTAAGTTATATTACTTTAAATCCTAAAATAATATAACTAACACACAAAGTATACAAACAATCACACACAATGTGTCTTCTAAATATATATCCTTCAAATACATATTTAGTTATTTTTTTATTTACAAAAACCAACCTCCAACACTTGTATTTTTGTAACAAAATGTATGGTAAAGTTTATATTGAAAACCATAGTTAAAACTCACTTGTAAATATTTGTTTAGAAAATATTTTTCTAAGTGTTTGTATTTTTAGAAAATTTCGTCATAGTTTCCCCTAAAAATGGAGGTGTCCATGCTGTTAAAGCATATCATTTTCTTTTCAAAAATCATCATAAGCAATCAACAATCAATCTACACTTACCATGTGCTAAAACAAAGCTATCTACATAATGATCATGAACTTGAGTTTTCATAAAAACTTGTAGTAACTTGGTGGTGGGTTTAGTAGGTTTAGTTACCCTTTAAAGTGTGTTTATTTCTTTAAAAATCTTATTCTTGAAAGATTTGAGTGTTTATAACTTACTAGATGATTTTTCCAAAAATCATTATTTTGAATTTTTCTTGTAAACAATGTGTTCTTATACTTATTTTATCACCAAAAATAGTGTATATTTAAGTAAGAACCAAGATCTTCTAAAAATCACATTTTGAACTTGGTTCTTTTGGAAAACCATTCATAAATCTTAGATCCATAAGATTACTAACTCACTTTGTTTATTATTTTTCAAGAAACCATTTTATTCTTCAAGTTCATGCTTATATATGAGGATGATCATCTTGTTTTGTCACATAATCATCCTCTCACTTGCTAGATCATGTGTTTAATCACAATCTAGCAAGCTCCTTATGATGATCAACATCATAATCTCAAGAAAACAACAATCAAGTATCATACATACACTAAACAACATAATTTCATCAAGACTTCATTATATGTTAAGCTTATGTTCAAGTTTCTTGACTAGGTTCTTTAGTGTTCTTCATGATCATCAATGTATATCATCTTTTAACCAACAAAATTAGAAGTAACAAAGGGTTATGAGGGCCTTGCTACTAGCACAAGGCTAGGGAAGAACACTTGAAGTTGTAGATGACAAAAGTGTTGGATAAAAGCAATCGGGTGAGGTTCTTCAAGATCCAAGGCCACCAAGCTTGCTTAAACACCTTCTTGCATCATGTAATGAACTTGGAAATGGATAATCAATGGATGAAAGTGATGGTGGTGTTGGTGTGGTTCTCGGCTGAGAGAAGAGGGAAGAAAGGGAGAGAGATGGTGTTGAGAAGTGTAGATGATAATGGTCCTTCATGTTCACTTATAATCCAATTTTGGGTATTAACCATTGTGTCTTACGTCTCTTAAGTACACCACATAATCCTTTGCAAATCTTAGGAAGATTGAGCATGATCTTGGTGGGGTGGGGGTATCTTGGTTGGGTTTTAATGTTTAGTTAGATGATTAGTTAGGATCTTAAGTGTATTGGTTAGGTGTCATGTGTATTTGATGTTATATAGTGTGTTAGGGTGTTCGGGGATCATAACTAGCTTAGAAACACTAAAACATTGCTTCTAGTGTAATTTTGTTGTTTCGGGTAGTGCCCGGTTGTTCGGTTAGATACCGGTTCGTTAAAGTGTCAAACTATTCCGTTTAGTGATCTTTAGGTACCCTTTTGTGACACTTTTAATTCCCGGCACTTAGGAAAGCATTCAGGACCATTTTGCCATATTTTTGCATGTAATTAGCTTGTTAAAATGCTGAATTTTGCTGAAATGTGCTGAATTCAGCACTTTAAGTGGGTTTTAGGCACTTTCCGACACTTAAACTATCACCTAGTGAAGCAGTTTTTGTGATCCTTACTTTCCTACACACCATACTAGTGTGAAACTTAGTCTCTGGCCCATACTGGGTCTCAAAACACTGTCTGTCTATGTACTAAACATTGTCAGCATTTTTCTGAGTTATCCGCTAGCTGTGCTAGCTGTGCTTTGTGCATCGTTTATGTCACTAAAGTTTGTATGTAAAAATGATGTGACAGTATGAAGTGTGATGCACATGTAAGTATGATGCAGTAATCAGAAAGCAGTTATTTGTAATTCAGCACAGTCATTAAGCACTAATCAATATAAATTAATTGTACGGATACCTGTATTTTTTTATAGTTGTCACAAACATAGAGAGAGTGTAGGAGATGTGTATAGATATAGATTGAGAAAAAGACAGATTGTGTATGTGTGTGTCAACTAGGTGAAGAATGAAGTGGAATGGTGGGCTTCTCTCTCAAAAAGTATGTGTGATTCATTTAATTTGAAATTTGAATGCAGTTAGCAGGTGTCGGAGGCAGCAGGTGGTGGCGGAGGAGGTGGAAGTGACGGCGGCAGTGTGGAGGTGAGGGAGATGTGGGAGATCTGTTTAGAAGAGGAGAAGAGGAGGAGAAGATGTTAGAAGACTTGAGTCAATGTCTACACCAAGAATAGGTCTCATAGACCTTTTTTAATGAAAGGTCTTCGAAAAAACAAACAGTCTTCAGACCCAAAGGTCTGCGCGGGTCTGCACGGTGCAGACATAAGAGGTCAGGAAGCACTTCTAGAAAAAAAACAAACAGCCCCTAAGTGTTTTCTTATAAGAAGATGAACATACTAAAAATTCTATACTTAGGTGTTGTTTGTTTTTTGGCCAGAAGCACTTCTGGCCACTTATGTCTGCGTCGCACAGACACGCACAGACCTTTGGGTTCTACAGCATGTTTGTTTTCCAGAAGCACTTCTCACCTTTTACCTCTTCCCCACCTCTTCCCCAAGCAGACATAAGCCCACCTCTTCTCACCTCTTCTTTCTTTTAAAACACAGACACTCTCCACATCTCTGCATCACCACTCTCCACCGCCACTCTCTGCATCCCCGCCACCACCTCCACCACCACATCTCCGCCACCACCTCCACCCCCACATCTCGGCCACCACCTCCACCACCACTCTCCACAGACCTGTATAAGAGGGAAAGAAGAGAGAGAGAGGGAGTGGCAGGAGAGAGAGAGGGAAAGAAGAGAGAGATCGGTAGTGGTGGGTTTTGATCGGCGGCGGTGGGTTTGATGTTCTTCATCTTCAACCAAACCCCCAAATCGAACGATGATACGTGGTCGAATAACGGTGCTCGTTTGTGTTTAAGTTTGGGTTTTTACTTGACTTTTAATCTTGAATAGCCTACTTTTAATTAAATTTGTGTTTTGCAGGTTTGACAAAGTTTAAGGAGCTTTTCGGGAGCCTTACGGGTCACCGGAGTGAAAAACGGACCACCGGGACGCGTTACGGGTCACACGGGAACTCAAGGAGTGAAAAATAGAAAATGGAAGTTGGGGAGGTTGTCGGCGACGCCCCTAGGGCCGTCAGCGACGCCCTTTAGAAAAGCCCGTCGGCCAAAAATGCGCGTATCCAGGAAAACAAGGCGTCGGAGAAAAACAACATCAGGAGAGCCAGTCACCGACGGGGTCCCCCTAGTCGGCGACGGGCTTTAGTTTTTGCAAACGTGAAAATTGTGGATTTGGTTGTTGGGGATGACTTAAAACACCTTGAGGCCATTCAATTCGACAGTTACACTTAGTTTGAGTTTGAATAATCATCTTTGGAGCCTAAAATTATCACCACTTCATTATCTAACACAATCATCATCCATATCCAACCGAATCAATCATCAATTGATCATCCTCATCATTTGAAACCCTAGTTCATCCATTCCTCCATCCTATCATCACCATCATTTAACCTAAACCATAATCATCATCATTCACCATTCCCAAGATTCAAGATGTTCAAAATCAAGTTTCCTTTATCCGGTGATAGCGTTCGTCCTTCCATGAGCGGCTAATTCCTTGGAGGTTTCACCCCAGTGTAAACTTTTGTAAGATTTAGGTTTTTGCTATGTGTTGATTTTTGCTTTGTGACAACTTGAATTACATTTGAAGCTTGAGACAATTGTCCTATGTTTGTATTGCATTTATGAATTGTCGAATGAATGATTAAATTTGACTTTGTGAAACGAATACACGTATTTATGCCTTGTCTCTTGATAGGATTTGTTAGTCCAAGGTAACGAAGTGCATAATGGTCCGTTGTCTATGACGTTGATAGTGATTGGCACCTAAGCTTTGTGATTATTGACCCGTTAATGAATTAATTCGAGTAAACCAAATTAAAACACATAGTAAGCCTAGGGCTTGCATTTGTTGAAACCAGATGTGAACCTTGTTATTCCATATTGTTTTATTAATCAAGTTTTCTTACAATCTTTAATTTCTAGTAGTTAATTAGTTCAATCATTCATGTTAGTTTAATTCACATCTTTTCAACCAAACAAAACTATAAAAATATTCTAGCAAGCTTCATAAGTTGTGGCATTTGTTTTAATTCAACCAAATCCATTCGCAAACCACATACTCTTCGTGGTTCGACCCCTTACTACCACTAGCTATTTGTTAAGGGTAATTAGGGCTTATAAATATTATCTTTGACCGGAGCGCGACACTCCGATCAAATTTTGGCGTCGTTGCCTGGGAGTGCGTGCGCTTTGTGTTTGGATTATTGTTTGAATTTCGTGATTAACTGTTTAATTTGTTTAGTTTCTTTTTGTACTTTGTCTTTTTCCTTGTTACGCGGGTTGTGTTACTTGTGCAGATTACAGGTAGTGCATGCATACAAGGAATTCCGGGAGGACTTCACCGTTAGTCTACGAACCGGAAATTGAAAGAGTTGCAAGAAGAAACTTAGCAAGCCAGTTAGAAGCAACCCTTGTTTCTAACCAAGTCTCCCAAACACCATAATTTACCCCATCCATTGAAACCGATTCAATGGCAAACCAAAACTCCAATCAAAACCTTAACCAAAACCAATTCCAGTACCGAGGAACCTTCAATCCCGTTCAAAACGTTCAACCTCCACCTCAAGATCAACCGGTTGGCGGTAATAACTCTAGACCACCCACACCACCTTTTTGAAACTAAATTCCCAATAACAGCCAAAGAACACCACAACAACAAAACCTTCACCAACATAACTCCTTACCCGCTAACCTTGATGATCGGAATGTCAATTCTAACCGTAGAGGCAATCGAGATCGTGGAAATCCCGCGAACGAAGACCCGTTCTTTAATATCAATGACTTGAGAAATGCTATCCCCGATGATGAGCCGTTTAGTGTTCCCGGATACCAATCGCCGGAGCATGTGAGTATTCACTCGGAATACTCGGATGACTGGGGTAATTATAATGAACGGGTAAATGATGACGAATGGGGTTATGTGAATCGGGGCAACATCTACAATGCTAGAGGTTTTGACGACGATGAATTTGGCTATCAAAATGCCAATTTTGTGGGGAACTGTTGGTCCCAGTTTGGACTTAAAAACTTCTTTTCACGTAATATGGCAAGTGATTTCAGTAGATGTGAAAAAGATGTGCGGAAATGGAAATCAGACTTTCAAGAAACAAGACCTACAGAATTATCAAGTTTATATAACTTTGAAACAAAATAGTTTACAAGGTGATTGTAAGATTATTATCTAATACAAATGAATCTTGAATTCTGTGGGTGAGAGGGCAATGGAGTTTTGTAGTATGTATGATTGCTAAGCTTAACTCATCGTCTTCTCCATGGTGAGCCTTCTATTTATAGAAGGCTGGGTACATGAATAAACATTTGTTTATTCATGCAATAAGTCCTGCAAAAAGTAGCCATTTGACATATTCATTGAATCCAACGTTCAAATTGCCTTTGTCATCATGATATCCAATAATGTCAACTTGCTTCGGTAAGTGTGGCAGGATAGAGCTGATTTTTAGACAAGTGGGGTATTCATCAGAATTTCTGATAAACCACTTCATCAGAAATTCTGGTGAACAAATCATCAGAAAATCTGATGATCAGAATCGTCAGAAACTGATGATATTTCATCAGAAATATCATCAGATCCATCAGAAATGACCTTCTCTGATAATCTTCTTCAGCTCTTGATCAACTTGTGATTCTTTGAAGTAGATGCTGTTCATTTCAGTTGTCTTATCTGATCTTCTTCCTTTTGTGATCTTCAGGACTGTCATCTTCTTCATAGATCCAGTTGAATCTGATTTTCTTTAATACTTACAAATAAAGTTTCCTAACAGTTTCCCCCTAAGTGTTGTAAGAAAATGAACTATCTATATCTAAAATAAACAACTTCAACTAATTCTTGAAAGAGAAATTTCAAACAACTAAAATTCAGAAACAAAAACATAATCAAACCAACCAATGTTCAAAACAGACAACTGTAACATATTGTTCTCAAAAACAGAAATTTAGCCTCATCAATTCATCAATTTATCTTCACTCCACTTCTGTATTTGTCTCCTGGTTTCAGTCTTTTCTTATGATCAATTGCTTTTTGAGTTTCCTTGTACATTTCTTTGTACCATCCTCTTGATTCCATCCATTTATCAATGCAATCTTCAATTGTTTTTCTCAGCTGTTCATTGTTCTTTCCCTTCTTTTTGAGCTGCTCTTGCTTTTCATTCATGCAGTTCTTTATGTATTTCAGAGTTTGATTTGAATATCTACATATTTCACTGATTCTGAATAGAGCTTTCTCATCATGAGCATTTTTGAAGACTACACACATTTCTGGTTTGTCAAAGATTGCTCTAGTTCTCACTAGTTTAGAAGGAATTTCAGCTAGGATTGAGATGTTGGGAGGAGGTAATAGCACCTTGTTGCTGTACTCAAATTGATACATAGATCAAAATCTGCCAGTGCAGCCCTTTTATATAATTTTGCTCCTGCATTTTTGATGCTATCAAGAGCTCTTCTGATCACAACTGAACCACTTTTATCTCTATCAATGATATTCTTCATTTTGACTATGCCCATTGGGTGAATATCATCAGCCAGATTTCCATCAGTAACCTTTTGTTCACTGTTATCTTTTCTGATCAAGGTATACTTGTTCTGTCCTTCATTGCCTAAGATACCTCCTCCAGTGGTCAAAGTATCGATTCTTTCAATAGATACTATTGGATTGGTCATCTCTTTGTGTAGAATTTCCCAGCTTCCATTGTTCCTGATTTCAACAATACCTTTACTCATTGAAGAGAGTGGCCTTTCCAGTAGTGCTTTAGGTGTTCTTCAGGGTACATAATTGTGTGTAAATCACCTTTCAGCACTTCCATTTCTTTGATGTTTCCATCTGAATCTTCTCTCATCACTTTTCTTGGCCTTTTTGAGGAGGTCACTTCATGTTCCATTCTTCTCTTCTCTTTTGCATCCATCTTTATGCTGAATTCTGTTTCTCCTGTGAGAGCTGTGGAAGATGAATGAACTGGAACATGTTCTTTCTGTTGCACCCTTGAAGTATCTGGCTTTGAGATGTTTGGTGGAGGACCCATGAGTAACTTTGGCTTGCTAGTAGGAGGACCCACGGGTTACTTCTGTTTTTGGGTTGTTGAAGTTTCTGATTGTTTGGTTTGATCTTGTAGAGTGGATTCTGGTTGTTGTTGAGGAGTTTCTGACTCTCCTACATGTTTCTCTTGTGGAATTGGGGCTTTCAGTTCATGAAGATCAACTTTTGCTAGCCTGGCAACATTATACTGCAACCTCTTTACTAATAGATGAACATTAGCAAGAGTTTGAGTATTTGTTTCTTCTTGTTTCTTCATTCTCTGAAATTCCAACTTATTCTGACTTTTCTGTGCAGACAATTCCACCATCAGCTTCTCAAGAGCCTCAGCCATGCTGTTGTTGTTGGCTCTGAGGAACTGAATTTCTTCAAGAATTTTTCCTGAACTTGAGCTTTCCCCAGCACTTGCAGCCTTAGCCATCTGTTCCTTGATTTCTTGCAATTCATTGAGAGCTTTATTGAATTCTGGTGAGCTCTCTTTGTTTTCTGATGACTTTTGTAATTTGTTGAGGGCTGCAGAGTTGTCTTCTGTTTGCTTCTGCACTGCTTTGACAGTTTCTGATAATACTTTGATGTCTGATCTTTGATTTTTGATTTCTTTCAATATCAGATCAAGCTTATCTTCTGTGGCTGTTTTCTCAGTACAAATAGCAGTTGTTTCTTCAGGCTCCTTATGTAGTTGTTCAGTTGACATAGATTTATGTCCTTGGGTAATAAGAGGAACAACAGATGTTCCAATACCAGCAGAAAACACATTCTCTACTGTTTTGAGGTTAAGAGGATTGAAATATTCCATATTCTCTATACCCTCACCAGAAAATTGAAACACATTCAAGTTCTGGTTTTCCTCATATCCTTGAACCTTTTCAGGTTCTCCATGAGTTGTTGAGAAACTTTTAATTTTCTCACCCAGGCTTCCTTGATCAGTTGACTGATCTCCACCTGTTGTCACCACATTTTCTTCTTCAGAATCTGATTCAGAAAATGGGTCATTGGTTCCACTCACATTTTGTTTTGTAGAAACAGTGCCTCTATGTAAAATTTCAAATTTTCCTTGAATTGAATCATCAGAATCACTCTCAGAATTATGAAATATGTTTAGTTTAGAGTGTTGTGCACCTGTTTCTCCCATATGTGAGTCTTCAGCATGATGTTCTTCTGCCACAAGACTCATGTTCACATCTTCATCAGCTGGGTGAGGATCTGATTCACCCTGCTGCTCCATTCTTGGTGTACTTGACTCTTGTGCATCATGCTCCATGGGGGATACACTTTCAAAAACTTCTTTGTTTTCTGGCTTTTTGCTCAATATCCTTAGATATTCTGCTCTGTAAATTGAATCTTCTGGTATAAGATTCATTATTCTTTCTGACAGAATAGGCACATCATGATCTGACTTCCAAGACCCTCCAGCATTCCAAGGTCTCATGATTTCTGTGCTCCACATATTTTCTGATGCTGGAATTTCTAGATTCCTTTCAGAAAATGCATTAGAAATTATGATTGACAGAAATCTAGGAAAAGGTAGATGAGAATCTATCCTTCCAGTTTTAGTCAGGATTGATCTTCTGATCAGATTAAATATTTCTGTTCCGAAATCAATATTCAATCCACTAATGAGACTGAACATAATTGTTAGAACATTCATATTTATCTGATCTGTACCTCTAATTTTTGATGATAAACACTTGTTCAAAATTTCCATTAATACTTGCTAGAAGGCAGGTAGCTGGTTTGTCTTGAATTCATTGATTTTTGAGATCTTTGTCTTGTAACCCATTACTGCATCAAGTAGTGAGAACATAACTTCCTTTTCTGGTACATCTTCATATCTTTGACTTAAGGGTAGTTCCAAACTTTCCCTTAATTTCTCCGGTGAGATTGTAATGAAGATATCTCCCCACACATGTGCTGTTAGCTCGGTTTGATTCGAAAGTTTGAGAGTCTTTACAACTTGCTGTAAAAGTTTTTCTGGTACCTCTCTAGTCTTTGTAAGAGCTTGAGCTATTGGACATCGGGTTAAGAATTTAATCAGAATTTGACACTTTGCATCATATTCTTCAATATCATCGTTCATTGCTTCATTGTTGCTCTTTAATGGAAGAAATTCTGCTTCAGTGATGAAGGGAACAAAGTGTTCAATTGGTGGCATATTGATGTTGATGGCAGCCATTGAGAATTTGGGTTTTTGTTTTGAAAAAGGGTTTTTAGGGTTTTGAGTTTGAAGGTTGAAGATGGGAGTCTCTGTTTTAAATGAGGTATTTATAGTGTACCGAGACAGAGATTTTTGAGTGTTTTTTGTGGGTTGTTTGTATTCAAGGTGGTTAATGACACCTTAATGATGTTTTAATCTGTTTAAGAAACAACCATTTTTGAAAAACCTTTGGTTTATCTCTTATTTAATGTAAATCTTTTGATGAAAAACAGAGATTCCAAAGATTTTGTAGATAAACACTAATGTCCAACTTGCACCTTTTCTCCATGTGGGACCCCTTTTGTTTCAAAAAGGTCCAATAAAAACCTTTTCTGAGGTTGTATCTCCCCAGGTTCCCCTTTTGATGATATATATCAGAAAATCTTCAAATAAGACTTTGAGAGATGGATTTTCTTCATATTTTATCAGAATGCATTTGATCATATGTAGAAATAGAATCAGCATTTTTTTTAGATGAGAGGGAATAAGTAGAGTTTGAGGATTTTACTTACATTGCAATTCTAAACTCCACACCTTTGTTCTGATTTTCAAGAAGAGTTTGTCATGCAGCTTGTTCTAGTCCTCAGAAAAAAAATGTTTTGAAAGAAACTTATTTCAAAAACTTTTATTGGTACTAAGTTTCTTTGATTCTGGTTAAAGGCAATGTTTTTCTGATTCTTTCTGTTGATTTGTCAGACTTCCTGGTTGTCAAGAGATTTAACTGATAAAAGTTTGATTTTTCTGATATTTTATCAGATTTTCTGGTAATTATGAGAATTTTCTGATTTTACACTAGGTTTTTCTGATTGATCATCAGATTTTCTAAGTTTCACTAAATCTATCAGATTTCTTTTAAGCTTTACCATATTTCCCTTGTATTAATCAGACTTGTTGTTTTAGTTCCCCCTGGATCTATTGTTATGTTTTTGTGTTTTTAAGAAGAAAAAATATCATTCAAGCACAAACAAGAAAAACAACAAAAACAAGTAAACAACAACTACTCCTCCTCCAGCTCGTTGTACATGTATTTCACATATAACCAGAGACTGGTTATTCAACCAGTGTGATTCGTTGATGGGACCAGGGTAGGATCACTTATGTTTTCTTGAAGAGCCAGCTCCGCCCTTGGATACCAGCTTCTTACTCCTCCGAAGTCCAGCTGACTTGTAATTACCTTGGTTACGAATCGAGGGTAGATCAGAAAAGGTTGACGGTCGTGAATGTTTGCTTCTAAGTCTCTCATGAGAAACTTAGAAAAGTTGTAAGGTTTTTCTTATACAACAGCATGAATTACTTCCATCATCATATGAGACAACTCGTTGAAGTGTCCAATCTTCTTGGAGAAGTAGACACTGAGTTGTGTCACCAAAAACTGGAAAGTTGGTATAAAACCAGATTTGCTAACCTGCCTTGACAAGTTGTATGTATGATAGCCCATTTCTGTCAAGGTCTGTTGCACGTCTGCCTTATCCAGAAAGGTGTTTTCTTGATCATTACCCAGTCGGAGGGCATTTCTGAGTGTTTCCTCCTTTAGGGTAATTCTGACCCCCATAACCTCACTCTCTATCTACATGGAAGTGCCACTGAAAATGATTTCAGAGTTCCACCAGAACTCTTGAAGAAGTTCTGGATAGATGGTGACATGTGTAGATACAGCGAAACCCAAGGGACTTCGCATGATCATGTTATACACATACCTGCAGTCCTCCCATGCAGGTCCTTCCAAGTTAGACCTAAGTCTGAGATTATGATGTCTATGAAGCGGGAGAGGGAATTGTGTTACTTTCATCATTTTTGGGCGACCCATATTAAAATAAGAAGTTTTTTGATGAAGAGCTTTTGAAGAGAAGATTTGTTTGGTGAAGAAAGACTTTTTCAGGATGTTAATATTTATAGGTGAAAGCGATAGTTGTGCCATAAATGTTATTAACAGCCAAAGTTCCCAAGAATTTCATTTTCATTTCAATCTCTTCAATTAAGACGATATTTGTTGCAGATGCAGTGAGAATATGATAGTCTACAAGGCCCCTGTGTGTGAGTAAGCATTGAATAGCTAGGCGGCTACTTTCATAGCTCCTAATCATTTTAGTGCCTACGTGTCTCTTAAACTTATTATGAAAAAATGACGTTGCATGCATTGGTAGTGAAAAAAAATTTAATAATCTGCAAAAAAAATTTAGTGACGGTTGATTTTCTCTGCTATATTGAAATTTTAACTTAATGCACGTAACTTTTCCCCTTTTTGTGTTTTTTTTAATCTTAAAGAAAAAAATACAAAAACAAACTATGCACAGATATGAATTTATACAATATGTGGGATATGCTTGAAGATGGAAGTGTATGATGATTACTGATCATTCTGATGTTTCAACAAGATTTTTGTTTTTATATCAGAATTTCTGATGATTTCACCAGATTTTCTGATATTTCTTCAGATTTTATGATAAATCATCATTTATTGATGATTCATCAGATTTTCTGATGCTCCATCAGATTGATGGATTTCTTTGTCATAAACCAGTTGATTTGTTCTTTGATTATCAGAATTTTGATGTTTATCAATTTGGTTTTCAATTTGTGTCCTTGTGTTTTCTGAAAAATCTTCCTCATTTAAATTAACCATGCCAAGTTTGCTGATAAAAAATTGTGTCTCTTTTCATCAAGAGGTTTTGTAAAGATATCAGCAATTTGGTTTTCAGTTGGAACAAAATACATTTCTATGTTACCTTTCTCCACATGATCTTTTATGAAGTGATATCTGACATCTATGTGTTTGGTTCTTGAGTGATGAACTGGATTTTCTGTTATTGCAATGGCACTCTTTGAATCACATAGAATTGGTATTTTTGTCAGATTTACTCCATAATCTTTCAGTTGAGTTTGCATCCACAGCACTTGTGAACAGCAACTTGCTGCTGCTACATATTCTGATTCTGCTGTTGATGTGGCAACACAGTTTTGTTTCTTGCTTGGCCAACATACCAATTTTTCTCCCAAGAGTTGACAAGCACCAGATGTGCTTTTTCTGTCAATTTTGCACCCTGCATAATCTGCATCTGTGTATGCAATTAATTCAAGGTTTGTATCCTTAGGATACCAGAGACCAAGTTCTGATGTGCCTTTTAGATATTTGAAAACCCTTTTTACAGCTTTTAGATGGGATTCTTTAGGATCACATTGATATCTGGCCAGATAGCATGTTGCAAACATAATATCCGGTCTGCTTGCAGTTAAATAAAGCAATGATCCTATCATCCCCTATAGGTTTTGATATCTACACTTATTCCATCTTTATCAGAATCTAATTTGTTCCATGTTGCCATGGGAGTTTTTGAAATAGAGCAGTTTTCAAGTGAGTATTTTTGTAGAATTGTTGTCACATATTTTGACTGGCTCAAAAATATTCCATCAATTCTTTGTTTTACTTATAACCCCAAGAAAAAGGTTAACTCACCCATCATACTCATTTCAAAATGGCTGGTCATTAACTTTTGAAACTTTTTTGCAGAATTTTTCATTAGTTGATCCAAATATAATGTCATCAACATATATCTGGACCAACAAAGTATGCCCTTTGTGTGTTTTGAGGAAAAGTGTTGTGTCAATAGTACATTTAGTAAACCCAGAATTGAGTAAGAAGTTTGATAGTGTTTCATACCAGGCTCTAGGAGCTTGCATCAAACCATACAAGGCTTTGTTTAATCTGTAAACATGATTTTGAAATTTTGGATCAACAAAGCCTTCTGGTTGCTGCACATAAACTTCTTCCTCAATTTTACCATTCAGGAAAGCTGATTTTACATTCATTTGATAAACTTTGAAATCTTTGGATGCAACGTAAGCAAGAAAAATTCTTACAGCTTCTAATCTGGCTACTGGTGCAAAGGTTTCATCATAATCAATACCTTCTTGTTGATAATAACCTTTGACCACTAACCTTGCTTTGTTCCTAGTGATTATGCCATTTTCATCAGATTTGTTCCTGAATACCCATTTTGAGCCTATGACAGATTTGTCATTTGGCTTGGGTACCAGATCCCATACCTTGTTCTTTTCAAATTGATCAAGCTCTTCTTGCCTAGCTTGAATCCAGTCTGAGTCATTTAGAGCTTCTTTGACAGATGTGGGTTCTATCTTGCTTAAGAACCCAGCAAATGCACACTCATGTGCAGTTGCAGATCTTGTTCTCACACCATCAGCTAGATTGCCAATGATGTCAGAATGAACATGTCCTTTGATCCATCTTAACTTGTTGTAAAAAGTTGTTGGTTCTGATGGATTTAAAGTTTCCACCTGAACAGTTGCTTCAGTTGTGTTTAGTGTATCAGAATTTTGCTGATTTGATTCATTCTCATTGCTTTGATTCAAGATTCCTGATTCACTATTCATTTGTTCTGCAGGATTAGTACATGAAATATCTATTGATTTATTTCTGAGAGATTTATCATGTTCTAAGAATTCTTCAGTTATCATTTCAAAGAGATGTTCATAATTTTCTTGTTTGTCAGAAAAATTTATTTCTTTCATGTATTCATCTGAAACTTCTGTTTCTGATGAGTCATCAAAAGAAACATACAGACTTTCTCTAATTGTCCTTGTGTTTTGAATAAAAATTCTATAGGCTTTTGAGGACAAAGAATATCCAAGAAAAATATCTTTTTCTGCTTTTCTGTCAAATTTTTCAAGGCTTTCAAAATCATTGAAAACAAAACATCTACAACCAAATGTATGTAAAAATTTTACACTTGGAATCCTTCCATTGATAATGTTGTATGGTGTTTTGTTGTGCCTTTTGTTGATTATGGTTCTGTTTTGGGTAAAACAGGCATTTGCTATTGCTTCTGCCCAAAAATGAGTGGGCATTTTAGCATAAGCAAGCATGGTTCTGGCAGCTTCTACCAAGGTCCTATTTTTTCTTTCAACCACCCCATTCTGTTGAGGTGTTCTGGGAGCAGAAAAATCATGAGAGATTCCTTTACTTACAAGAAAGCTCTCAATTTTTGAATTCTTAAACTCTGTTCCATTGTCTGATCTGATCCTTCTGACTGTTAGTTTTAACAGATTTTCAATTTTCTTGATAAAATTAATGATCAGATCAGGAGTTTCACTTTTCTTTCTCAAAAATTCTACCCATGTGTACCTGGAAAAATCATCTACTATTACTAGTATGTATTTCTTTCCAGAAAAACTTTCTGTACTTATGGGTCCACATAAATCCATATGTAAAAGTTCCAAATTTTGTGAAATAGAAGACTCAGAAATTGATTTATGTGAGTTTCTTTTAGATTTTCCCATCTCACATGCTTCACAAATTTTATCCTTCTTTGAGGATATCAAAGGTAATCCTTTTACCAGACCTTTGCTTGCTAATTTGCTTAGGTTTTTGAAATTTAAGTGGGCTAACCTTTTGTGCCACAACCAACTACTACCCTTGTTGATTTTTGAAAATAAACATACTTTTGGATGTTCATTTTCTTTTTTTTTTTTGGGTAAAGGGTTACCCCGGTAAATTTATTTCAAACAACTAATAAAACCAAGTGTGGGACAGGATGACCCACAGTTCTCACGTATGACATGCCATACGGGAGTTTACAAGCAAAGATAAAACCAAGCGAACAAGAAAACCAATGTCACTAGACATACAATACAACCAGAAAATAACAAACATTAACCGTAATCATCATCCGCTACCAAAAGACCACGCGGCAAGCTCCAATTCGCAAAATCCCTTCAATTTGACTCGTCCTTTTAAATCGCATGGTATGAAGCTTTAGCCGAATAGTAGTCAAAACCACCTCTATAAGCTGCTCCGAGGTTCTCTTTTTATTCGAAAAGAGTCTTAGATTTCTTTCTTGCCACACAAAATAAGCCGTAGCCCCCACTATTAGTTTTGCAATGATATGCTGCGCCTTCGTCGATGATGCAACCTGAACCAAAGAGCCAAAGATTGCATCCCATGTATCTTGAATATGTCCCGTACCCGCTTTAGCTTTAACACCATTCCAGACTTGAGACGCATATCCGCACTCAAAGAACAAGTGCTCATGAGAGTCCGGACCTAATACACAAAACGACCAACACAATAGATTAAAATTAGCATTACCCGTGGAGCACCATTTACTCATGACATCCTGCGTTTTAAGTTTCTTGTTAACAAGAAGCCACATGAAGAACGAGTGCCGAGGAATAGACTGCGTGAACCACACCATGTTAACCCATGGAACCTCGTTATGATGAATACGAATATCGTCCCACACAATAGAAGCACAATAATTAGCCGATTGACCTGACCGAGTTTTCTATATCAATCGATCATGGGTAGCCGAGTTTAAAGCAATGTTTTGCATATTGTGGAGCACCGGGAACCTCTGGAGCCAATTAGTAGGCCACCTCCACACCCCTTGGTCCCAAACCTCCGCTACCTTTGAAGTTAGAGAAAAACCAGCATTAGCAATTAACCGCGGGGTAATAAACGAGTTTAGCGGGCATACATCATCCCATCTATCAAACCAAGCTGAGGTCCTAGCCCCATCGCCGATCTTGGTCCATATATGTTGTTGTATAATCGGCCGTATACCTAACAATTTCCTCCAGCTCCATGTTGTATTATTCCGAAGTGGAACATCCCAAAAACTCCTATGCCGCAAACGGTATGAGTGCATCCACTTTACCCACAGTGATTCCCTCAACGATAAGAGACTCCAAATGTGCGCTACCATCAGCGAATTATTCATATCCAGCACCCGACGAACACCCAATCCACCCTCCTGTTTCGGCAGACAGACATTACTCCATTTAACCTTAGCCTTCCCCTGAATATTGTTCCCTTGGGCCCAAAGAAACCTCCTCTTTTTTCCTTCAAGATCATAGATAACCTGTTTTGGTAAGATGAAAACCGAAGCCCAGTAAATATGCATAGAAGACAGAACTGATTGAATGAGTTAGAGCCTGCCCGCAAAGGATAGCGATTTCGACTTCCAATTCGTGATCCTAGACTCCAAACTATCCACCAATTTTTTACAGTCATTACGACTCAGCCGCGATGTGATTAGAGGCACACCCAAATAGCGAACAGGCAACAAACCTTCCTCAAAGGGAATAATATCTCTAATACGGTCCTTAACTGCATTAGCCACATTTCCAAAGAACACTGTACTCTTATTAATACTCGGGACCAAACCGGACATGTTCTTAAAATCATTAATAGCATCAATGATGACTCTAGCTGACTTGTGATCCCCACGAGCAAACAGAAACAAGTCATCCGCAAAGCACAGATTTATAATTCTTTGTTTATCACACTTGTGATGAAATCTGAAATCATTTGACAATGAAACCTGCTTTTGCAAAATCAGAGTTAACACTTCCATAACTACCATGAATAAGTACGGAGACATTGGATCGCCTTGTCTTAACCCATGTTTCCCTCTAAAGTACCCATACAGATTCCCATTAATTGCAATAGAAAACGATGTAGAGGTAACACACGCCATAATCCATTTAACCATCTTCCAATGGAACCCAAACCCCATCAGAGTCCATTCAAGAAACTTCCAATCAACCGTGTCATAAGCCTTTTGAATATCAACCTTAAAATCACATTTAGGCGGCCCCTGATTACGATGATAGTTATGCATAATCTCCTGAGTCAGCAGAATGTTATCTGTAATTCTTCTACCAGGAACAAACGCTGACTGATTTATATTCACAGTGTCACACAAGCCATCTTTAATACGATTAGTAATAATTTTACTAATGCACTTGTAAAGAGTATTGCAACAAGATATGGGTCAATAGTCCGTAATCAACGAAGGAGTACAAACTTTCGGAATTAGAGTAATTACCGTATGGTTTAACTGTTGCAAAAGCTGGCCATTATCAAAGAAATCCTTCACAGCATGACACACATCGTGGCCCACAATATCCCAAGCCTTCTTGAAAAACACCGAAGTGTACCCATCCGGCCCCGTGGATTTGTTACCAGCTATGGAAAACATAGCCAATTTGATTTCATCGTCAGTAATTTTCCTGACCATATTAGCAGCTTTATCTGCCGATAACACATTGCGAAACAAATCAGGCGATGGCTGCATAGTAATGATCCCCACATTCATTTTCTTCTTTGAAATCAAAATAGTAAATTGATTTTCTTATCCTTTTTCCACTTAAATAAATTTTATTATCATCCATACCTATTAACAAGCACTTTTCTGGTAAAAAGGTCACCCGAAAACCTTTGTCACAGAATTGACCACAACTTAGCAAATTGTACTTTAAACCTTCAACATAGGCTACTTTCTCTATGGTCAAACATCCATACCTTATGCATCCATATCCCATGATCCTCCCTTTTACTCCATTTCCAAAATTTACCATTCTACCCAGCTTTGGAATAAAGTTGCTGAGTAAGCTCCTGTCCCCAGTCATGTGCTTGGAGCTTCCTGAATCACAGTACCAGATCTGCTGCACATGATGGTCCTGAAATGGAAAAATTAGAGGGTTTTTGGTACCCAGGCATGCTTGGGTACTTTTTCTGATGAGATTCTAATCAAATTATTTTTTCTTGATGGCCTTTCATCAGAATATCTGTTATATGCTGAGCCTTAAACAAATTTTTTATTTTTCTTTTGGAGATAGTGTTGAACAAGCTTTAGTATGTCAACACACATACAAGATTTATCAGGATTTTCTGATATTTTTTCTTGTGATGAAATGAGTGGATAATTTTGAGAAGATGAGTGAACTGCTTCTGGAGTATTTAAAGATTCTTGTTTGCATTCACTTCCTTTTGGTTTGAAGTTGGGTTTTTCAAAAGAGTATTCAGAACAGGTTGTCATGCAAGATTCAGAATCAGATTCTGATGAAAATTTATCAGAAATCTGATGGGTTGCTTTTACAAATATAGTGGGTTTACTTTCTCTTGTTTTTACATATCCTAAACCCTCTCCTTTATTCTTTGTTGTGGACTCAATGAAGTTTATGAATTCCTTGGCTTGTTGAAAACCTCTTACACTAATTTCTTTATCATTGATTTTCCTGTAAAGATCTTTTCTTTCATTTTCATAGAACTCAATTTTAGCTCTGTGATCTAAACTTTCTTCTATGAGTAATTGGTTTTCAATTATGATTTTATTCATGGTCCTTTGCAACTCATCAGATTTTTTTAATATCTGATTGATGTTTTTCTTGCAGATTTAGAAAATCTGACATGAGCTTGTTTAGCTTGTGTTCAAGATCAAGATTATCTAAATTTACCTGTTGTTCTGAAATTTCTGGTATGCCATCAGAAAGTGCCATTAGACAGAAATTAGCCATCTCTTCTTCTTCATCATCAGAAGAATCATCAGATAGCCATGTATCTGTCCCAGCTATTAAACTGACTTGTTGCTGCATCTTTGCTTCTTCTAGCTTTTTCTCATAATAAGCAACATCCTTGAGCTTCTTGGTCTTGCATTCTGATGCATAGTGACCTCTTTGCTTGCATTTGTAACACACAACTTCAGCCTTCCCTTTATCCTTAGATCTAACTTCCTCTTTAGATCTTCCATCCATCCTCCCTCTGTCACTTCTCTGGTATCTCTGGCTTCCTCCACTCAACCTCTGCTCAAATGTTTTGGTGAGCAGTGCTATTGCTTCAGCAAAAGCTGAAAAATCTGATGATGTATCAGAAATTTCAAGATTTTGGTTGTTTGATGGTTGTGGATCATTGGTAGGTAGTGTTCTTTGTGAGTTTGAGATAAGAGCTAAAGATCCCCCTCTTTGAATGGTTTCTTCAAATATTTCTTCCTCTCTGGGGACCAAGATGCTATATAAGTCATGAAGACTCATATTTCCTAGTTCTAAGGTTGAGGACAAAGTCATGGTTAGACTTCTCCATTCTCTAGGTAAAGCATCAAGAAATTTTATGTTTCTTTCATCATTTGATTTTGTTATACCAAATTTCTTTAGCTCGTTTAAAAGTTTTGTAAATCTTTGATATGAATCATTTAATTTTTCATTGGGTAAACTTTTGAACCTCTCATATGAGGAAACATTGTTTGTTCTCTTGTTTCTCTTCATCCTTTCTCCTCATACACAAAGATTTTCCAACCGATCCCATATTTCCTTGGCTGATGCACATGCATCAACTTGTGAAAATATGTCATTGGTGATGGCCATTATTAAAAGTAACTTTGCCCTTTCATCTCCAGCCACCTTTTCCTTGTCTTCCTCACTCCAAAGTATTTCACTTTTGGGAGCTCGGGAAGCAGGTGTAACACCTCGAAAATTCACGTCCTATAATGTGTCGACACGTGTCATATGTTTGAACGTGTGAAAGAATGTTCTGAAAGGACTAAAGTTGACAATCATGGAAAGTATGTGAATATACGAGTTCTAAATGTCAACAGTAAATAAATATATTGTACATTATCCCTACATGATGCTCTTACCTTCAAACGAATAAATCACGGATCATACGAAGCTAAATATGAAGGAAAGTGAGAGATTACAAACTACAGGGGTTAAATGTGTCAACATGTTTAAGTTATACCTCTAATTGACCTTTTGACAAACCCGAAGCTTTGTAACGGTTAATTATGCTCACTAGAATACACGATATAAATTTCATAAAGTTTCGTTATCGTATGAGCAAGTTGTGATCAAATTCGTATGCGAGGGGTTAAAGGCGTCAACGTTGAAGTTTAGGACTTTTCGGGTGACAATAAAGTTAACCGAGGACTAAACAAAGTGGGCATATGTTTTAAAGCCCTTATAAATCAATTTGAAGGGTTCGAGATGCAAGAAACCAAAGTCTAAACAAAGTTTGAAGAGCCAAGGATCAAAACGCAATAAATCAGCAATTCTGATTTGATCAGACATGGCCTCGCGCCACGCGAAGCCCCAGGGGGGGTCTACGCGTGCCGCGAGGGACTACCATCTCCGAAAATATTGGTTTCTTGTCTGCCTTTTGCATTCTGCTCGACTTTAACCGATTTTCCACATTTCTCTTGACCCCTAAACAACCCCTAAATATCTAGGGACACTTGTTGATGACTTATGGTCAGTAGTAGACTTGTGTGTCAACATTTTGTGGTGATTAATTCACTATAAAAGGTCATGATGTGCAACCATTGTTCTTCACACCTTCCTCTTGCAATCTGATCATTTCTGGAGCTCCAAAGCAGCCTCAAGTGATCACTAATCAAGCTTAGGACTTTGGTAAGTATACTTAACCTTTCTTAATTAAGTTTTAGCTTAGTTTTAGCTTAAAAGTCAAACCGTCGTAATTACTGGTTGACTTTAAGATTAATCACAAATGGTCCAGTGATTAGTCGAATCAAAAGTAGTTATAAGTTGGTAATTATGTGGGTAATAAACCCTTAAAAGGGTTCCCCCTGATTCCCACTCTAACTAGTTCGAATGGCAGGTCAAACTTGTATTTAAAAAGTCAACAGGATACTTAAATTTCAATTTATGCATAATTAGCATTGTAGAACACATACAACCTGTTTGATCATTGTTATAACTTAGTAATTAGTGTAAGAACATGTCTAAACATGTTCAACCCGACAATTCTCTGTAAAGACCCGGTTCGGAACCGAAAGTCGCATAGTTTGACTTTTGCTTTGACTTTCAGTTCTGACCCGTTTAAGCATGTTTTAGAAATGCCTTAGAGCTTTATTTGGACCAGGTTACATGCTAGTATAACCCTCTGTGATTATACACCATGGTTCATTAGTTAACCAATTAATACGCATGATTCTGTTAATTGCTCATATGTTGACCATTATGCCCTTTTCACCTCAAAACGTGATTTTTGGAAATGTAAAAGAGTAGAAACCTTAATTACTAATATATAAGCTTGCACCCAAAATTTGACATCAATTGGAGGTGTAGGTTGAGAGTTATGCTCGTTAGCGTAATTAAGAAGCTTTATGTTAATTAAACGGCGTAATTAGCGTATAGCCTAGTTAAGTCTACTTTTTGATATCAAACTTATTACCCACTGATGTAATATATTATTTTGGGATTTTTGAAGATTTTTAATTAATTTTAGGCTGAGCATAACTTATAGTCGTAGGCTTAATCCGGTAATTGTCGGTTTTGCCCTTACAGGCCATAAAATGAGTTTTACATATCTAAACGACTCCAAACCTTTTGCTACTGATCCTAAATGATAAATAAATTATTTTAAGCCTTCTGGAATGATAAAAATATCAGATTTAAGTATAGAACCCGGAAATGGCTTTTAATCGCCTTTTTAAGCGTTTTTAACGCATAGTATGTAATAAAACTATTTTAAACATACAAGGGTTGATACCTACTGATATTGGAGGTAAATTATAATATTTTAATAGTAAGCAAAAGTGGTTTAACTCAGACTTCAGTTTTGAGCTTTACGGCTTATGTGAAATTACCAAAATGCCCCTACGGTGCATAGTTTGGTTATAATTGATAAATTTCACATATATGCTTTACCCTACTGTTATAACTTATCAAACTAAGTATTTTTGCTGATTATATCAGACCTGTAACTCAGGTAAATACTTAAACTCTTTTATAACTTTGTAAATGACCAAACTACCCCTACGGGGCATAGTTTGTGTTTAAATTCGTTTCGGGCATAATAAAAGACATCTTACTGATGTCACAACATATTTGAAGCATATTAACTTAGGAAACCTGTATATAGCTCTTATGAATACCCGTCACGCTTATTACGCGTTCGGTTCGGTTTATGTAACTAGTTTACATAAATTAGCCGAAACGGGTCAAACCTTATCGGTTTTATCTCAAAATCCAGAATGTGTATGAAATACCCATATAAGACAAGTCTCCGAACATGTCGGGTTTAAATCACATTCTATCCGGTCTTCGCTTAATCGTGCGTACAAACCGTATCTTTGAAACTAACCGGTCTAAGCTTAAGCTTAATTAAAGGCCCGTTAGGATTCTAATAGGTTATTATAAACCTTCGTTCCAGATTAGGAGAACCAGTAAAAGCTACTTGCAATTTGCTTATTGTGATTTATACTTTGCTCAGGTAAATACTTTTAACTTATTTTCCCTTATACGGGCTTGGGTTACGGTATATAAAATACCGCTTGGTCGGGCATCAAATCTTCCATCGTTTGGTGGTTAATTGAATAATTTGATCGGCCCGTTTAAACAGTTTTGTTTACTTAAAAGCCTTTGGGGGGTTAATGACCATGTCCCGTATATCCTTGGCATCATTTTACGAAATGGCCACGACCTAAGCGCGGAGTGTAGGCGTACACTCGTCAGTGCATAAATAGTTGATGTGGTGTGTCTATTGATCTTTAACTCGGTACGTCCGGGCTACTGAAGGCATAAGGAACATGTAATTCGTTCACAAGATTATATATTTAAATAATTCTCCCAAGTTATAAAATGTTTATGCCACGTGCATCCAAATAAATTTTCAATCATTTTCTAAAATGAGTCGGTTGAATGTATTTACCAGTGTAAACTGACGTATTTTCCCAAAAAGATTAAATGCAGGTACTAAGCGTAATTGGCTGGGATTTCTCCTTAGCATCAATAGAAGTCTCGCAAGCTTAAGATGCCTAAAGTCTGTTGAACTATTGTTTCCATTTTATTTTCGATCCGTCTGTGGATAAACAATCGACAGTTGTGATATTTGATATTACAATATTATATTCGGTTGAATTACATCTCTTATTTGCTTCCGCTGTGCATATTAATTATTGTGTTGTTTGACTATTATGTTGCCAACCACGTCACGATACTCCCCACCGGGCCCACCGGTCAAACGTGTGGAAATCGGGGTGTGACAGGTTGGTATCAGAGCCAACACTGAGTGAATTAAACACTAGCCTTTTGTGTTTAATCTCAGTAACACAATTGCAGATATCTAAACTTTCGAGTCTAGACAAAGAACATAGGAACAATCCAAATTTGTTTCAATTTATTTTTAACTTTGTCTTTTATTTTATATATGTTTGTTGTTATCTCATGCTATATTGTCAGGATTAACAAAATGCCGCCAAGATTCTTCCGAAGAAGAGGACGAGGAAAGGGGCCAATCACCGCCCCCAATGACAACGAGGCAGGACCTTCGAATGTACGAGCTCCTTCGACCACCGAGAGTGACGATCCTCGTCAGAACCGGAGGAACCTCTTCGAGCTGGCTAGACGGTCGGTTTCGCACAGTTCAACACCTCCTGTTCATAACCCTTATGTGCCACAGCCGGAGTATGAGCCCAACAACCCTCAACCATCCTACATACCTCTTCAGCGATCCTTATCGCACAATTCTTTTGGTGACCCTACACCTGTCTTCAGGGGCCGATTTAACCCGGCCAATTACGTACAAGAACCGGTGGGTTTTAACCCACTAGGGCCAGATGATCACTTCTCGGGAGACAACGCTATGGATATGGACAAGGACACGGATCCCGTCGAACCTGCGAGTGGTACACCGAACCATCCCATAGAGATCTCAGATGGATCTTCTTTTCACGGATCACCCTACGTTGGTCCAGACAGCTTTCAAGCTATGTTTACCCGGCATGAATGGTATTTTACACCTCCTCGCCATTCACCGCCTCAGCAGCAGCAGCAGGATCCCTCCGTGGATTCACGGTTTGTGGCAGTCACGCCACCGCCTCCACCACCACCAGTTCAACCAGCACCTCCACAACCGCCGAGGCGTAGGAGGACAGGCGCACGTATGTCTGCGCGAGCGGGGGATTTCCATTTTAGCTCCCCACGCCAATCAAGTGGCAGCCATTACCCTCCACTTCAGGAAGACCCACAGATGGGTGGGCCTTCGCACCCAGTTGCACCGCAACCACCACCTATGGGTTTTGATAACCCGATTCCAGCATACACGGGTTCGATGGCGTACAACCCGTTTGAACTGCCGACTCACAACAACTACGGGTACGCTGAAGCCGACCCATACATGGTAGCGGCTAATTATAACGCCCTTCACCCGGAAGGACCATACGGAGCTCCTTGGGGAGTAGGTTACCCGACTCATGGGTACCAGATTCCTCCCAGACCTATTATACGGACCCAATCGCAGCCGCCACGGTTTTCTCCCCCAGAACGGGAGGAAATCCTTCAGAGACTAGATCAGGTTGAGCGAGACTTCCACCGCGACCGCAGGGGAGACAAAGCTTCTTCCAAGGATTGACAAGCTTGATCAAAGGGAAGAGCAAGAAGGACCACTGAATCCTTCCAATTGTTGTTGAGCCCCTGTGTGTGCCAGTCTTGCTGTATAAACCCCTGCGTGGGTATGCTTGTTTGTTTTGACCCCTGCGTGGGTCTATCCTTATGGTAACCCCTATGAGGGTATGTTATTGTTTAAGTCCCTGCGTAAACTATTATGTTATTTGTGTAAGTCCCTGCATGGACTATTATGATGTTGTTGTTAAGCCCCTGCGTGGACTATTATGATGTTGTTGTTAAGCCCCTGCGTGGGTAAGTCCTTGTTTAAACCCTTGCGAGGGTAAGTTTGTTTATTAAAAAGTCCCGTTTAGGGCGATGTATAATATTTTAATAATTAATGGAATGTAAGTTTATAAATTTCATGTTTGCCATTATGTGCATAAATAAATTATATATGAAATAAATAAATCAAAATCATTCCTTTTTGAAAATAATCTGCCTATGTAATTGTTAATTAAGAATCTTAAGAGTGAAACCTAGCCTGAGTGTCATTATGAAGACCTGGCCATGATGGTAAGACCTGTTTAAAAGATTCAAATCCCTGTTAACATCTGTAAACATGTTAACACTCCTGGCAGACGTGATTCATTCAAATCACACACGTCATTCTTATTATTGGACTCTTCAAAAGATTCCTAACCCAATGTAATGATCTCTGAATCATGGGTTTAGATCATCAATTGAGATGATCATATTTTGACCATACGTGGTAATATAGCGCCTACGGGCCCTGCTCATTTCCAAATGAGCCAAAAGACAGTGGTAGCGATGACTCCCTGTCTGAAAAAGGTAATGAACTTTGATTCAAACCTTAATGCCTCGATTCTCTGAAATCATGGCTTATATCATCCTATAAGATGATCATATTATAAACATCCCTTAGAAGGGAAGTGCCTACGGGCTATAGTTAATGTCCTTGTGACTAGGCCTTTTGTGCCAATTATAAAACTATTATTGTTTTATAATTAGGATAAATTTTAATAAAAGTCCTAAATAAATATGATTAATAAATTAACCTAATATGGTCTCTGTTTACCATGGTTAATGAATTACCCTAAGGGGCAATTCCATGATAAATTCCCAAATAAACTATTGTCCTTGTTTTCTGTAACAGTTCAATTAAAATGGCTAACTCAGATGAGATTAATAGTCATCTAGTGGAGAATATTGATAACGCCCGAGTTCATTTAACGGGTGCTGAATTAAAAGCGTTGGTTGACGACGCTGTTACAAAGGCCTTGGAGCGGCAGTACGAAGAGTATAGTGGGACTCGTAGTAGGACCCTATCTACACCGCATTCGAAGCCTCCTCCCAAGAAGGAAGAACCCAAGAAAGATGATGATAGACACTCCTCAAACCACCACAGTACTCCATCTCAACAAATTGTACTAAATCAAGGACCCAGTAATAAGGGTTGCTCCTACAAATACTTTGTTTCATGCAAGCCCAGGGATTTCACTGGGGAAAAGGGAGCCATTGACTGCATGACGTGGTTAGACGAGATGGACACGGTTGTGGATATCAGCGGATGCGCTGAGAAGGATGTGGTCAAGTTTGTGTCGCAATCATTTAAGGGTGAAGCTTTAGCCTGGTGGAGATCTCTGATTTAAGCCACCGGGAAGATCCCATTGTACAACATGTCGTGGGAACAATTCGATGCCCTCATCAGGGAAAATTACTGCCCCCAGCATGAGGTTGAGAAGATAGAGTCTGATTTTCTATCATTGGTTATGACAAACCTTGACTGTCAAGCTTACCTCACGAGCTTCAACACAATGTCCCGGTTGGTTCCGTATCTGGTAACCCCGGAACCAAAAAGAATAGCTCGTTTTATCGGTGGTTTAGCCCCGGAAATTAAGGCAAGCGTGAAGGCTTCTCGGCCAGCTACTTTCAGATCTGTAGCTGACATATCTCTGTCCCTCACTCTGGATGCGGTCAGACAAAGATCGCTGAGGAACAAAGATGCCGAGAAGAGAAAACGTGAAGATGATAATTCACGGAGGTCGAGCAAGAAGCACCGTGGAAACGGTGACAACAAGAGAGGATCGGAGTCAAGGAAAGATGGGCATCAGTCTGGTGAGAAGCCCAAGTTGCAAGAAACAGCACTTTGGAAAGTGCAGACTCGATTCGAACTCGCAAAGAACTTTTGCTTGCGGGATATGCAAGTCCAAGGACCACAAGACCTTGGATTGCAAGAATCTAAAAGACGCAACGTGCTACCGTTACAATGAGAAAGGGCACATCAAGACCAATTGCCCAAAGTACGTCAAGAAGCCTGAAGAGGCCAAGAAGACCAATGCAAGGGTCTTCAGAATGGACGCAAAGGAAGCAGTACAAGATGACAATGTGATAACAGGTACTTTCCTTGTAAATGATGTCTATGCGAGAGTACCTTTTGATTCAGGCGCTGATAAATCTTTCGTAGATCATAAGTTTTGCAAATTGCTGAATTTACCTGTCAAAACCTTGAGTATAAATTATGAGGTAGAGTTAGATGGATGTGTTATATCCATTAAGAACCACTCTTTTCCTCTGTCTCTACTTCCCTTTAAATTGGCCGGTTTTGACATAGTTTTGGGTATGGACTGGTTATCTCATAACCAGGCCCAGATTGTCTGCAATAGAAAGCAAGTGGTGATAAAGACTCCGTCTGGTGAATCACTTACCATTCGGGGAGATACCCAGTATGGACTGCCTGAGCAAGTGACTATGCTCAAGGCTTCCAAGTGTTTAAAGAAGGGTTGTGTTATTTACATGGCATAAGTGATTATTGATGAGCCAAAGCCGAAGATAGAAGATCTCCCTGTCATTTCTGAATACCCTGATGTTTTTCCGGAAGAGCTACCTGGTTTGCCACCAGATAGGCAAGTGGAATTCAGAATCGACATCATCCCTGGAGCAGCACCAGTTGCTAGAGCACCTTATAGGTTGGTGCCCACAGAGATGAAGGAACTGAGAACGCAACTAGATGAATTGCTAGCTAAAGGTTTCATTAAACCTAGTTCATCTCCATGGGGAGCACCTGTCTTGTTTGTCAAAAAGAAGGATGGATCGATGCGTCTATGCATCGATTATCTTGAGCTTAATAAAGTCACGATAAAGAATAGGTATCCTTTGCCCAGAATTGACGATTTGTTCGATCAATTGCAAGGGGCAAGTTATTTCTCGAAGATTGACTTGAGGTCAGGCTACCATCAATTGAAGGTTAGAGATGAAGACGTACACAAAACTGCATTTAGGACTCGTTATGGACATTACGAGTTCCTAGTGATGCCTTTTGGGCTCACTAATGCACCGGCCGCGTTCATGGATCTCATGAATCGCGTTTGCAAGCCGTACTTAGATAAATTCGTCATCGTTTTCATCGACGACATTCTCATTTATTCTAAGAACCAAGCTGACCATGAGAAACACCTTCGCTGTATTCTCAAACTCCTACATCATGAGAAACTATATGCCAAATTCTCTAAGTGTGAATTCTGGCTTCGAGAAGTCCAATTCCTTGGACATGTGGTTAGTGAGCGTGGTATCCAAGTGGATCCCGCTAAGGTTGAAGCAGTTATGAACTGGAAAGAGCCAAAGACGCCTACAGAGATTCGTAGCTTCCTAGGATTGGCAGGATATTATAGGCGTTTCATTGAAAACTTTTCAAGGATTGCTGCGCCCCTAACTTCCTTGACTAGGAAGAAGATTAAGTTTGATTGGGGCCCTAAGCAGTAAAGAATCTTTTGATATTCTGAAGTAAAGGTTGAGCAACGCTCCTGTGCTGACATTGCCTGAAGGTACTGAAGAATTCGTAGTTTACTGCGATGCATCTCACACTGGCATGGGGTGTGTGCTTATGCAGAAAGGCAAGGTTATTGCCTACGCTTCAAGACAGTTAAAAGTGCACGAAAAGAATTACACCACCCATGACTTGGAGTTGGGTGCCGTTGTATTTGCACTAAAGTTATGGAGGCATTATTTGTATGGGATCAAGTTTGTGATCTATTCCGATCACAAGAGCCTCCAGCATCTGTTTAATAAGAAGGATTTAAACATGAGGCAACGCCGTTGGATGGAGACTTTAAATGATTATGATTGTGAAATCAGATACCATCCCGGCAAGGCGAATGTAGTCGCCGATGCCTTGAGCAGAAAGGAAAGGGTCAAACCCATCCGAATCAATGCCAAGAGCATTGAGATTAAGAACAGTTTGACTGAAAGGTTGTTAGCTGCACAGAGGGAAGCTGTGTTGGAAGCTAACTATCCTAACGAGAAGCTAGGGGTAACTGAGGAGCAGTTATCTCTTTGCAAAGACGGAATTCTGAGATTGAATGGACGGATATGGGTTCCAATTTATGGAGGACTTCGAGATGTCATCCTCCAGGAAGCCCATAGTTCCAAATATTCCGTTCATCCTGGAGCTGATAAGATGTACCAGGATCTAAGGGCAAATTATTGGTGGATAGGCTTGAAAAAGTCTGTAGCTGCCTATGTAGCTAAGTGCTTGACTTGTGCGCAAGTCAAAGTAGAACATCAAAAGCCATCAGGCTTGCTACAACAGCCTGAACTTCCTACGTGGAAGTGGGAAATGGTAACTATGGATTTTATCACCAAGTTACCAAAGACAAGGAAAGGAAATGATACGATATGGGTTATAGTTGATAGACTGACTAAGTCAGCACATTTCTTACCCATCAAGGAGACTTATAACTCCGACATGTTAGCCCAGTTATACGTGGATAAGATTGTAGCCTTACATGGCATACCTGTGTCTATTATCTCTGACAGGGATACTAGATACACGTCACATTTTTGGAAAAGCTTCCAACAATCTTTGGGCACGCGTTTGAATTTTAGTACGGCTTACCATCCTCAGACAGACGGTCAGAGTGAGGGTACTATTCAAACTTTGGAAGACAAGCTACGTGCATGTGTGATCGATTTGGGTGGTAGTTGGGATAACCACCTACCACTAATTGAGTTCTCCTACAACAATAGCTACCACACCAGCATAAAGGCTGCGCCTTTTGAGGCCTTATACGGTAGAAAGTGTAGAACGCCCGTTTGTTGGGCGGAAGTTGGAGATGTCCAATTATCAGGACCAGAGATAGTCTTTGAAACGACGGACAAGATTGTCCAGATTCGTGACCGTCTCAAAGCTGCCCGAGATAGGCAGAAGAGCTACGTAGATCCAAAGCGTAAATCCTTTCACTTCGAAGTAGGTGACAAGGTATTGCTTAAAATATCACCCTGGAAGGGGGTGATGCGATTTGGTAAGAAAGGCAAGCTAAGCCCGAGATACATAGGACCTTTCGAGGTTATCGAACGTGTCGGGTCAGTTGCCTATTAGCTAAACTTACCTGAAGAGCTCAGTGGAATTCACAATGTGTTCCACACCAGTAAATCTGAATAAGTGCTTCGCTGATGAATCACTGGTTATACCACATACAGATGTGCATATAGATGAGAGCTTGAAATTTTTGGAAAAACCATTGTCGATCGAGGATCGACAGGTTAAGAAGCTTCGAAGGAAGCATGTGCCTATTGTAAATGTCAAATGGGATGCCCGTAGAGGTCCCGAATACACGTGGGAGGTTGAGTCCACGATGAAAGAAAAGTACCCTTATTTATTTCAGTAAATCTCGAGGTCGAGATTTCTTTTAAGGGGGTGAGGATGTAACACCTCGAAAATTCACGTCCTATAATGTGTCGACACGTGTCATATGTTTGAACGTGTGAAAGAATGTTCTGAAAGGACTAAAGTTGACAATCATGGAAAGTATGTGAATATACGCGTTCTAAATGTCAACAGTAAATAAATATATTGTACATTATCCCTACATGATGCTCTTACCTTCAAAGGAATAAATCACGGATCATACGAAGCTAAATATGAAGGAAAGTGAGAGATTACAAACTACAGGGGTTAAATGTGTCAACATGTTTAAGTTATACCTCTGAGTGACCTTTTGACAAACCCGAAGCTTTGTAACGGTTAATTATGCTCACTAGAATACACGATATAAATTTCATAAAGTTTTGTTATCATATGAGCAAGTTGTGATCAAATTCGTATACGAGGGATTATAGGCGTCAACGTTGAAGTTTAGGACTTTTCGGGTGACAATACAGTTAACCGAGGACTAAAAAAAGTGGGTATATGTTTTAAAGCCCTTATAAATCAATTTGGAGGGTTCGAGATGCAAGAAACCAAAGTCTAAACAAAGTTTGAAGAGCCAAGGATCAAAACGCAATAAATTAGAAATTCTGATTTGATCAGACATGGCCTCGCGCCACGCGAAGCCCCAGGGGGGGTCTACGCGTGCTGCGAGGGACTACCAGCTCCGAAAATATTGGTTTCTTGTCTGCCTTTTGCATTCTGCTCGACTTTAACCGATTTTCCACATTTCTCTTGACCCCTAAACAACCCCTAGACATCTAGGGACACTTGTTGATGACTTATGGTCAGTAGTAGACTTGTGTGTCAACATTTTGTGGTGATTAATTCACTATAAAAGGCCATGATGTGCAACCATTGTTCTTCACACCTTCCTCTTGCAATCTGATCATTTCTGGAGCTCCAAAGCAGCCTCAAGTGATCACTAATCAAGCTTAGGACTTTGGTAAGTATACTTAACCTTTCTTAATTAAGTTTTAGCTTAGTTTTAGCTTAAAAGTCAAACCGTCGTAATTAACGGTTGACTTTAAGATTAATCACAAATGGTCCAGTGATTAGTCGAATCAAAAGTAGTTATAAGTTGGTAATTATGTGGGTAATAAACCCTTAAAAGGGTTCCCCCTGATTCCCACTCTAACTAGTTCGAATGTCAGGTCAAACTTGTATTTAAAAAGTCAACATGATACTTAAATTTCAATTTATGCATAATTAGCATTGTAGAACACATACAACCTGTTTGATCATTGTTATAACTTAGTAATTAGTGTAAGAACATGTCTAAACATGTTCAACCCGACAATTCTCTGTAAAGACCCGGTTCGGAACCGAAAGTCGCATAGTTTGACTTTTGCTTTGACTTTCAGTTCTGACCCGTTTAAGCATGTTTTAGAAATGCCTTAGAGCTTTATTTGGACCAGGTTACATGCTAGTATAACCCTCTGTGATTATACACCATGGTTCATTAGTTAACCAATTAATACGCATGATTCCGTTAATTGCTCATATGTTGACCATTATGCCCTTTTCACCTCAAAACGTGATTTTTGGAAATGTAAAAGAATAGAAACCTTAATTACTAATATATAAGCTTTCACCCAAAATTTGACATCAATTGGAGGTGTAGGTTGAGAGTTATGCTCGTTAGCGTAATTAAGAAGCTTTATGTTAATTAAACGGCGTAATTAGCGTATAGCCTAGTTAAGTCTACTTTTTGATATCAAAATTATTACCCACTGATGTAATATATTATTTTGGGATTTTTGAAGATTTTTAATTAATTTTAGGCTGAGCATAACTTATAGTCGTAGGCTTAATCCGGTAATTGTCGGTTTTGCCCTTACGGGCCATAAAATGAGTTTTACATATCTAACTGACTCCAAACCTTTTGCTACTGACCCTAAATGATAAATAAATCATTTTAAGCCTTCTGGAATGATAAAAATATCAGATTTAAGTGTAGAACCCGGAAATGGCTTTTAATCGCCTTTTTAAGCGTTTTTAACGCATAGTATGTAATAAAACTATTTTAAACATACAAGGGTTGATACCTACTGATATTGGAGGTAAATTATAATATTTTAACAGTAAGCAAAAGTGGTTTAACTCAGACTTCAGTTTTGAGCTTTACAGCTTATGTGAAATTACCAAAATGCCCCTACGGTGCATAGTTTGGTTATAATTGATAAATTTCACATATATGCTTTACCCTACTGTTATAACTTATCAAACTAAGTATTTTTTCTGATTATATCAGACCTGTAACTCAGGTAAATACTTAAACTCTTTTATAACTTTGTAAATGACCAAACTACCCCTATGGGGCATAGTTTGTGTTTAAATTCGTTTCGGGCATAATAAAAGACATCTTACTGATGTCACAACATATTTGAAGCATATTAACTTAGGAAACCTGTATATAGCTCTTATGAATACCCGTCACGCTTATTACGCGTTCGGTTCGGTTTATGTAACTAGTTTACATAAATTAGTCGAAACGGGTCAAACCTTATCGGTTTTATCTCAAAATCCAGAATGTGTATGAAATACCCATATAAGACAAGTCTCCGAACATGTCGGGTTTAAATCACATTCTATCCGGTCTTCGCTTAATCATGCGTACGAACCGTATCTTTGAAACTAACCGGTCTAAGCTTAAGCTTAATTAAAGGCCCGTTAGGATTATAATAGGTTATTATAAACCTTCGCCCCAGATTAGGAGAACCAGTAAAAGCTACTTGCAATTTGCTTATTGTGATTTATACTTTGCTCAGGTAAATACTTTTAACTTATTTTCCGTTATACGGGCTTGGGTTACGGTATATAAAATACCGCTTGGTCGGGCATCAAATCTTCCATCGTTTGGTGGTTAATTGAATAATTTGATCGGCCCGTTTAAACAGTTTTGTTTACTTAAAAGCCTTTGGGGGGTTAATGACCATGTCCCGGATATCCTTGGCATCATTTTACGAAATGGCCACGACCTAAGCGCGGAGTGTGGGCGTACACTCGTCAGTGCATAAATAGTTGATGTGGTGTGTCTATTTATCTTTAACCCGGTACGTCCGGGCTACTGAACGCATAAGGAACATGTAATTCGTTCACAAGATTATATATTTAAATAATTCTCCCAAGTTATAAAATGTTTATGCCACGTGCATCCAAATAAATTTTCAATCATTTTCTAAAATGAGTCGGTTGAATGTATTTACCAGTGTAAACTGACGTATTTTCCCAAAAAGATTAAATGCAGGTACTAAGCGTAATTGGCTGGGATTTCTCCTTAGCATCAATAGAAGTCTCGCAAGCTTAAGATGCCTAAAGTCTGTTGAACTATTGTTTCCATTTTATTTTCGATCCGTCTGTGGATAAACAATCGACAGTTGTGATATTTGATATTACAATATTATATTCGGTTGAATTACATCTCTTATTTGCTTCCGCTGTGCATATTAATTATTGTGTTGTTTGACTATTATGTTGCCAACCACGTCACGATACTCCCCACCGGGCCCACCGGTCAAACGTGTGGAAATCGGGGTGTGACAGCAGGTGATTGGTCAGTTGCTGGAATAGCTGGTATTTCAGTCATTGGTATATGTGGACCCCTTTCAATGGATTGAAACTGAGCTCGGTCATGACCATTAAGGAAATTGACCATCCTGATTTTCCATTGGGGGTATTCCTCTCTGACCAGAGTCGGAGGTTTAGACATAGAACCAATGTTAAAAGCATTATTCTAGGATTGAAAGCTGGCCATATTTAGAGAAAAGAAGATGAGCGATTGATCGTTTGAAAATAGTTTATTCAATCTGCTCTGATACCAATTGTTGGTCCCAGTTTGGACTTAAAAACTTCTTTTCACGTAATATGGCAAGTGATTTCAGTAGATGTGAAAAAGATGTACGGAAATGGAAATCAGACTTTCAAGAAACAAGACCTACAGAATTATCAAGTTTATATCACTTTGAAACAAAATAGTTTACAAGGTGATTGTAAGATTATTATCTAATACAAATGAATCTTGAATTCTATGGGTGAGAGGGCAATGGAGTTTTGTAGTATGTATGATTGCTAAGCTTAACTCATCGTCTTCTCCATGGTGAGCCTTCTATTTATAGAAGGCTGGGTACATGAATAAACATTTGTTTATTCATGCAATAAGTCCTGCAAAAAGTAGCCATTTGACATATTCATTGAATCCAACATTCAAGTTGCCTTTGTCATCATGATATCCAATAATGTCAACTTGCTTCGGTAAGTGTGGCAGGATAGAGCTGATTTTTAGACAAGTGGGGTATTCATCAGAATTTCTGATAAACCACTTCATTAGAAATTCTGGTGAATTAATCATCAGAAAATATGATGATCAGAATCGTCAGAAACTGATTGATCAGAATCGTCAGAAACTGATGATATTTCATCATCAGATCCATCAGAAATGACCTTCTCTGATAATCTTCTTCAGCTCTTGATCAACTTGTGATTCTTTGAAGTAGATGTTGTTCATTTCAGTTGTCTTATCTGATCTTCTTCCTTTTGTGATCTTCAGGACTGTCATCTTCTTCATAGATCCAGTTGAATATGATTTTCTTCAATACTTACAAATAAAGTTTCCTAACAGGAACGACAACTATGGGTATGGGAATGTGAGAAATGATGGTTACGGAAACAACCGCCAACCACGAAACAACAATCAAAGGAACCGGAATGATGGGTTCTACAACAACAACAATAATGTGAACCATAACCGGATTCCTCATTTTGTGGGAGGAGGTAATCAAGGTGGAAACCAAGGAGGTAATAGAGGAGGTGATCGAAGGGATAATCAAAGACCGGTCGATCAAGAAGTTAATGGTCCACGTCGTCGTCAACAACCTCCAAGGGGAGTAAATGACCGTTTTAGGCCGGTGGTCACCGAAAATGAGTCACCAATCATATGCGAGAGAAGAATGTTCGACTGCAAGCCCCATTACATCAATATTCTTCCCCACTTTAATGGGAGGTCCAATGATGAACCATACACTCATTTGGCGGAGTTTTCGGCCATATGTAGTACTATTAGAGGGCATGATTTTGCATTAGAAGAGGTCAAGCTTCGGTTATTTCAATTTTCGCTAAAGGATAAGGCGAAACAATGGTTCCTCACACTTTCGGCGAATAGTATTCGTACATGGGCCGAGATGCAACAAGTCTTTCTTGACGAGTATTACTCGATGGCGAAGACCGATGATGCTAGAGATGAAATTAGGTCTTTCCGTCAACTTGCGAGTGAACCATTGCATGAAGCTTTCGCAAGGTACAAAGAATTGATCAGGAAGTGCCCAAATCATTAAATAGAAAAGTGGGAATTGGTTAAGTGCTTTGTAAGGGGGTTGGATGGTGTCACGGTCCCCGTCCCGGTGTGGCCCGGTCCAGGAGCCGCGGGATAGAACCCGTGGTATTTATTAATTGAGTTGACAGCGGAAGTTTAACAGGATCTTTGAAAACTTGAACATGCCTGATTATTTTATTTTATAATTTGGGATAAACCCCGTAATTTACAATAGAGGAATTTTACTAGGAAATTCCCTTTTTCACAAAACATGTTTATTTATTTATCTGAGCCACTACTTCAAGCTTGTTAGTTCCCCGTAGCACGTTTTCCTTGATTCATAGTAGGTCACCTGAAACATGTTTTAAAATATTTTATCAGCGGGGAAATACTAGCGAGTCATTCAAGTTAAATAAAATGACACCTTAGTTATAAATTACAGCATAAGAGCGATTACAATGGCTACTATCTTATTTTTATCTGGCACCGTGTCACCTCCTGGTGACGATGGTCATACCACTATTGGGTCCTTTCACCCAAGTAGTGATGATTATCACAGTTAGGTTTGTTTACCTAACAGTGAGAAATTAGTAATGTGCACAATACCCCACTAGCCAGTGATTCAAGATAACCACGACTTAATCCCTGTAATTATAACTTTGAAAATAATTGGAGTATTGTAAAACATTGTTTGATAAAAAGAGAATGACTCACATTGCAAGTTTAAACAAGCAGAGTTCAGCCTACTGATAAGCCTTATAACCTAAATTAAATAACAATGCATACGAACTAGGTCAGTAACTTAATACAACATTTACGATAACTCACGAGATCAAAACCCTCACGACGAATGACAAAGTATAACCCGAGTTTGAGCAGCACTTAATCATTCATCGGATTGGTTTCAATCGATCGGACATTGAATAGTAGCAGTGATCGAGTTAATACCCTGTAGTCGTAGCAGCGTTTCACTACTCGGAAAATCGAATTTAAGCAGAAAGAAATGTTTTGAAAGTGAGATTTCGAGCACAGGTGAAAGCCCCATGCACAGGCTACTTATAGCAAAAATTTGAGTTTTACGCGGCCCGCGTAAGCCTTAACAGGCTTTTACACGGCCCGCGAGAGCCACCTAGTCTACGACTAGGGCATCCATGTCATAGGCAGGTCTGCCACGTGGCTGCCACGTGGCCTAAGCACTTATCCGGAGATTTTCTGAGTTGTCGCGGCCCGCGTAGACAACCCTTGTGTCTTACGCGGCCCGCGTGGAACCCAAATTTCTTGATTTCTTTGTTTTTCATGTACATTAGGGTTTCAGGGGTCCGGGTTTTCACTTACGGGTCGTTTTGGGATATTTTTGCAAGTCCTTACAGATGATGAGACATGGAATCGCCTCGAGTCAACGAGCAATGGAACGTTATTAAGTAACCATGAAGATGACGATTGGGAATTTCTTGAGCGAATGAGCAAGCAGTCAAAGTCAAAGGAGTCGGCCGATAGGGATCGGATTTCTACCCTAGAACGGGAGTTAGCTCGTATGAAGAGGAAGGAGGTGAATGCAGTGCAATTCGCGGTTTGCAAAGATTGTGGGGAGATTGGTCATCAGACCGATCAATGTCAAACGGGACCGGGTGACTGCACCGAAGAAGTAAATCAAGTGTTTAGTGATAGAAAGAATAATTTACCGTTACTAGATGACATTAAAAAGGTTCCGGTTCATGTGGAATGCTTAAAGGAGTTAAGCATCGAAAAACAGCACAACAAATTACCCGAACCAGTTGATTTGATATCTCATGTGAGTGCCGTTTTATCGAGTGCCCTTCCCCAAAAAGCTCAAGATCCGGGAGATCCTCTTATTCCAATTCAAATTGGAACATTTAAAATTGAGAGGGCGCTCCTAGATCTTGGAGCTTGTGTGAGTATCTTGCCCGGGAGTTTGTATGATCATATGATTTTGGTCCATTAAAAAAATTTGATACTCCCGTGGTATTGGCCGATCAGACTCCCACGCATCCAAGGGAGATGGTGGAGGATGTGATTGTTAAAGTGGATGATTGCTACTACCCTGTTGACTTTCTGGTAGTAGACTATGTTGGGTGTGTTGAGGACACCCAACCGATAGTCATACCCTGGCAACTGCTAATGCCATAATAAATTGTGCAACAGGAATGGTAAGCATGAAGTTTGGGGACCGGGAATTTAATTTAAATGTTTTTCCAAATTTTACTAACCCACTCAGTGAGGATAAGTGTCCTAAAAAGGACATGAATCCAAACAAAAAGGTATGTGCTATGGTTGGTAGGTTTGGAGAAACAAAGAAGAAGACGGTCAAGAAAAAGAAGGCGAAGAACTCACCTCTAGAAAAGAAGAAGGAAGAGGAGGTGAGGAAGTTTGGACCGTTTGGCAACAAATGGTATGAATCACCGGTGGGTGATTTCGAGGAGTTCGTAGGCGACAAGCATGCCATTCGACCACCATGAGGTGGTAAGTCAATTGTTGTTGTGTATTCTATTTCATAATTCGTTTTAGTTTTTCTCCGTAGTCTAGTTGTTATTGTTGTTGTTGTTGTATAATTTTGTTATTTCGTTTTAGGCTAAATGAACGTTGTGGGTGTGTTCCCTATATAACCCTCACGAGACCTACTCGTCCTCCCGAGCTATCGGGAGGTTTAAAAGGGCTTGTTGCATACGCTAAATGCAACCGTGATTCATACGAAAGTGAGTTAGGATTGTTGTTGTTGTAAATTAATTTTCCACATAAATCAAGGTAAACTAACGTATGACTTGGTAATACTTTCATAAAAGTGGTAGAACTAGGTTGCTAACAAATTTTAATGGTTGTGAGAAGCATGCTTCTACACAAGGGTTAAGATTTGTAGGTACATTATGTTCGCGGGACGACCGCTTTCTTGAAGAGAAGAAGAATACATGAGCATCTAGCGAAAAAAAATCAGGTGCATACGTTTCCTTTTACCTTGATTCTTAGTTAGTAATAAGTGGATTGTAATTGTACCTTAGTTTTCGGGGTGAAATTTTTGGGAAGTAGCCGTGTCACATCCCTTGTACGATTTAAAAACTCTAGTTCTTACACATTGAGGACAATATTTACCTCAAGTGTGGGGATGAGGGAGTAGTAAAAGTTTTTCAATTTTGACCCGTTCGTTTAAACACTATACATTGAGGACAATGTTTACCTCAAGTGTGGGGATGGGGGAAAATTTCAAATTTTTTTCAAAAATGTCTTGGTTCAAAAGCGATCTCAAAAGCACAAGTAACTAAGTCAACAAGGGATGACACAATCCATTTGGTCTTTTGTCATGGTCAAGTTCGAATTCATAGCATGGCGGGTATTTAGCGGGTGGTTATTTAGGAATAACCCGCCTAAGAAACTAGCACATTATGCATGTCACATATCATACCCTTTATATATGTGAGGATTTGAGCCACTTTCACATCATAGAATTACATATACATGTTTCTTTGTTTGAGTGGACCATTAGTCATGTATTGTAGAACTTGCAACTTTTGATACGTTTGAGACCATAAACCGAATACAAGCACGAGAATGGTTAAGGCATTAGGTAAACCTTTTTCTTTTACACCATTTATATATCCTTACCCAAAAATTTATCCCTTAGTAGCCAAGTTTGAGCCTAACCCTTTTGTTTGACAACCCATTTAGCCCATAACCTTAAACCGTTTTCTTTTAAACCCGTGTGATGGAAATTCAATTATAGGAGTTAAGTTTGTATAGTTGCGAATTGTTTGTTGGTATATATGAAAAAAAAGAGAATAGAAAATCATTGAGAAAAGAACAAAAATATGTGTTTCTAGTTGTTGAATAAAAGGCGAAAATCATTGCCTCGAAGTTGATGTTTATAGTTTAGTTTTGTTTTGTTTAGAGTAGTCGTTTGTAATAAAAATCGAATTTTTCATCACCTCATCCACTTTAAAATATCTTATTTCCTACCCTTAGCCTAGCCCCGTTACAACCCTTATAAAGGCCTTATGACTTGTGCTTAGTATTCGTGATCGGTGGTGGAGAATGATTGAGTTGCAAGCCTAAGCGGGTACGTGTTCTAAGCGGTTTTAAGTGATTACTTTTGAAAGTGCTAATACATCATGAAAATTAGCCAAATTATAAACCGAGTGGAGAGAACATTGTGAGAGATGTGCATGATTTGTTGGTTTCACGGGCGGGTTAATATTGGATAACCATTTTATATGTGATTATTCACTTTACCGTTAGATATTTTGTAAATTGTAAAAAGTTTGAACTTGGGTATGACAATTAACCTTAACCTTCGTCTCGGGAATGGGGAATGTATTCTTTGTTCGAACCATGTGAAAGTGAAAAACAGATTTGCTTGAGGGCAAGCAAAAGACAAGTGTGGGGATGTGATACGTGGTCGAATAACGGTGCTCGTTTGTGTTTAAGTTTGGGTTTTTACTTGACTTTTAATCTCGAATAGCCTACTTTTAATTAAATTTGTGTTTTGCAGGTTTGACAAAGTTTAAGGAGCTTTTTGGGAGCCTTACGGGTCACCGGAGCGAAAAACGGACCACCGGGACGCGTTACGGGTCACTCGGGAACTCAAGGAGCGAAAAATAGAAAACGGAAGTTGGGGAGGTCGTCAGGGACGCCCCTAGGGCCGTCGGCGACGCCCTTTAGAAAAGCCCGTCGGCCAAAAATGCGTGTATCCAGGAAAACAAGGCGTCGCCGACGGGCTTTAGTTTTTGCAAACGCGAAAATTGTGGATTTGGTTGTTGGGAACGACTTGAAACACCTTGAGGCCATTCAATTCGACAGTTACACTTAGTTTGAGTTTGAATAATCATCTTTGGAGCCTAAAATCATCACCACTTCATTCTCTAACACAATCATCATCCATATCCAACCGAATCAATCATCAATTGATCATCCTCATCATTCGAAACCCTAGTTCATCCATTCCTCCATCCTATCATCACCATCATTCAACCTAAATCCTAATCATCATCATTCACCATTCCCAAGATTCAAGATGTTCAAAATCAAGTTTGCTTTATCTGGTGATAGCGTTCGTCCTTCCATGAGCGGCTAATTCCTTGGAGGTTTCACCCCGGTGTAAACTTTTGTAAGATTTAGCTTTTTGCTATGTGTTGATTTTTGCTTTGTGATAACTTGAATTACATTTGAATCTTGAGACAATTGTCCTACGTTTGTATTGCATTTATGAATTGTGGAATGAATGATTAAATTTGACTTTGTGAAACGAATACACGTATTTATGCCTTGTCTCTTGATAGGATTTGTTAGTCCAAGGTAACGAAGTGCATCATGGTCCGTTGTCTATGACGTTGATAGTGATTGGCACCTAAGCTTTGTGATTATTGACCCGTTAATGAATTAATTCGAGTAAACCAAATTAAAACACATAGTAAGCCTAGGTCTTGCATTTGTTGAAACCGGGTGTGAACCTTGTTATTCCATATTGTTTTATTAATCAAGTTTTCTTACAATCATTAATTTCTAGTAGTTAATTAGTTCAATCAATCCCGTTAGTTTAATTCACATCTTTTCAACCAAACAAAACTATAAAAAATATTCTAGCAAGCTTCATAAGTTGTGACATTTGTTTTAATTCAACCGAATCCATTCGTAAACCACATACTCTTCGTGGTTCGACCCCTTACTACCACTAGCTATTTGTTAAGGGTAATTAGGGTTTATAAATATTATCTTTGACCAGAGCGCGACACTCCGATGGTGCTTGACGGTGGTTGTTGGTTGTGGTGGTGGCAGGAGGACGGTGGAGGAGTTGGTGGTGGATGGTTGTGGATGGTTGTGGTGGTAGATGAAGGCAGAGAGAGAGGAGTGTTCTCTGTGTGTGAGTTGTGAAGTTGTTTTTGTAGAAGTAAAAAAAACAAACCCTCTTCTCCTCGCAGACTGCAGACCTTTGGTCCACCTCTTCTCCTGCAGATGCCTGCAGATGTGGTCCGCAGACTGCAGACCTTTTGCATCTGAAAAAACAAACACCACCTTAGTAAATACTACAAAGTGCAAGATATTAACAATATGGACACATAAAATCAAGTTGGGCAAGGCCCAATAACATAAATACATGGGCAAGGCCTAATTACATGAATACATGGGCAAGGCCCAATAACATGAATACATGAACAAGGCCCAATAACATAAAGACATGGTCAAGGCCCAATAACATAAAAGACATGGGCAAGGCCAAATAACATTAAAGACATGGGCAAGACCCAATAACATAAAAGACATAGGCAAGGCCCAATAACATAAAAGACATGGGCTAGGCCCAGTGACATAAAGACATAGGCTAGGCCCAAGGACACTCGTGCAAGGCACGAGGACATGTGAAGGGCGAGGCCTGTTCATTCATGATTTAATAAATACCATATATATATATAGGTATATACGATGGTGAAACAGTTACAAATATATATATATATATATATATATATATATATATATATATATATATATATATATATATACATATATAGGGTAGGGATCCTAAGAGAAGTCCACCCCTATTTGAGAAACTTAAGAAGCAATCTGGACCACACATTTTCCCTAAGCAAAAAATGCAAAAAAGGTGAAAAAAATGCATTTTTTTTTTAAAAATCACAGCTTCTACTTTAAGGATTAAATTTTTTATTATTATTTTAAAAAAAAAATTGGATTTATACACATGTGTATATTGTTAATCTTTTAACTATACATATATGTATATTGTCAATTATACATATATGTATATACATGTTTAAAATGAAAAAAATATGTGTTATAAATCCTAAACCTTAAACCATAACACTAAAGCTAAACCTTAATGCTAAACCCTAAACCATAAACCATAAACCCTAAATCTAAACCCTAATGCTAAACCCTAAAGTTAAACCCTAATTCTAAACCCTAAAGTTAAAACTAAACCCTAAAGCTAAACCCTTAATGCTAAACCCTAATGCAAACCCTAAAGATAAAGCTAAACCTAAAAGTTAAAGCTAAACCCTAATGCTAAACCCTAAATACTATTGCTAAACCCTAAAGCTAAACCCTAAACCATAAAGCTAAACCCTAAACCCTAATGCTAAACCCTAAATACTAATGCTAAACCCTAAATAACACTTATTTTTCAATTTTAAACATGTATATACATATATGTATAATTGACAATATACATATATGTATAGTTAAAAGATTAACAATATACACATGTGTATAGATCCCAAATTTTTTTTTAAATAAAAAATTAAATCCTTAAAGAAAAAGCTGCGATTTTTCAAAAAAAAAAATTGCATTTTTTTTACCTTGTTTTTGCATTTTTTTGCTTAGGGAAAATGTGAGGTCCAGAATGCTTCTCAAGTTTCTCAATTAGCCTACTACTTCTCACATGATCCTTATCCTATATATATATATATATATATATATATATGTAACGATCAAACAAACAAACTACCAACACTACAATAACACAACGTTGTTCTAATTATGACAAGTGAAAACATAACAAGAATTCAAGATGAGCAACTTGTACGAGGTCCAAGAAGACCTAAGTGTCTAATAAAGCTAGTACATGTCACACCCTAACCGATGGCGGAATCATCGGGGCGTGGCACTGAGCAAAACAGATTGTCCAAGATAATCCATAACAACTATTAATGACAAAATATTTAACGTCAATATCCCATACTACTAACATATAAAGTAATAACAGTCATTACAGATAGCGTGTCTCATAAACAAAACTATTCCGACAACTCAGATTTATTTAGTGGAGTTTCTAGACTTCCTAGCTTGTTTCATCACAGCATAGCATGTAAGGACCTGCAAAAATGTCCCACAACACTACGTAAGTGAAAACCCGGACCCCTAAAACCCTAATCCTTGTGAAAGATCAAGAAATTCAATTTTTTTGCTCGCTCGCGGGCCGCGTCAGAGTTAACCCAAGTTTACGCGGGGTGCGACAGCTTGGTGAATCTCCGGATAAGCTTTAGGCCACGTGTCAGACACGTGGCAGACCTACGGCGTGACACGGCAGCCCTAGCCGTAGCTAGGGTGGCCCTCGCGGGCCGCGTAAGATTCTCTTCAGGTTTACGTGGGCCGCGAGAGACTCAATTTTCAGCTATAAATAGGACGTGCATGGGGCTTGCATCTGTGTTCGAAAAATCAGTTCAAAAGACATTCTATACTGCTCAATTTCGTGTATTTAGGTGTAGAAACGCTGCTACGATTACAGGGTAATAACTCGATCACTGCTACGATACAATGTCCGATCGATTGAAACCGATCCGATGGATGTTTAAGTGTTGCCCGAATTCAGGCTATACTTTGTCATTCATCATGAGGGTTTTGATTTCGTGAGCATATCGTAAATGTTGTGTTAAGTTACTAACCTAGTTTCGTTTGCGTTATTTAACTAGGTTACCAGGCTTAATCAGTAGGCAAAACTCTGGCCAACTAAACTTGCAATGTGAGTCATTCTCTTTTTATCAAAAGTGTTTTACAATACCTAAATGTTTTCCAGTTATATGTTACAGGGATTAAGTCTTTGTTATCTTAAATTACTGGCAGTAAGTGGGGTATTGTGCACAATTACTACTGTTTTATCACTTTTAGGTGAAAGGACCTAAATAGTGATACACGTCACTTCTAGGTGAAAGGACCCAATAGTGGTATGACCACAGTCATAGATCCGGTCGAGTGACAACTGAACCGGCTAATTATAAGATAGGGGTAATTGTAATCGCTCTTAATACTGTAATCTATAACAATGTGTCGTTTTATGCAACTTGAATGACTCGCCAGTATTTCCCCGCTGATAAAATCTTTTTAAACATGTTTCAGGTGATTTACTGTGAACCAGGGAAAGTGCCGCGTAGCACTACAGCTTGAAGAAAGTGGCTCAGTAAATAAAATAAACATGTTTTTGTAATTAGGGAATTTCCCAGTGAAATTCCTCTGTTGTAAATTAAGGGGTTTGACCTGAAACTTGAAATAAAATAAATGGGGTGTTTTCCGTTTAAACGATCCTGTTTAAAAAAAAAAAATTCGCTGCCATAAACTCACTGTATTGCGTCTTCAGTATGTGTAACCCAAGTCTCCACGGCAAACACGACTACCTACAATGGTCTAATGTCTATTAGACGAACGGGTAGTGCCTTGTCTTAGTATTTGTGTTTTTGGGTTACGTTTCTGGTATTATTCCAAGTTATAACTGTTTTTAAGGTTTTGAGATAATAGTTAGACAACTATTTTAGAGTTATACTTCTCAAGTATTGTATATGCGCATTTCCTTCCCAAGGATGGGGGTATTAATACATGTGCGTTTTATAATTCCGAAAATATATTTTTAAGTCTCGCTTGAAAATACATTTTAAATCACTTGTCTAAAATATTCTGTTTCCAAAATATACATATTTTCCCAAAATATTATATTTTACTTCATACAATTTTCCAAAATAACACTTTATCAAAATACACATTTAAAAGTATTTTCCGAAATACGCAAGTTACATTTTAGAGTTCGCGTTGTAAAAACAATACCGATGTAACTTAAATAGTTATTTGTGAGGGCGTTGGTATTATTTTGGAGCCGTATTTTCATGATATATCAAGTAATATTATTTTTACCCTAAAAATAATATATCTTTAGTTCACAAAATAATCACGTAAGCACACAAGCGTTTTATTAAGAAATATATATTCTCAATATATATTTAACAAGTTTCCTTTACAAAAATCCACCTCTGACATTTGGTTATTTTGTAATGAAAACCATGGCGAAATTTATATTTTGAAAACAAGTTGAAAATATACTTATAAACACTCGTCACCAAAAATATTTCCAAGTGTTATATTTTTAGAAAAATTTTCTCCAGAGTTTCCTCTGTAACTGGAGGTGGCCACGCTTACTAGCGTATCATTTTCTTTTCAAAATTCAATCAACCATTTATCAACCATCAATATACCATATTTAAACATCAAACATGACAAAATAAGTCTAAATCGCAAACTCATGAATTTGTAAGTTGTGTAAAAATATGTAGTAACTTTCTTACATATTTAGTAGATCTTTCCATCTTTAAAAATAACATTAGTTTCTTGAAAACTTTATTTTTAAAGAATATGTAATCTCACAATCTTCTAGTCAATATTTACGAAAATATTTCTTTGTTAAATCTTTTGCCACGCAAGTGTTTACACACTTGCTTTTTCACTAAAAAGCTTGGAAGTTTATGTAAGATCCGGGTTTAAAACAAGGCTTGTATATTTCACTTGGTTCTTTCGAAAAACCACTTGTAGATCTTTAGATCTACTAGTTTAGAACTCTATTTAACAAGAAAAATCGCTTTTACACAAGTTCATGTTCATATGTAGTAGAGTTCATCATCTTACCACTTTTACACTTAACATATCACTAGTTCATGTTCCATGAACATGGTCTAATATGGTTAGATGACGATCCGTTCCACTACTAGCATCAAACAACATAAAATAATCATAGCTAGACAAGTTTCATAAGTTTTACACCACTAGCTTTTCTTTAACCATCTTGTTCATCTTTCATTCAAGACTTTTAGTTTTGTTTTCGCATGTTCTTGAGTTTTAACCATTAAACCTCTTATTAACTACTTTAAACAAGAACAAGAGAGTGTTTAGAAGCACTTACAACTATCTCAAGGCTAGGGAAGAATCAAAGCGAAAACAAGGTGGATAAAAGAAATATAGAGAGATTGTTGAGGTTCCGAAAGCACCGAGCCTTCTTGTGTGTGACCTTTCACCCTTGTGTGTATGTGGAATGTCTTGATCGAAGCTTGATGATGGTGAGATGGTGGGCTATGGTTTCGGCCGAGAGTCTCCAAGGGAGGGAGAGAGAGAAATTTTTTTTGAAGTGTTTTGGTGAAGTGAATGTGTGATCTTGTGTGTAAATATATAACCCATATTAAAGCTTTTGTCCAATAAACAATATGCCATGAAGATATTAGACATGATAGAATAAAATAATCAAAATTTGTAAGGAGTGTGTCCCCTTGGGGGACCATTCGGTTAGGGGGGGTTATGGTTTGATTTCAACCAATTAGTTAAGTGTTTAGTTTGTTTGGTTAGAGATTTAAATAGGTTATTAGTGTGTTATGTAATATAACGGGTGTTCGGGGACCCTAACTAGCTCAGAAAAGCAAAAACAATGTCATTGACAATATTTTTATGTTCCGGGTAAAGTCCGGTTGTTCGGTTGGATATCTATCCGTTAAAGTTCTAAATAAAGATTTAAAGTGTCTTTTATAGTGTTTTTAGTGACACAATAAATCCCCGACACTTTGGATAGTGTCTAACATTATTTTACCAAGTTTTTGCACTTTACTAGTTAAGTTAAATGCTGAGTTTTGTAATAAAGTGCAGAATTTTATAGTTAAAGTATGTTTTAGGCACATCCGGTCACTATAAATATCACCTAGTGACGTAGTTTAATGATTCTCACCTCCCTACACTTACTACTAGTGTAGTACTTTATTCCTGGCTCATACTGGCCTCAAAAATATTGTCTGTATAGGTGCTGGCAATGTCAGCATGTTTACTGGGTTATCCGTTCACTGTGCTAACTGTGCTTTGTGCATCAAGGTTGTCACTAACGTTTTGTGTGTAATAAATGGAGTGACAGTAATAATATGTGATGCATGTTGTATGTATGTAACAGAACTCAGGAAGCAGTTTAACCACAATTGTAATTAAGCACAGTAATTAAGCACTAATTAAATATTAATTAATTGTACGGATACCTGGTTCTGTGAGGGTTGTCACATTCTCCCCCCGTTAAGAAAATTTCGTCCTCGAAATTTGTACTACCTTAACCCCTTATGGTTTCGTCACACGTGTATTTATATGAACAATATCGAGGTAGATAATCATCAAACCGAATCAAACCTTACTCACATTTGGTGAGTCCAAGAATATATAACAATCCGAATCCTAGGGTTAGAAGGTATGTGCTTTTAGCATTAGATGCCAAATGTACGCGACGTATTTGACGTATAGTCTAGTGTAATCCAGCTAGCAGGGGGGTCCCACAAAAGAGAAGCCTTGACTAATAAGACTCTCAAACGATTGATCGCAACATGCAAGCGAGTTTTCACGAACCATAGCATCCGCTATATGAATTCAAAATCAACAACTCAGATGAAATAGTAAAATGATCTGTCAACTCCCGAGTAGATGAATGGTAAGGTTTAGTGTGTTGACAATTTTCGAATTGCGTGGATACGCCGAGTGAATACAAGCGAACCTGGTGTATCCTTGCCTTAATCAGTAGTTGCATCAGAAATGTTTAAATGACAAGTTAACAAAGTATATGCAGTTTTGCTTGAAACGGTTGACCATGATTAGCACAAGCTACAAGTTTGTAATGACACCACAAGGTGTCGCAGTGACATAACTCAATAATAGTGGTGACTGAACAAATTCACCGAGTTGAAAACCAAATAAAAGTGTAACGAAGCAAGCCAAAAGATTTGATTTACACAATGTCATAGAGTTTTCATGGAACACTAAAAAAAAGCCATTGTTTGAAGATGAAAAAGTGTTAAGTACTGTAAGACATTCGATTGACAACGAAAGAATCGTTAGAAGGTACATTGTGCTTATGAAATGACTATATGTACCACTGCCTTAACACACAATTGTGTTGAGACCACTTTGATCGTGAATATCAAAATGGATTTTTAACAACTAAGTAGGCAATTAAATCCGTGTACGAAGTGAGTAACCAAATTAGCACAAGCTTCAATTCTGTGAAAATATCACCGCAAGGTATCGAAACCAATCAAACGGTTTAGTGGAGTCCTAGACCAACCAAATCTACTACGACTCGAAATGAAAGAATCTTTGCAAAAATTAAGTTCGAATATGATGCCCTCAATACATCATATGGCGTCTTAAAATGAATATGCGAAATGGATAAGCTTAAACAATTGAACTTGGTCCTGGCGTAATCCGATAATAAACGTATGTATCAAACAAAGGAATCTCGGCATGGTCACAAAGATAAACCATGAGGGTAACCTGAAAGAAAGTGTGTTGACTTGGTAGCAAAAGAGCCAATAATTTCAATAACGTAGGTTACTCGAATCACAAACCAGTAATTAGATTTAGCAACGTAATATTTGAACTTTAATGAAGCGTTTATTCGAAATGAAACCGCATGCGTAGCAAAAGGTGCATGGGTTATATATAAGTTTTCAGGTGATGAATTGATGTGCTTCTACCAAAAGGGAGAAGTGACCAAGTATACGGAGCAAACGTGTGTTCGCTCTCAGCGAAGGAAATCAACGTGATGCAACTACTTTGAGGGGAGTAGAAATGCAAATATCTACTCGTTAGAAGTAAAAGTGAAGACTTCATTGGAAGAAAATGACATGTCTGTCAGGTTAATGATGGTTGATTGAGTTGACAGATATGGTTCCTAAGCAAAAACTCTTACAAGTTTGGACCTGGGTTCCCAAAGGTCCTAAATATATATGTTTTCTAAATCCTCCAGATTTCGTATCCCGCGTAGACTGGTTTGTACATTGTGTAGGAACCACCATTTTGTCTACGAACAAGTCATTGTCCCACAATTTCGTCCTGGTATACTTTCTTCCTGAATTTCACCCTAACGACGCTCGATCGTCGATCAGTCACGTAGTAGTAGTTGGGTCCTCATAGTCAGTTGCGTAAGAGGTTCGCTAACCCTTAGCAAGAGTCACCGACTCTCGTGTGTTAGCTCGTTCGGCTCTTGGTAGTTGATGTTTATTTGGAAATCATCATCCTCCTTTTTGACGAGCAGAAATGGGGTTACCCAAAAATAGAAATTTTGGTCTGTTATCTTCCTTCTCTATCCACTGCTAAAACTTCACTGTCAATCCTTGCATTCCCGAAGGTGTAACTCGCTCAGGGTGCACTGATTACAGGCGCGACGCCTGGAATCAAATCGATGCAAAAATTCGACTTCTCATGGAGGAGATAATTCTGGCTAGTCTTCGAGGAAGACTTCAGGATATTCTCCGATCACGGGGGTATCTTCGAGTTCTAGTTCTTCGGCTCCCTTGTCCCCGACATGAGCCAGAAAACAACACATTCTTCCCACCACAACTTTCGTGCCTTAAGAAATTCATGATCTGTGGTGGCGTATCCTGCTTCGTGAGTCACAATCGTTCCTTCATTCGTCATCGAGGTGCGGATATCAACCTCCGCTCGACCGCTTGGCAACTAACCTGTAACACCCCAAACTTCGTATGTCATAAAATAATATTATTTTGTGATGCTAGATAACGGAAGACGGTACTGTAAAACGGTACCGTAAGGAAATGATAATAAATTTATATATGTGTGTATCTAAGTTAAATAAAGATAAGAGGCCAAGTTAGTTTGGGAAATAACAAACTTAAAAACACTTTGATAGACAAGGGGGCTAATGTGTAAATGTGTAATGGAATTTATAAAAAAAAAAAAGAAACCAGTGTTGTGTCTGGTTTTGTGCGATCGAACAAAGGCAGAGGGCAAGGTGAAACCCTAGTTTCACCAACTTCATCAAATTCAGTAGGAATCTCAATGAAAATCGGATGCGTGAACCCCAATTTGCAAACATCTAACCTTGTTCAGTAAAGTGGTAAGTCGAATTCTTTGATTTGGTGAATTTTAGGAAAAGGGTTTTTCATCTAATCATGAAATTATGCAAACATGAGTGTGATTTGAAGTTATGAATGCAAGATATGATAGGAATCATGTTTGATTTTAGCATTTTGATTAAGTTATAGCAAAAACCCATTGGGTGAGAAGTTAACACAAGTAGAATGATCAAGTAGGATTATTTATGTGAAGTTTTGATGTATGATCTTGATTATAATACATGAATGATAAGTGAATTGATGTAGAATGAAAGAATCATGTAAACTTAGATGATTATTGAAAATAAGTGAGTTCAACTAGTAAAATGTCATGCTTTATATGTTGTACAATATGCTTTAAATATGAAACCCGCCAAGTGTTCGATGAAATGCTTAAGAGAACAAGTATGTGGATTACTAGTGGGGATGATGTCAGGTTCAAGGATAGTGTTAAATTAGTTAATTTGAATGATGTTGTTAATCGTGACTTATGAGTTGACTAGTACGGAAGGAATTGTTTATGATTGAGGGCATATATGATCTTGTGGTTGAATATGTGTTTTACTATATGAGTAGGAAATGAAAAGATACGATTCTAGTTCATACTTTGTGTTGCTGGAAAGTGACGAGTAAAGCTAAAATAGGTTACGAATGTGAAATGAATGCAATGTTAGAATGTGCGCTTATACTAATGAAGTAGTAACCTTGATGGTATGAAAGTATAGGATCATGTTAAGATGGAAAAGCATGGAAGGCAAACGGAAAGGATATGAGGAAGCATGTACGAGACGGGCACTCGAGGTAAGTGATTTCCGTAATCACTTCTTAGTTTGTTTAAGTAATATAATGTTTTAATTATTAAGTTCATATGAAGTTGAGGTCAAATCAATATATTATTTTGATAAATGCACGAACGGGTCGAATAGTTCGTAGATGAATAACAAGCCGAACACGTATAAGTTAAGAAATTCCTTAACTCGGATGTTGGATTTCAAGTTCACATGATAGAATATTAATTTACAATCATGTAGGAAGAAACGTGACGCAAAACGGATGAAAAATGAGAGAGTTATGTCCGTTTCGGTAAGAATTAATGGCTAGGAAAAGTGCAGAGTTGACACGGCCGGGTGGTGAGCTGACACGGCCGGGTGAAGGTTCTGTCAAAAATATTATTTATGTGATTTATTCATCGTAGGCTTCGGTATATTATCCGTGGACTACGAGGGGCCTCCCAAACATGATTTCGAGTGTTTCCTTGACGATTATAAGTTGTAAACCCAAGTATAAGCCTCATGTAATTTATATAAGAGTATGATAGGTGTATGTAATGAAGTTGGACATGTATTACATGTAAATGGTATACAAGAATGCGTACGGAACACGTAGGTATGAATACATGATTGTAGGTATGATTGAATGTATATTAGGTATGTAGATGTGTATGATTGTAAGTATGTATGTGTGCAAGTATGTGCGAATGCATGATTTGGATGCATTTGAAAATTTGCGTTACTAATAATGCCCTTGGGTTTGGAATGTAAGTTAATTAGATGCATTTAAATGGTTGACGTCCTTTTTACGAAGATGTAGTACTTGAATATGTTGAGATTACGGGTTTGCTAACCAAGTTATTATTGAGTATGTTTGAAAGTGCAGGTTTATGAATGTCGGACTTTCGAAGTGTTGATATAATAATGAAACGGTTGAATGTTGAAAGGATAATCGGGTTGAAGTAACTTATGCGGTTAGAATATGCTATGGACGTTTTTGTTTATACAACATTTTATGTTTGGTCGTCATCATCTACTAACGGGTTAGTTGTATGAAAATATATGTCATACCCATTTAATTGGGTAATCGAATGCGTGAGAGAAATGAAAGTACATACACGAATGGAACTAAAGTGACGGTTTTATAAGCAAATAAGTATAACGACTAACTTTTTAAAGCTTTGTTGTTGAATGTAGGTAAATCCTCGATTCAGGCGACTTGGAGAATTCGGAGCGAGGGCGTGTTTATGTTATGTTATGTCATACCAAACGCTTCCGCTAGCTTGTTCAAATGTTTTTGGTCCAAAATTTGTTGTATTGGTTCTTAGTAGTATTTTGTCGAATGAATCGTAGAATTGTATATAGTCTGATTATGTTTAAAACAGGGGTATGCTCGTTATTTGGACGGGTCATGCCCAAATTTTGTTAAATTAATGCACATGCGTTATTGATATCATCGTTTCAAATTCCGAAAAGTTGGACACTTTTAAGAAAAAAAATTATATTTCTAGTGTCCTTTAGTCGTCTTTTATTAGACGCAAACGCGGACCTTACATAACCCACCCCAATTACCTCGCCGAAGCTTCCCAGCTCAACTGGCAGTAGATCTATCGTAAACTTACGCTCTCCGGTTTTTATTTGGTCGCCTCCAGTTACTGCGTTGGCTCCTACTAGCTCCCCCTAAGCTTGTTCTAATGGGTACTGGAACATCTACTTATTCGCTACTTAAACCAATTATACTCTTGAACTCTAGCAGTGTGAATCGTAAAATTTGCAACAGTATTTGGAAATACAGACGCATAACATTGATTAATTTGGACGTACCGATATCCATGTTTGAATCCCTGGCGTGTCTCCCTAGCTCATGTGGGGAGCTTTCATCCTTGTGCCTGATTGCTTTTAGGGCAATATCTTCTGAAATGCTTTTTGCTTCCACAGTTTAAACAACCTCAAGCACGTTTTTGTTTATCACTCATTCTGCCTTGGTAATTGTCATTGTCGTTGTTTCCTTCGTGATTCTCACTACTATCTTGGCCTCCATCACTATGTTCAGTATTTTACTAACAAGTTTCTTTGGGATGCCCCCTCTTACCACAGTTATCACATTTTCCATATTTGCATCGCCCGACATGATAACGTAAACAATTGTCGCACTTTGGTAGGATACCCATGTAATCCTTTCCCTTTTTGGCCTTCTTTTTGTTATTTGCCCGAGTAACCTTTTTGAAATTCGCAAGCTTTCTCTTGTTGTCTCCAGATGGCTCTACAGGAGTCTCCCTTTTCTCTTCCGAAGTGGAAAATTTTCCTTGTCTAATTGCTTCTTCAGTGAGTGCCACGCTTATATTGATAGCCTCGGTGATCGTTGAAGGTTTAGATGTTGTTACCAGGCTTAGAATCTGAGGTGCCAATCCCTTTATGAACTGTTCAATTCTCTTAAACTCTGGTCCCCCTAGGAGTAAGGCAACTTGTGATAATTCATTAAATCTCTGCACATACTCCGCTATCTTTAGTCCTTCCATTTTCAAGTTCCACAGTTCTGTTTCCAACTTCTGGACTTCTGCCCTTGAGCAATATCTCTTACGCATCAGATATTTTAGCTCATCCCACGTCAAAGCATTCGCAGTGGTCTCGCCCATTGTCCGAGCTTGAAGGTTCCACCATGACAGAGCCTCATCTACCAATAGTCCAGCTATATACGTGACTTGATGTTCGGGGTCACATTTGCTCAATCGTAAAACAGAATCCGTCTTTTCAACCCAGCGCACGAAGGCTAAGGCACCCCCAGTGCCGTCGAATTCTCGAGGTTTGTGGTCCAAGAACTGCTTGTAGGTGCAGCCCTTGCTGTGTTCGGAGTGAAGGGCCTCGAGTTGTGCGATGACTTGCGAGATGCGTTCTGGTAGCCGTGCCGTCGATGTGGGCGGAGGGTTGTTGGTATCGACGTTCCCTTGTATCGACATCTTCTGAGAAGAAGATTGGTTAGGTCAGGTCTTGTTAAGGACACGAGCACACAAGTCTCTTTTTAACGAATAAGACCTCAGAAGTGTATTACATATACGTATATACGCAGTCGTTATAACATTCAATCACATATTATCATAAGTATTGCACAACTAGTAAATAGGAAGGTAGTAAGTACGCATGTAGCATTATAGTTATAGCACAAATATGTAGATCAACAGCGTACTTAGTGGGGACATAGCGACGAAGTTTTTCATTAGTCATTAGTCATAAGTGTTGTCGCGTGTTTAAAGATGATCGGGCTTTCATTATCCTCCGGCCACAATCACTGTGTCTTACAAAATGCATCATATCAGAAGGGACACAGGGTCACCCTACCCTTATCCAACAAGTATATTAGTGCATCAAAATTACGTAGTCAGGAGTGGTCCTCAAAAGTCTCCGCAATCTTGGCTTATCATTAGTGTCTTTACCCAGTGTAATGCAATCCGCATAGTCCAGAAACCAACTATACTGGTGACTGAGGTGGAGGGGGAAAGAAAAGTAAACTGTTATCCTGCGTGAAATCCTCCTCGAGCTTGTATATACATCGAAGCAATTAGCTGATCTGCCGCTTGGCAGTAAAGAAACGAGCATCAAATCCTGGGAACGGTGTAATAGCAAAGGTCAAGAGTGCAAAAGGAACCTTGAGGTATGTGGCGGATCAAAGTATGCTGGTAAAAGACAGGGTGGACGACGTGGTGTCTTACATAAACTTTTCAAACAATATTCTGTCTTGTGATGTAGACACTTAAATCATGTTTTCGGTTATGTCATGTTTTGCATTTGAAGTTGCCAATTGTGGCGTCAGCTCAAGCTCCAACATTCTTCGACTCATATCCTTAAACTGTAGTTGATATTATAGGAGCAACTCAACTCGCGCGTGGCCTTCATCATGTAAGGGTCTAACTTTAGCATAGTGTATTATAGGAACCATCAATTCGGCTCGTCCAGCGATGTAGAGGTAAAAGTAGTAAACGGTGCGGCCTGTAAGGCCGTAGAAAATGCTGTTGTAGCAAAAGGATCGTTACGCAGGTGCTGACCTGGAGTACCTTCCCGGGGTGTGGGTATGTTTTGACAGGCTCGTTGGCGCAATGGACGTTGGTCTTCATAAAGGAAGAGGAGCTAAATTAGTGGCTGCGGGTGTAGAAACAAACGTCTCGACGAATGAGGAGATTGCCAGATGCAGGTCGATATAAGGTGTGCAATGTCGGCGGACCTAAAAGAAACAAGATCATGATCACGTAAAGGTGTAGGTTCAGCAGGTGCAACATCGAGCTGACCCAAAAGGTGTAGAAGCTAGCTCAAGAGTAGGCTCTGAGTCGTGTAACGGTGTGGTGTCTCGAGCAGGTGATAGAGCAGCAGACATGTCATCGTCGTCTTGTGTCAGTAGTAGAATGTTGTAATCCAGCTGTTTGTAAGGTTGCAGGTATCACAGACTCAAAGGAGTCTGAATGCATGCTAAAATCAGAGGATGGCTTGTTAACAGGGGTCTTAAGAAGTGAAGTTAGTAACAGTGTTCTCGTCTAATTTTCTATCGTTATGGGCGTCGGCAGGAGGACCATCGATAAGCATGCCAACGTAGTCATATATTGTTTTTCGAGTAGCCAACCTTCAGTAGAAATGTCCGCAGGAGGCGCATCGTCGAGGATTGGAGCCATGGTGTGTCCATCATCGGGATGACCAGTGATGGAGTGGTCATGGATTGGAATAAGAGTGACAGGAAAATTCTTGCCAGAGAAACCATCAGCAGAGATGAAGTATCACCAAAGTCTGGTAGCACGGACTGTTAGAAGTCGTCCTCGTCCTTAGCACATCAGGATCACTCTCTGTATCTGGCGTAATTGTCTCTGGTGCTGTTGTAGTCTCATTATCTGTGGCGGTGGTCGTAGGGTCATCAATGTCTGATAACCCGTGACATGTGTGCCGGTGCGTAATAGTCATAGCATGTATACCCATAGTAGTTATAAACAATTAGTGTATGCAAATATTCACCACGTGTGCACGTATATCAATAATCATCAATTAAGCAGTAACAATGTACGCATGTAATCATCCTAGTCTTCCCCAGACTATCCTCTCAGCCTCTCAGACTGAACTTCCTAGTCCCTCAGACTAAAATCTCCCAATCTCTCAGATTGAATTCTCAATCTCTCAGGCTGACTTCCTGGTGTCTCAGACTAAAATCTCCCAATCTCTCAGATTGAATTCTCAATCTCTCAGGCTGACTTCCTGGTCTCTCAGACTAAAATCTCCCAATCTCTCAGATTGAATTCTCAGTCTCTCAGACTGACTTCCTGGTCTCTCAGACTAAAATCTCCCAATCTCTCAGATTGAATTCTCAGTCTCTCAGACTGACTTCCTGGTCTCTCAGACTAAAATTTCCCAATCTCTCAGATTGTATTCTCGGTCTCTCAGACTGACTTCCTGGTCTCTCAGACTAAAATTTCCCAATCTCTCAGATTGTATTCTCGGTCTCTCAGACTGACTTCCTGGTCTCTAAGACCCAATTTTTCCCCAGTCTCCCGACTGGACTATAAATTTTGAAAAGTGTATTTGTGCCTCTTTTTTTTTGTTTGTAAAAAGGTGTTTGTGCCCTGGATCTGGACGTTTAGTGTATGCAATGTAAAAAAAATGTTTTCGTGAGAGCCCTAGTGATCATAGTCTAGACCCGAGAAGGAATCCTAGTTCGCTATGATCGATGCTCTGATACCAAGCTGTCACACCCTGACTTTTGCGACAGCGTGGGTTTATTTGGTGTGACTTCTTAATACCATAGCATAATCACAACAATGCTATATGAAAATAAAACCATGATGATCATCCATTACTTCAAGTTTTAAAAGTAAAACACGACAACATTGTTAAAAGTTGACACTTACAACCATGACATAATTAGAAACTTGTTCATGAGACACAACCAAAAGACATGAATGAAAACACGGTTTAAGACTCGTGACCCGTCCAGGCAAAGATCACAATTCCTAAACTTGGATGACACCATTATTCTTACGCAACTCAAGACCCTTGCATACTTGACCAGATCCATTAATTTCCTGAAATACATGTAAGTTGAAAAATCAACATAAAGTTGAGCGAGTTCATGTAAAAGTGAGTATGTAAAACCTTTGTAATACATTTGTATGTATGAAAATCCCTGGTATGTAGCAATTAAGGAAAAAGAGATCACCATTGGGTTGCAAAGCCAATGATATGTGTGAAGTGATGCAGGAAGACTCAAACCTAGCAGATTTTTGCGTCGGATACATAGTCACCGCCTGGCCCACTAAGCGGACTCAGGAGTGGGGCTCGCTACACCCAAATAGATCTATTACTCATGACCCTCGGTCCTACAATGAGGATTAATGGCCTCTAGTTGCAGCCTACCCACTCACATGATCTAAGTAGTAAACCCTCCTTAAGCTAACCATACCATGTATATAAAAGTCTGTAATAATTGTAACATGTATTCCACCCCCGAAGTATAAAAACTGGAAACAGTTAAGAGAAAAGGGGGACATAAACTCACTGTATTGCGTCTTCAGTATGTGTAACCCAAGTCTCCACGGCAAACACGACTACCTACAATGGTCTAATGTCTATTAGACGAACGGGTAGTGCCTTGTCTTAGTATTTGTGTTTTTGGGTTACGTTTCTGGTATTATTCCAAGTTATAACTGTTTTTAAGGTTTTGAGATAATAGTTAGACAACTATTTTAGAGTTATACTTCTCAAGTATTGTATATGCGCATTTCCTTCCCAAGGATGGGGGTATTAATACATGTGCGTTTTATAATTCCGAAAATATATTTTTAAGTCTCGCTTGAAAATACATTTTAAATCACTTGTCTAAAATATTATGTTTCCAAAATATACATATTTTCCCAAAATATTATATTTTACTTCATACAATTTTCCAAAATAACACTTTATCAAAATACACATTTAAAAGTATTTTCCGAAATACGCAAGTTACATTTTAGAGTTCGCGTTGTAAAAACAATACCGATGTAACTTAAATATTTATTTGTGAGGGCGTTGGTATTATTTTGGAGCCGTATTTTCATGATATATCAAGTAATATTATTTTTACCCTAAAAATAATATATCTTTAGTTCACAAAATAATCACGTAAGCACACAAGCGTTTTATTAAGAAATATATATTCTCAATATATATTTAACAAGTTTCCTTTACAAAAATCCACCTCCGACATTTGGTTATTTTGTAATGAAAACCATGGCAAAATTTATATTTTGAAAACAAGTTGAAAATATACTCATAAACACTCGTCACCAAAAATATTTCCAAGTGTTATATTTTTAGAAAAATTTTCGCCAAAGTTTCCTCTGTAACTGGAGGTGGCCACGCTTACTAGCGTATCATTTTCTTTATAAATTCAATCAACCATTTATCAACCATCAATATACCATATTTAAACATCAAACATGACAAAATAAGTCTAAATCGCAAACTCATGAATTTGTAAGTTGTGTGAAAATATGTAGTAACTTTCCTACATATTTAGTAGATCTTTCCATCTTTAAAAATAACATTAGTTTCTTGAAAACTTTATTTTTAAAGAATATGTAATCTCACAATCTTCTAGTCAATATTTACGAAAATATTTCTTTGTTAAATCTTTTGCCACACAAGTGTTTACACACTTGCTTTTTCACTAAAAAGCTTGGAAGTTTATGTAAGATCCGGGTTTAAAACAAGGCTTGTATATTTCACTTGGTTCTTTCGAAAAACCACTTGTAGATCTTTAGATCTACTAGTTTAGAACTCTATTTAACAAGAAAAATCGCTTTTACACAAGTTCATGTTCATTTGTAGTAGAGTTCATCATCTTACCACTTTTACACTTAACATATCACTAGTTCATGTTCCATGAACATGGTCTAACATGGTTAGATGACGATCCGTTCCACTACTAGCATCAAACAACATAAAATAATCATAGCTAGACAAGTTTCATAAGTTTTACACCACTAGCTTTTCTTTAACCATCTTGTTCATCTTTCATTCAAGACTTTTAGTTTTGTTTTCGCATGTTCTTGAGTTTTAACCATTAAACATCTTATTAACCACTTTAAACAAGAACAAGAGAGTGTTTAGAAGCACTTACAACTAGCTCAAGGCTAGGGAAGAATCAAAGCGAAAACAATGTGGATAAAAGAAATATAGAGAGGTTCTTGAGGTTCCGAAAGCACCGAGCCTTCTTGTGTGTGACCTTTCACCCTTGTGTGTATGTGGAATGTCTTGATCGAAGCTTGATGATGGTGAGATGGTGGGCTATGGTTTCGGCCGAGAGTCTCCAAGGGAGGGAGAGAGAGAAATTTTTTTTGAAGTGTTTTGGTGAAGTGAATGTGTGATCTTGTGTGTAAATATATAACCCATATTAAAGCTTTTGTCCAATAAACAATATGCCATGAAGATATTAGACATGGTAGAATAAAATAATCAAAATTTGTAAGGAGTGTGTCCCCTTGGGGGACCGTTCGGTTAGGGGGGGGGGGGGTTATGGTTTGATTTCAACCAACTAGTTAAGTGTTTAGTTTGTTTGGTTAGAGATTTAAATAGGTTATTAGTGTGCTATGTAATATAACGGGTGTTAGGGTGTTCGGGGACCCTAATTAGCTCAGAAAAGCAAAAACAATGTCATTGACAATATTTTTATGTTCCGGGTAAAGTCCGGTTGTTCGGTTGGATATCTATCCGTTAAAGTGAAAAATAAAGATTTAAAGTGTCTTTTATAGTGTTTTTAGTGACACAATAAATCCCCGACACTTTGGATAGTGTCTAACATTATTTTACCAAGTTTTTGCACTTTACTAGTTAAGTTAAATGCTGAGTTTTGTAATAAAGTGCAGAATTTTATAGTTAAAGTATGTTTTAGGCACATCCGGTCACTATAAATATCACCTAGTGACGTAGTTTAATGATTCTCACCTCCCTACACTTACTACTAGTGTAGTACTTTATTCCTGGCTCATACTGGCCTAAAAAATATTGTTTGTATAGGTGCTGGCAATGTCAGCATGTTTACTGGGTTATCCGTTCACTGTGCTAACTGTGCTTTGTGCATCAAGGTTGTCACTAACGTTTTGTGTGTAATAAATGGAGTGACAGTAATAATATGTGATGCATGTTGTATGTATGTAACAGAACTCAGGAAGCAGTTTAACCACAATTGTAATTAAGCACAGTAATTAAGCACTAATTAAATGTTAATTAATTGTACGGATACCTGGTTTTGTGAGGGTTGTCACAGTTTCAGGCCCAGCCCTAGGAGAAACCAAAGCCTAAAAAGATGAGAAGAATCCTGGACTGGAAACGCGGGCGAAGGAAGAAGCCAGCTGCCCAAAGGGTGAAAAAGACAGAGGACCCGAAGGGAAAAGGGAAGGAAATTGGGGAGAGCTCGGGGCAAGCCCAAGAGATGCCACATAGGGAAGAACTTGATCGCAAACTTGCAAACTGTGACCTCATCGGACCAGCCGACGAGACCCTTTTCAATTTCCCTGCCCAATCTAAACTTCCAATTAATTTGGAACCCGCTATCCCGGATCCTATTGTCAACCCACAACTTGTTACCGGCCAGCTGAAAGAATGGTGGACGAGCGACTGGGAATTTCAGAACTTCATAAATAACCCCAATGTTTATTTTCCCCAGTTTGATCCAGAACCTGCTCCATACCCACCTATGAGCGCAGAAAACGTTGCCGAATTACGCCGTTATGGCGAGGAACTGGTGGACGCAGGAAACCGGATTTGAGAAGTAGGGGAAAACATCACGTGGAAGTACGACGAGAGGGAGCGTCGTTTCTGAAAGGATCGGTTGATTGTGGTGGAATGTTTTGTTTAATAATAATATAAAAACACTATAATAATAATAATAATAATATAATATTGCATAATAATAACTAAAAATAAAACTTTTGTAAAATAGATGGGTTGTAGTGATGTATAATATTGTATATATATATATATATATATATATATATATAAATGTCGTAAAATCGACGATTTTGGCTATATGTGTGTTAACTTAATTGTGTTGTGATTGCCTTATTATGTTTAGTTGCTATCCATTGTGTGATAATAATTTGTATATATGGTTAATGATTCAGATGGAAAATGCAGAAAACCAACCGGCAAACGAAGTCAACCAATCTGAACAAAATAATGAAGACCATTTTCTTAATAGGCAAGATATAGAAAATATCGTTGCTCAGGGAATAGCTAATGCTATCCCGGCAATTGTTGCTACCGTTAAGAATCCTGCTGAACCTTCCCAGGCCAACCATAGTAAACGCACTCGCGATGATAATATCAGTAACAGTGTAAATGGAGGCGGCAATAATGATAATAATGTGGTTCAAGCCCCAATACTTAAGAAAATGAAAGTTGCAACATCTGGTTGCACTTATAAAGAATTTCTTGCCTGTAAGCCAGTTGAATTTGCAGGCAATGAAGGGGCGACTGCTGCACTGCGTTGGTTGGAAAATACTGAAGCAGTAATTAAAATAAGTAAATGCGCAGAGGAAGACCAGGTTATGTATGCATCCCACCTTTTCAAGGAAGAGGCGTTAGAATGGTGGAACACGGTGCTGCAAGCCAAAGGAAGTGACGTGGCTTATGCCATGAGTTGGGAAGAATTTAAGGAATTGGTGGAAAGAAAATTTTGTCCCGACTATGAAAAGGAACAAATGACGAATAAGTTCCTGAACCACCGGATGGTGGATGTTGACTGTCGAGGGTATACTTCGAAATTCTTCGGATATGCCAGAATTGTACCAACCCTGGCTTCGCCAGAACCGATGCTTATTTCTCGCTATATTTGGGGACTAATTAGCGAGATTCGCGACATAGTCAAGGCTGCGAGACCCCGCACAATTGACGATGCGGTTGAATTGGCTAATACCTTAACCGACGGGCTGGTACGTACAAGAGAAGAAAACAGGAAAAAGGAATTAGCCCAAAAGATTACCCAAGGTTTTCGTGGGGGTAATAATGCCAGTAACTTCAAGAAAAAGGGAACCGGGCAATCCTCTACTGCTCCATTTTGCAGTACCTGTAAAAGAAAGCATTTTGGAAAATGTAAGGGGTACTGTAATTTCTGCAAAATTCCTGGGCATCAAGAGGAGAATTACAGGAAGAAATCCATGATCTGCTACAATTGCGGAGAAACAGGGCACTTCAGGCCCGACTGCCCAAAACTGGTCAAGCCAGCTGATAATAAGGCCAAACCTGCTGAAGGAACCAACAAGAAAAATGCCAGAGCCTTTCAGCTGACTACACAAGAAGCAGATCTGATTCCCGATGTGATAGCTGGTACGTTTCTTGTACATGACGTTTACGCAAAAGTATTATTTGACTCTGGTGCAAACCAAAGTTTTATAAATACTTCATTCTGTCTAGCTCTTAAGCAACCCTTAACCAAACTTAGGCAGATCTATACAGTAGAAACAGCAGATGGAAATTATGTTAAATTAGATAAGGTTCTTCAAGAAGGAAAGATAGAGCTTTCAGGCTATAAATTTTCTGCAAACCTGTTGCCTATGAAGTTAGCTGGATTCGATGTTGTATTGGGAATGGATTGGTTAGTAGCCAACCATGCTCGAATCCTCTGTGATAAAAATTCCATAGAAATTCATACACCCGCAGGAGAAGTAATTGTGGTTACAGGAGATAAGCCACATAAACCAATGAAGTTCATTTCAGTAATGAAAGTTGCTAGTTATGAGCGGAAACAAGGAATAGTGTATATGATTTCGGTAATCATTAACACTAAAGGTAAGGAACTTAAGGAAATCCCAGTAGTATCATAATACCCTGATGTCTTTCCAGAAGAGCTACCTGGATTACCACCCGACAGGGAAGTTGAGTTTAGAATTCATCTAATTCCTGAAACTACACCAATAGCTAAGGCACCTTATCGGTTAGCACCCACCGAAATGCTAGAATTGAAAAAGCAGTTAGATGAATTACTAAGCAAAGGATTCATACAACCTAGTTCATCCCCGTAGGGAGCACTTGTGTTGTTTGTGAAAAAGAAAGATGGATCGATGCGGATGTGTATCGATTATAGGGAGCTGAATAAGGTTACAATTAAAAATCGATATCCACTACCTAGGATTGATGATCTTTTTTATCAACTTCAGGGAGCTAGGTACTTTTCTAAGATATATTTACGCTCCGGATACCATCAGTTGAAGGTACAGGAAGAAGACATCCCTAAAACTGCTTTCAGGACTAGGTATGGTCACTACGAGTTTATAGTCATGCCATTTGGATTAACGAATGCTCCTGCAGCATTCATGGACATGATGAATAGGATCTGTAAGCCGTATTTGGATAAATTCGTAATTGTCTTCATCGATGATATACTTATTTACTCCAAAAGTCAGGACGAACATTGTGAACACCTGCATGCACTCTTAAATCTGTTAAGAAAGAAAAAGCTTTACGCCAAATTCTCGAAATGTGAATTTTGGCCACAAGAGGTGCAATTTTTAGGTCACATGGTGAATCACGAAGGTATTCATGTAGATCCCTCCAAAATAGAAGCAATCACAAATTGGAAGGTCCTGTAATCCGCAACCAAAGTTAGAAGTTTTCTAGGATTAGCCGGGTATTACAGGCGCTTTATAAGAGATTTCTCTCAGATAGTTGTTCCATTAACTAAGTTAACCTGTAAAACAGTTAAGTTTGAATGGGGGCCCAAGCAAGAAGAGGCTTTTAGAATTTTGAAGCAAAGATTAACAAATGCCCCAATTCTTGCCTTACCAGAAGGGACAGAAGATTTTGAAGTTTACTGTGACGCTTCTAAGCTAGGGTTATGGATGTGTGCTAATGCAACGCAAAAAGGTAATTGCGTATGCATCAAGACAGTTGAAAAAGCATGAGGAAAATTATACGACTCATGACTTAGAGTTGGGAGCAATAATTTTTGCCCTTAAGATTTGGAGACGTTATCTGTACGGAAGTAAGTTTACTACCTATACAGATCATAAAAGTTTAAGGTACATATTTGGGCAAAAAGAATTAAACATGAGGCAAAGGAGATGGATGGAAATTCTAAGTGATTACGACTGTAATATCCTATATCACGAAGGAAAATCAAATGTAGTAGCAGATGCCCTAAGTCGTAAGTATCATGAGAAGCAAAAACGAGTTCGTGCTCTTAGATTAAATCTACAATTAGATTTAATGGAACAATTGAAAAATGTTCAGGAAACAGCAATCAAGGATGATGCTGAAGGAATGAAAGGACGAATAAAGGAATTAGAACAAGGGACTTATGGAATTTGGAGGTTCCACCAGAAAAGGATTTGGGTACCTAAGCAAGGAAATTTAAGAGATAAGATTTTAGAAGAAGCCCATAAATCTAGGTATACAATGCACCCTGGTAATAATAAGATGTACCAAGATTTAAAAGGTAACTTCTGGTGGATAGGAATGAAAAAGGACATAGCTAGGTATGTTTCTAAGTGCCTAACTTGTTCACAAGTTAAGGCAGAACACCAGAAACCTTCAGGGTTACTCCAACAATTAGAAATGCCTGTATGGAAATGGGAACTAATAACAATGGACTTTGTTACTAAGTTGCCTAAAACCAGGAAAGGTAACGATGCAATCTGGGTGAATGTAGATCGATTAACCAAATTAGTTCATTTCCTGCCAATGAAGGAAACCTTTAGCATGGAAAGATTGGCTAAGTTGTACGTAGACGAGGTAGTATCCTTACATGGAGTTCCACTCTCCATTGTATCAGATAGAGATAGTCGTTTCACTTCACATTTCTGGATGAGTTTCCAAGAAGCAATGGGGACACGCTTAAATTTAAGTACTACATATCATCCCCCAAACAGATGGACAAAGTGAAAGGACGATCCAAACCCTGGAAGACATGCTCAGGGCATGTGTAATAGATTTTGGTGGAAACTGGGATGACCACCTACCCTTAATCGAATTCTCCTATAACAATAGTTATCATGCAAGCATCGAGGCTGTCCCGTTTGAAGAACTATATGGACGAAAGTGCTGAACTCCAGTATGTTGGGCAGAAATAGGAGAAAGTCAAATATCAGGTCCTGAGATCGTACAGGAAACCACCGACAAGATAACTCAAATCAACGAAAGACTGAAAATGGCTCGAGATTGCCATAAAAGTTATGCAGACAATCGACGCAAGCCGTTGGAATTTCAGGTTGGAGACAAGGTACTGTTGAAAGTTTCTCCCTGGAAAGGGGTAGTTCGGTTCGGTAAGAAGGGAAAGCTAAGTCCAAGGTACATAGGACCCTTCCCAGTGATCCAGTGGATAGGACCAGTTGCCTATCGCTTACAACTACCAGAAGAGCTAGCCGGGGTACATGACGTGTTTCATATATCCAATCTCAAGAAGTGTTTATCAGACGAATCACTGGTATACCTCTTCAAGATATAGAGGTAAATGAAAAGTTAAAATTTGTTGAGAAACCGCTTCAAATAGAAGACAGAAAGGTCAAATTTCTCAAGCACAAGAGACTGGTGCTAGTCAAAGTAAAAGTAAAATGGGATTCGAAAAGAGGACCCGAGTATACATGGGAACTTGAATCAGAAATGAAGCGGAAGTACCCTTACCTGTTTCAGTAAATCTCGAGGACGAGATTTTAAATAAGGTTGGGAGGATGTAAGGACCTGCAAAAATGTCCCACAACACTCCGTAAGTGAAAACCCGGACCCCTAAAACCCTAATCCTTGTGAAAAATCAAGAAATTCAATTTTATTGATCGCTCGCGGGCCGCATAAAAGTTAAGCCAAGCTTACGCGGGGTGTGACAGTTTGGTGAATCTCCGGATATGCTTTAGGCCACGTGGCAGACCTACGGCGTGACACGGCAGCCCTAGCCATAGCTAGGGTGGCCCTCGCGAGCCGCGTAAGATTCTCTTCAGGTTTACGCGGGCCGCGAGAGACTCAATTTTCAGCTATAAATAGGACGTGCATGGGGATTGCATCTGTGTTCGAAAAATCAGTTCAAAAGACATTCTATACTGCTCAATTTCGTGTATTTAGGTGTAGAAACGCTGCTACGATTACAGGGTAATAACTCGATCACTGCTACGATACAATGTCCGATCGATTGAAACCGATCCGATGGATGTTTAAGTGTTGCCCGAATTCGGGCTATACTTTGTCATTCGTCGTGAGGGTTTTGATTTCGTGAGCATATCGTAAATGTTGTATTAAGTTACTAACCTAGTTTCGTTTGCGTTATTTAACTAGGTTACCAGGCTTAATCAGTAGGCAAAACTCTGCCCAACTAAACTTGCAAAGTGAGTCATTCTCTTTTTATCAAAAGTGTTTTACAATACCTAAATATTTTCCAGTTATATGTTACAGGGATTAAGTCTTTGTTATCTTAAATTACTGGCAGTAAGTGGGGTATTGTGCACAATTACTACTGTTTTATCACTTTTAGGTGAAATGACCTAAATAGTGATACACATCACTTTTGGGTGAAAGGACCCAATAGTGGTATGACCACAGTCATAGATCCGGTCGAGTGACAACTGAATCAACTAATTATAAGATAGGGGCAATTGTAATCGCTCTTAATACTGTAATCTATAACAATGTGTCGTTTTATGCAACTTGAATGACTCGCCAGTATTTCCCCGCTGATAAAATCTTTTTAAACATGTTTCAGGTGATTTACTGTGAACCAGGGAAAGTGCCACGTAGCACTACAGCTTGAAGAAAGTGGCTCAGTAAATAAAATAAACATGTTTTTGTAATTAGGGAATTTCCCAGTGAAATTCCTCTGTTGTAAATTAAGGGGTTTGACCCGAAACTTGAAATAAAATAAATGGGGTATTTTCTGTTTAAACGATCCTGTTTAAAAAAAATCCGCTTCCAAATTAAACACCAAAATAAAATACCACGGGTTTTCTGTCCCGCGGCTTCCGGACCGGGAAACTGGACCGGGGGTCATGACATAGCATTCTATCAACCTGTCACATACGTTAAAATAAAGTCAATACATAAAATGTAAAGGTGAGTACACAAGTTTGCATAGCATATAGTAGAAAAAAACGTTTACGTATAACCAGCATGTAACACGTAACGGGCGATGCAAGTAACTATCACAACTATGTTCACACTTAACCACAAGACTGCATTGTAGAGTATGCGCGACACATGTCCAGCGAACACGTGAAGTAAAGTGATGTGATCCCTAGCAACCCCTGTCCACAACAGGTGCTGAGTCCAAACTATAGTACTATCGTTGCTAGAGGCGGTATAGTGTAACACTGTCTAGCATAGTACAAGCATTCAAAGTACACGTATAGCATGCGGGAATGGTTAGCGTTAAAAGTGTTTGCGTTGTGTGTTGTTGTGTTTTGATAGAGAACGTATGTAACACCCAAAGTGCGTTAAAAGACAATGGGTTCGAGTATACTCACAGTACGTCTTTAACAAGTAAACACAGCCTTGATTGGATTGAAGGGAGCGCGTTGGAGTTTAGCCTGAACATAGAACAGTAGCGTAAGCGTTGAACAGCGTGTAAAGAGAATGTCGAATGTGCTGAGTGTCGGATGGTGATCCGAACGAATGGGACTAACTCATCCGAACGGATGGTCATCCGGTCGGATGGTCATCCGGTCGGATGGTCATCCGAGCGGATGACCATTCGAATGAGTGTGTGTGTTTGTAAATCGTTTTTGAAAATTTGAAGTTTTCGTTGAAGCATTTAAACAATGTAAAGTATAGATGCCAAGTCATCCGGTCAGATGGTCATCCGGATGGATGGCCATTCGATCGGATGGCTATTCGATCGAGAAAGTGGAGTTTGAAGTTTTTCGTAAAATTTTCTAAATAAAGAGTTTGAAGTTTAACGGAGACGGCGTGATGACATGTCAAACGACAGAAAACACACCAAGTCTAGCTCATTCGATTGGGTGGGAACCACCCCATTCGATCAGACTCACTGTACTTGATGGGATTTCATGTTCAACCCATAAATCGGTCATCTCTCTGGTGGAAATCCATTTTCAAGCCGGCTCTCAACTAGGAAATGAGTAGAGAGTCTGAATGAGTCAAGATTCCATCGGTTTTGTGTAGGAAGTTGAAGAAAAGGTTGAAAATAGATGAAAGTGTTGAAATCTTGTTGAGATTTATGTTAAAAGTGTGGAAATCCTTTAGATCTAAACTAATCTTGATGAGATGATGTCACCCGACAGTTTACGTAAGCAACTGAGTGAGAACCACCTTCAAGGAGTCCAAATTAGGCGATTTCGAGAAGAAAACCAGCGATTTTGATAGAGAAGATGATGAAGAAGTGTTTAGTGATGCGAGTTGTACAAGATTTGAGGAGAAAAGCTTACCAAAAAGCCTTGAATCGCGATGAAAAGTGCTTGAGAGTGACTTGAGTGCAGGTGGTCGGATGGAGATGTCACATCAGTGAAGTGAGGGTGTACATGCAGTATTTATAGTGTGAGAGGGTGAGTTAAGTAGGTACAAGAGAGTGTTCGGTCGAATGGGTTGCCGGTCGGATGGCCTTTCGGTCGGATGGCCATCCGTTGTGTTTTGTTAGTTTCTGATTTTCGTTTCGTGCGTTAAGCGTTGCGTTTAATCGAGTTGCGAGTAAGCATTGAGCGTATAAGCGCTGCGTTGATAACCACATAACATTTAAACATATAATCACACAATTAACACAGATAACACATAAAATGCACCAAAGTAAATCCGCGTTTCGAGTTTACGTTGAGTTTGCGTTGCGATAGCGATTAGTTTAGACAAACGGTAAAATGCGTCAAATAGTAAGCGTTATAAATAGCGTTTAAATGCGATAACTGCGTTTTGATTAAGCGTTGTAACATGCGTTGTAATATTGCGTTAAAAGCGTTTGAAAACATCGTTTTAAAATAGTTAACCCGTAGCGATAATCGATATCTCGAGAGTACAAGTTAATTAAGTAAGAAATGACAGATGATAGTAATGACCCGGAAAGTCGGGTTGTTACAGTACACATGTAGGTTACACACTTGTACGACGCTCGAGTTTTAATAGTACGACTTACAGAAAGCAAACCTGTGAGTTCATGTCCCTCATTTCTATGATTCCAAAGTTGTGTTTTTAAAACCATCGAGGGAAATACATGTCAAACAAATGGTATGTTAGCTATTGGTTTAGATGATAACACGATCAATATGTGTAAGTAGGATGATGACAACAGTAACCATTAATCACTTAGTGACCCAGGTGTAAAAGGTATAGATCTATAGAGTTTGAGACGCGCTCCACTCCTGGTTGGTATACCCGTAGGAGTGCTTTTGTGATCCCAATGATGTCAAAGTTGTCTCGGTTTGGTTACTTACTTATGGCACATATGTCAGGGTGATAGCTACACACTGATAGATCATTAAACTCCATGAATGTTATTAACATACTGAGATTTCATTACTGGATTTCAAACATGACATTTCATACGGAAGCAATAACTACATGAACTCGCCAACTTTTGTTGACTTTTTAAAATTACATATATTTCATGACACAAGACTTGAGCCGGTGATAGACCACGGGAAATGAGAATGACATGCCAACGAATGCCTTTAGAGGATTTGTCTTTTATATCCTAACCTCGTATGGGTATATAGGGGACAAAACCTCAACATGCTTTTATGACGAAAACAATCTTTTGTTCGAGGTGTAATGTAACTCAATAACTATATTTTGGATAACATTGTGAACTTGTTTGGAACTTGGAATCTCCTTTTGGGAATTTGTAAGCTTTTGTTACAAATCAATACATATGGCATCGTTGTTGACTTATATTTGTTTACACTATTGGATGCAATGATTACCTTTCATAAGTAACACGCAATACGCTTCCGCTATCAGCAGGGTGTGACAGACAGGGCGGGCTCAACCTTTTTAGAGGCTTAAAGCGACCTAAAAATTTGAGGCCTTTAAGGATTTCAGTGTCGCCCAATTACAAAACATATGACAATGCCAGTTTTTCAAAGAAACACCCACAAAAACTCAAATATAGTAGCATTTTACTCTTAAATCTATATTCTATTTTCAAAATCACTAGAACATAATTCAATCGTCAACTTACCTTTTATCATCCAAGATCCTCTACAAATAATATCTTATTTTGTTGGAGGTTACTTAATCACTCTTTAAAAAACATTGACATTTCGCTTGGGTTATTTCCATATCTGCTTCAACATGTTCTCTCTAAATACCTTAATTAATAAGAAAAATTTACAAACAAACAAAATTAGCATTTGAAAAGGTAGCTCTAAAATGTTAAATACAAGTACACATACAAATAAAAAGAAAAACATTTAACAACATCCTAACACCATGAGGTTGTCTTCAATTGTTCAGTCATTGTTCACTGTCATACAAAAATAGTTGTGTTTAGGCATAGAACATCTAAAACAATTAAACATAATTGTACATTTATATTAAACCTCTACATCATTCTCCATAAGCAGATTAGTCAACAAACTTATGTTCTTCTCATCCCCCATAACCTAGAAAGAAATTAGAGCAACAATAAAAAATTAATAAAATGGTTACCTCTGTTCAAATCTAAATTTATGGTCCTAATATTCCAACAGTTTTCGTGGGTTCCACTAAAAGTATTGTAAAACAGAAAATTATTGGAAAAATGGCATAATCGTCACTTTAATTGCACCACCTAAATCCATCCCAATAGCCGTCATCCTTTCAGTTTCATCTAACCTAATTTACTTTTTTTTAAATGGCATTTAATACCACGTTCTTTTTTACAAAATTACAACTATGGAGCTAGCCCAATCAGTTCTCAAAGTAAGCCATCTTCCTTTTTTAAGCCCAAATTAGCAAATAGTTACAGCAATGAACAAACATTATTTAGTTGGAAGCCCTATCAAGTTGGAGGCCTAAAGCCCTAGCTTGAATTTATTGGCCCATGGGCCGCCCCTGGTGACAGATTGGTATCAGAGCTCCGATTGTAGTGAACCGGGGAAAAACTTTTGCTAAGTTTGGTCTACAATCACTAAGGGCTCGCACATGAAAACAAAGTTTATAACATCACAAAAATATTTTCAAAAATATGACCAAAATGACAAAAGGTTTTAATTGTGTCACAATAACACGAGGATCTATCACCCGAGCTCAGCCATAAGTAGCAAACAAGGATCAATACATGATTAGTCCATAAGGAGTGGACACGAAACATTAAGAACTGCATGTGAAACACAAGAACAAAAAAAGCATGAGATTTAGTGATTATGTATATATAATGTATTCATATATGTGTTGTACGGAATATTTTGCCAAGGACGAAAATACCTTCGACTACGAAATCTATTATTACCCTTGACTCACACGATGCGAATAATAACCTCGCGTCTAGTACGAAGCTTATGGCAGACGTGGTTCCTAACTGAGACCCTAAAGCATTGATCCCGTGGAAGATGGTCGGATGGGTATATGTCTGGCTTCAGTAGTGGCGACGAGGCTGAGGTGGCGGCCTTGGACAACAACTCTATTAGTGGGATGAGGTCCCTGTGACTCATACTAATCGTGATTGATGACACTCTCGTCCAGACAAGGAAGATGAAATACTCATCTTAAAGGTGCCCCTCCCGTTGTTATTGTTGCGGATTCTATCTACTTCTATTTCATCAACGTTGTGCCCTTTCACGAATAATGACGACAGGCGTTAGCACGTGGACCATCATGAAGTTCCCTTCTATGTTGAAGGTATGTAGACAGTAGTCCCCTCTCTGGCTGATCGTTTGCTTTGAACGAGAGGCACTAGGGTGACCATGCAAGACAATATATTATTACTGGGGCCCACGTAATAACAACTTGTAGTGCATGGGAATCCTGGTGGGCTCTGCGGGTCAAGTAAATGATCACTATCCATACGTAATTCCTAAGTTGTTCAAGTTTCTATCTAGTAGAACGCTAACCGGGGTGGTTACTATAAAACCCTTCGAAACAGGAAGACCACACGTATTGTTCGTACCTAAAATTCGATCTATAACACGAGTCGTTCGAGACTAGTCATCCAAACAAACAAAACTTGTTAGCCACTCATGGAGGATTTTCCTCAACATTCTCGGAATTCTTGTACATGGGTTGGTTCCTTGGTGTCTATGGCACCTTACCTTATCTTAGTTATTGGAAGTGCTTGAATTAAACTCCGTTATTTGACATCTGCCTTATCTCCAAAGGATGGCATGGCATAAGGCATACTGTAACTCCTTCATTGCATTTTATTCGACATCTATGGAAATTATAACAATTTTGTTGGAGCTCGTGGAGCTCAAGGGATATCAATGTATTCGTTACACGGGTTAGTGCGGCGAAGGATTTTCCTACTTTGGACGATCGAGACCTGTGAGGTAGGGAATATATACTGTAAGAATGGAGACGACCATTTGGTTTCTCCTCCTCAACGAATTACTTCTTTTCTCACTTAGGCATATGGCTAATACACGCAAAAGGTACTACGCATTTTGGATTGCGGGTATTCATGTTATCATTGTTTCAAAGATGTATGAACAATACGATCTTGAGGTTTCCATGACCAATTACATTCTTAATTCTTAGGCGCATGGTAGGCTATATCTGTCCAAATACAAGTCTAGATCCTTTGATACTATGTATCAAGAATAACATGGCGCCAAAAAAAAAATCTATGCCCAAAAGGGTCAGTTAATCAGCGCCCTACTATTAAAGTCAAACTAGAGTTTTTATGGAACAACATGAGGTTGCGGAAATTGCACAACATGAGGTTGTTGAGTCGACAATAGTGATGGTACTGATGGTACCGGTAGTTCAAATGGTTTAAATTCTGATGGGACGAGAACGAGTGGCAATGCCACACTTGGAGATGCAATCATACCAGATTTTAATTCTAAGGCTTTTCCGGATTATAAGCCGTGAGATCTCATTGGCACGAGAGGTGCGGTAAGTTCTGTCCGCTAAATAAAGACAATGAAGTCAGTTAACCGTGCTAGTAAATGTACTCCTAAGTAAATGATTTGGTAAACGAACAGTCTTCTGTTGAATGAAACGCTAACTTGGTGGAATCTCCAAGTGCAAACTCTAGGGAGTAATACATCAAAGAGGTTGTCATGGATTTTAGGCTTTGATGAAACAAAGTACAAATGCCAAATCCTTGTAGGATCTTTCTATATAAATAGTTAGATCCTTAAAGGATACTCTGTCACACCCCCAAAATCCACACGCGGAGTACCACCGCTTGGAGGCGTGACATGACCAGGATCAAGCCACCAATCATATTGAACATAAGTATATAGTAAAAGTCATTCATCAATACGATAGGTGTTTCCAAAACCAAATATAAACAAGTGTGTAGCGGAAGCAATAATGTAAAAACCCAACATAAGTATTAAGTACAAAATGTCATAATGTTTAACAACACATTCACGATCCATGTCCACAACGACCGTGCCTCCCGTGCAAGCTCCAAAAGTACCTATGGTCCTGCAAGGCATGTAACAGAGAGTCAACAACTAGTTGAGCGAGTTCACAGTAAGAAAGTTCGTAATAGTAAATTCTCTTCATAACATGTGGCTCTACTAGGCCGATAGTGTGTTCTATTAGTGGGGGCTTCCCATATTTGTATATACACTAGACTATTTGTAACCATAAGTGTTCTTCTTAGCCCGAGAACAGTAGTACGTACAAGGTTTACGTAGGTTTTACGTAAGTGTCCTTCCATACCCGAGGACAGTAGTACGCGTGGGGTTTACGTAGGTTTTACGTAAGTGTCCTTCCTGACTCCGGAAGACAGTTGCATGTATGAGTTTACGTAGGTTTTACGTAAGTGTCCCTCGAAACCTGAGGACAGTGGTAAGTAATTGTTTACGTAGGTTTTACGTAAGTGTCCTGCTTAACCCGAGGACGATGGTAGATAGTCTAGTAGCCGCGTAAGTACGAGTAATTGTTAAATTCCATCATTCAACCCATTCCCAACCCCGGGAATCCCATGCCTTGGTAAGAGTGTGAACTCACCTTAGTTTGCTCGGTATGCTAAGTTAAGTGCTCACAAGAAATCAATCACGTCCTATAGTGCACGTATACTAAATCAGTTCATGTTCGTAATGTTTCACATGTAACAAGTATCATAGGATATCACAGAGTGTGCTTGGCAGTTAGTATCTTGTATCATGTAAACAGTTAATCAATTTCATGCAACTCATGTTTCACATACCTGTCATTCACAGTTTATTATGACAAGATTATCCATTAACAGACTAACAGAGGTAATAGACCTAACAGAGTTTCCAACTTAGCAAGGTTAACTAGTTTATTAAGGTTAGCCTATCTAACCAAGTTAATAAACTAAACAGTCATAACATACTTAACCTGGTTAATATAACATGCTTAACAGTATCATGTTAAATAGAATTTACAACTACACAGTTAGTAAACTAATATTGTTTATTGTTTTCATATGGTTAGCCAATTAAAAGTAACAATAAACTAAACAAAGTTAATCAATTATTTGAGTTAACTAAACTAACAGAGGTGCACACTTAACAAAATTTACCAAACAAGTTAACTGTGCAAAAATAATACAACGAAAACCCTAAGTGGCGAAATCCCCCTTTGGGCCGAAATCACCCCTTTGGGCCGAAATCCTTATGGGCCGAAATCACCCTTTGTGATTTCGTCCAGTTTATTATTGTGGGGGGGGGGGGTGTTTTCGTTAAGTATGTGTGTGACGAAATCACTAGGGTGCCGAAATCCCTAAGTGATTTTGTTGGTTTCCCCATCATCACCATTTACAGTAACTTAAACCCAGCAACTATAATCTCCTTAGCAGCTTACAATTTCAACCAGTAATCGTTCAATCAGAAAAATCAACATCATCACAACAGATTTTCAACAATCAATATGCACAATCATCATCATTACTATACCAATCGCATATATATATAGGATAAAGATAGACAGAAAACCCTTTTTACATAGAAAACTCTGAAAACCCAAATGGGAACCCATTTTTACCCAACCTCCCGACATTTTTTTTTTTGAAAAAAATCACACATGTAATATACATGTTTTAGAGTGTTTTGGTCCAAAAAAAACAAAAAAGCGTCGAAGGGATTTTTTTAAAAAAAAATAAACAAAATTCAGTGCCTAACATGTGTTAGACAACAATGTTGAAAGTTGCTGAAATTTTTTTTTTTTTTTAAAAGATCCCTTCGGCGCTTTTTTGATTTTTTTGGCCCAAAACTCTTAAAAACATGTATATTACATGTGTTAATTTTTTCAAAAAAAAAAATGTCGGGAGGTTGGGTTTTCTAGGGTTTTTCATATAGATAGGGTTTCCTATGTAGCCTTGCCCTATATATATATATATATATATATATAATAACCAGAGATATACACATACGCAGACATGAATCAATCTATCGAAAGTTATACACAATAAACCACGGTGCAAACTAACCGAGATGTAAAACTGATGGATTGACCGAAAACAAAAGCTCCGTAGACTTGCAGTCGCCGTCACAGTTAGAGAGGTGTTCTAGGTTTTCAAATCGTTGCCCGTTTGCGTACAAGATAAGGATAAGGAACAATTATATCTAGTCATGACTGGGCCCAAAGCCCATGTGGTTTTCATCAAACAGTTAGTGGACTTGATATTTTATTACTTGGACCAATATCTTGCAATCCATGATTCTGACTATATGTATACACAAAATCCAAACACTTATTTAGGTAGTAAACACCATTTAATCATACTAGTGGGTGGGTGTTTGGCAAGGTTCCATGTTTTAATTAATTATACATTTAAAATATGTATAACATATACACACATATTTTACATATCACCAATAACACTTATAATGCACATCATGTAATTATTAAACCCACTTAGCAAATAAGTACGAAGTTAAATCGGTAGAGACCTTGAAAACTCGGGTTGTCACATTATCCCCAACTTGAAAGAAATTTCGTCCCGAAATTTAGCATGCGGTTACTGAGGAAGCTATGTAAGTTGTATCGTTTACTGGTTTTCCTGGGGTGTCACATCATCCCCCCGTTGATTTGGAATTTCATCCCGAAATTCTGTAGTAGCTTCAGCCTCAGTAGTAGTTGCATTGTTTTCGAACAATTGGGGGTATTTGAGTTCCATTTGGTCTTCTCGTTCCCAGGTAAACTCTGGGCCGCGATGGGAGTTCCAACGAACTCGAACAAGAGGTATTCTGGTGTTCTTGAGGACCTTAACATCCCGGTCCGTGATTTCAACTGGTTCTTCGACGAAATGCAACCGTTCATCGATAGTGAGCTCCTTCAAAGGAACTATGTGGGTCTCATCTGACAGACACTTCTTCAGATTCGACACGTGAAAAACGTTGTGAACTGCACTGAGTTCAGCTGGTAAGTTCAGTCTGTAGGCCACTCTGCCTATTTTCTCAATGACTTCAAATGGTCCAACGTATCGTGGATTGAGTTTGCCCCTTTTTCCAAAACGAACAACACCCTTCCAGGGTGACACTTTGAGTAGCGCTCGATCCCCAACCTGGAACTCGAGTAGTTTCCTGTCTTTATCGGCGTATGCTTTCTGACGGTCACGAGCTGCCGCCATGCGTTGTCGTATTTGAGCAATCTTTTCAGTAGTATCAACTACCATTTCTGGACCTGTGATCTGACTGTCACCCACCTCTGCCCAACAAAGAGGTGATCGGCATTTACGCCCGTACAATGCCTCAAATGGAGCAGCTTTAATGCTGGTGTGGTAACTGTTATTGTATGAAAATTCCACAAGTGGCAGATGTTTTTCCCAGCCATTGCCAAAGTCAATTACGCATGCCCGAAGCATGTCTTCTAAAGTTTGAATAGTGCGCTCAGACTGCCCATCCGTCTGAGGGTGATAAGCTGTGCTCATGTCTAAACGAGAGCCAAAAGATTTGTGCATTGCTTGCCACAGTTCTGAAGTAAAACGTGCGTCACGATCAGAGATAATAGAGGTGGGCACCCCGTGCCTCGAGACAACTTCCTTAAGGTATACGTCTGCTAGAGTGGAGAACTTATCCGTTTCCTTGATAGCCAAGAAGTGAGCAGACTTTGTGAGTCGATCCACGATCACCCAAATAGTATCATTTCCGCGCTGAGATCTAGGTAGGCCAGTAACAAAATCCATGGAAATTTTCTCCCATTTCCATTGTGGTATCTCAGGTTGTTGGAGTGGGCCTGAAGGTTTCTGATATTCCGCTTTGACTCTCGCACAAGTCAAACACTTGCTAACGTAAGTTGCTATGTGGGCCTTCATGCTAGGCCACCAATATGTAGTTCTGAGGTCGTGGTACATCTTATCCGAACCAGGATGTACTGAGTAGCGAGACTTATGAGCTTCTTCCATTACAAGCTCGCGTAAGTTTCCATAGAGTGGGACCCAAATGCGTCCTGTTACATAGTAGGCTCCGTCTGCCTTTTGTTCTAACCGTTGCCTTGAGCCGCGTAGGGCTTCAGCCCTGACGTTTTCTGATTTCAATGCTTCTACCTGAGCATCTCGTATCTGAGAAGGAAGACTAGACTGAATAGTGAGTTGCAACGCTCGTACACGCCTAGGTGTAGTATCCTTTCGACTGAGGGCGTCGGCCACAACATTGGCCTTGCCCGGATGGTACTTTATAGCACATTCGTAATCGTTCAGTAGTTCAACCCATCTACGTTGTCGCATGTTCAATTCCTTCTGCTTGAATATATACTCAAGACTCCTGTGATCGGTGTAGATGGTGCACTTGGTGCCATACAGGTAATGTCGCCATATCTTGAGCGCAAAAACAACAGCTCCCAGCTCTAAATCGTGCGTAGTGTAATTTCGTTCGTGAATCTTAAGTTGGCGTGAAGCATAAGCAATAACTTTATCCCGTTGCATCAACACACATCCAAGACCTTGGATAGATGCGTCGCAGTAGACTACAAAATCGTCCGTGCCTTCAGGCAATGAGAGGATAGGTGCGCTACAAAGTCTATCCTTTAAGTGCTGAAACGCTGTTTCCTGTGTATCACTCCAACGGTAAGCAACACCTTTCTGTGTCAGTAATGTAAGCGGCTGTGCAATCTTTGAGAAGTCTTTGATAAACCGTCTGTAGTAACCCGCCAAACCCAAGAATTGGCGTATTTCGGTTGGTGTGCGAGGTGCAGGCCAGTTCCTGATCGAATCTACCTTGGATGGATCGACATGAATCCCATCCTTGTTTACCACGTGGCCTAGAAAGTGGACTTCACGAAGCCAGAAGTCGCATTTTGAAAACTTAGCGTACAGCTGTTCCATTCGAAGGAGTTCCAGAATAAGTCGTAAATGTTGTTCATGTTCCTCCCGATTCTTCGAATAAATTAGGATGTCGTCGATGAAAACAATAACAAACTTGTCAAGATAAGGTTTGCACACCCTGTTCATAAGATCCATGAAAACCGCAGGCGCGTTCGTTAGCCCGAATGGCATGACCAAAAACTCGTAATGACCGTAGCGAGTTCTGAATGCTGTTTTGGAGACGTCCTCGTCCCGGACTCTCAATTGATGATAGCCTGACTGTCACGGCCCCCGACCCGGTTTGACCCGTTTCAGGAGCCGCGGGACAGAAATACTGCGGTATTTAATTAATTGAGTTTGACAGCAGAAGTTTTTCATCAGGATCTTTTAAAATGTAAATATTTCCCGATTATTTTATTTCACAATTCGGGATAAAACCCGGTAATTTACAATAGTTTGATTTCACGAAGAAATCTTTTATTTTTCCAAAACATGTTTCTTTATTTTATACTGAGCCACTTCCTTGAGCTTGTAGTGCTATATGGCACTTTTCCTGATTCATAACAGGTTACCTGAAACATGTTTGAAAAAGGTTTTGTCAGCGGGAAATACTGAGTGAATCATTCTATTTTGCATAATGATGCATAGTTATAAATTACAGCATAAGAGCGATTACAATGGCTTCTATCTTATCTTTATCTGGCTCTATGTCACAATGGTGACATGTCACAATGGTGACGATGGTCATACCACTATTTAGATCAATGGACCTAAATAGTGACGATTATCCCTGTAGGTCAATGAACCTAACAGTGATTATCCCGAGTAGGTCAATGAACCTAACTGGGAGACAATTAGTAATGTGCACAATACCCCACTAACCAGTAATTCAAGATATCCACGACTTAGTCCCTGTAATTATAACCTTGAAAAATAATTTGAGGTATTGTAAAATATTTGAAAAAAAGGACTCACAAACTGTGAGAAAAGGAGAATGACTCACATTGCAGATTTATACGGGCAGAGTTTGGCCTACTGATTTAGCCTTTTCAACCTAAATTTACACAATTCGGGGTTAGTAATCAATCCAGCATTTACGATAACTCACGAGATCAAATTCTCACAATGAACGACAAAGTGCAATACTTCATCCATCGAATTAACGATGATCCGTCAAATTAATGACGAACGACAAAGTATAATACTTAATCCATCGAATTAACGATGATCCGTCAAATTAATGACGAACGATAAAGTATAACCCTAATGTGGGCGGCACTTAAACATTCATTGGATATATTGATCGTCGGAAAATGAATCGTAGCAGCGATTGTGCTAATACCCTGATTGCGGCTTCGATTTAGTGCCTGTGTGTGTTAATTGGAGTAAATAGAGCTTATCCCAGTCTACGAAACGAATTTGAGCGTCGTTTCAACTCCCAGAAGCAAGTCCCAAAGTCCTATATTTATACATGAAAAACCTCCCCCCTCGCGTGGCGCGAGGGGGTGTCGCGTGGCGCGAGAGACCGCCCCCTATCATAGGGTGGCCGCGTGTCTAAGTAGCCTTGCTGAGTTGGTCTTGCGTTCTTTTGAGATTTACACGTAAAACTGTGTAGATAATACCGACTAGGTTTTACCCCCCCTGAGTTTTAGGGGCCCTGATCCTGATTCCGATTGTTCTGAAAATTTTAGGGTTTGTTCAGAATCACTTGGGTTTCTCAATTAGGGTTTCCTATTGGTCAAATTATTTTAATAATTATGACTTTTGATGAGATTCGTTACACTGACCTCAGGTCAATCTTCGAGTAATAACTCGACCCTTGCAACTGGTCGAATAAGTCGTCGATGCGTGGAAGTGGATAGCGATTCTTCACGGTCACCTTGTTCAGTTCGCGGTAATCTATGCACATACGAAAGGTACCGTCTTTCTTCTTCACAAATAATACTGGAGCTCCCCAGGGCGAAGAGCTAGGACGTATGAAACCCTTTTCCAAGAGTTCTTGCAATTGCTTAGACAGTTCTTCCAGTTCAGTTGGAGCTAAGCGGTAAGGCGCTCGAGCTATGGGTGCTGCTCCTGGAGCTAGCTCGATCTGAAATTCGACCTGGCGATGGGGCGGTAACCCAGGTAACTCTTCAGGAAACACTTGAGGAAAGTCATGTACAACAGGAATATCCTCTAACTTCTTCTCTTTCGTCGATGTATCTGTAACGAGTGCGAGTATAGCAGTGTGGCCCTTTCGCAAACACTTCTGTGTCTTCAAGAAGGAGATGATGCCACTCACGACACCACTCTTGTCGCCTTGAACTTCGAGAGGTTCTTTGCCAGTACGGGGAATACGAATGATCTTCTCCTTGCATAGGATCTCTGCTTGCTGTTGGGATAACCAATCCATACCAATGACAATGTCGAAACTACTCAGAGTTATAGGGATGAGATCGATAGAGAAAGTCTGACCAGCGAGGATAAGATTACAACCCTGAACTATGTGTGTGGCTTCTAGACTTTTTCCATTAGCTAACTCTACGACATGTTTGGTGTTCAAAAGTGTTGGTGCGCGTTTAAGCATTTGACTAACTTTCAGAGACATATAACTGGTATCCGCACCCGAATCAAATAATACAGTAACATAAAAGTCGTCGAGAAGAAACTTACCCATAACCACATTAGGATCGTTCCTTGCATCAGCCTGACCAATCACAAATGCACGACCCCTAGCACCATTGCCGTTGTTGTTTCCTCCATTGTTGTTCCCGTTGCCCTGATTGTTGATGTTGTTATTCTGGTTCTGGTTTAACTGGGGGCAGTTTCGCTTGAAGTGACCTTCTGCACCACAATGAAAACATCCCTTGTTACCCTGTTGTTGGTTCTGCTGAGTTTGCTGCTGCTGCTGATTCTGAGTTACAGGCCGTGGGCTCCTACAATCCTTAGCCTCATGACCCATCTTGAGACACCTCTGACAACGCCCCTTGTTGCACTGGCCACTGTGGTGTCTGTTACAATTGTTGCACTTTGGGTGATTTCCTTGATATCTTTTCTGCCCCTGACTACCAGAGGATTGCTGACCCGCACTCTGGTAGTCATTAATCTTGCGTTGCTGAGCTTGAGACTGAATGGTAGCTGAACCCCTGCTGGAATCTCCTTCCCATTTCCGTTTGTTGTCACTGGGAGTAGCAGGAGTAACTGGAGTGGTAGCGGTAGTAGTAGTGCTGATGCGTTTAGGCAGCTTGTTCTGTTCTACTGCCTGATCGGTGAGGCGATGAGCTAGCTTGACGATCTGTTGAATGGTGCCAAGATTCGCTGAGGTTACGTGGCTTTGAATTTCCGGTACCAGACCCTTGAGATACAGTTCGATACGCTTAATGGGAGGGTCTACCATAGTAGGACATAGAATAGCCAGCTCATTCGATCTTCTGGTGTACGCTTCAATTTCTGACCCCGACATTTTCAAGTGGTAAAACTCTACCTCCAGCTTATGAATGTCATCACGGCTACAGTATTCCTCTTTGATCAATTCCTTAAAATCATTCCAGGGTGTGGCGTTAGCAACAGCCAACCCTAACATCTGAACTTGCGCATTCCACCAAGTCAGCGCAATGCCTTCTAGAGTTCCAGTGGCGTACTTCACCCTGCGAGCCTCAGGGCATTCACACATTTCAAATACAGACTCGAGCTTTTCAAACCAATGGAGGAGTCCAGCTGCTCCTTCCGTGCCACTAAAAGTAGTAGGACGACAGTCCATGAAAGTTTTGAAGGTGCAAACAGGTGGTTGACCTATTGTTATAAGAATCAGGACAAAGTTAAACACAAGAGTTGGTTTAGGAGTGTAGGATCTAAAGATCCTAGTGTGAGTTACAACTGCAGGGTATACCTCCTGCTTGTGCGGCTGTAACTGCCGCAGCAACTCGTTCGTTAATAAGAGCCGTCAACTGGGCTTGTGTCATGTTGATACGTCCAGACATGATCTTCATAGCAAAGATAACATAAGTGAGAGAGGTTCGCGAGTAGTGCGATGACAGAAGAGAGTAAGCACACAAGTGTTCTCATGCAATAGTGTTACGTTAATCTAAGCATACCCTGAGCAAAGTTCTATGCAATTCTAGCAAGTAGGCAATAAGACATGTACCATATTACCTAGGATGTTGAGTCTTGCACGTGGAGCGAGGCGTCGTTGTGGATCGTTGAGCACTGTTTCGGTTATAGTCTGGTTTTAATAAAAACGTTTTCCCCTTATTAAAACCGAGTTCTCTATAACCAATGGCTCTGATACCAATCTGTCACACCCCCAAAATCCACACGCGGAGTACCACCGCTTGGAGGCTTGACATGACCAGGATCAAGCCACCAATCATATTGAACATAAGTATATAGTAAAAGTCATTCATCAATACGATAGGTGTTTCCAAAACCAAATATAAACAAGTGTGTAGCGGAAGCAATAATGTAAAAACCCAACATAAGTATTAAGTACAAAATGTCATAATGTTTAACAACACATTCACGATCCATGTCCACAACGACCGTGCCTCCCGTGCAAGCTCCAAAAGTACCTATGGTCCTGCAAGGCATGTAACAGAGAGTCAACAACTAGTTGAGCGAGTTCACAGTAAGAAAGTTCGTAATAGTAAATTCTCTTCATAACATGTGGCTCTACTAGGCCGATAGTGTGTTCTATTAGTGGGGGCTTCCCATATTTGTATATACACTAGACTATTTGTAACCATAAGTGTTCTTCTTAGCCCGAGAACAGTAGTACGTACAAGGTTTACGTAGGTTTTACGTAAGTGTCCTTCCATACCCGAGGACAGTAGTACGCGTGGGGTTTACGTAGGTTTTACGTAAGTGTCCTTCCTGACTCCGGAAGACAGTTGCATGTATGAGTTTACGTAGGTTTTACGTAAGTGTCCCTCGAAACCTGAGGACAGTGGTAAGTAATTGTTTACGTAGGTTTTACGTAAGTGTCCTGCTTAACCCGAGGACGATGGTAGATAGTCTAGTAGCCGCGTAAGTACGAGTAATTGTTAAATTCCATCATTCAACCCATTCCCAACCCCGGGAATCCCATGCCTTGGTAAGAGTGTGAACTCACCTTAGTTTGCTCGGTATACTAAGTTAAGTGCTCACAAGAAATCAATCACGTCCTATAGTGCACGTATACTAAATCAGTTCATGTTCGTAATGTTTCACATGTAACAAGTATCATAGGATATCACAGAGTGTGCTTGGCAGTTAGTATCTTGTATCATGTAAACAGTTAATCAATTTCATGCAACTCATGTTTCACATACCTGTCATTCACAGTTTATTATGACAAGATTATCCATTAACAGACTAACAGAGGTAATAGACCTAACAGAGTTTCCAACTTAGCAAGGTTAACTAGTTTATTAAGGTTAGCCTATCTAACCAAGTTAATAAACTAAACAGTCATAACATACTTAACCTGGTTAATATAACATGCTTAACAGTATCATGTTAAATAGAATTTACAACTACACAGTTAGTAAACTAATATTGTTTATTGTTTTCATATGGTTAGCCAATTAAAAGTAACAATAAACTAAACAAAGTTAATCAATTATTTGAGTTAACTAAACTAACAGAGGTGCACACTTAACAAAATTTACCAAACAAGTTAACTGTGCAAAAATAATACAACGAAAACCCTAAGTGGCGAAATCCCCCTTTGGGCCGAAATCACCCCTTTGGGCCGAAATCCTTATGGGCCGAAATCACCCTTTGTGATTTCGTCCAGTTTATTATTGGGGGGGGGGGGTGTTTTCGTTAAGTATGTGTGTGACGAAATCACTAGGGTGCCGAAATCCCTAAGTGATTTCGTTGGTTTCCCCATCATCACCATTTACAGTAACTTAAACCCAGCAACTATAATCTCCTTAGCAGCTTACAATTTCAACCAGTAATCGTTCAATCAGAAAAATCAACATCATCACAACAGATTTTCAACAATCAATATGCACAATCATCATCATTACTATACCAATCGCATATATATATATATATATATATATAATAACCAGAGATATACACATACGCAGACATGAATCAATCTATCGAAAGTTATACACAATAAACCACGGTGCAAACTAACCGAGATGTAAAACTGATGGATTGACCGAAAACAAAAGCTCCGTAGACTTGCAGTCGCCGTCACAGTTAGAGAGGTGTTCTAGGTTTTCAAATCGTTGCCCGTTTGCGTACAAGATAAGGATAAGGAACAATTATATCTAGTCATGACTTGGCCCAAAGCCCATGTGGTTTTCATCAAACAGTTAGTGGACTTGATATTTTATTACTTGGACCAATATCTTGCAATCCATGATTCTGACTATATGTATACACAAAATCCAAACACTTATTTAGGTAGTAAACACCATTTAATCATACTAGTGGGTGGGTGTTTGGCAAGGTTCCATGTTTTAATTAATTATACATTTAAAATATGTATAACATATACACACATATTTTACATATCACCAATAACACTTATAATGCACATCATGTAATTATTAAACCCACTTAGCAAATAAGTACGAAGTTAAATCGGTAGAGACCTTGAAAACTCGGGTTGTCACATACTCAAAGTACTATTATAAATCCTTGATTGGATTTCTAAGAGTACTTCCAGACGTCATTCGTCAAATTCTATTATATTTGTTTATGTGTTGTGTGGTGTGGTGTTATAACATAGAATCTAGAGTGATCTAGGATAACGAGGCGGGTGTAATACGATAAGGGCACGGTGGATACGCCGCTGGTACTTCCTATATATAAGTGCTCTTATCATATTACCCTTCACAACGTTATCCAAAATCACTTGATGATTATGTGTTATAACGAGACAAAGTACAAGAGAAATAATGAACAAAGTACACTTTTCAATAACATAAAAATTACTTAGTATTAATCATATTGCCATTTACAAACCATTTTTTTCACAAGTTTTATTATCAAAACAATGTATTGCAATACTAAACTTTTTGCCATATATTGGCTTCAAAAATCTATTCTCATTTGACAACTTGCGTAGTTGTCAAAACATTGAAATACCAAACCTTTTTGCCATTAATTTGGCCAACAAAACCTATGTCACTCACCAACTTTATTGTTGACCTTTTATTTTCACATATGTTTCAGGTATTAACACTTGCGATGATTATTCAAGTACGCTACACATAGGAACGGACTCGGGCCTTAGACTTCTTTAAACTGAAAACAATTACTTGTATTCTGTGTGTGGATTCGTGTTAGGATCAATTCCGTAACTCCGTTAACTGTGTAGATTACGTATCTTGTGCGGAATCCAAGTACGTGAGTGGAATCGATTCCTTAACTCCGTTGACTGCGTAGATCATGTATCTTGTGCGGAATCCAAGTACGTGAGTGGATCAAACAAGAACAAGTTAAATATAATGTGTTTTCTATTGATTGATGATCAGTACATAACCGTGAAAACACTTGGACAGAGTTTTGTTACTCTAGCATCCAAAGTTACAAATGAAATGAACAAGACAACTATTTATAGACATCCTTAGTACAAATGGACTCCTTAGCACAAATGGACATTTCGTGAGGATGGACTTTTCTGAACCTTGTCTTGAACATCTGATAGCTATGATACGTTATTAACTCAAGCAATAGACATATGCACTCACAGACTCCCCCTTGGATATTGCTGCAGTCAATCTTGTAGCTTTTTCTTTCACTCTGAGTCTTCATGAAGCTTTAACATCTTCAGCAACATAGACTCCCCTTTACTTTAACAACTCTCCTTGAATTTGCGTCCTGCTTCAGCAGCTCCCCCTTTCGACATATTCTCTCTCCAGGCTCCCCCTTGCATTAAGCTCTCAGCTTTTAGCTTTCAGGATCTGAAACCTGGCTTAAAATTATATGACAATTGAAAACACATATGAGAAATATCTAATCATTTTGGGATCGATAACCTGGCTCTTTGCAAGATTGATTATATGACAGTTCAAAACATTTGAGATATCCAGGTTCAGGAGCTTAGCTTTTAACACAAAGATTTTGACATTTAAAGCTTTTAGAATATCCAGGATTTGTAACCTAACTCTAATGTAGAAACAAATCACCTGGCTCTCTCCCCCTATCAAATAACTCTATATCTGACAATCAAAGAATCCAATCACCATAACTCTCGCAGATAATCTTTCAAGTCCAAATTAATGACCTTGGAGATTTCACAAACTGTTTTTGAATTTTTTCATTAAAAACCTCAAGTTTCAAATTAATGAACTTGTTTATTTTCTGAGACATGTTCAACATACTTAGATTTTGAAACTCAACTTTCCAACACCGGTTGTCGAAACATAAAGCAGAATCAAAATCTTTTTGTATTTTTGCAAAGATTATGTTAAAACGCACTCAAAACCTTTTTATGATTTTTCTGTAATGAAATGTAAACTATTTACAAACATATTTTTGTTTGAGTTCGCGTCAGATGATCATATCAGTTTATGACTAATCACTAGCACCATTGACCTTTTATAGACTTTAAGTTCTAAACGATTCACCTAGATTGTCAGTATATTGATCCACTTAAATTTTCACACAAATTTCAATTGATTCAAGATACGAGATTTAGTGTTTTAAGAACTTAACTTATTCGCGTATCCCACCTCAGTATATACTCCCGTATCAAGATTCCCTAGATTCAATCTTACAGGTGAATATACCTAAATGATATCTGTCTCTGGGTTAGTGCGAGGCGTTGAGAGCTCAGTTATGAACTACCATTCAATCAAAGAGATAAAGGCTCGACTTAAAGGTGTGTTCCACTTAGGAATCTTCTTTACAACTGCACTTGATTTAAATCTTTTGATACTTTCTCAATTTTTATGCAGAGGGAAAGCTTTAAGTGCAAAAGCATTATACGAGGTCTAGGTCATTGCTGACGCAACATCAGAAGACCAAGTATAATACCCTAAATATCAATAAGTATAAAGACATAGTATCTCAGAATCAGGCAACCTCTCAAACGAAATTTCGGAGTACTAAGTCCATATATCTGAGAGATGTTCCCCACGAGATAAGAAAGTTATTGATTTAGGTTTATATCTCGAAATCAATCTACTGAATGTGTAAAAACCTACTGGCATATCATCAGTGAGACCGTTTATCACATTTTAACATTCCAATTCTTTAGCATGTTGTGACTGTCTTACTGATGTACTATCATTTACTCTTTTTACACAAAACTCTTTTTCAGTTTTCTCATGTTTTTGGCTTTTTCAAATTTTCAAATGTTTTTGTATTTTCAAAATTTTTACTCCCCCTAAAATCCAAAACATTTAATGAAAATTTGACAACCCAATGTAGATAGCTTCATCTCGCTATCCATTTTCTGCTTTACATGCTCTGTTTTGCATAAAGTACCACCATGATTTACAACACATTGATTTTTAATAGTTTGAAAACCGTTTTTCAATTTTGTTTAATCATGTTTGTTCAGTCGTGAGGGTTTCGGCATATTCCATCAACATTTTTTTCAAAATTTTTTATTTTTGATTTTTCACAATTAAAAAAAACAATTTTTATGGTTTTCTGTTTTTTCTATTTTTTAGGGTTTTTTTATTTATGTTTTATTTATTTACAAAAACAAACCAACACTCCCTGATTTTCAATCACAGGGATCTGCCTCCTCCTGTGCCAAGCTGCTCCTCTCCTTGTGTTGACATTCAGCTGTCTTCAGGAGCACCTGCACATTCAGTCAACTCAATTACTTGAATAAGGCAACCCAGGCCTGGTTGACCTTGGGTATTGTCACACAATACGAATCATTGAGTTCTGGAAAATCTTTATCATTTTTAACAAACACTTTTTCTTTCTTATTTTCAACCTTCTTGGTTGAATTAATTTTCCGTTTATCACTCACAGAAGCATTTTGTTGCTTGATCACCCAAATTTGTCCTGTTGAAACATTTCTTTGATAAAATCTTGAATCAGTTTGAATGTTTCGTTTTGACAAATCAACTTTAGGTTTCCAGATTTGTTTTGTTTCAAACTTAGACGTTTTTTTATTTCCAAGTTTGTTTTGACTTTGAAAGATCAACCATTTGTTTCCAAATCTGTTTCGGCTCTAATTTGGATGTCTTTGGCTTCCAAGTTTGTTTTTGCTCAAACTTAGTTGACTTCTGTTTTTCAACCTCAACTCTCTTTTTCTCAACATCAACAGGCTTCAGATTCGGACATTTGCGACCAACATGTCCAATTTGATCACATTTAAAACATGTTTTCTTCGAAACATATTTAGCCTGTTGTTGTTTCCTTTTCTGAGCATAGAACTCTTCATTAGTCTGTCGACTAAATCAAAGTTCTTTCTCTTATTCTGAACTTGTTCCATGAACAAAGTTCGTCTTTTTCTAAAGATTTTTCTTATTAAACCTGTTCTGTTTTTGTTTCTTTTTATAACCCAACTCAGCCTTCATGTTTTTCTTTTTATAACTAGGTTTGTTATGAAAAGACTTCTTGCTCTTCCCAACAAATTTTGCAATTTCAGCTTTCTCGATTTCTACCAGTTTGAAAACTTTGTCAATCTTTTCCGAAATCACATTTTGAATTGGAAATTCAATATCTGAGAACAATTTGTCCGATCCAATCATGTAATATGCCAATCCAATTGAATCATCATTCACATTTTTCTCAGATTTTGAATTATTTAGATAATTTTTATGAAAAATTATCTCATTTTCATCATGTGATTCGAACTTATCAGTTTTGGTAGAATCCTCTTTCAAAACGCTTTCAACTACCTTACCTACCACCTCTAAATCACCAAGATCATCAGATTTGGAGTAAGTCACATCATTGTTGTCAGGCAATTGGTCAACAATGTTTATTGCTTTTTCCACCTTTTCGTCATCATATAATGTATAATTATTCTCCAACGGTGGTGGTACCTGATGATATTCTGACCCAATTCCCTTTTTGTTCTTTTCAGAATCATGATCATCTGGTGTAATGTTGAAAATACGTTCGAGAATATACGAAGAAGCATTATAACTTTGAAGTTTATTGACTTTCTTTTCTTTCTCAGCTAATTCTTTTTTAACTTCAGCAAGTTCATCAATATATTGATTTAAAACACGTTGTTTACCCTCATACTTGGCTTCAACAAGTTTTATTGTTTCTAAACATTTTGAAAGTCTTCTTTCCATACTTTGTTGATTCTTCAAAGTTTCAAAAGCTTCTCTTACTGTATGATATGACAATTTCATTCCATTGTATGCTTTTTGCAACTCTTGAATAATATTATCTTTTTGTAAACATTCGTTGCATTCTACTGAACACTTTTGTTTTAAAATTTTATTTTCTTTTTCAAGATCATCACATTTCTGTGTTAGCTCTTCTTCTTTTTGTTTCAAAAACTTTTCAATTCAAACATTTCGTTACATTTTTCTTTAAAAACATTTTCTATTTTTGTAAACTCAATGTTTCTGGATCTTAAGTTTTCATCCTTCTCAGTACAAGCACTGCATGTTTCCATGCATTTCCTGCACTCTTCAGTTTTGTGTTCAGTTTTAACATCAATTTCATCATTATTGTCCATTGACTTAGCCTTATTAGACGACTCAGTAAATTCAGTTTGAGTTTTTACTTCAGTTTTATCTTCCAACATTGTGTTGTCGGTCGTCTTCTTCAGTTGGAATCTCCCGCTCTGATACCACTTGTAGATTCGTGTTAGGTTCGATTCCGTAACTCCGTTGACTGCGTAGATCACGTATCTTGTGCAGAATCCAAGTACGTGAGTGGATTAGACAAGAACAAGTTAAATATAATGTGTTTTCTATTGATTGATGATCAGTACATAACCGTGAAAACACTTGGACAGAGTTTTGTTACTCTAGCATCCAAAGTTACAAATGAAATGAACAAGACAACTATTTATAGGCATCCTTAGCACAAATGGACATTTCGTGAGGATGGACTTTTCTGAACCTTGTCTTGAACATTTGATAGCTACGATACGTTATTGAAGCAAGCAATAGATATATGCACTCACACTGTGTATTGTAAAACAAGGTAATATAATGAAACTTTAGTGATGTGTTATGAGCAATTTGTAACATGACTCCCCATGATTCCGCCGTGAGTTGTTTTATACGTGGTCGGGCTGTCACATATTTCAAATTCAAATCTTGATAATTACCTTGATTTGGCGATGCTTAATGATGAAATTCATGCCCTTAAATCACAAAATGTTTTATAAGTGATGAAAAGCCAAACACACGAATTAAATTTATGTCTTTCATGAGCTTTTCATTGTATATAAAAAATAAGTATGTATGACATGTGAAAAACTGTATTGTCATGTTGCGATAACACATGAATAAAAAGTGAAATCATGAAGCAAGTTCGTGTATCGGATTTGACCCAATAGTTGTTTGTCAATGAAATATATAAAACGAAATAATTTCACCTATTAATTACTTTTAATGAATATACTTGAAAGTTGAAAGCCCCGAAGAGAGTCGTAGTGAGACTTGTAGTCTAGAAGTACCAAGATGATTTTGTAAATGAGTCCTTTTCCAAATCTTTCGTGGTGGACATTGGTGTAGATTTAGAAGCATTACCTTAGACGAATCAAACTGATTCCAACCAAACATCGATACACATGTATCAGTATTATCAAAACCCTCTCGGTATTCGTATTTATAGTAGTCAATCAATATAAAACACATGCCAATATCATTTATCATTTTAGACATATCACGACTTATTTTTTAGGTTTTCTCTTTCAGCAACTATGACAAGTGCCAATATCGTAACAAATCAAACCGGACCGAATTCCTGCTCCATAGCGCGATGATAATAATAAGGGTAAATTACACTTTTCGTCCTTTATGTTTGTATCGTATTGTAATGGATAGCCTTTAACTTCAATAATTACAGTCACAATCCTTTATTAATAGAGGTCAAATAAATCATTTTCAATTTAAGGGATCCAATCTTATCTTGAAACTGTATGGTGCTAATGTTCTGGGTCGGTTCGGTTATTAGCTAAAACCGAACCTATAATTGATTTTTATGTTTTTAGACTTCCATAACTGATCTATTTTGTTAATAAACTCTTTGGTTGATTTGGTCATTGAAAAATATAGTTATGCTAAAAACATATATGAAAGAAGCCAAAAAAAACCATGTTTGTATCAAATTTAATAAATATGCAAGACTTTCACAACCATTTAAGTCTTAAATTATTGTCCGAATAACCCTAAGAGCATACTATTACTATGATATGTGAATCTCTTAGGTCCGAGTGTCAATTCTTTAATTAGTTTTTAATTAGAAATATATGTTGAGTCTACAGATGTTAACATGAATGGTGCTTCTGTCAGGGATATTGGCGAGGAATGATAAGAATGGAACGTTTATTTCATTTCAAGTTTTATGTCAACATTGTTAAATATAATATAATTTACTTTGGGTAACCCGTGTAACACACGGGTACTTGAAACAACTCGTCTTCTCTCATGGTCAATTGTATGTTACTTTATTAAGGGTAAAAATATGAGATGAAATCAAACTATTAATACTTGACAACAACGGCAAACCTACAGATAAAACAACTAATGTGGTTTATAAAGAGATTTTCAACGAATTGTGCTCGTTACATTTTCATGTATTTCAGTTTGACGTACTCTAATATATTCGTTTGTATTTTAACGTGTATAAATTCATAAAATTTATTTGAACGGTGATAAATTCACGTTCCTGAGCATTCTCATCCAATCCATCAAATTATACATACATTTCACTAAAAAACAACTCATATATCAATATATTTTCACTAAAAACAAATACTTTTTCTCTCTCCTTTTCAATTAAATAATATTATCATTACATTTTTCTCTCTCCTTTACTCACAACCACTTTCAATATATATTAAAAAAATTATACTGGGTGAACAGTGTCCCCCCAAATATACAGATGAACAGTAACATTTTCTCTCTCCTCCGCTCACAACCATTTTTTATACCCTTTATAATATAAAAACACCCCTCACATATTTTGATGGTTTGGACGAGAATGCTCAGTAATAATAATATAGACGCGCAAAAGTACAAAATGCAATTGGAGAAGTAGCTTTTGCTACTTTTGGACATGGCTTCTCTTTGCCCCACTTTTTTCCGTTTCATTTCACAATCTTCAATCCCACTCTTCTCTCTGTAACAGAACAACCGTTACCGGCGGTTTCCGCCATGGCTGCCGCCGTTGATCCACCGCACATTCTACTCGTATGCTACCACATCTGTCCACACAACAAAACGCACAACAACAGATTCACCAACCATTACTCCTCTACTCAACTCACCGGTTCGTCTTATCCATCTAGGGTTTCGTTCGACTTGTTTCCGAGAAAGCGGCACCGAGCGGTTTCGTTGTCCTTTAGTGGCCGTGAAATTGCTGACGTTCGTGTTACTGATAGCGCTAGTAATGTTCAGTATAATCGATCGGCGATTGTGGAGATACCTGTTACTTGTTATCAGGTTAGCGGTTGTTGATTTAGGACTTGTTTTGTGCTTTTTCTGTTGAAATGTAGGTTATATTTTCTTGTAATTGTTTAATTTGTTACTTTTAAGGCTGCACTTAGTAGTTTAGTACTGAATATCATTGAGTTTTAACAGTTTTGGACTGGAATTAGGTTTAATTGGTTACAATGTTAGTTAGTTACACGTGTATTGTTTAGAGATTTGGTGACTGTGGATGAGCATATTGCCTATTAAGCAAAAGTAGCAAAAGTGTTAAATGATAAGGTAGATAAGAGTGTTGATTGGGATAACTTGTTAAGCTGGACAAGGATAAAAAAAAGCATGAAATGCTCGTTAAGATGCCGTTTTCATAAATTGGAAATAATTTACAAGTTATTGGAAAATGAGTTTTTAGTAATCGAATTCTGATAAGTTAAGATGCTTATTGTAATTTACTTGCAAGGGGCATATTGCAGATTCTTGGTATTCCTGATAAATCAGAGAAAGATGAGATTGTAAAGTCGGTGAAGCATCTAAAAACGGCTGAGATTGAAGAAGGGTACACCATGGATACTATTGTTTCTCGCCAGGTGTGAACGCAATTCTTCGTAATCCTATTGTTGATGTTTTTAACATACATAAGAATATTGGTAGGATACCTTTCTTACTCGATGGTTTAATATATAATTCAGAATCTTTTGATGGATGTGAGAGATAAGCTTCTTTTTGAAGCAGATTATGCTGGTAATGTAAGGGAAAAAGTTCCTCCAAAGTCATCTCTACAAATTCCATGGTCCTGGTTGCCGGCTGCACTTTGCTTACTTCAAGAGGTAGAGATTATTCCACTTTTAGGTGATTTAATTCTTTTAACAAGTTTGTACTCGAAATTGCATGTTCTTTAACAAATTCTAACGTAAGTGAGACTTTATATTTTGATATTTTGACTTCAATCATAATTCATTTCATCATATCAGATAGCAGTTCAGAGAGGTGCAAGATGGGTGGTTCAGGGTTGGGTAATGTATCAAAATAGATACGGGTTGTAAAAGATCATTTTTACTACATGCTGAAACATCTGTTCACTCGACTGCTTGAGATCTTTTCTGGGTGGTTGGTTGAGCCACCGACACTTTTCTGTCTGTGTTTTCAATTTTATCGATAAATGTTTAATGCTTAAAATATGATTAACAACAACTCATTGAAAAAAACTGTTTAGGAGGTTGTATGCATTAAAATAAGCTTTTACGTCGACTTTCAAACTATTTGACCCGTTCGACCTATTTCACCCATTCCCCCTTTTAGCTATCTTATTGGTTTGCCCGTTTGACTATTTGTGATAAACACTTTCTTGTTTATGTTTTTATTTTTTTTATTATTGTTTAATGTGTTACTTATGATTACTATACCAATATTTTTATAATAGTATTAATCTAAATCTTTGAAGTACGATTTAGGAGGCTGTATGCATGAACTAGAATTCAGGGACGATTTTAACAATCAGCGTATTCAACTGGTTCGACGTATTTGACTTGTTCCTGTTTTAGTTATTGTCTTGGTTTGACTCGTTTGAGACAAAACCCAACCGAAATTGACCTCCATTTGTTTATATTGGTGCTCTTTTGGATTTTTTAGGGTTTCATACATTCGGTTTAACTTTATTATAGGTCGGAGAAGAAAAGCTTGCAATCGATATTGGGCGAACAGCATTGCAGCACCCTGACTCTAAGCCTTTTGTTCATGATTTGCTTTTATCTATGGCTCTTGCAGAGGTAAGAAAAAGCAGAAAGAGGTTTGACCATTGTCCCATCTTTTTCCTTCAATTTCTTTTTTCATTTTCTTATTATATAGGTGCTTTTTGAAGTGTGCTATAGCAAAAGTAAATTTTGAGAAGAACAAGATTTCGCTAGGATTTGAAGCTTTGGATCGTGCTCAAAGTCTTCTTAAGAGCAAACCTTCACTTGAACAAATGACATTATTATCTCAGGTACTTTTATAGCTGGTATGTTTCAAATGTTAAAAATTCATCAAGAAAAGATAAATGGAACCATAAATTAATAAAAAAGGACATTTTCAAACCATCACTACTAGTTTTTTTTACCCTACACAGCAACGCCGTACATGACGTGATAAATTATAGATTACAATCTCCCGACTCATTTCCGAACTAAATTTACGTGGAAACGTAGAGTAATCCGAATTCACACCGTTGAATGAAAATGAATTATTTTGACCCGACTTGTTTCCAAAAATATTTTATGTCGAAATGTAGACCAACTCAAAATGTACGTAAAATAAACATGTGCGGTGGCGTCGTACGCGGCGTGATAAAAGTATAGACCACAATCGACCCGACTCTTTTCTGAACTAAATTTACGTAGAAACGTATAGTAATTCAAATTGATTACGTCGAATGAAAGCGTATTCTATTTGAACCCAATTTGTTTCCAAAATAAATTTACGTCAAAACATACCTAAAAATGAAACATTTTATAATTGACCCAACTCATTTCCAAACAAAAAGTACGTTAAAGCGTAGATGAACTCAAATTTATATCGACACGTATATAAATATAAAAATGTAAGAAATTAGTTTTAAAATAAACTCGAAACTTTAGAAACTTGAGAGGGTAAAAGTGACATTTACAAAATTAGAAGGTTGTTTTTGACATTATAGCAAAGTAGAAGGGTTAAGGGAGAATGGGTTGGTGGCAAACCCACCGACCATTGTTTTTAAGATACTATACAACTTTATTAACTGTGAAGATGAAAGAACTATCAGAGTCTAATGATTCAATATTACATAGATTGAAGAATCTTTGGAAGAACTTGCTCCAGCGTGTACACTCGAGATATTAGGCATGACCCACACGCCAGAAAATGCAGAAAGGAGAGTACGGGCGATTGCGGCTCTGCAGGAAATGCTTAGACGAGGGTTAGAGGTGGAAAGTCAAAGTCATATAGAAGACTGGTCAACTTTTTTGAATCAAGCTTTAAATAAACTCACGGCTTCAGAAATCGTTGAACTTCTTACATGGGATAGTCTAGCTAATACACGCAAGAACAAGAAGTCATTGGAGTCGCATAATCAAAGGGTGGTTGTTGATACAAGCTCTCTTTATACTGTAATGATCGCTCATTTGGCCCTAGGGTTTTCAAGCAAGCAAATAGAGATGGTATATTTCTTTTGGAAATTTGGTACTTTTATTTATCTTAAATTCTACAAACAGGGGTGTTACTGTTTCATGTTTGAATTTACATGTGGAGATGATTATGTGATTTTTTTGACTTGAAGTTAGGGTGTTAAACGGGTCGTGTTCGTGGGTTGGCGAGTCCAACCCGAACCGAAAATTTTAGACGAACCCGAACACGACCAGAACCCGAAAATTGTGTCATATATAAGACCTGAACACGCCTCGAATATTCGCGGGTTGACACGAACCTGAAAAGTGTTTCATATATATATGAACCCAAACACGACCCGTTCAACCCAAATTTTTTAATTTTTAATTTTTTTCGCTAGTATATTAGAAGTTTACTATAAAAACACAAATGTATATAATACAGTTACATTTTAGTTATAAAATCTTATGTTAATTTCTCTTTTTAAGTTATAATTGTGGCATAAAATAACCACCCGATTCAGTTTATGACATCAAACATTGTAAAAAAAAAAAATATAAATGGGTTAAATGGCCCGAACTCGACATGTTTAGCTAAACGTGTCGCAGGGTCAACCTGAAATTGACCCGAACCCGTTTAGACTAAACCCAAACCCGCAAATTTCGTGTTAGGTTTGTGTCGGGTTTTTGGGTCGTGTCAGAAATTCACACCCCTACTTGAAGGAATAGTATTAGGTTTTAAACAGATTCTGCAATTAATATCCAATTATTTAGTGATAGTACTAAATAATCAATTTGATACTAGGTGCAACAAAACAGAGGATGTTCAGATTATTATCCAAATATTTACTTGAAGTACGAAATATTCAGATTATTTTCACATAATTACTTTTAAAACACACATCTAAATGCCCCCTTAATGAATACTCTGCTTGTTGGTTACTTGAGGATGTCTAATTACTAAATGCCCCCTTAATGAATACTGTGCTTGTTGGTTACTTAAGGATGTCTAATTAATAAATGGGTCACATTTCTGAAAAAATATATTTCTTATCTAATTTATGAAGTTCCTTTGGTGTTTGTGTTGTAGATTAAGAAAGCAAAAACTATTTGCGAGTGTTTGGTAGCATCGGATGGCATTGATTTAAAACTTGAAGAAGCATTCTGTTTGTTTCTTCTTGGACAGGTGGTTTTCACTTTTATTAGTAAATGGGTTCATATTGCGATCTATTAAGTATTCTATTTTATGGACATATTGACTGTTATACCCTCGTGTTTTATAGGGTGATGAGGCTGTGGTTGTTGAAAGGCTGCAGCAACTTGAGTCAAATTTAAAGGCAACTTCAAGAACGTTGATTTCAGGGAATATGAAGGATGCTTCAAATGCCAAGAAGTTGCTTGTATGTTTTTTTTTTATATGCATACATACCCAAAGAATTATACGCATTTATTTTCACATATCTTTCTTTGTTCAATAGGTGGCACCTTGACATGTTCTTTCAGTTAGTGTTTTAGACCTTTAGGCTTACTGCAGTGACCCTCTTTTACGTCCTTGAGGTTTGGACAGTTTTGCGACTTTTGTCCAAAGGTTTGTTTTTTAGTAGGGCTGGCAATTGGGTACCTGTTAAGACACGATTAGACCTGTTTGACTGAAAAATACACCCTTTGACTTTTTTAATTTTTAAAATAATTAAAATTACAATGTTAAGATCTATCATTTATTCATGTTTGTACATAAAACATAAAACTGTTTTACAAACATGAGGTAGAAAGTAGTTAAACGAGTCGTAATCATGTGTGAAACTTATGTTGTGCGCGCCGTCAGAAACCTGTTAAGACACGATTTGCCAGCCTTATTTTTTAGCATCTGGATCCAAAAGGTTTGAAATCTTGCCATTTTCATCTGGGTCGTTAACTTCATCCATTTTTCTCCGTTAAGTCAGGGGTATTTTTGTCTTTTTGTTAACTTAAAGGGCAATTCGGCCTTTTTCACTTGAGGACTCACTTGTACATTATGTTAAATTCTTGTACAAAGGTGAAAAAGACCGAATTGCCCTATCAGTTAACAAAAAAGATGAAAATACCCATGACATAATGGAGAAAAATGGATGGACTTAACGAGCCGGATGAAAGTGGCAAGATTTCAAACCTTTTGGATCCAGATGCGGGAAAACAAACCTTTGGACGAAAGTCGCAAAACTGGCCAAACCTCAGAGACGAAAATGGTATTTTACTCTTTTTTTTTTAATAAAACTTCTTTTTTACCAAAAATAATCTTAATTTGTCACCTATGATGTTGTGAATTTGGACCATTTGGTTCCTCTGATGATGCGTAAATGTTAGATATTATCTTACTCACGAATCGGTTACTATATTGACCAGGAGTCATGGGTAAATAATGCTGTTCTTGGTTTGTTTCCAGACACAAGAGATTGTTCTCCATCTGTGGTGAGTTAATAACGATTAAAAGTAACTTTATATTTATAGCAAACAAAAGCTAATCTTTGAGATTAAATATCTGCAGGATAACTTTTTTGTTGCTGAAAAAACAGTTTCAGAAAGACGAAATAGAAAAAAGTCAGCACAACCATCACATGGTCTAAACCACAGGCCGATTTCTCCATCTTTTTCATCTGATTGGCGAACTCGTGACGATTATACATCTAGTTCACATCTTGGGTCAACTGCTGGATCAACTGTTAAGCAGTTGACTCCATCCGACTTGCCGGGGCCCCCACCAATAGCAAACAGTTTAAAAACAGAAAGCTATCCATCAGTTCAGTTAAAGAGAAATTTGGGTACACGTTACGATAAAGTTTGGGATATTTGGTTGGGTCCAAATAATGTAGTTAAGTATATGAGTTTAATGACAGTGGTGGCGTGTGTATGTTATGCTACTTTTAACCTGAGGGGCTTTCGGTTTTTGGGCCCGAGGCGGGCTTCTAGTTGGGCCAACAGTGGGCAAAGAGTGAACACAGGTTCACTTTCTCATGGTCTATGGGGATCTGCTTTTAGTACGGGGAATCTTATTGCTGACAGTTTAAGGAAACTGTCGTTAAAGGAAAAGAAAAAAGTTAATCGTAGATATGAAGCAGCAGGTTTACGGGATTCTAGAAGTTTTGCAAGTTCGGTTTCTATGAGTGTTGAAGAAGCTGAAAATCTTGTTAAGAAATGGCAGAGTATTAAAGCTGAAGCTCTTGGGCCTAATTATCAAGTTCATAATCTAGTTGATGTTCTTGATGAGTCAATGCTTCTTCAGGTAATTTAATGAAATTTCTGTTTATTTGAAAGTGGTTATTTGAAATTTCTGTTTATTTTTTGGGCACGAATAAAGTATTCATTTAAAGATATTCTTGAATTCGTAAATTAAAGTGTGTGCAAACATATTGAATTTGTAAAACCACACATTATGGAGCAATTTTTCTAAAAAGCATAAAACAGAAGCTAAATTTTAATATTTTCTCTTTTTAAAACTATAATAATAAAAATAAAAAATAGTGGGAAAATTGCGAGGGTTAAAGGTTAGGTATACTGATTATGTAAAGTATTGGATTGACTAAGGTAAAGGGACAAATTGGTAAAATAAAATATAATTGGAGCATTATATATATATATATAGGGTGGGGTTCTAGAGTGAACACTAGTGTATTTCATCATCAAATCCTGGCCATTGATCTACACACATGTATGGCCAGGATTAGTTCGCTCAGTTCGCAAACTACACTAGTGTTCACTCTTGAACCTAATCCTATGTGTGTGTGTGTTAACATGTTTAAGTACCCATCTTATCCTGCCCAAGTGTGTGTGTGTGTTAACATGTTTAAGTACCCATCTTATCCTGCCCAAGAGTAAAATGCCATTTTCGGCCCTGATGTTTGGCCAGTTTTGCGACTTTTGTCCAAAGGTTTGTTTTTCCGCATCTGGATCCAAAAGGTTTGAAATTTTGCCATTTTCGTTTGACTCGTTAACTCCATCCATTTTTATCCATTAAGTCAGGGGTATTACTGTCTTTTTTGTTAACTTAAAGAGCATTTCGGTCTTTTTTAGGGGTATTCGGCCTTTTTACATAAATTGAAAAAGACCGAATTGCTTTTTAAGTTAGCAAAAAAGACGGAAATACCCCTGACTTAACGGAGAAATATGGTTGGATTTAACGAGCCAGATGAAAATGGCAAGATTTCAAACCTTTTGGATCCAGATGCGAAAAAAAAACCTTTGGACGAAAGTCGCAAAACTGGCCAAACCTCAGGGGCTAAAATGGCATTTTACTCTTTGCCCAATAATAATTAGAAATCATATCTAGATAGTGATAGGAACTTGATAGATATTACATACGTATTAGTATATTGTAATAGTGTAAGGGGGGTTAGTGTAATTAATACCTCTATAAATAAGGCATTAGTCATTATAGAAAAGGTAAGAAGAGAATTAGTTAGTTATTAGGCTCATGCTCATGGCATTGAGAAGGGCATAGCCCTGGCCACTTAGGTGGTTAGTTATTTGTATTGTTTCTTCTTCAATCAAACTTTATAGTTACAGTTTCATCATCTTCATTCAATTCATTCTCTATCATTGGTCCGACCTGCCTACTCTGCTCTCCATTCATCTTCAACTTCCTGTTAATTCCTGAAATTAGCGTCTCTTTCAGCATCAATTTCTTCCTCTGTTTTAATTGCAAATTCTCTATTCTTCAATTGCGACATCTGCTCTCCTTTTGATTTGAATTTCTGATATCAATTTATATCGGATTTCAATCGGTCTTAAATTCAATCGCCAATCGATCTATCTCAGATTCAATCTCCCATCGATTCATTATCGATTCAATATCTGATTTCACTCTCTGATTTCAATCTCTGATTCGAATTCTGAATTCTGATTTCTGCTTTCATCCGATTCAATTTCCAGATCCGATTTCATCATCTGGTGTTCCTCCAAATTCCGATTCAATCATGGTGAATCAAACGTCGCGATTTGATGCTCAGGATCAGAATTCTCGATTAGATGTTCATGAACAACAGATTCAACAATTACAATCTGATGTCGCTGAGATAAAGGCATCTCTCACTGCGTTGCATAAAGATCGGGCAGAATCCTGTGAGTTCCGTAAAGCTGTCCTCGCATGGATGAAGCAACAAGAGAAGAGGATTGATGATAGTTCCTCAGGATTTGAGTTCACCGGTAACGTTTTCTCTGCTTTGGGGTCCATATCTGACTTAGACGAACCTGAACCTCCGATTTCTGTTTCGGTTTATTTGACACTACCTTCCAGATCTCGATCACTTCTTCTAGATCCTTCTTCAGATCCGAGACGTGATTGTATAGTGGATCGTTCTTCAGGTTTTATTTCTCCACCTCCATCTCTAATAGAGCAAGTGGAGGCAATCGTTTCCAGATCTGAAGAACAGTCATCCGGTCAGGGACGCTTGATGTCGACGAGGGCTAAATGGGCTATATCTGATATTGTACAATGGAAATTGGGCTCTGAACTTATGATGGGTCACGATGTGGGGCTGAACTCAGTTGTGGATCTGGATTATACTGATCTGGGTCGTGGTGTGGGGCAGAAAATGATTGTGGGCCTAATTTTTTCTATTTTGAAATTGCATGAGACGGGAAAAGCTCCATTTGACAGGGGAAATGCTTCATTGTCTCACCGTCTTTTCAATGGAATGCAATTGACATTTTCGGCTACATGGCACTTATGGGTCGTGCATGGGCAGCCTCGACCGCCAGAAGATTCATCGGAGCTTCGGAGGAGGTCTTTACGCTTATGATCAAAGTCTTGAGGACAAGACTTTTTTAAAGGGGGGAGTATTGATAGGAACTTGATAGATATTACATACGTATTAGTATATTGTAATAGTGTAAGGGGGGTTAGTGTAATTAATACCTCTATAAATAAGGCATTAGTCATTATAGAAAAGGTAAGAAGAGAATTAGTTAGTTATTAGGCTCATGCTCATGGCATTGAGAAGGGCATAGCCCTGGCCACTTAGGTGGTTAGTTATTTGTATTGTTTCTTCTTCAATCAAACTTTATAGTTACAGTTTCATCATCTTCATTCAATTCATTCTCTATCAGATAGCATATCTTCAACCTTATCTCAAACCGACTAAGTAAGATGATTAAAGGCAGGACTTGTATATCCAAATGTTGAGAACATATCTAGATTAGATATCTTCAGCATTAGATCCTACACTTTTTCAATGCTATTTACAACTCTTTTTATTTAAATAAAGTGGATGGGATTGGCTGAGTCAGCAAAAGAAAAAAGCTGCTTTTGGAGATTTGTATTGCTGCAACTGTCTATTATTCGAGCAGACATTTTGTCAGATGAAAGGGGTAAAGAAACGGCAGAAATAGAGGCTCTTGTTGAAGAAGCAGCTGAGCTTGTGGACGATTCTTACCAGAAAAACCCAAATTATTACAGGTAATTTAGAATAGAAAATACCAGAGGTGGCAGTTTTGCCCCGTTGCTTGTAAATGGATCTATTCGGGCTATGTTGTGTCTTTAACTGGTTAAACGGATAATATAGAAAATTAGCTAAATATGAAACATGTTAGATGATCAAACGGGTCAAACAGGTTGAAAGCTGCGTAAAGGGACTTTTTAATGTGAGACACTCCTAAATTGTTATACACAGAATTAAATTATTATTTAAAAGTGTGTGTATATAGAGCGAGAGACCAGGTTTTTATTTTTATTTTTATCTTGCCTTCGTGACAGTCATAGCTGCTATCACCATAGCTATGCTGTCATGCATTCATGCCTCTTACCGGGGTCACTCTGGCCTTGGATCTGCTGTTACTATTTGTTGCCATAGAGTTTTCTTACTTATGTTGACCTTGGTTTAAAAATGCGCGCATAATGCGTGATGCACCCGATGCGACGATGAGAGCGCATCGCCACAGCTGATGCGTCGCGCTTACGTGATGCGAGAATATTGCGCCGATTTCGCATAATGCGCTCCAATGCACGCAACATGGTTTGTGATGTTTTTTTTCCAGATTTTGTGAAATGGATTGGGTTTTTTCAATAATTAATATCTTAGTATGCTTGTGACCATTATGGTTCCTAACCACTTTTTGTGGTTCTAAAAACATTTTAGTATGCTTGATTTGAACCAAAAATCACAACTCTTATCTTCTTACTACGTCAGTTGTTTTAGTTGAAGCATGTTTCATAGTTGTCAATAGCGGTCGCTATGGCGAATAGCGTAGCGTATAGGTCGAAGGTCGCTACAGGGCATGTAGCCGTAAATAGCTGGATTTCAGTTTTTTTTTTAAATATAAATGGCGATTAAATATACCTATAAAATAGTTGGATTTTAGGTTTTTGTTAAATATACATGTAAAATAGCGTATATACCAGGGTATTTTTATATAATATACATATAATTTTTAAATATTTTTTTTCTAGTGTATCGCTATTCGCTATGTAGCATATAGGTACCTTATCGCTATTTGTCGCCATTCGCCATTAACAACTATGGTATGTTTTTATAAGTTATGTATAAATAATTTTTTAGTATTTTTTTTATAAAGAGCGCATAGCATACGTGATGCGCTCACATTGTGCATTAGACTTTTGGACCAAACGCATCGGAGCGCATCACGCAATTTAAAACCAAGATGTTGAGGGCGCCGCTATGGTCTTAGACTCTGAGGGACTCTTAGATGGAATATCTTTTATTATTCTATAGAAAGGTAATCACATGTAGGAGTACGATTAGAGGGTGTTGGAATTGGCTGATCTAAAAAATTTAATCACGTTCGTAACAAAAGGCATGTTTGTAGTTCTTAACTTAAAACGATACAAAAGGAAAACTTTCTTGGACCCTTGTTAATTAAAGAATTTTCTATCTGATCGATTTCAGTACCTATACCATTCGTTATCTTCTGAAAAGGCAAGATGATGGATCCTGGAGATTTTGTGAAGGTGACATTCAAACCCATCAAGATCCCAACAGTTGATTAACTCGAGAAGGTATAGATTTAGTTCCTTTGACTTCTTAATTACTTATATTGTATTAATTTTTTCACCATTCTTAGTTTTTAATCTAGTGGAACCCTGTTTTTAGGTAGGCAGTTTCAAATGTATAAAGTTGACTTTTATTTTTGTCAAAAGACTGAGTTATTTGTTATATTGTAGGTGTTATAGTGTGTCACATTGTTTCCACTGAGTTTATGGACTACTCGTTGTTTGGGTTTTTTTTTTTTTTTTGGGTAAAGGGTTACCCCGGTAAAATTTTATATCATCAACCAATAAAAACAAGTGAGGAAAAAATAGTCCCCAATTCTCTAGCATGACATGCCATCCTAGAGTTAACAAGCAACAAAGCACAACCAAAACTAGTTCATACTAAGACACTCGGTCACTAAACTCAAAACAAGTTATAAAATTAGCCGAGATCATCATCAGCAACCACCAGCCCACGAGGCAAACTCCAATCCCGCAAAATCCCTTCAATCTGAGTCGTTCTTTTAAACCTCATGGTATGAAGTTTTAATCGAACAGTAGATAACACCATCTCAATAAGCTGATCCGAGGTTCTCTTTTTATTAGAAAAGAGTCTTCTATTTTGTTCCTGCCACACAAAGTAAGCCGAAGCCCCAACAATAAGTTTTGCAATAATATGTTGAGCCTTCGTAGATGTCGCCACCTGATCCAAGAAAGCAAAGATAGCAGCCCAATTCGCTTGAATATGGCCCATACCCGCTTTAACTTTAACACCATTCCATACTTGAGAAGCATATCCGCACTCAAAGAACAAATGCTCATGAGAGTCCGGACCTAAAACACAAAGCGAGCAACACAATAAGTTAAAGTTAGTGTTACCCGTGGAACACCATTTACTCATAACATCCTGTGTTTTTAGTTTCTTATTCACAAGAAGCCACATGAAGAACGAGTGCCTTGGAATCGACTGCTTGAACCACACCATATTAACCCATGACACCTCGTTTTGATGAATTCGAATATCTTCCCACACCATTGAAACACAATAATCAGCCAGTTTACCTGACCTAGTTTTCCACATCAACCGATCCTGGGTAGACAAGTTTAAAACAATACTTTTCATGTTATTAAGAACCGGAAACCGCTGAACCCAATTAGTCGGCCATCTCCACCCCCCTTGATCCCACACTTCCGCCACAGTCGTAGTTAGAGAAAATCCCGCGTTAGCAATAAACCTCGGAGTTATAAACGATTTTAACGGGCATACGTCATCCCATCTATCAAACCAAGCTGAGGTTCTAGTTCCATCACCTATCTTGGTCCATATGTGTTGTTGAATAAGCGGCCGCATACCTAATAATTTCTTCCATGTAATGTTGATTCAAACCAGGTAATGTTGGACATCATACATCAATTGATAAGTCAAAATGTCAGAATTAGTGAAAGATGACATGTCCGGTCAAAAGTCAAATGAACAAAGTCGATATTGCACTAGTTGATAAGAAAGCTGTAAAATGGCGAAATTGATAAGGAGGTACCCATTTGCAGTATGATAGGTTTGTGTGGTGATGGCATCTCCGGACTCGCGTGTAAAATTAAATTTCATGCAATAAACATCCATGCTCAGAGGATGTCGGTGAGATGAAACTTTCTTGATGGATGATGCTAAACGTACCCTCTTTCCCTTATTTTTACCGAACGTACTGCTCCCTCAAGTTTCACATAATACAATTCAAACATTTTTATCTTCTGTTTTTGTCATTTTGTTATCTTTTATTAATATTAAAATAAAATTTTATTATTATTAAATAATAAGATACCAGAGATATAAAATAACAGAATATATATGCATTAATTTTTACATTATTCAAGAATCAAGAAGGAAAAATCGTGGTGATCTAAGTATTCCCAGTTTATTAATCATTTTACCTTATGCATAGAATATCATATTGATTGTTTCATCTTATGACGAATGTTGGTTGTTTACCGGATACACAAACGATTTCAAGACAGCATACAAAGGAAGACAAAATATAAATGCACTAGAATGACACATTGTAGAATTGCATTGATGACTTTTGAAATGTTTAATAAAATAGAGTGAATTGAAAGTTTTGTCCTTTATATTTATACCAAACCTCAACCTCAGATGGTGTCATTTGTCTTTAAAATTGATGAGATTTGTACTTTGTGTTTAAAAATCATGTACGTTATGTCCTTTGAGCCGAACCGAGTTTAAATTTGATGAGATTGGTACTTTATGTTTAAAAATCAAATCATGCACGTTATGTCTTTTGAGCCTAATCCAGTTAATTTTTTCGGTTAAATAGGATCATGTGCATGTCACATGAGGGTAGATACGTCTTTTCCACCGCCCTCTCCGATTTTCCCCAAATTAAATAACCCAAACCTAGAGAGTGATGTCCTCACATGAGGGTAGATACGTCTTTTCCACCGCCCTCTCCGATTTTCCCCAAATTAAATAACCCAAACCTAGAGAGTGATGTCCTTGTGTCCAATTGAAAACAGGCATGAGCAAGATTCTAAAGAATCCCATGGCATATCCCATCTACAAAGCCTATTATCATCCAAACCCAAGAAAGTTGACCCCGAAGGATCCATTCGCTTTCCTTTGCTATCATTTTTCACATTCCACATTGTAATATCAATCTCGTCTTTTGCAAACTTCCATTCGGTTACAACTTTCCCCGTCTCTATATCAAACTGTTGAATCCCGTGCGTGTGTGGCTTTCCATAGTCATTAGACTCATCAACAACATATTTGTTTCTGCTTTCATTAAAAGAGCCTTTTCTAGGTGTCTAAAGAGGTATGGTCCCAAATCAGTGCACACATGGCACAGGGACCACACCACTTTTTCCATCTTGGCGCCTACATCGGATCCAAAAGCTACCGGAAGAAATCGCAGGTGACAAAGAAGATGCTCCTACAGACATAAAGGACGACATGTGTCACCTATAGTTGGACGCCAACTGGACCTGCAAGATATTTGGAGGACAGACCGACATCCACTGCCAGAAAATGCCCATCTGGACAAATAAGGGCGCGCCACGTCATCCACTACTCTGGCGATAGCAGAGGGGACAAAGAGGATATTCCCCTTGGTCGGACAGCTGGCGCCCACTTGCTAGCTGGCAGGTCTCCTCCTCCTCCTCCATCCTTCGGCTATAAATAAAGGACTCCACCTTCAGGTTTAAGGATTCTGCTCTCTCACTATTTTACTCGGAACACAAACTATTCTCCTTAGAACAATACTTATTCTCACGTTGGAGGGTGGTCACAAGGAGAATCCCCATATACCCCTCCTTGTGGTGAGTCACCGGTGTTCTGTTTTGCAGGATATCAGCTAACGGCGAGTGGAGGAAGAGATTGAACCATTCATACACGAGACAGTCAGCTGGGTAACCTTGTGTTATCCAGTGTTTCATCATTGGCGCCTACCGCATTTTTCACAATCATTTTCATCTCTTTTCTCTTTGAAAACACTCTTCAATGGCTGAACCAAACCCCTCTCTTCACATCGACGGAGAAAACTCTCCGTTTGGACCGGCTATGGACAAGGTTCACGTCCAAGGCCACCAAAGGGACGAGGCCGTTAGAGAGGAGGTAGCAGGAGCCGAAATTCCTGACTTTTTGGAAGTGCTTCCCGGGTGATCAATCAGGTAACTCACGGAGTTCAAAACCCAAGCCATGGTGCAGGCCCCTCAGCACCATCGACACCGGCACAACCGAATATCTCAGCACTACTGGGATTACCAGAAGGAGAGACTCTCACTTCCTGGTATACCAAGCAACAACTAAGCGCACAACAGGCACTGATCCAGACGCAAGCTCTTCCTTCTTCTTTTGTAACACCAGCTTAAAGACAGACGAGTACCCAGACTCCACAGCACACGCACGCGCACGCGCGGACACAGCAACATGAAAGATCATCCACCATAAGGAGGAAAAGCGTGCATGACACGCGCGATACTTACGCCGAAACGGAGAACAATTATGAACAACACACACATCAGTAAAAGAAACCCCCATTGCATAGCCGACTGGGCCCACGCAACATCAACAAAGAATGGGAGTACAACAATGAAGAAGAAGATTCTACTTACAGATAAGAAGAAACTTCTGTCTTCAGCAGGCTACCACCGAATCATGAGGCGTACAGACCCCGCGCGCGCGGGGTACAATCCAGATGCTGAGCATGATTTCCCTTTAAGCTACCGTCCAGAGGGCGTAGCCGAGAAATCTAAATTCATTAAAGAAATTGCTATGGCTCCATTAGAAAAGACAAAGCTGCCACACAACGTGGGAAAATACAATGGCCTCACAGATCCGGATGACCACTTACAAGTCTTTACAAGCGCAGGTGTTGTAGGAGGGTGGTCATTGCCAGTCTGGTGTCACCTATTCGTACAGACTTTTATAGGCGCCGCACGCATGGTTTGATACTCTACTAGCCGGAAGAATCAAGTCTTGGATGGACTTCCAAGAGAAACTCTTATCTCATTTCAGTCAACAGAGAAGGTACACCAGAGATTCAGCAGACATTCTAAATATCTGGCGCAAGGAACACGAAGGTATTGAGGATTTCATTACCAGATATAACAAAGAGTGTTTGGAGATAGGAAACGTTGGAGACGAGATCAGACGCGCGCACTTCATACGCGTCGTCAAATGCGATGATCTGATTCGGAGAGTAAAAGGCAGAGATGGAGGCCCCAAAGACTGGGAAACCTTCATAGAAGCAGTATCGCGCAAACCGATAAACAGTTGACTAGTGACGAAGGCCGTCAACACAGCTATAGCCAGCATGCCAGCGACAAGCGCAACAAGAAAGGACGAGGCCAACCTTGGAAAACATATGGTTATAGAGAAAGAAGCCCACCAGTAGAAGATGCGCGTGCAACCATCAACCAGATAGGCTATCGAAAAGAAGTTAAGAAAGAGAACAGGGAGAAACAATGATGCCTCTCACAAAGACTCCATCCGAAGTTTTGTCCATTGAAAATCACCAATTCAAGGCTCCTCTATAGATGCGCAACAAGAGAGGGCAAGACCCAATCCTCTTTTGCGAGTACCACAAGGATACCAGACATCTAACAGATGACTGTATTAGTCTGAGGCAGGAAATAGAGCGAGCACTGAAGGGTGGTAAACTTACTCACTTGGTCAAAGGCGGCAAACGAGACACGCGACAAATCCAGAGACGAGAGGAAGGTCCTGACAACAAGAAACTCCGAAAACTAGAAACCCACATGGTACAAGGAGGTCCAAGAAGGCCAAAGAAGAATTACAACAAGCGCGTGCAGGATGACTCTTGGTGCGAAAGGCAAGTCGTTTTTCCAGTGGTTAGAGGAGGACCAAGAGAAAGAAGACCCATTGTAATCTCAGGTGTGTTCGATCACTATCAAATAGATTACATCTTCATTGACCCAGGGAGCACAACGAATATCATTTATGAACAGTGCTTCAATTAGCTAGACCAAGAAGACAAGGCGCGCTTGGAGCCAGTTGATTATCCACTCACTGGTTTCTTTAATGAGGTCATCTTTCCTCTCGGCCATATATCTTTTCCGGTGCTGCTTTCAGATAGGAGAAATTCTAGAACAGAGTAAGTTATATTCATGGTCCTACCGGCAAACTCAAGATACGACATTCTTTTGGGAAGGGAATCCCAGGGTGATTTCAGTATGATCTGCTATGGACCACATTCAGCAGTGGGATTCCCAACTGAGACCGGGGTTGCTATCATTTATGCAAGCAAGGAGGTGCTCATGAATGATGATGCACGGCCATCAAAAACAAGAAAGCCAACCCCACGCGCGGAGGCAGAGAAGTGGATCCTGAACAGGAAATACATAGAGCAGACAATCGCCTTAGGTGCATCAATTTTCAAAGCCACTCGCACATCCCTCAAACAACTGTTATTCAAGAACATGGCGTCTTTTCCTGGACACCAACCGACATGGTGGGCGTTCCACGGCATGTTGCAGAACACAAATTAAACGTTTCTGAAAACGCCAAACTAGTTGTGCAGACCAAGCGCAACCTGGGGCCAGAAAAAGCATGAAGCTATGAAACAACAAGTTACAAAGCTGCTCAACGCAGGGATCATCAGAGAAGTGCGTTACCAGACATGGGTTTCCAGCCCAGTGATGGTACCAAAGAGGAATTGTAACACCTGTGTCATTTCAGCCATCAAACAAATACCAAACCAATGAAATATTGTATTTCATACTTTGGACTTGTATAAATATGTGTATCTTTTGCACATATCAACTCTTGTTCGATTTCAAACTCTAAATCGCTTTCTGGAAGGTTATACGCGCACTAATGCGTAAATATAACCAGTTTAATGCAACAAACACTCCGGAATAGTGAAATAGGCTTAACATACCTTAAATAAACTTTACATAACTTAGATATAAGTTTTGGAAGGTTTGGTGTGGTGAAATCAAAGTTTAATCGCTTACAGGGACTAAAGTTGACAAACTGCGAAAGTATGCCAATTTAAACTGTAACAGTCATTCCGGAAGATGGCCATAAGTTAAACATACCATAAATATCCTTTACATAGCTTAGAAATAGGCTTTGAGGGGTTCGGTGTACTAAAATAAACTTTTGGGGTTATTCAGGGACTAAAAGTGTCAAAAAGTGCACAAGTTTGCATTTTCGCGCATATCTTACGTTCTGAATACATCCGAACATCCAAAAATTTATGTAAGCATGACTATATTATATTTTAGTGTTCGCCATAAGAAAAATCCATTCGTCGCGTCATTTAGATCGTTTTTCGCGCTTATGCGCATTCCGTCGTAATTAAGCGAACATCGCGATCGTACGGCCAAACGAACCGACATCCGACATATTTTTGAGCATGTTTTGAGTTCCCTATACTTTAACTTCATTTTAGAGCCTTGAAATGAGGTTAACGGGGTTCAAACGCATCGAAAATCGCTTAAACGGGCTGCAGGGACCATTTCTGCCATTTTTGAAACAATTCTGAATCATGGAGGCAGTAGCGTAGCGCGAGCCCTAAGGGCCTACCAGTAGCGCTACGCTACTGCATGATCAGATCAGAAACTTAATTAACAGCTGTTAAACAGCTGTTTTGCACCCCCAATCCCAATTCCAAGTGTCAATACCTTATGGTGAGTGGCAAATTGAGGTACCACAAGTTGCCAACAAGTGTACGCCTTGGATTCGATCACGTTCCGGACGTCCCAGGGAAAGGGGATGAAAGGAATGACTGAATTCGTTGACATTAAGACAGATAGACCTTTAATTTGTTTAAAGGGTTTATCACCACAGTCGCCAGGCTTGGATGTATGCATTTTTACAATACCACATAAATGTTCATATTAAATATTTGCATGCACTTACACAAAACATAGCTTTGATTTAAACCAAGTTTTACTTCAATACTTTGTTTTTGTGCATATGGTTTAGTTGAGACCTTTCACTTGCCATACATGACATTTTGACATAGACATTTGACATAGACATTTCGGCATAGACATTTTAACATGATTGACATTTGATCATGCATTTACACAAAACATAGCTTTGATTTAAACCAAGTTTTACTTCAATACTTTGTTTTTGTGCATATGGTTTAGTTGAGACCTTTCACTTGCCATACATGACATTTTGACATAGACATTTGACTTGGATATTTGACATAGACATTTGACATGGATATTTGACATAGACATTTGACATGGATATTTGACATAGACATTTTGACATAGACATTTGACTTGGATATTTGACATAGACATTTGACATGGATATTTGACATAGACATTTGACATGGATATTTGACATAGACATTTTGACATGATTTACATCTTGACATGAACATTTTACATTGTTTGGTTTGGTTTGATTAAGTGATTAAGTAACGATGCGTGTGTAATATGATACAAGCATGGTGGATACGCCGCTGGTACTTCCTATATATAAGTGTTTGTATGGTATTACATGTCGTAACGTTATTTGAATCATTTCAGTTTGAGACATAGAACATTTCATACAAATAACATACTTTTCACAAGACATTGATTTATAAACAACTTATCTTATGCAAACACATTTTTCTTGGTTATTCATTTAACCTTACATTTATTTATACTTATCATCTGATCTTATCGTTTTTCAAATGATTTAAAAGACAAAGCAAATAACAAGGTTCATGACTAAACATTTTCTCAAACATAAGTCATGAAATCTTATTTTCACAAAACCTATGTATCTCACAGGCATTTTTATGCTGACGTACCTATTTTCACATGTGTTTTTCAGGAGCTGTTGCATAAGATGTTCAAGATACACATAGACAGACTTGGGCTTTAGTGACAATAAAAGATGCAAGACTAGTTAATTATGTTGTATTTCCTTGTTTGTTAAGACATTATAACACTTTTAATGAATAAAACGAAACTTCAATTGCCATGGATTTGAAACATTAATTCTGTTACAACACTCCCCGATGTTTCCGCCACGTTTGGTATGTTCTACGTGGTCGGGGTGTGACAGAAAAGATGGTATCAGAGCCAATGGTTATAGGGAATTAGGTTATTAGTAATGCTTTGACCTAGTCTATAACCTTTCTAGGACCCTAACGCGAGTTTACTTGCGTTTAGTCATAAAACAATATCGTCACCTATCCTTAGGTGACGACCACAACAAGAACATAAATTTCAAAACCGCTTTGAAAACTAATCATCTGTTCTAGGATGATTGATTACTAGGTTTTGAACCCTCTATTGTAAGGTTTTGAACTCTCTATTATATGGTTTTGAACCCCTTTGAGTTTTCAAAATCTCGTCAAGGTTTTGGGTTTTAAATAATGTGAACACGTGCAAACTGGAAGGGTGAATGCCTGTATTCTGGGTTTTCTGGCTAGGCAAGCACTTCGTATACATCTCATCAGACGCGAGACCAGTTGTGCTTACCTGGGAATTCTTGGGATGAGTGTTCACTTATAGGCGAGCATGTCTTCGCGATACATTATTTTTGACCTATTTATTTTGATTTGTCACCATCTCATTTGTTTGCCTTAGGTAACAAACAAATGATCACAATTTTCATTCGTTACCATTCTGTATTGATTATCCAATAACCTTTCACTCGTTTCTTCCTCTGTCTTTCATTTTCTTCTAGAATGTCTATTCCTCTTGGCACTGGTCAAATGCCCGAGCGAACAGCCAATTTGTCCAGCAAATTGGCGAAGTGATTCAGAGGACTGTGGATTTAAGTATTGCCATGGCTCGTCTTAACAATGAAGCCTCTCGTCTCGACAATGAAGCCACTCAAGAGCCACCAAAGGAAACAGAAGTCAAGCCAGCACCAAAATCAAGGAAACGTAAGGCTTCAAGGAAACCCGCAGCGGTTACACCTGATCAAGCGGGACCTAGCCATGTGGCAAGGCCACCAGCTAGGAAGCCATACAACGGAACTGCACCCTTGTGCAACCAATGTAGCCTTCATCATCAGGCTAGTGTGAAGTGCCGCAAATGCCAAACTTGTGGACTTATAGGTCATACGGCAAGGGTTTGTCCAACTGCGGCAGTAGCAAATCAAGCAGGACCCATCCGGGTGGCAACACCACCTGCAAAGAAAGCATATGCCGGTACTGCACCTCATTGTGCACGCTGCAACGGTCATCACGCGTTACAACAAGTTTGCTGGCAATGCACGACGTGTGGTAAACTTGGGCACTTGGCCAAAGTTTGTCGTTTGGGACAAAATCAGGCTGCTCAGGTTCAAGCTCCGGTTCAAGGGAATGCTGCGAAATTCCCACTGGGTTCATGTTTCAACTGCGGAGAGATGGGTCACTTCCGCCACAACTGCCCAAAGCTTGCTAATGCAAATCCAACCCTTGGATGAGCATTCGGCTGAACAAAGGATGTTGCTGTCTTATGCCTTTGTTTCTTTTGTTCCCGTGTATTGTGAAACAATATGTCTTGTTCATAAATAAAAGTTGTTGTTCACAATTCTGCTATACAAAGTATCATTACATGTGTTTATGGCTTTTCCTTATAATACCTGCACTAAGGAACTATGTTCCTCACGAACTACTCTTGTGATTCTCTCTTTCAAGTGATCGCTCATAATTTCCTCGAAAGTTCTAAATACTCGTTTCATTCTAAGAAACGAAGTACAGGAAATAAAGTGAAATTATGAGTAATCGTGCTTTTTGCACATCTGTACTTTTGAATCCTTGGTTGGATAACTAAGGATATTTTCAAATCTCATACCCATTACGTTTTGATTTTTCAACATACACAGTACAAGTATTTCAACACAATCTTCATGATCTCAAAACATTTCATATATTTTGAAAACAATTTTTCTAGATACATTGTCTATGTTATTTCAAAAACATTGGCCATGTTATCAAAACCAACCTTTCTAATTTCAAAATATTTCATATAGTCTGAAGACAATATTAACACAATACATTTTCTGATCAAGTGCAAGATTTCAAGACATCTTCAACTTCTAAAATCCATATGGGATCTTTTTATCTTCACATTTAGATCCTTGTGGATAATCATCATTCAAATCAGAGTCCTTAATTGGATTCCTTATGTACCTTAATTCGAACACTTCGGTTCCTAATAATCGAAATCGAATTTTCTTTTTGAATCTTTCTATCTCTATAGTTGGATTCTTGATAACGTTTAAAGAACCAAATGAAATCCACGGAATGGATTTCTAGTGTGCTTTAAATGCATGTACGCAATTTACAAGGCAAGTTAACAAACAATTTTGTGGTTATGTGACTATGTGTTTATGCATCTTATGTTTTCTTTTATGCATTTTTTTTGTGTTTTTATACTCTGGATAATTCGTTATCCAAATCCTCGTAGAATTTTTCATATCTTCATATGAGGGATTCGTAGTAGGATATTCAAAAAGGTACTACTTTAAATCCTTAATGGGCTTCTATGTAATAGTTAAGACCCTTGGATTGATATAGTACTACTCCATGATTCATAAGGGACCCTTTAGTGGTCTAGTCAAAAAGATTGATTCACAATTTGGTTAAAGAATGACATCTAGTGATGTAACTAAACAGACTCCTGGATAGTCTATTTAAATCATTTATTGATTTAGTCTAAAGGACTCTATGGCAGTCTAGTTACACTCATCACATGATTGTTCATTTGGTTTTACACTACACATTATAAAATAGACTGTGCGGACTGTACAAGGAACTACGTAATTATGGAGGCCTACATAATTATGGAATTCAATGCACAGAAACCCAGTAAGATTTATTATGTGTAAGAACCGATAGCGACAACAATAACAAAATGATAACGATGTAATGGAGGCATGGTGGACGCACCAATGACGCTTCATATACTTGTATATATAAGTGTCCCTCTTACATTGCAAACATAATGTTATTAAGGTTACTAGAAGTTCAAGAACCCTAACCAATGTTATTTGATCTTTTCAACTTCATGTTTTAGACTCTCACAAGTTTCCTCTAAATAAATTTCGGGACGAAATTTCCTAAAGTAGGGGAGACTGTAACACCTGTGTCATTTCAGCCATCAAACAAATACCAAACCAATGAAATATTGTATTTCATACTTTGGACTTGTATAAATATGTGTATCTTTTGCACATATCAACTCTTGTTCGATTTCAAACTCTAAATCGCTTTCTGGAAGGTTATACGCGCACTAATGCGTAAATATAACCAGTTTAATGCAACAAACACTCCGGAATAGTGAAATAGGCTTAACATACCTTAAATAAACTTTACATAACTTAGATATAAGTTTTGGAAGGTTTGGTGTGGTGAAATCAAAGTTTAATCGCTTACAGGGACTAAAGTTGACAAACTGCGAAAGTATGCCAATTTAAACTGTAACAGTCATTCCGGAAGATGGCCATAAGTTAAACATACCATAAATATCCTTTACATAGCTTAGAAATAGGCTTTGAGGGGTTCGGTGTACTAAAATAAACTTTTGGGGTTATTCAGGGACTAAAAGTGTCAAAAAGTGCACAAGTTTGCATTTTCGCGCATATCTTACGTTCTGAATACATCCGGACATCCAAAAATTTATGTAAGCATGACTATATTATATTTTAGTGTTCGCCATAAGAAAAATCCATTCGTCGCGTCATTTAGATCGTTTTTCGCGCTTATGCGCATTCCGTCGTAATTAAGCGAACATCGCGATCGTACGGCCAAACGAACCGACATCCGACATATTTTTGAGCATGTTTTGAGTTCCCTATACTTTAACTTCATTTTAGAGCCTTGAAATGAGGTTAACGGGGTTCAAACGCATCGAAAATCGCTTAAACGGGCTGCAGGGACCATTTCTGCCATTTTCGAAACAATTCTGAATCATGGAGGCAGTAGCGTAGCGCGAGCCCTAAGGGCCTACCAGTAGCGCTACGCTACTGCATGATCAGATCAGAAACTTAATTAACAGCTGTTAAACAGCTGTTTTGCACCCCCAATCCCAATTCCAAGTGTCAATACCTTATGGTGAGTGGCAAATTGAGGTACCACAAGTTGCCAACAAGTGTACGCCTTGGATTCGATCACGTACTACGAGAAACGATCCTAACGGTGGTGCATATCCTATAAATACCCACCATAATCACTTGCAAAACCCACTAAATTCTGAGTTTGTTCTCTAAGTTGGGGTGTTTTATCACTTCATACCTGAGAATACTCGGAAGTTCAATCTAGCGGGGACCCTTCGTAAGTTTTCCTTCGTTCTTTTATTGCTTTTCGTGTCCGAAAGTCAAACTTTGTTTGACTTTCTGCATTGACCAGTTTATGGTCGATGCGAAGTTCGTTTGAACTTCATAACGTGAGCGTAATCACGATGGTCATAGTCCCTAGTGACTATACCTACTGATTACCACGTTATCTAGGCTCAGTGACGAGCCGTAGTTTCGGCCAGAATACGTATTCTTGCGTATTTTGTAACCAAACTACTTATAGGTATCAAAACCGGTTGTTTTGATACCAAACTTGTTTTCTAACTTAGTTAAGCATGTTTCGACATGCTTAGCTCGTCACTTTTAGTTTAGTGCTTATTTAGGGTCGTAAGGTAAGCGATCTAAACAATCGCTTATACTTTCAAACCCGACCCAGTTTGGTCGATCATTAGGATCCGACCAAATACATTAGGTGACCCTAGTATAGGGCATAACCTTCCGAGGTTATACCCTATGGTCACATCGTTTAAGTAGTTGTATGATAGGTAGTTTATATGCCTTAGGTAAATTACCAGAATACCCTTTTCATACATAATTGGTAATTTAGCATATGTAACCTAAACTTTTGTCACGTAACTGATTATGTAACATGTTTAGGCATATAATACTTGTCATAGGACTAGTTAGGCGGTCCAAACGCGTTTCACGCGCACGACGCGTTAAAGTAGCATAAGCTTCCTAAACGGGTCGTAATGGGTCGTAAACAATTATGTTAAGTTTCATTTAGTATGTAGGCTTTGTTAAACCAAATGACACGAGTCTCTACACTCGTTTGGTTTACGAAACCTCATTCTATCCAATCTTCCGATTTAGGTCCGGTTTATTAACATAGTTACCTATATTAGGTGCCGTTTGATTCCGAGATCTATAGCATTACTTGGTGGTTATCTTTTGACAACTGAGCAATCTCAAGTGAGTACATAGACCCCTCTTTTACTGTTTTCCAAACGTTTTGGGGTGAAACACATGTGCCTACTTGTTACTTTCATGTTTTCCTGTTTTCACATCATATACTTGCTATGTTTATTAGTACATTTATAGTACATGATTTCATTACAATTTATGCTATGTATGCCCATTGAGTGCGTACTTAGTACATCGTTTTACATTACACTTTATGCTAGGTGTGCCCATTGTGTGCATTACTTAGTACATCGTTTTACATTACATTTTATGCTAAGTATGTTCATTGTTGCATACTTAGTACATTTTCATCACATGCTTTCATTTTGGTATGACATTTGGTTTGTTTAACATGGAACGATACATTCATTAACATTTGCTACGCCGTTCGTTAGTAGGTAGTGGTACCATAGGAATTGACAACTCCCGTTCCGGACGTCCCAGGGAAAGGGGATGAAAGGAATGACCGAATTCGTTGACATTAAGACAGATAGACCTTTAATTTGTTTAAAGGGTTTATCACCACAGTCGCCAGGCTTGGATGTATGCATTTTTACAATACCACATAAATGTTCATATTAAATATTTGCATGCACTTACACAAAACATAGCTTTGATTTAAACCAAGTTTTACTTCAATACTTTGTTTTTGTGCATATGGTTTAGTTGAGACCTTTCACTTGCCATACATGACATTTTGACATAGACATTTGACATAGACATTTCGGCATAGACATTTTAACATGATTGACATTTGATCATGCATTTACACAAAACATAGCTTTGATTTAAACCAAGTTTTACTTCAATACTTTGTTTTTGTGCATATGGTTTAGTTGAGACCTTTCACTTGCCATACATGACATTTTGACATAGACATTTGACTTGGATATTTGACATAGACATTTGACATGGATATTTGACATAGACATTTGACATGGATATTTGACATAGACATTTTGACATAGACATTTGACTTGGATATTTGACATAGACATTTGACATGGATATTTGACATAGACATTTGACATGGATATTTGACATAGACATTTTGACATGATTTACATCTTGACATGAACATTTTACATTGTTTGGTTTGGTTTGATTAAGTGATTAAGTAACGATGCGTGTGTAATATGATACAAGCATGGTGGATACGCCGCTGGTACTTCCTATATATAAGTGTTTGTATGGTATTACATGTCGTAACGTTATTTGAATCATTTCAGTTTGAGACATAGAACATTTCATACAAATAACATACTTTTCACAAGACATTGATTTATAAACAACTTATCTTATGCAAACACATTTTTCTTGGTTATTCATTTAACCTTACATTTATTTATACTTATCATCTGATCTTATCGTTTTTCAAATGATTTAAAAGACAAAGCAAATAACAAGGTTCATGACTAAACATTTTCTCAAACATAAGTCATGAAATCTTATTTTCACAAAACCTATGTATCTCACAGGCATTTTTATGCTGACGTACCTATTTTCACATGTGTTTTTCAGGAGCTGTTGCATAAGATGTTCAAGATACACATAGACAGACTTGGGCTTTAGTGACAATAAAAGATGCAAGACTAGTTAATTATGTTGTATTTCCTTGTTTGTTAAGACATTATAACACTTTTAATGAATAAAACGAAACTTCAATTGCCATGGATTTGAAACATTAATTCTGTTACAACACTCCCCGATGTTTCCGCCACGTTTGGTATGTTCTACGTGGTCGGGGTGTGACAGAAAAGATGGTATCAGAGCCAATGGTTATAGGGAATTAGGTTATTAGTAATGCTTTGACCTAGTCTATAACCTTTCTAGGACCCTAACGCGAGTTTACTTGCGTTTAGTCATAAAACAATATCGTCACCTATCCTTAGGTGACGACCACAACAAGAACATAAATTTCAAAACCGCTTTGAAAACTAATCATCTGTTCTAGGATGATTGATTACTAGGTTTTGAACCCTCTATTGTAAGGTTTTGAACTCTCTATTATATGGTTTTGAACCCCTTTGAGTTTTCAAAATCTCGTCAAGGTTTTGGGTTTTAAATAATGTGAACACGTGCAAACTGGAAGGGTGAATGCCTGTATTCTGGGTTTTCTGGCTAGGCAAGCACTTCGTATACATCTCATCAGACGCGAGACCAGTTGTGCTTACCTGGGAATTCTTGGGATGAGTGTTCACTTATAGGCGAGCATGTCTTCGCGATACATTATTTTTGACCTATTTATTTTGATTTGTCACCATCTCATTTGTTTGCCTTAGGTAACAAACAAATGATCACAATTTTCATTCGTTACCATTCTGTATTGATTATCCAATAACCTTTCACTCGTTTCTTCCTCTGTCTTTCATTTTCTTCTAGAATGTCTATTCCTCTTGGCACTGGTCAAATGCCCGAGCGAACAGCCAAATTTGTCCAGCAAATTGGCGAAGTGATTCAGAGGACTGTGGATTTAAGTATTGCCATGGCTCGTCTTAACAATGAAGCCTCTCGTCTCGACAATGAAGCCACTCAAGAGCCACCAAAGGAAACAGAAGTCAAGCCAGCACCAAAATCAAGGAAACGTAAGGCTTCAAGGAAACCCGCAGCGGTTACACCTGATCAAGCGGGACCTAGCCATGTGGCAAGGCCACCAGCTAGGAAGCCATACAACGGAACTGCACCCTTGTGCAACCAATGTAGCCTTCATCATCAGGCTAGTGTGAAGTGCCGCAAATGCCAAACTTGTGGACTTATAGGTCATACGGCAAGGGTTTGTCCAACTGCGGCAGTAGCAAATCAAGCAGGACCCATCCGGGTGGCAACACCACCTGCAAAGAAAGCATATGCCGGTACTGCACCTCATTGTGCACGCTGCAACGGTCATCACGCGTTACAACAAGTTTGCTGGCAATGCACGACGTGTGGTAAACTTGGGCACTTGGCCAAAGTTTGTCGTTTGGGACAAAATCAGGCTGCTCAGGTTCAAGCTCCGGTTCAAGGGAATGCTGCGAAATTCCCACTGGGTTCATGTTTCAACTGCGGAGAGATGGGTCACTTCCGCCACAACTGCCCAAAGCTTGCTAATGCAAATCCAACCCTTGGATGAGCATTCGGCTGAACAAAGGATGTTGCTGTCTTATGCCTTTGTTTCTTTTGTTCCCGTGTATTGTGAAACAATATGTCTTGTTCATAAATAAAAGTTGTTGTTCACAATTCTGCTATACAAAGTATCATTACATGTGTTTATGGCTTTTCCTTATAATACCTGCACTAAGGAACTATGTTCCTCACGAACTACTCTTGTGATTCTCTCTTTCAAGTGATCGCTCATAATTTCCTCGAAAGTTCTAAATACTCGTTTCATTCTAAGAAACGAAGTACAGGAAATAAAGTGAAATTATGAGTAATCGTGCTTTTTGCACATCTGTACTTTTGAATCCTTGGTTGGATAACTAAGGATATTTTCAAATCTCATACCCATTACGTTTTGATTTTTCAACATACACAGTACAAGTATTTCAACACAATCTTCATGATCTCAAAACATTTCATATATTTTGAAAACAATTTTTCTAGATACATTGTCTATGTTATTTCAAAAACATTGGCCATGTTATCAAAACCAACCTTTCTAATTTCAAAATATTTCAAATAGTCTGAAGACAATATTAACACAATACATTTTCTGATCAAGTGCAAGATTTCAAAACATCTTCAACTTCTAAAATCCATATGGGATCTTTTTATCTTCACATTTAGATCCTTGTGGATAATCATCATTCAAATCAGAGTCCTTAATTGGATTCCTTATGTACCTTAATTCGAACACTTCGGTTCCTAATAATCGAAATCGAATTTTCTTTTTGAATCTTTCTATCTCTATAGTTGGATTCTTGATAACGTTTAAAGAACCAAATGAAATCCACGGAATGGATTTCTAGTGTGCTTTAAATGCATGTACGCAATTTACAAGGCAAGTTAACAAACAATTTTGTGGTTATGTGACTATGTGTTTATGCATCTTATGTTTTCTTTTATGCATTTTTTTTTTGTGTTTTTATACTCTGGATAATTCGTTATCCAAATCCTCGTAGAATTTTTCATATCTTCATATGAGGGATTCGTAGTAGGATATTCAAAAAGGTACTACTTTAAATCCTTAATGGGCTTCTATGTAATAGTTAAGACCCTTGGATTGATATAGTACTACTCCATGATTCATAAGGGACCCTTTAGTGGTCTAGTCAAAAAGATTGATTCACAATTTGGTTAAAGAATGACATCTAGTGATGTAACTAAACAGACTCCTGGATAGTCTATTTAAATCATTTATTGATTTAGTCTAAAGGACTCTATGGCAGTCTAGTTACACTCATCACAGGATTGTTCATTTGGTTTTACACTACACATTATAAAATAGACTGTGCGGACTGTACAAGGAACTACGTAATTATGGAGGCCTACATAATTATGGAATTCAATGCACAGAAACCCAGTAAGATTTATTATGTGTAAGAACCGATAGCGACAACAATAACAAAATGATAACGATGTAATGGAGGCATGGTGGACGCACCAATGACGCTTCATATACTTGTATATATAAGTGCCCCTCTTACATTGCAAACATAATGTTATTAAGGTTACTAGAAGTTCAAGAACCCTAACCAATGTTATTTGATCTTTTCAACTTCATGTTTTAGACTCTCACAAGTTTCCTCTAAATAAATTTCGGGACGAAATTTCCTAAAGTAGGGGAGACTGTAACACCTGTGTCATTTCAGCCATCAAACAAATACCAAACCAATGAAATATTGTATTTCATACTTTGGACTTGTATAAATATGTGTATCTTTTGCACATATCAACTCTTGTTCGATTTCAAACTCTAAATCGCTTTCTGGAAGGTTATACGCGCACTAATGCGTAAATATAACCAGTTTAATGCAACAAACACTCCGGAATAGTGAAATAGGCTTAACATACCTTAAATAAACTTTACATAACTTAGATATAAGTTTTGGAAGGTTTGGTGTGGTGAAATCAAAGTTTAATCGCTTACAGGGACTAAAGTTGACAAACTGCGAAAGTATGCCAATTTAAACTGTAACAGTCATTCCGGAAGATGGCCATAAGTTAAACATACCATAAATATCCTTTACATAGCTTAGAAATAGGCTTTGAGGGGTTCGGTGTACTAAAATAAACTTTTGGGGTTATTCAGGGACTAAAAGTGTCAAAAAGTGCACAAGTTTGCATTTTCGCACATATCTTACGTTCTGAATACATCCGGACATCCAAAAATTTATGTAAGCATGACTATATTATATTTTAGTGTTCGCCATAAGAAAAATCCATTCGTCGCGTCATTTAGATCGTTTTTCGCGCTTATGCGCATTCCGTCGTAATTAAGCGAACATCGCGATCGTACGGCCAAACGAACCGACATCCGACATATTTTTGAGCATGTTTTGAGTTCCCTATACTTTAACTTCATTTTAGAGCCTTGAAATGAGGTTAACGGGGTTCAAACGCATCGAAAATCGCTTAAACGGGCTGCAGGGACCATTTCTGCCATTTTCGAAACAATTCTGAATCATGGAGGCAGTAGCGTAGCGCGAGCCCTAAGGGCCTACCAGTAGCGCTACGCTACTGCATGATCAGATCAGAAACTTAATTAACAGCTGTTAAACAGCTGTTTTGCACCCCCAATCCCAATTCCAAGTGTCAATACCTTATGGTGAGTGGCAAATTGAGGTACCACAAGTTGCCAACAAGTGTACGCCTTGGATTCGATCACGTACTACGAGAAACGATCCTAACGGTGGTGCATATCCTATAAATACCCACCATAATCACTTGCAAAACCCACTAAATTCTGAGTTTGTTCTCTAAGTTGGGGTGTTTTATCACTTCATACCTGAGAATACTCGGAAGTTCAATCTAGCGGGGACCCTTCGTAAGTTTTCCTTCGTTCTTTTATTGCTTTTCGTGTCCGAAAGTCAAACTTTGTTTGACTTTCTGCATTGACCAGTTTATGGTCGATGCGAAGTTCGTTTGAACTTCATAACGTGAGCGTAATCACGATGGTCATAGTCCCTAGTGACTATACCTACTGATTACCACGTTATCTAGGCTCAGTGACGAGCCGTAGTTTCGGCCAGAATACGTATTCTTGCGTATTTTGTAACCAAACTACTTATAGGTATCAAAACCGGTTGTTTTGATACCAAACTTGTTTTCTAACTTAGTTAAGCATGTTTCGACATGCTTAGCTCGTCACTTTTAGTTTAGTGCTTATTTAGGGTCGTAAGGTAAGCGATCTAAACAATCGCTTATACTTTCAAACCCGACCCAGTTTGGTCGATCATTAGGATCCGACCAAATACATTAGGTGACCCTAGTATAGGGCATAACCTTCCGAGGTTATACCCTATGGTCACATCGTTTAAGTAGTTGTATGATAGGTAGTTTATATGCCTTAGGTAAATTACCAGAATACCCTTTTCATACATAATTGGTAATTTAGCATATGTAACCTAAACTTTTGTCACGTAACTGATTATGTAACATGTTTAGGCATATAATACTTGTCATAGGACTAGTTAGGCGGTCCAAACGCGTTTCACGCGCACGACGCGTTAAAGTAGCATAAGCTTCCTAAACGGGTCGTAATGGGTCGTAAACAATTATGTTAAGTTTCATTTAGTATGTAGGCTTTGTTAAACCAAATGACACGAGTCTCTACACTCGTTTGGTTTACGAAACCTCATTCTATCCAATCTTCCGATTTAGGTCCGGTTTATTAACATAGTTACCTATATTAGGTGCCGTTTGATTCCGAGATCTATAGCATTACTTGGTGGTTATCTTTTGACAACTGAGCAATCTCAAGTGAGTACATAGACCCCTCTTTTACTGTTTTCCAAACGTTTTGGGGTGAAACACATGTGCCTACTTGTTACTTTCATGTTTTCCTGTTTTCACATCATATACTTGCTATGTTTATTAGTACATTTATAGTACATGATTTCATTACAATTTATGCTATGTATGCCCATTGAGTGCGTACTTAGTACATCGTTTTACATTACACTTTATGCTAGGTGTGCCCATTGTGTGCATTACTTAGTACATCGTTTTACATTACATTTTATGCTAAGTATGTTCATTGTTGCATACTTAGTACATTTTCATCACATGCTTTCATTTTGGTATGACATTTGGTTTGTTTAACATGGAACGATACATTCATTAACATTTGCTACGCCGTTCGTTAGTAGGTAGTGGTACCATAGGAATTGACAACTCCCGTTCCGGACGTCCCAGGGAAAGGGGATGAAAGGAATGACCGAATTCGTTGACATTAAGACAGATAGACCTTTAATTTGTTTAAAGGGTTTATCACCACAGTCGCCAGGCTTGGATGTATGCATTTTTACAATACCACATAAATGTTCATATTAAATATTTGCATGCACTTACACAAAACATAGCTTTGATTTAAACCAAGTTTTACTTCAATACTTTGTTTTTGTGCATATGGTTTAGTTGAGACCTTTCACTTGCCATACATGACATTTTGACATAGACATTTGACATAGACATTTCGGCATAGACATTTTAACATGATTGACATTTGATCATGCATTTACACAAAACATAGCTTTGATTTAAACCAAGTTTTACTTCAATACTTTGTTTTTGTGCATATGGTTTAGTTGAGACCTTTCACTTGCCATACATGACATTTTGACATAGACATTTGACTTGGATATTTGACATAGACATTTGACATGGATATTTGACATAGACATTTGACATGGATATTTGACATAGACATTTTGACATAGACATTTGACTTGGATATTTGACATAGACATTTGACATGGATATTTGACATAGACATTTGACATGGATATTTGACATAGACATTTTGACATGATTTACATCTTGACATGAACATTTTACATTGTTTGGTTTGGTTTGATTAAGTGATTAAGTAACGATGCGTGTGTAATATGATACAAGCATGGTGGATACGCCGCTGGTACTTCCTATATATAAGTGTTTGTATGGTATTACATGTCGTAACGTTATTTGAATCATTTCAGTTTGAGACATAGAACATTTCATACAAATAACATACTTTTCACAAGACATTGATTTATAAACAACTTATCTTATGCAAACACATTTTTCTTGGTTATTCATTTAACCTTACATTTATTTATACTTATCATCTGATCTTATCGTTTTTCAAATGATTTAAAAGACAAAGCAAATAACAAGGTTCATGACTAAACATTTTCTCAAACATAAGTCATGAAATCTTATTTTCACAAAACCTATGTATCTCACAGGCATTTTTATGCTGACGTACCTATTTTCACATGTGTTTTTCAGGAGCTGTTGCATAAGATGTTCAAGATACACATAGACAGACTTGGGCTTTAGTGACAATAAAAGATGCAAGACTAGTTAATTATGTTGTATTTCCTTGTTTGTTAAGACATTATAACACTTTTAATGAATAAAACGAAACTTCAATTGCCATGGATTTGAAACATTAATTCTGTTACAACACTCCCCGATGTTTCCGCCACGTTTGGTATGTTCTACGTGGTCGGGGTGTGACAGGAATGGTGGATGGAGAATGTGCATGGACTACAAAGATCTCAACAAGGCATGTCCAAGGGATTGTTATTCCCTACCGGATTTCGATAAGAAGATTGATTCTTTAGCGTCCTTTCGATGGAAGTGTTTTCTGGATTGTTACAAGGGGTACCACCAGGTCCAGATGGCAATTCAAGATGAAGACAAGACGGCGTTCCGCACGCCAATGGGTTTATACTGTTATACAAAAATGACTTTTGGTCTGCGAAATGCAGGAGCCACATACCAAAGGCTGATGAATGAGACGTTCGGTGACGACATCGGCAAACACATCGAAGTGTACATGAATGATCTGGTCATCATGAGCAAAGAAGAAGGCATGATCTACAAAACATTCAGAAGACTTTTGATACACTTTGAGGCGTGAACATCAAGTTGAACCCAGCCAAATGCTCCTTCGGGATGGAAGAAGGAAAATTTATGGGCTTCATAGTTACAAAAGATGGGTTCAAAGTCAATCCTTAAAAAGTGCAATCAATCGAGCGAATGCCTTCCCCATCAACAGTGAAGGAGATGCAAGTCCTAGCAGGACGTTTAGCCGCGCTAAACCGTTTCCTCACTAATCATGCAGCAAAATCTTTCTCATTCATCAAGACTCTCAGAAATTGTGTGAAGAAAAACAAATTTTTGTGTACCCCGGAAGCGGAGGTCGCGTTTATAGAAATGAAAGAATGTTTAATACCCCTACCAACTCTGACGACCCCAATGAAAGACGAACCATTGGTTATGTATTTGCCAGCTTCAGAAAAGGCGATAGGAGTTGTCCTATTAGTGGACCAGCAGGGTGTACAAACACCGGTATACTACGTCAGCCATACCTTGAACGACCCTGAAACGAGGTATTCTATGATGGAAAAACTAGTCTTGGCTCTTATCTACGCGTCAAGAAGGCTACGTAGATATTTCGGAGGACATGTCATCCATGTCCTGACAAACTACAACATCGGAAACATCTTAGCTCAACCTGAAATTTCTATAAGACTCGCAAAATGGGCCATCGAGCTAGGTGGAACGTAGTTTTCAGGCCTCGACCGACGATTAAAGGACATGTTTTTTTTGAACGGCCTGCAAATCAGTATTATAAATCAAAACAACCGAAACCAACCGATTAAAGGACAAGTATTGGCAGATTTTCTAACAGAAGTACTGGATGATAAACATCGTGAGTGCAAGGCGATGGAAAAAGCCGAGAAACAGTCTTCAGAGGAACCGTGGTTGCTGTACACGGACGGCGAATCCAATGAAGACGGTGCAGGGGCAGGCTTAAGATTAGTAAGCCCAGATAAGCATGAATTCACATATGCCATCCGCCTAGAGTTCAAGAGCACGAACAACGAAATCGCGGTCTACTTGGTTGTGTGTAAAATTTGATTTCATTAAGAGTTCGGATGAAATATGCCTAAGTGAGTTCAATGAACCAAATGTGCATTTGAATATGTTGATAAGTCAATTGACTTTTAAAAATTCAAACCGACCAATGATTAGATCGAATGATAATTTTGATATGGTCGAATGATAAATTCGACATAAAACCCGTAGGATGGAATAGTCGTAAACAATTATGACTAATCTAACCGTCTTACGAATTGTGACGATGATAGTTTGACTCTAGACAAGCTAGATTAAGACTTGGGAAAGAAGCGGGTCAAACGGATCGAGTACGCGGAAAAAGGACATAACCGGATGCAAGGTAAGTGAAACTTACACCTTTTAGTAAAATAAATGTTCATCCTATAAGTTTCAAATACAATAAGGATAATGTTTAAGATATGGTTCCCGACGCGAAATAATACGGGTCGGAACTAATATAAATGATAAAAACCATGTTTAATGGTAAAAGAGATAGAACGGTAAATTAGCCATGAAAAGCTAATTATAATAATGGATTTTTGAACGGTTACTATAAGTAAGCCTAATGAATAAAAAGAGTAAAACGGGTCAAATGGTAATGTGAATACCATTTGACAAATATTGACTAATAAGCACTTGTCGAGTGTTATGCTTACAGGATAAAGCGGCTTATGAATTAGCGTTGCTATGAATTAGCAAATTTTCGAGACAAGGTATTAAAACGGGCCAATGTATTGATCCGAGCCAGGTACGTATAATTATGTTGTAGTAAAAAGTGCTAATTTGGTCAGTAATTGGTGAGAGTCTTTCGTCGTAAAATAAGATACTAGAATTGACCAAAAAGCCCTTAACGGGCGAACCGGGTAAACGACCGTTAGAGTTTGTTTAGAAACTTGTTTATTGATTTGAAACCCTTAGATACATATAAAAAGTATAGGCAAAAATGTTGTGGGACGAATGTCTAGAAATAGTCAATTGCGAAAAAGGACTAGCCGAAGGGTAAAATTTGGGATTTTGGGTTCCTTATGTTAAATCCACCACAAAAAATAGTTGTGGTGGAAGATAAGTAGTTATTTAGCAAGAAAAGATGAGGTGCGAAAAGAAAATAGCGAGTTCGATGCTTAGATGCTTAAAAGTCCGCTAAACGGGTCAAAATAGACTAAGAAGTAAATTGTGGTTAAATGCTTAGATATATACAAATGAATCGGTGAATGTAAACGCCTACGTAAACTCTAGGATGGGAGCGAAAACGTTAAGGTTTGACAAGCCCGGGATGGGTAAAATGATAGGAATTAACTATTTTCTTTTTAGAGCATGTAGTGAAATAATAATGCCAAACGGGTCGAATAATCACCTAAAGGATTTATGAGACAACATTGGATAAATCAGATTTTTATGCAAACCAAGGTGATAAACGGGTCTGTAATTTAATCACGGACGCGTAGGAAAAAGAATCACGTAAAACGGATGTGCAGATTGAAAGTTATGCACGTTTTCATAAAAAGAATTGGAACCGGGAAAATGCAGCAACGAGCTGCAAACCTTCTGCCCATTTAAGGGCGTCGCGCCACGTGAGGACATGGCCTAAGGGCCGTCGCGCGATGTGACGGGGTGCAGGTTTTGCGAAAAATTGTTTGTTGGTTCCGTTTTGATTTGCGAACTTGTTTAGACATGTTATAAACGCTATATGACTAACTCATTTCATGTTTTATGAAATGTAAGTGCTGACCGAGTTACCGGACGACGATCAAGCTAAGCGATGAACCGAACACACAAAGAACAAAGCTTCTGCGAATAGTTTCGTTGTCATATTTTAAATGGCGACTCAAGTTTACAAAATGTTGTAACGTTTTATTTAGTATAATGTTTTAATAACTCATATTTTAAGTGTATGATAAATTTTAAATACACTAATTTAATAGAAATTTATTTGATAATAGTATAAAATGGACCAAGGGTGTAACACTCTGATACCAACTTGTAACACTCTCACTATTATAAAAGGGTTTTAGTACTAAAAACGACAATTAATTGTGTTCTTACGAATACAGGTACATTTAAAATACGGGTTTACTAAAAACTTTTATAGTTTAAAAGTTTGACAACATATTATATATGAGTTCTTCGTTTAAGAGTTACGACGCAACGCAGTGCGGAAGCTTGTATCTTGGTCGTGTTCTTTCTATCTGCGACCCAAAGGTCTTTTTGGTCTCGTAGACCTTATAATTCCTGAAGGTTGTGATGATCCCGTAGATTCATCTTTTACTCATGTCGTGCTAAAATATACCTTCGGTGTCAAGGCACCCTTTTTAAGTTTAGAAATCATTCGTTTTCGTTTTTGAATTCTATAGACCTTGACCGTAGTCTAAGGCTACATCCGCTCCCATTTTAAACTAATCCTCCGACTCTATGTCTGCTTACGTCATTTACACGTCGGTCTATTTTCCACTTATTGTTATCCGATTTATTCCCACATTTATTCACAACCCATTACCCGGGTTCTTTTATCTTAATATTTCGTGCTTATATTTATTTGGTTCGCGCTTACTTTCATTAACAAACGTTATTCTTTATTTAACTCGTTTGACTTGTTCGTGTGAAATTTCATCACTTATGACAGTCAAACTTTATCCCTTATGCCTTTGCATTCTCATTAGTTGGTTTGTATTTTTATTTACTTTAATCTTTGTCCCTTCTCTCGGGCTCGTTATTTTAACGTAATACGCTTCCGTCATCCGACTTGCGTTTACGTTTACTATCAAACAACTTATTTATTTGATTCATTTGGGTACCATTTAAGTTAGTCTCATTCACCCCGCCCTTACTACATCGGACATAAATGTGTCCATCATAAGAAGTTCATGACATCATGTGTTCACTACTTAATTGGCCAGAGTAAGCGATCAACACATGACGCTCATGACCTTTTTATAATTTTCACATTACACCCCATGTAAGTAACACCTCTATCTTTTCTATATTATGGATTTTAATTAGCAAAACTTTATTCTTTTGCTATTAACCAATTATTAGTTCTACCCGTTTTATTCTTGAACATATAAAATGTTTTCCTTTTTACCGACTATTATATCATCACATTCGTTAATGTGATCGCTACTTTTCTCATTAGTATTATATTGAGGGTTTTCCACTTGGATAATTACCCCGTCCAAGTTTCCATATGAACTAATCCTGTTATTTCTTTGTTATTCATCATCGTGAATAACACATGTTTCTATTAAACTTCTCTTAGAAACATCATCCTGAATAGATATCCTATTCATGTTTTATCAGATATATGCAACTGTTATCCCCTACGTGTTGTTGCATATTACTACTTATGCGATTAAATTTAAAAGCGTGCACCTGGTAATGCTTGCCCTAACGGGCTTTCCATGCCTTTATCCTTGTTCGCGGTCGTTACGCGATTTTGGTCCTTGGTGAGCATACTCCGTTTGTCATACTTTTGACCATTCCTTTGTCAAATCCGCAATTTATTACACTCCTGCTATCTTCAGATGCGAGTGTCATTCAACTACAACATTTATAAAAGTTAGTAATTTCAACATTAATGAACGCCCGTGTTACAATACGAGGTTTTCTACCATACGTGCCAACGCACTTAATTTCGTTAACCATATTAATCATTTACTTGGGGTAACGTGTATTACACGATAACCCTATGTGTTGTTTATAACACTTCAATATACTAGATCGTTTATATACATATAACTTACCGGATTTGCGATCAAGCCTCGAACCGAACACATTTGTCAACAACCTTGAGCTCTGATTACCAACTTGTAACACTCTCACTATTATAAAAGGGTTTTAGTACTAAAAACGACAATTAATTGTGTTCTTACGAATACACGTACATTTAAAATACGGGTTTACTAAAAACTTTTACAGTTTAAAAGTTTGACAACATATTGTATATGAGTTCGTCGTTTAAGAGTTACGACGCAACGCAGTGCGGAAGCTTGTATCTTGGTCGTGTTCGGTTCTTCGTTGAGCTTGATCTTCGTCCGGGAATCCTTGTTATTTAACTACCAAAGCTAACTTTTAAGTTGGTTTTGGTCATAGGTAAATGTCAAAGATTCCCGGACGAAGATCAAGCTCAACGAAGAACCGAACACGACCAAGATACAAGCTTCCGCACTGCGTTGCTTAATTATAAAACCCATATAATTGGTCACGCGCAGCGGAAGCGGGAGTAGGCCCATAACCCACAGGTCCCAGGATCGAAACCTGGCTCTGATACCAACTTGTAACACCCTTGCTTGTTTTATACAATATTTTATATAGGTTTCGTATAAATACATGTTTATACGATTACACATACGTATGACAATACGAGTTTACTAAAACTTTTACAATTTAAAAATAATACAACATAATGTAATTGTGTTTGTCGTTTAAAAGTTACGACGTAACGCCGTGCGGAAGCTTTAATCTCGTGTGTTCGGTTCTTCGTTGAGCTTGATCTTCATTTGGGAATCCTTGACATTTACCTATGACCAAAACCAACTTAAAAGTTAGCTTTGGTAGTTAAATAACAAGTTTAAACAAGTTATATGGGTCAAACAAACAAAAATTAAACAATTTTCGGAATCAGGAGGGGCTAGACGCTACACCTAGCCCCTTTTTTGACAGCAAGTTGCTTAATTGCTGCTGCAAAATTCCCAGCCAACCCAAGTTTCACGAAAACGGACATAACTCATTCGTTATTGATCCGTTTTACACGATTCTTTTTCCTACGTGATCGTAATTTGATTCTCCATCATATGGAGTTAAAATTCGACATCCGGCTTAATAAATTTTGAGACTTTTATGCCTTCAGCTTATTACCTTTTTACAAAATTTTGACCCGTTTATGCATTTATCAAACAAACATATTTGTTTGATCATTATTTCACATGAACCTCTTCAATTCAATATTATCTACCATGCTAGGTTCTAATTGCGGGTTTCTTATATATTTTAACCCGTTTTCGCATGTCTACTCATTTTGGCCCGTTACGGGGTATTTAACACTTTTAAGCTTAAATCACGCTTCTTTTAGCTTATACCCTATCTCTGTTTTATACATATCCCAAGGACTCAATTTAACAAAACGCTTATTTCTAAACAACTCTTTAAGGTTGTTTTTCCCTATTTACCCCTCAAGGACTTTTTGGTCCATTTTAGTCCTTCATTTTGCGACGACGGGCTTTCGCCAATAATTGACCATGATATCGCTTCTAAATACAATACAAAATATGCGTACCTGGCTCGGATCAACATATTGACCCGTTTGATACCTTGCGTCCATAATATGCTAATTCATAGCCATTTTATCCTGTGCGCATAAGACTCGACAAGCACTTATTAGTCATTATTTGTCAAATGGTATGTACATTACCATTTGACCAGTTTGGTCTAAACGATTAAACACTTTGCGCTTATATTGGAATGGTATCTATTTACCATTTCATTAAATAACTAAATTCAGATTTCTCGCCTCTTTAGCAATGTCTCTTAAACCCTTTTTCTTACGCGTTTAACCCGACATGACTTATGTCGCTTAGTGTTGTTTTATATTTCAACTTTTACCTATTTGTTCGTGACTAAATCACCGTTTCCCCTTTTTACTCGTTTAGGCTTACTTATAAAGTACCCGTTCGAAAACCCATTTTCTCTTAGTCTTTTCATGACTAATTTACTGTTTCACCGCTTTTTACCATTAAATATAGTTTCTTTCATTTATATTAGTTCCGACCAGTATATTTTCGCGTCGGAAACCATATTCCGAATATTATCTTTATTGTACTCATAACTTAAGTAAAAACACGTATTCTATAAAAAGGTGTAAGTTTTACTTACCTTGCATCCGGTTATGCTCTTTTTCCGCGTACTCGAACCGTTTGACCCGCTTCTCTCCCAAGCCTTCATCTAGCTTGTCTAGAGTCAAACTATCATCATCACAATTCATAAGATGGTTAAATTAGTCATAATCATTTACGACTATTCCATCCTACGGGTTTTATGTCGAATTTATCATTCGATCATATCTTTGGTCATTTTAACCTTTTTTTTAGAAGTCAAAGTGCCTATTGACATATTCAAATGCACATTTGCTTCATTGAACTCACTTAGACATTTTCATCCGAACTCTTAACAATTCAAGTTTTTTTGCACACAACTAGTAGTTAATATGATTTCTAGCATCCATAACATGGTTTTAATATCAACTTCTTCATATCATACAAAAACCCCTTTTTAAGTCATGTATGGACAATTACTCAAACTTACAATTTGTTCAAGTATCTTGATTTCATTATTCAATATGATGATTCTAAGCACACATTTAACCTTAACTTCATCATATTATCAAAACCCACTTAGCTTGGTGTGGTAATTCTACCAAACACCTAAATCATAGCAATTTATTCTAAATCTTCACTTAGGGCTTGTTCCTAAGCAATCATACATCTCAAATTCAGCCATAACCTCTATGATTCATACATAGATCGCATCATGCAAAGTTAACAAATTTTCACAACTTCATGAATGTTAGAGATTCGACATACCTTACGATCCCCTTGACTTAGTGATCGTTTATTCATGTTCATGCATCGATTTGGGTCTTGATTTGCCCTCCAATTTGATGGATTAAGGTTGAACAAGGGTTTCCCCTTGTTTCTTCTCCTGATGATCGACATATACACATACTAAGTGTGTGATATGTGTTGATTTTTATGTTTTAATAAAACAAGTTTCCTTTTTGGCAGCTTTGGTCCCTCAAGCTTAGTTTTAATTGTTAGGGACTAGAACTCCATGTTTTATTACTTATTTACACCTCACTAACTAGGTTAATTATTCCTAGTTAACTTAATGGGTTCGGGAAGTCATAACCCGTTATATTTTAAGTTCCGTTAACTCGGGCCTTTTATCCATTTTATTATATATATATATTTGAAAGTTCTTATCCGCTTTTTAATTAATGTAGGATTATTTATTTAAATCCTAATATTTACCGGGTTACTTTTACCACTAACGGTACTTAACCCGTCTTTTAGTATTAACGGGGTTTGATTACCAAACCCGTTTTCGGGGTGTTACAAGTCTACCCCCCTTAAAGAGGTTTCGTCCCCGAAACCTTATTTACGTACCTCTTTTAATTTTAGACTAAATGAACTTAGTTTCGTTTTCAAGACATTCATTCGTTCCTTTCGATCTAACGTCTTCATTTATATTGACGCATACGTCTTTCATGTGTAAGGTCTCGCGGGCCGTTATTTTTGGCTTATATCCTTTATCTTTATTGACCGAATTGTCACTTGACCACTCATTTGCGTTAGTCTTGTTAACATGTTTTATCCCGCGCTTGTCTTAGATTAACAGGCGCTTGGTATTTGTCATGACATTATCTTGACTTCAAATAGTTTTACCGGCTAGACTAATTAGTCGCCGCCACTTCATACCCCGTCACCCGGGTATACTCTTTTGCCATCTCTGGCTTTATGTGTGTTTAAGATTTTCTAATTCACCTCATACCACTTATGTTTTGTTAAAACGTTGCTTTTTGACTAAAAACTAAATTTTTAGTTTACGTTTTCTCTTTGTCTTACATCTTTTCTTATATTTATGAATTTTACGTCCGAGGATTTATTCCTTTCCGTTATTATTTAATGTGGAGAATTGTAACCAGTTTTCCCACGCTTTACCCAATTGACCCGTAGGTTCTTTTACTTAGCCTCGTAGGCTATTTCTTTAGATTTTCACCTTTTTAAGGTGAGACTCTAACAGTTTGTTTCTTTCTATTTGGGACCCAAAGGTCTTTTTGGTCCCGTAGACCTCAACACTACTTTTAATCCCGTAGGTTATGATGATCCCGTATATCACCTTTTATCCGAGTCATTATTCAACTGTATATATATATTTATGGTGTCAAGGTACCATTTTTATCTTTCAAATCTTTTATTTCCGCTTTCGCATTTCATTTTACCTTGACCGTAGTCTAGGGCTACATTTGTTTTCTTTTAAATTATTCTTTCGACTCTATGACTTCTTCCGTCATTTACACGTCAGTTCGTCTCATTCTTATCGCTATTCAGTTTACGCCTCCATTTCCTTTCAAACCGTTACCCGGGTTCTTTATCTTAATGTTTTAACACTCCAGTTTCACTGTTTGCATTTTCCTTTCTATACTCTTTTACGACCTATCACATAGGTTCATTGATATTTCGCGCTTTCATTATTCAGCTTGCGCTTACTTTCATTTTCAAGCGTTATTCTTTATTACTCTCGTTTGACTTGTTTGTGTGAAACTTCCTCACTTATGAATGTCAAACTTCACTCTTTATTCGACCCATTCACCTTAAAATAGTTGAACGTAATTATCAAAAATTTATGTTTGCAAAATCTTATCGTCCTTTAGTCATGACCCATAATCCGAGTCCTTTGACTTTCTAGTCCGCGTTCCCGTCTCTTGGTTTACGCATATACTCAAAATCATACCCATCTATCGGGTATCTTTACCGAAGTCATTTTCAAAGTAATCATTCTGATATAATTTTAGACTTCGCTTTGACTTATTTGGTCGTCGTAGCGAAATCCATCGCTTTTATTCAATCACGTCCTTTATTCTCTATTTAATTTGTTTGACTTGCCCGTGTGAATTTCATCATTTGTGACAGCCAAACTCTTATCCCTATGTCTTAGCATTCCTATTAGTCGGTCTGTATTTTCATTTATCTTGATCTTTGTCCCTTCTCTCGGGCTCGTTATTCTAACGTAATACGCTTCCGTCATCCAACTTGCGTTTACATTTACTATCAAACATCTTACTTGTTTGATTCATTTGGGTACCTTTTTAATTCGTCCCGTTCACCCCGTTCTTACTACATCGGATGTAAGTATGTCCATTATAAAAGTTCATGGTACCACGTGTTCACTACTTACTTGGCCAGAGTAAGCGATCAACACCTGATATACATGACCTTTTAAAATTTTCACATTACACCCCATGCAAGTAACACCTCTATTTAGTTTTCTTGGAAATAATATCCTGGATAGGTATTCTATTCAGGTTTTCCAAGCTTTTAATTTACATATGCAACAATCATTCTCTACATGTTTGTTGCATATTAATAACTATTTTATTGACAAACCCGTTATGGTGGTTTTCCATATAACTTGTTTAAACTTGTTATTTAACTATTAAAGCTAACTTTTAAGTTGGTTTTGATCTTAGGTGATAGCCAAGAGTGCCCGGATGAAGATCAAGCTCAAAGAAGAACCGAACACGATAAAGTTAAAGCTTCTGCATGGCGTTTTGTCCTAACTCTCAAACGACGAACTCAAATTCATTACGATGTATATAAATCTTCATTTGTAAAAGTTTTAAATTAACCGTATTTTTCAAAGTACATGTAATCAAAATTACATGTTTATTTTCGTAAGCTATACGAAAACCTTAAAATAATAACAAGGGTGTTACAAGTTGGTAATCAGAGCTCATGGTTAAAGAATAAAGTGTGTTCGGTTCGAGGCTTGATCGCAAATCCGGTAAGTACATGTATGTTAATGGTTTAACATGTTAAAGTGTTGTAAACAACACATAGGGTTATCGCGTAATACACGCTACCCCAATTAAAATGATTGATACAGTTAACGAAATTACATGCGTTGACACGTACAGTAAAAAGCCTTGTATTACAATACAGGCGTTTATAAGTGTCGAAATTTCTAACTTTTGTAAATGTTTAGTTGAAGGACACTCGCATCTGAAGATGACGAGAGTTGAACAAATTATGGATATGACGGTGGAACGGTCCGAGGTATGACAAGCTGAGCACACTCATTGAGGACCTAAATCGCGTGATGATCGCGAACAAAGTTCACGGCAAGAGAAGCCCGTTAGGGCAAGCATTACCAGGTGCACGCTTTTAAATTTAATCGCATAAGTAGTAATATGCAACAAACACGTAGGGGATAACGGTTGCATATATCTGATAAAACTTGAATAGGATATCTATTCAGGATGATGTTTCTAAGAGAAGTTTAATAGAAATATGTGTTATTCACGATGATGAATAACAAAGAAATAATAGGATTAGTTCATATGGAAACTTGGACGAGGGGTAATTATCCAAGTGGAAAACTCTCAATATAATGCTATTGAGAAAAGTAGCGATCACATTAACGAATGTGATTATATAATAGTTCGATAGAAAAGAAAAACATTTTATATGTTCAAATGTAATACTAGTAAAACTAATGATTGTTGTTTTGCAATTAAATAAAGTTTTACTAAATGAAATAAGAGATATGAAATAAATAGAGGCGTTACTTACATAGGGTGTGATGTGAAAACTATAAAAAGGTCATGTGTATCATGTGCTGATCGCTTACTCTGGCCAAGTAAGTAGTGGCATATGATATCATGAAATTTTTGTAGCGGACACATTTACGTCCGATGTAGTAAGGATGGGGTGAAAGGGACTAACTTAAATGGTACCCAAATGAATCAAATAAATAAGATGTTTGATAGTAAACGTAAACGCAAGTCGGATGACGGAAGCGTATTACGTTAAAATGACGAGCCCGAGAGAAGAGACAAAGATCGAAGTAAATGAAAATACAAACCAACTAATGAGAATGCGAAGGCATGGGGATAAAGGTTTGACTGTCATAAGTGATGAAATTCACATGGACAAGTCAAACGAATTAAATAAAGAATAAAGGACTTGATTGAATAAAATCGATGGATTTCACTAAGACGACCAAATAAATTAAAATGACGTCTAAAACCATATAAGAATGGTTACTTGATAATGATTACGGTAAAGATACCCGATGGACGGGTAGGATTGTGGGTGAATGCGTAAACCGAGAGACGGGAACGCGAAATAGAAAGTTAAAAGACTCGGAATATGAGTCATGACTAAAAGATGACAAGAATCTTCGCAAACATAAATTTTGGTAATTACGTTCTACCATTTCAAAATTGGACGGGTCAAATAAAGAATAAAGTTTGACATTCATAAGTAATGAAAATTCACCCAAAATGAGTCAAACGAGTCAATTAAGGAATAACGCTTAATATAGTAGGAAAAACGCAAACCGGTGAAACCGGAAAGCTAAAAACATTAAGATAAAAGGACCCGGGTAATGAGTTGTAAAGGAGTATAAGTATGAACCGGGTAACGGTAAGCGTAGGACAAACCGACGTGTAAATGACGTTAGAAGTCGTAAAGTCGGAAAGATAGTCCGAAAGTAAACAAATGAAACCTTAGACTACGGTCAAGGTCAACTAAAGTTCAAAAGCAAAATTAAATGATTCCAAACATAACAAGGGATGCTTTAAAGCTATATATGTATAAATATACATTTGAATATAGACGTGAATAAAAGATGATCTATGGGATCATCATAACCTACGTGATTAAACGTAGTGATAAGGTCTACGGGACCAAGGAGACCGTTGGGTCATAAATAGAAAGAAACGAACTGTTGGGGTCTCACCTTAAAAAGGGGAAAAATCTAAAGAATTAGCCTATGTGACTAAGTGAAAGAACCTACGGGTCAATAGCGTAAAATGAGGGAACTGATTATGATTCCCCGTCTAAAACGAGAACGGAAAAAGAATAAATTGTGGGTTGTCAATTTCCTTGACATGAGTAATTGACATAGTCAAAGAGAAAAGCGTTAAACTAAAATTTAGTATTAGTAAGAAACAATGCTTTAACAAATATGAATATTATGAGATGAATTCGGAAAATGATTAGTATCAAGGAATAAAGATCTTGACACTGACAGGTGCAAGGCGATACATTCGAGAGAAAGATTTACGGTAATGACAAGTCGACATAAACGTAAACAAGACGTGATGTGGTCACGGTCACAAAAAAGGGGGGGGGGGGTGATACATAATATAACCACGTCATAACGTGAGTTACGAGATATGAAATCAGAAAACACGCAAAGGGCCGGTTGGCAATAGAATACCCGGGTGACGGGGTATGAAGTGACGGCGACTAACAAGTCTAACTGCCAAAATAGATAATTAATAAGGATAACGGACACGAGCTGAAAGTAACGGCCCACGAGGCCTTACACATGAAAGACGTACGCGTTAATATAAGTGAAAACTTTGACCAAAAGAAACGGTTGCCTTGAAAATGAAACTAGGTTCATTTGATTAAACCAACGAACTAAGTAAATAAGGTTTCGGGGACGAAACCTCTTTAAGGGGGGTAGACTTGTAACACCCAAAAAACAGGTTTATTAATTATAATAAAGTAACCGAAAATAAACGGGTAAAATACGGTAGTGATAAAAATAAACCCATCAAATTTTAGGATCTAAATAAGTAAGCCTAATATTAACTAAAAGGTGAATCAAAGCTTTGGAGGAAACAAAGTTTATAAAAGACCCGAGGTAACGGGGTGTATGTAACACCCCTAAAATATAAATCCTTTTATTATAAATCCGACGTTGATATTAACGAGATAAACTAACTAGTGATAAAACTAACCTAGTTAGATAAGAGTTTAGTGATAATAAATTAGAGTGTTAGAAACCCCCAAAATAAAAACCTCATGAAAGTAGGAGGGTTAAAAGTGCCAAATATGAAACAAGTTTTATTAAAAACAAATAAAAGAAAAATCCAACACACACACTGGTGTGTGGAGACCAGGTTTCTTCAAAACCCTAACTCACCCAAAAATTCACAAATTGAAGGCACAAATCCATTCCAAAACGAAATCCGAGCTTAGATTGATGATCTCCACCGTAAGGGGGTCACAAGGTATGTGAATTTCATGAGAAATCTCTAGTTGAATTTCTGGGTGATCTTAGAAAATTCAAAATTTATGGTTGCATGTTTGTTATATGGATGGAATAGGAACAATATAGTGTCTAGGAGTAAGCCCTAGACAAGTATATGATGAAATCATGCTTAATTGTAGTAAATTCCATGAACACCATTGAAGGTGATTAGTGGGTTGTTGTGAACTTGATGAACACTAGGATTTCGAATGTTGTTCTAGTGTAATTTGATATTTATGAAGCGATTTCTGATTTATTGATGTTACCCTTTATATAAAATAGTCCGATTGATGTTAAATTTGGCTATATGACAAGTTATGAACTTGATAATGAATCATGTAAATTACTGCCCATAAGGTGTTTGTTAAAATGCCTAAGAGAAAGCTAAGATGTTAAGTTTCGAATAAAAATGCATATTCGAATAACATTGTGAAATATGTGTTATATGTCATGAATGGAGTTCTAAACAAATCGTTGATTGAACTCTATAGACAAAGGAGTCGAGTTTTCAAGCGGACAGACCGGAGTGGACATGCGCTTGAAGGGAACGCTTTAAAGGTACGCGACTTGTCGTCTCGTTACATTTATATAGACAAGCTTAGTTAAAATATGTTTAAGGTTGATATAGCGAAAATGGTCAATTTGACTAAACAGGTCAAATGGTGTGTTAATATCATTTGACATTAACAACTGACGACTACTTGTTGAGTTTTGTGATTACAGGAAATAACATATGTTGCGTTGCTTTAATTAGAAAATTTAAAGCAAGAGGTATGTAAACGGGTCAATGCTATGACCCGAGCCAGGTACATATAGTTAGATTTATAGTTAAAAGTGGTATTGTGGTCATTCAATTAGTGGAAGTCCTTCGTCGTAAATTGAGGGATCAAAAATTGACCAAAAAGCCCTTGATGGGTATATTAGGCAAACGACCCATATGGGTTGTTTGGAAACTTGCATTATGGTTATGAGATATAGGTAGATACCTTGAATGTGGAATTATGAAGTGTGAAAGGAAAAGAACGAGTTTTAGACTAGAATGCTTAATATTCTCTAAATGGGTCGAAATGGTTTCATGTGCATACGTAATTCAAAATAAAATTTCGAACCCGAGCAAAGGATTTTGGGTTAAATACATTGATGTATATTTTGTTGTTTAAAACCAAGTGAGTGGTTTTAAATACAAACGGGTCAAAATGTTGATTTTGAATAATAAGTCGACTGCTTAAAAATTTGGTATTTTATTAGTTTGGATGATAAATTTTAACTCCATATGATGGAGAATTAAATTACGAACGCGTAGGAAAAAGAATCGCCTAAAATAGACTTACGGATCAAAAGTTATGGTGGTTTTAAGTTTGGACTTGATAAAAGGTTGAGCTGGGAAAGTGCAGCAACAAATAAACAACTTGCTGTCAAAAAGGGGGCTAGGTGTAGCGTCTAGCCCTAGGCGTAGCGTCTAGCCCCCTGATTTCGAAAATTGTTTAATTTTTGTTTGTTTGACCCATATAACTTGTTTAAACTTGTTATTTAACTATCAAAGCTAACTTTTAAGTTGGTTTTGATCTTAGGTGATAGCCAAGAGTGTCACACCCCAACCGATGGCGGAAACATCGGGATGAGACGAAGTGCGTAGATTGTAAGAGACTTCATAACACTATGTGACAATATTAATTAAATTCAAATTTCATTTCAAGACTAATTGTCATACAAGGTTCAAATAAAATAACAACATTGTTTCATAATAAAACATTGCAACAAAAATAGATGATTTAATCTAGGTGTGTATCTAGTCCACCCTAAATCTTGTTTCATCTTGCAATATCACTTCATCAATTAACCTGCAACATGTATTAAAATAGAGTTCAATGCAAAATCAAAGGCGAGTATACAAATTTTGTTACATAGCATAAATAGAATAAAAAGTGCTCATATCCAACATGATTCATAATATGTGAGTACTAGTATGCAAATATGGCGTACAATATGTTCAAACCCGAGAATACAACGCATTAAAAGATCCTAATCCCAAGAGTTTAGCGGGTGGTAACATGTTTAACTTAACAATACCCAAAAGAATAGCGGGCGGGGCATTAATCCTATAGCGCTATAATTGTTAAGGGAGGCTAGCAAAGTTAATGAGCATATAACGTCCAAGTAGTTTACATAGCATACGAGAATAACAAGTAATCACATATAGTTTCATGTTAAGCGTGGATAGAGTATGTTTAAATGAGTTTAAGAGTCATTTGTATAATATACATGTTGCATCCCAAAATGAAAAAGGGAAAAAGGGATTGAGTATACTCACGGTTTTTGCAAGCTTTCCTACTTGATGTTCCGTGAGTGTTAGTTGTTTAGTTTGGAGCACCTTGTCCTCCTACACAAGGAACATAGGTGTGTGAGTTGGGGATAATGGTAGATTATAGATTTGGAGTTTAAATGCACAAGAACATAACATAGGAAAATAACCATCCTTTACATATGATGTTTAGATGGTATACTTACTAACTTGATAATGACCACTTGTTCATCACCAAGGGTTCGGTTTGTTTGTATATTATATAAGTATTACTTAGGTCATAGTATATCATAGATGTCAAGCATGAGGTAGAAGACTAAGGTCTTCATTTAGGCACCTCAAAGTGTCATAGAAATCATACATGAGGTAGGAAGAACAAGCTCCCATTTAGGTACCTCCATTGTTCACCACTACACTTGATGTAAAAACATTCAAGGAGGGTCTCGAACTTACATAAAAAATGAAATGAACAACTATTCTATGAGAAAACATCAAGAAGTGAGTGGATGTCCATGAAAGATAGCCCAAGCTAGTCTAACCATCACACTTTTACCAAGCTTCAAGCTTGAACACTTCTTGTGGGTAAAACCCTAACTAAAACAGAAAGTTTATGAGGTTTAATCCTCTGATTTTAAGTGTCTCAACCTTGTTTTTAAGCCCAACTAACCATTCATTTGATTATGAGCATTAGGACATAGGTTTGAGATGAGAAAACTCAAGTTTGGATAAGTTTAACAAAGATTTCATGAAAACAAAAACAATCAGTGGACTTTGGAGCCTTTTTTCCGGAGTTCCAGGGACTTATTTACTGTGAAAAACCCATGGAACTGAAGCTAAGGTCAAACCAAGCACATAGGAAAAAGAATGAGCTAAAACGAACAAGAAATGAGTGAGTTATGCTCACTTTACTGAAGCTGCAACAATCTGCTCGAACTTGCAATTTGCAGCTGATTTGGGGAGGATTTGAGAGTGTTTTTGATGATTAGAAAAGTGTATAATGCTTGGAAGAGGTGTGGTATTTATAGGGAATGATTAGGGTAAGTTGTAGTTGTGTAATTAATGTTAAAAGAAGGTTTAAACTCAAAAAAACAAAAAAAAAACGCGCTCAAATGCGAGCTGGGAAGGGTCTTGTGCGCTGATCAGGCCATCTCAACAGTTTGATAAATGAATTTTGGGCTGGGATAAGTTCAATAAGAAGCCCATGGTGGAGTGGTTGTGTGCGTGTGTTTATTAGACTGCAGACCCGGGTTCGAATCCCATGGTCTGCATCTTTTTATTCTTTTTTTTTGTCTTATTTAACTTTCAGAAATTACACCACCAGTCCCTGCACTTTACACTTTCAGAACTTGCACAAATGACCCCTGAATTATTAGTTAACCAATTCATAATATTTTAAAAGAAAACTAACACTCTAGTTTAAACTAACCAAGTTAGTTTATTAACTTTAGTATCTAACGAGATTAACTAGATATTATAAAATAAACAAAATTAGTTAATTTAATTATTTTAATTAATTTAAATAATTTGAATAATAACCATATTTTTTTAACGAATAATAGAAAATATTCTTTAAACGATTATTCGTTTCACAAAGCTTTCGAGTTTCGAAATTTAGGATCCGAATCCCATCATTTTAATAGTTTCAACTAGTTTAACAAGTATCGAGTGCCGGTAACTATAGAATCAAGAATCCATGAATAATATTTCGTTCAAACAAGAATTGTTTATCAGTTACACATAATATGAATACACAAAATAGTTTCGTTTTCATTATGATCAATAGTCTCGAATTACAAGCGGAACGAAAGTAGATTACAAAGAGAGTACAAGCATCTAAATATGGAAAGTACAAGTTGACTTGCTAAAATAAGAAAGTTCGAAAATGCGAAGCGTTACAAAGAGTGCCCGGATGAAGATCAAGCTCAAAGAAGAACCGAACACGATAAAGTTAAAGCTTCCGCACGGGGTTTCGTCCTAACTCTCAAACGATGAACTCAAATTCATTACGATGTATATAAATCTTCATTTGTAAAAGTTTTAAATTAACCGTATTTTTCAAAGTACATGTAATCAAAATTACATGTTTATTTTCGTAAGCTATACGAAAACCTTAAAATAATAACAAGGGTGTTACATATAACACTATATTTTGTCAGATAGCATGTCTATGATAGATGTATAGTGTTATATATTGTTATACAATGTTATATAGTGTTACATAGTGTTATATGGTGTTACATAGTATTATACGGTGTTTATATGGTGTTATATAGTGTTATATATAGTGTTATAATACACTTCTCACACTTCTCACACTTTTGAATTAATGTACACTACCCATACCCTTATATATATATATATATATATATATATATATATATATATATATATATAGGGCCAGGATCATTTCAGAACCATAAATATTTACAGAACTCGCAGAAATCCTAATAAACAATCTTTTTATTTATACATTTTTATGTTTAGGATAATTTTATCATTTATTATGTGTATTTTTACGATTACATACATATTAAGAGTCATTTTAACATTTTTATATGTAATTTTATAATTACACATATGTAAACTAGGTTTTTTACATATATGTAATTAGTTATGACACATATATATAATTTGGCAATTAAACATATGTAAACTACTTTTAACATGTATGTAATCAAAGAAATACAGATAATAGATGATAAAAAGATCCTAAATACAAAAATTTATATATAAAATGATTGTTTATTAGGAGTTCTGTAAGTTCTGCAATTATTTAGAGTTCTGAAATGATCCTAACCCTATATATATATATATATATATATATATATATATATATATATATATATATATATATATATATATATATATATATGGTAGGGATCCTAAGAGAAGTCTACCATATTTGGGAAACTTGAGAAGCATTCTGAACCACACATTTTCTTAAGCTTTTCATAATATACACATATGTATAGTTTAAAATTGACAATATACATATATGTCTATTGTCAAATCTTGAATTATACACTATGTATATAGTCAATTTTAAACTCTACATATGTGTATATTACGAAAAGCTTAGGGACATAGTCAATTTTAAACTATACATATATGTATATTATGAAAAGCTTAGGGAAAATGTGTGGTCCAGAATGTTTCTCAAGTTTCTTAATTAGCCTAGTGCTTCTCACACGATCCTAACCCTATATATATATATATATATATACATATATCACAATGATGTTACAATAAATATTATATTAATAAAAAAATTACAAAAAAACAAGTACCGCAATGCGATGTGTCGCTACCGCCACATCGCGCGAACATCATGCTAGTAACAAAATAGACTACAGGACGAAATAGCTACTATCTGTCGCAACCCCCGGCCCCTAATCACGTGGGAACGGGCGGCCGCGAACCATTATCAGTGGTATCGGTGTTTATCAATTTGGCAGCGGAATTTACATCAGGACCGTAGTTAGGAAATATTTTATCAGAGTAAAATACCACATTTTTATAATAATAATAATAATAAATACATGGGAAATTCCCAAGTTTCCATTACAAACATGTTTATAGGGATAAACCTTAATTTATTGAAATAAATCATCTTCTTTATTTAGGTAACTTTTATAGCCACTTTTCCAAGCCTTCAGTGTTGTCCAGCTGGCTTCTAATTGGCTTTCACATTTTGTTACCTGAAACGCGTTTAAAAACATTTTATCAGCAAGAAATACTGGCGAGTGAATCTCAGTTTAATCAAAACATGTTTTATCATTTTACAGTATTGAGTGCAATCCAGCAATTACATTTGTTTACATCTACTTTAATTACCACCCACGGTACTGTCAATCCTGACTTGTGGTAATGTTACTACTCACAGTGTAGTAACAAGTTATGTATACAAAACCCCAACATACCGACGATAATTGTAGAATTACAAATACTCAATCACTGCTAAATATATTTTAAAACAATTGAGGTTTTATAAAAACAGTTTATGAAAAGCAGATGTACTCACATTGCCAATTTACATTAGTTATACCCTCCCCGAGACAGAAACTCCAACGACTGAGTCAGGCAGAGCCTCGACATGCGTTACGGAGCACTAGATCAATCGGGCAGCGTATCTAATACGTAATCGGGGGTTATGATACTTACATCGAGGCAGAGCTTCGCTACTTTAGTGGGTATTATACCCGATATTAATTCTACAATTCAAAATTTGAGAGAGAGTTACGAGATTTGAACGAATTGGGACTGAAGGCCGATCCCATCTATTTATTGGGTCTGATCGACCCTTTCTCGCGCCCCGCGAAAGATGAGGACAGGGTCGACGCGGCCCGCGAGCTAGGTAGGGTAGGCCCTAGCTTTGACCAGTCATGGGGTAGGTTCGACACGAGGCTGACATGTGGCACGATCTGGTGCGGCCTGGTGTCCCGGCTGTCGCGCCCCGCGACGGATTAAGTGAAGTCTGTCGCTCCCCGCGACAGACATATTTTATTGTTTCTATTTGATTTTTTGTTAATTTTAAGGTATATAGGGTCGTTTCTCGTATAGGGGGTGTATTTTAAAGCGTATAGGGGTGTTATAAGGGTTTTAGGAGGGTTATTATACTATCCATCTATATGCTCTAAATTAATATCTATACTTTCTATAAAAGGAGAAATCTCAGTGACATAAGAAAAGCTGAGGTGGCAGTTATAGAGGCTGTCCAACAATGTCTTTCTTATGTCATTATTGCATCATAAAGCTGAATATATAAAATCACTTTAAAATCATTTTAAAACACTGTCATCAAACCTCTGGCTATATAGATGTATTCATGCATACGAAATTCAAACCTCTGTCATCAAAATCTCTGCCTAGATTCAAAATTCAAAATTTTGGCTCCAGATTCAAAATTCAAACCATACACATATACATATATAACACAACTGATTGTCTCTCCACATTCATATTTCAATTTATCTCTCTCACTCATATCCGCGACCATTCTCTCAAATGCAGAATTTCTATATTCAGTCGGTTAATATCCAATTACAGATCTTTGTAGTTCATATAATTGTTCCAACATCATTGTTCCAACATCGTTGAAAGTATGTTTTTTTTTTTTTGTAATTTTGAATTTTAAATTTTGAACTGATCTACTCTAATTCTCGCTTTATATTTCAGCCTAATCAGAGTTGTTTGAAATTCATACAATCGTCTGCGGGTTATTTTAGGTTTGTGGATTTTTTTTTTTTTTTTTGTAATTTCTTTTGTTTTGCAGAACTGCTAGCATTTCGCAGATTTTCGGATCCTGTTTTAGCATTTGTGTGATAAACTCTTCTGCATTGTTTGAAGTCTGATGTAGGAGAGTGGAGGACCGCATCAAGCAATCCGATGCTGGTCCAGGTTTTCTTGTAATTATTATCACTGATGATGTCGATTTTTCTGTTTAGTTCTTCATCAGCTCTGTTTTCTTCCAGTGACCATCTAGAGAATTTCATTTTAACATCGTTTGTGTCCGATGAAGTGGTAGAAACATGTGTTTTCCATGTAGAGTATTGTGGGTGTTGCAGATTTTGATTTGTTTTTAGAGAGTACAGGTTTTTAAAAGACAATTGTTGATGTTTTGAATCAAACTAATCATCAGTCTTTTATAGTGTTTAAAATGCATCTTTATGATAAACGAAGAGGTTATTATGATTATAATAACCTGTTTTTTTTCGAGGCCAGAGGTTTAAAATTTGTCCTTTCGGTTTCTTGATATTTAATTTTATAGTTTTCTGATGAAAACTTATTTTTGAAAGGTTTTGCATTAAATGGCTACTGTTTTTGAAGATGAATTTATATGTTTATATTAAATGTACACGTTTTTTCCTCCTGGATTATTAAATATATGGTGAAATTAAATCTGACCTTTGGGCTATTAGCTATTTCACTATATAATATCATTGTCAGTTCACCTGTTTTTCATGACGTTTTACTACCAACATATCCTTCTTTCATATCAGTTGAGTAATATATAACTTAAAATGTCGTCATACACTTCTGCAGACTCTGATGATTTAAAGCAGCGCTTTATCAAGCAAGTTGAAGATCAAGTATATGAGGATAGGGCTACTCTTCAAGAGCTGAAGAGGTGTTTTGATGGACTGCATCTTGGTCTGTTCACGAGAGACCAGGTTTCCAGAAACCTGATGGTGATGCCTTCAACTTTCGTACGTGACCTTTGTGTTGTCAGTAATATAGAGTGCGGTGATAGAGACTTGGAGTTCATGGCGATGCTCAAAGATATACATCGAGAAGTTTAGTGCTCGATGGAGTTGAAGCTAAAATTTCTTAATTCTTGCTGTTAGATTCTTAAATTTCTTGGTGTTATTGTTGGATTTTAAAGTTTCGTTGTTCAGTACTCGATGTAATTGTTGATCTTTTAATGTCATAAATAAATTTTAGTTCTATTAATCTTTGTGGAGCATTTTATTTTTACTAATTTTAGAATGCATAAGTATTATTATATTGTTTTTAATATCATATGAGGATTGCAGATCGATATTTATGTAGATGTGAAATTGTCTCTGAGTTTGATTTAGATTACGTTGATGTTGAATTGTGGTTGAAGAGTTGTTTGAGTCAATATCTGCTATTGTAAAGGTCTGTCAAAGCTAAAGTTTGCCAAAAGAGAACATCTGCTTGAAATCATCGTCTGCTGATGATGAAAGCATTATAATGTCTTCAGAACATCAAAAGTCCATTCTTAAAAAATAGCTATTTAAAAAAAATCCTTAAAAGTCTGTTGAAAACAACTGTTTTTGAAACATCTGTTTGGCTAAAAATTCATCCACTGCTAAAAGGTATTGTCTGTTCTCATAAGTTCTGCTTAATCTAACGACTGTTGACTTGCCACTGTTGCCAACATCTGTTGTTGCCCAACAGAGGTTTTTGAAACAACTGTAATCCATTATCACAACAGAGGTTCTGACGTGGGTGGATGTTAGCCATCAGATCTTTGTAAAATGTCTTCAGAACATCAAAAGTCCATTCTTTAAAAATAGCTATTTTTAAATTTTTTTCAAAAATCCTTAAAAGTCTGTTGAAAACAACTGTTTTTGAAACCTCTGTTTGGCTAAAAATTCATCCACTGCTAAAGGGTATTGTCTGTTCTCATAAGTTCTGTTTATCCTAGCGACTGTTAACATACCACTGTTCCCAACATCTGTGGTTGCCCAACAGAGGTTCCCAACATCTGTGTCTGATGAAGTAGTAGAAGCATGTGTTTGCCATATAGAGTATTGTTGGTGTTGCAGATTTTGATTTGTTTTTTGAGAGGATAGGTTTTTAAAAGACATTTGTTGATGTTTTAAATCAAACTAATCATCAGTCTTTTATAGTATTTGTTGATGTTTTGAATCAACCTCTGTTTGGCTAAAAATTCATCCACTCTTTAAGGTATTGCCTGTTTTCATAAGTTCTGTTTATCCTAGCTATTGTTGACTTACCACTGTTCCCAACATCTGTTGTTGCCCAACAGAGGTTTCCAACATCTGTGTCCGATGAAGTGGTAGAAGCATATGTTTGCCATGTAGAGTATTGTTGGTGTTTAAACGAAGAGGTTTTTTTATGCCAGAGGTTTAAAGTTTGTCATTTCGGTTTCTTGATATTTAATTTTATAGTTTTCCCATGAAAACTTATTTTTGAAATGTTTTGCATTAAACGGCTGCTGTTTATATTAAAATTTGTCCTTTCGGTTTCTTGATATTTAATTTTATAGTTTTCCTATGAAAACTTATTTTTGAAATGTTTTGCATTAAATGGCTGCTGTTTTTAAATGGCTGCTGATATTTAATTTATATTTTTAAATATGAATTTATATGTTTATATTAAAAGTCTATTGAAAACAATTGTTTTTGAAACCTCTGTTTGGCTAAAAATTCATCCACTGCTGAAAGGTATTGTCTGTTCTCATAAGTTCTGTTTAATCTAACGACTGTTGACTTGCCACTGTTGTCAACATCTGTTGTTGCCCAAGAAAGGTTTCCAAACAACTGTCATCCATTATCACAACAGAGGTTCTGACGTGGACAGATGTTAGCCATCAGATCTTTGTAACTTCTACCACGTCAGCATTCACGTTTTCACTTTATAAAACCTTGTTTCATCCCCAAATAGAGCTTTTACTGTTGTCTCGAATTTAAAATTCATCAAAGCAGTTTCCACCTTCTTCTTCAACAGTTCTTCGTCAACCTCTCGTAAGTTTCAATTCCGACCATGGCTCTGACAATGAAAAACCACCATAACTACCTGCCTATTTTTTAGAAAACCGAGAAAAATACTCTCTATCATTCGATGATTGATGTTCTTACATCATCAAAATATAAGGCCATTCTTACTGCCGATGCACCCATTTACCAAGAAACACTCCGCGATTTCTGGGCAAATGCGAATATTGAAGAACAAAACAATGAGCCATTCAGTATAACTTCAAAAGTCGGAGGTGAATCGGTTGCTATTACCCCCACTACCATATCAACAACATTTGGGGTAAACGACTTGGCAGGTAAGACGTCTTTCCTAAAAAATGAGTTTCAAACAGAGCTGATTGAGAGGGGATATGATGGACAGTTGAATAAGGCAACTATGTTTAAGCCAAATTTTCCACCATCAATGAAATTCCTGTTCTTTACTCTCTTAACCTGACTCTCAAATAAAACCACTGCTTTTAATGAAATACATTTGAAAATTCAGTACTTGGGGTATGCAATTTTGACAAATACTGATTTTAACTACTCCCAAGCATTTACTGACTTGGTTACAAATTAGAAAAAACATTAAAAACGGAAAAAATGTTGCTTTTCTTATGTTTCCTAAACTATTAAGCTACTGCCTGCAAAAACATGTTTCTCAAAAAGCTTTTGAACAAAGTACGGCTTAAGCAGTAGCATGGTAAAATTTGAAGAAAATAGAGATCCAACGTTACGTTTGGGTGTTAGATATTTTGACTTTAATTTGCGTATTAATTAAAAGTTCTTTTATTATTTTATGTTTGTAGAGATGGTGGAACTAAGTTGGTTGCTGTTAGGTCATGTTTAGCCATAAAGCTTTTAGGTTGGGGTTATGCGACATGTGGTGGAAAAGTGTATTAGGGGGTTTTATGGGTGGTTATATCACAAGAGGGTGTAGTCATAAAGCTCCATACCTATCATTACTTAATTATTAATTTTTCATTTAATCTCTAATTTATTAAAAAAACAGTTTTATTAAATTAAAAAAAAAACATTACAATTAATCTTCATCTTCATCGTCGTTGTCTCATTCTTCCTCTTCGTTTTCTCCGTCATCCAAACTTCCGTCTTCAAAATTCCCAAGTTCGAATTCTTCTACTTCTTCTTCCTCGGAGTCTTGTTCGACGTCGCCATCGTGTCGAATTGGGTGAATCACCCAAGCATGCTCGACCAATCCGCCTTTAACGCGTTATGTATTTCCTTAGGACGCAATAGTTGACCATTTAAGATTCTCTCTTCCATTGTTGCTTGCGTTCCTTCAACAACATCTTTTGGAAAATAGTTTTGGCATAATGTTTTTTCCATCGTCTTCTATAATCATATTATGCATTATGATGCAAGCATACATGGCCATTCTAATTTTTTCCTTATTCCACATACGACAAGGATTTCTAATAAAATGCCATCGTTGTTGAAGAACCCCAAACACCTCTCGATGTCCTTTCGTGAAGATTCTTGTAGCTTTTTAAAATATTTCATTTTCACATCGAGCGTTTCAGAACATGTTTTTACAATATTTGAATACTCTGGGTATATACCATCGCTCAAATAGTATCCATGCTCGGAGTCGTTCCCATTTGCATGAAACCCGACTTTCGGTATCGTGCCAGAAATGTAACCCTCTAGCAATGGTGAACACTCGAATGTAATAATGTCATTCATACACCTGGCAAGACCAAAGAAAGCCGACCAAATCCAAAGGTCGTATGACGCAACCGCTTGTAAAACCAACGTTGGTCCTTTATGGTCACCGCGTGTATGTTTACCTCACCATGCGGTTGGACAATTATACCAACGCCATTGACGACAGTCTAAACTACCAATCATGTCGGGTATTCCATGTTTTCCTAAATGCACCTTGTATATTTGTTGAAGGTCGTTCCAAGTCGGATTTCTCAAGCAACGTTTTCCATATAACTGGCATAACTAAAAATTAAAAATTTTATATAACCGTATTTTATTTGTATTGTACTTTAAAATAAAATTAAATATATAAGAGTGAGTAAAAATATACCTAAGCAGAAATGTTCCACGCTATCGCGTGTTGTTTTCTCCCCCATCTTCAAATACTCGTCGTTGATGTCGTACGTGTTTTCCGTCGGCGAGTACACGTAAAGTTGAAGTTACCCTTTGAATTGAGGTGAATCCTAGATATCCTCTCGCATCCATTCTTTGATTGAAGTAGTCATACTTAGCTTCCAAATCATCACTAATGCGCAAAAATAAACCTTTGGCTCATCCTAAACTGACGCCTAAAAACATCGGGCCGTGAACCGGTGTAGGATCGAAATAATCTTTCATCAAACGCTCGTTTGCGGCTTCACGGTCTCGAAACATAAAAGTGCGCCTCAAAATGGGGCGTGGAGGAGAACGGCTAACGTGTTGCATGGCTTCAATCGCGAGGGCACATGCACTCGTAACCGTTTCTTCCTCCTTCGCGATTTCTTCGGATGAAAAAAATCTTCGGTAAAGATCGGTGAACAAATCTTCCGATGAAGACGAGCCAATTTTAGAAGTATTATTTTTGTAAGAATGTGGGGTTAGAAGGTTTTTTTTTTTAGATTTGGTTGTGTAAAATGTTAAAATTAGTTCTAAATAATAAATGAAATCTTAACTAATTCGTAAATTAAAGTCAAAAACATCCAGTACCCAAACGTAGCGTTGGATCTCTATTTTCTTTAAGTTTTTAACATGTTACAGCTTAGATCATGAGAACTAGATATGTTATATATTTATTGGGAAAAAAAACAGATATAAATGCCATATTTATACTACACTAATAAGAAAGCTAAATAAAAATTTTGATATTTAAAGCGTAAGATTGAAACAAAAATTGACCTTGAGTAAGTTTAGAAAAACAAAAAGAATAGGTGACATGACATTAGTAGATTAAATAGAAACTTGCTATGTAAAGTTTACAAATGGCAAAGCCATTCACAGGGTCTGGGTGGGATCTAGGCACACCTTACATCTATCTATCCCTAGATATAGAAAGAGTGCTTCCAGAAAGACCCCCGGCTCTAAAACACACTAAGGTCAACGTGCACAAAATTTGGATGACACAAGCCATAAGTGAGACTAATATGCATTGATGAGGCAAAAGGTACAACAAATTAAAATTTTATGCTTCATTTAAATGTCTCAAAAAACTTAAGGTTCCTATAATACTCTCGTTGACTAAGTTGGTAAACGCCTATGTATCGCGGTAGTGATGCCATTTTTTGTATCTTTCATGACCTGGTAGCACGGGTCTAAGCCGATCAGCAGATGTGCATTTTAAAGTACAGCATCCTCTTAAATCATTCATACAGCTCGAACAACACCTGAAAACAAAACACATGTATCATATTTTTATAATGTTACATAAAAGAATTTTGCAGAGTAGATGCGGCACTTTCAACTCATTAACTTATAACTTATAAATATATGGATTTGGGTTGTATGTTATCTCAAATGGGTCACACAAATATTTATCTAAAATGGGGACGGTCAAACAAGTAAAAAAATGGCCCTGGTCTATTTTTAATGCGTACAACCATCCAAATCTTTTTTATTACAAGATTTAGATTATTATTATTAAAAATAGCGGTTTTCTGATACTAGTTCATATAAACAAATTGACTCAAAGATGGCGTTTACAAGTAAATCAAATACAGCATAAGGTTCTTTAAAACTTAAATACTTACAGGAATAGCAGATTGCAGTCCAGATTTGCACAGTTTCTATGCCTCAACTCAGAAACTAGTGAGCCACAAATATAACATTTAGCAAAAACGGTATTTTCATCATTCGTTGAATCATGTTTGACCGAAGAAGGTGGTAGCGAGAGCCGAGAATCAAACACAAAAAGATTTCCAATCCATTCAACTGGGCCTTCACACTCCAGATAATGTGATATTCCTCCTTTCAACGTATACAAATTTTTGTAACCCTTTTGTCTACAAAATATAGAGAATTCGTTATATATATATATATATATTTGATTTTTGTAACCTTGTCATTTTGCCACCACTAAGATAATATCAGCTCATTGTGGATAAGTTTAGATTGAGATTAGTTGCAGATTAAAAAGCAAAATAAAAAACAATGCTAAAAGGGAATACCTAAGGATTGTAGAATATACGTCGCAACGAATACCTCCAGTGCAGTACATTAATATCTCTGTATTTTCTTTATCAACATTAGCTAAAGGATCTGAAGCAACGTCCTGCATCAGATAAACATGGCGTTTTCAATTTTTTAGAGAAGTTTTCCTACAAAATCATGCATGTAATCAAATTTTTAGGGTCAGCTTTTATTTTAGAAGAAAATGCCATTTCCGTCCCTGAGGTTAGGCGAGTTTTGCGACTTTTGTCCAAAGGTTTGTTTTTTTGCATCTAAATCCAAAAGGTTTGAAATCTTGCCATTTTCATTCGGCTCGTTAACTCCATCCATTTTTCTCCGTTAATTCAGGGGTATTTCGGTCTTTTTTGTTAACTTACATGGCAATTCGGTCTTTTTCACTTTATGTAAAAGAACTCCCTTGAAAAAGACTGAATTGCCCTTTAAGTTAACAGAAAAGATGGAAATACCCCTGACTTAACGGAGAAAAATGGATGGAGTTAACGAGCCGGATGAAAATGGAAAGATTTCATACCTTGTGGATCCAGATGCAGAAAAAAAACCATTGGACGAAAGTCGCAAATGTTCTCAAACTTCAGGGACGAAACTGGTATTTTACTCTTTATTTTATAACTAATGCATTAGTTATTTATAAAAGATAGCAATGGACGCAGAAGTATTTGTGGGTCAACCCGAACAGAACCAGAGTTATAAAGTAACCATTTTGACCAAAACCCAACCCACCCGACCCGTCCCGTCCCGTCCCGCCCATGTTACCACCTATCACATAAACTTTGCGCAAGTTATAGTTATACCTCTGATTCAGATAACCCAAATGTTGTGCTCCTAAAACAGTCAACGTTTGGTCTTTGAGCTCCATTAAAATGACCAATATCCCATTCATAACCTGCCAACAAGAATTGAGATTAGTGTGAAATTACCTAACTACCCCCGACTTGCACAAGTAAACAAGAAAGAAAAGAGTACCATTCCTCACATCCAACAGAACAACATCTTTATCGGAATTTGATAGTTTTTCCCTCCATTCAGATGGCGTGAGAGGCGTTGCGCGCATAGATGAGTCAACCAAAGGAAGATGTGACACCCCTCCTTCCATCTGAAGTAAAACAAATTATTAAAAGCAATTCCAGAGTTTATTATTTTTTACTTAAAACATGAAATTGGGGCATCAAATCTTTAAACTAATTAAGTATATACAATGGCAGCCTCTCTATTCCTACGGGGTAGAGGTAAGGTTGTCTACATCTTACCCTCCTCATACCCTACCTTAGCTTTGCTATTGGTGGGATTTACTTAGTATGAAGTATATACAATGGCAATGTTAAGACTGAATAGTATTAAATGCCGATAGCCACTCCTATATCATTTTATTTCAAAAAATTGACTATCAAAGTATATTAACAGTACAATACCATCTGATCCAACCCGTTTGAATATGTTGTTCCGCCCAAACAATCACAAAATGTAAACAAAAACTCCCAAATTGACCCAATATTGTCCATTTGGCATCCTCTAAACGGCTATGCAGTTAATATCGGTTATCAGTCCCCATGTAAAATATCGGTGTCAAATATCGGTACCGATATTATCGGTGATATTGACCGATATATCACCGATTTTCCCGATATCAGTACCTTTCTTCTTAGTTCTACCATTAGTGTTTTAAGTCTTAATTGTTAGTGTTTTAAGTCTTAGTCAATTCCTACTTGCTACAATTGTTACTGTTTTGTAAGTTGCAGAAGGTTATTTTGTTAATAGTAAGAGAGTATACTGAATTGTTAGTGTTAAACTGCTATGTATATAAATTCTACATGATATTAAAATTACCGATATCCCATTGCGATAACCTATAACCGATATTTTACCGCATCAACTGCATAGTCAAACGGTGATAATTCTGACATTGGCATATCGAGGGTTTTTTAAGAAAGGTATGCAGTATGCATGCACAATCACATACCCTAGCTTCCATGCAGGTACCTATGTAGGGTTTAACGGTTGTTTGGATGTGTGTAATTATGCAATATAAAACTATGAGAATCAAATAATCGAGAGTAATAAAAGGTGATAGGGTATGGATGTACAAGTAGCTTGCCTGTACAAGAGAAGGTTTATACCGCAATTTGAGTCTTGGAAATGCATGCCTTTGTACAGGAGAAGATACTTGAACTAATATATCCTTAAATCTTTCATCTTTTTTTATCCAACTAGCATATGCAAGAGCGTCTTCTGATGGCCCGCTGTACTGCACAAATTATGCAAGTCAACAATCATCAAAAAGTTAGTTTTATGTTTGCAACTCGTCACAATCAAGTTATGAATCTTTTATCTTCCAGTTCATCGATATTCCATGTACAATGAAACATGAAAACAAACAGATGAGAGTAAACCTAAAGCTTACTGTATAATGAGTAAACATGGAAGCAAGAATGATCACCTGAGCATTGATTCCTTGTTCATTTATGTATATCCGACCGTGTATGTCACGACCCTGGAGGCGAAGGAAAGTAAATCAAAATCATTAGATGATTATATGACTATATGAAGTACGATTGTTCTAATAGCTCGTAGCTCGCTCGCAAAAAACTCACTCAAAATAGGTTCGTTTAAAAGCCGAGTTAGCTCAGCTTGGACCGTTTACAAACGAGCTAGCTTGGTTCCCGGCTCATCTAAAAAACCGAGCCAGCTTGGCTCTAATTATTTTATATATATATGTGTGTGTGTGTAGAAGAGACCCAAATAAATAAACTCTAAATCACCAATACGTGATGCTTAAGTGTAATACATAAGGCGGTTATATAACCGCCTACCTCACTATCTCATTAAATCATCAATGCACTATGTACAACGGTACAAGTGCTTTATGTGGTTACTGTTCTCAACATAATATTGGTTCTAAAAGGAACACACATACACACATTGTTTGTGAGATAGTAATTCACTTGCATTGCACATACCTACTAAATTTAATTCATGTCCTAATTTAGCCTAATACCCAATACTAAATTTAGAGATGTTCAAATAGCTCATTGCTTGAGAAAAATACTTGCTCGAAATCAGCTCGTTTATAAGCTCGGCTTGGCTCGTTTTCATGGCCGGCCCTGGGGGTGGTCGGGGAGGACCACCGGCCAGGGCCCGATATTTCGAGGGCCCGTTTTTTTCTGAAGAAAACCTGATATGTATATTTAAAATATTTTTTTATAGGGTACACCCATACAAACATAACATAGGCCCCCTTACAAAACTATTCTTATGATTTAGATTAGTTATTAACCCCTTTGGCATTAGGTTTAGACCTTTAGTGAGCACAATACCCAATTTCGTTAAGGCCTAAGGGCACATTTTTTCGAGCTCGAACAGGGTACACGAATTCTCAGGGCCGGCCCTGCTCGTTTTCAAACCAATCCGAGACCGAGCTGACCCGGCCCGGTTCGTGCACAGCCCTAGAACTAGTCAGTAATTAAATTGCAATTTGATGAAAACGACCTGTAGAAACTCAAGGTGTTTGTCGACCTCAGCTTCTGGGTGTTGGATGGAAACAAATCGATAGAAATTAACAACTACAAAAACCCTTTCATCCTCCTCAAAAACCTCATTTCCTTTTACCCAATTGGGTGTCGATGATAGTGCGGTGGTGCAATTGCAAGGTTGTAATCGAATGTTGATGAACTTAATCCTCTTAGTTTTAATTGAAATTGAACAATTTCTGAAGCAATTGTTTGGAGTAATTGTAATAATGGGATGATGATATTTTGGGGGCAAAGACGATAGGGTTGTTAGAGAACCCATAATCATACGGAGGAGGAGGAGATGCAAATGAGAATAGCTTGTGGGGTCTCTTAACTTCATCTGATCATTATCATCTCATGCTAGTGTTCTTGAGGTTGAAGATAACATCACTTAGAATTTAGATAAATTATATTATACTAGTATTAACGGGTGGCTTTTAAAAGTATGACACATGTAAACGGTGAATGTCGTTATAGTTATAAATAGATAAATTAGTCGGTAAATACTTAAAGTTTAGAGTATAAAGAATACGAAAATATATGATTTATTAATCTTTGTGAACGAAATAACATTTGCATTCAAGCATGTTCTTTGTCACACCCCAAATTTCCACATGTCACCGGTGGGCCCGGTAGGGGAGTATCGTGACGTGGTTGGCAACATTATAGTCAAACAACACAATATTTAAATGCACAGCGGAAGCAAAAGGATAGATATATTACAAACCGAAATAATGTACATCAAAGTATTATGACGGAAGTAAAGGATCCACAGGCGGATCATAAATAAAATAACATGGTTCAACAGACTTTAGGCATCTAAGCTTGCGAGACTCTTTATTGATGCTAGGAGTAGCCAGCCAATTCCAATTAGTACCTGCACTTAGCCTTTTTGGGAAAATACGTCAGTTTACACTGGTAAATACAATCAACCGACTCATTTTGAAAAGGGTTTAAGAAAATGCATTTAAGGCACAAGGCACAAATAATATTTTATAACTTGGGATAATTATTTAAATATATAATACTTGTAAACGAATTACATGTTCCTTATGCGTTCAGTAGCCCGATCCGTAGACCGGGTTAAAGATCAATGGACACACCACTTTATATAATGAGACACTGACAGGTGTACGCCTACACCTGAGTGCTAAGGTCGTGGCCATTTCGTAAAATGATGCCAGGGATATCCGGGACATGGTCATTAACCCCCCAAAGGCTTTAAGTAAACAAAACATTTCAAAACAGAGCATATCAATGATTTAACCTCTATTCGATTAAAGATTCAATGCTGGACCAAGCGGTATTCTATATACCGTACCCCAAGCTCGTATAGGGAAAATAAGTTAAAAGTATTTACCTGAGCTAAATATAAATTCAATCCCAGCCGTATCAAATCAGCAAGTACAGATAGCTTTTACTGGGCTCCTAAATCTGGAACGAAGGTTTTTAATAACCTATTAGAATCCTAACGGGTCTTTGAATTAAGCCTTGACTTAGACCGATTAGTTTTCAAAAGGAAGATACGGTTCAAACGCCGGATAAGGCGAAGACCGGAATAGAATGTGATTTAGACCCGACAAGTTCGGAGACTTGTATAATATGGGTATATTATACACATTCTGGATTTTGAGATAAAACCGATAAGGTTTGACCCGTTTCGGCTAATTTATGTAAACTAGTTACATAAACCGAACCGAACGCGTATGAAGCGTAACGGGTAACCATAAGAGTCCTAAACAGGTTTCCTAAGTTAACATGCCTTAAATATGTTGTGATATCGGTAGGATACCTTCCATAATGCCCAAAACGAGTTTAATTTCATTTTAAGCCCCGTAGGGGTATTTTGGTCATTTTAAAGATTATAAAAGGAATCAATTAAGCTTCTGTGATCCGGGTCTGAATAGATCAGTAAAATAACTTATTTTAACAGGTTATAACATTTGGTTATAAGTCTTATACGCCAAAAATAGTTTTAAACCCTAACTATGCGTTTAATACGCGTATAATGTCGTTTTAAGCGATTTACGGTTTAATATAGGATTCTGAGTTTTCTGATCATTTAAACAGGCTCAAAACACTTCATTTATTATTTAAAATCAGTAGCAATTGGATTTGTATCAAAAGAACTTGTAAAACTCATTTTATACCCGAAAAGGGCATATTCGGTATTTACCGAATTAAGGCGATAAACCTAGCTTATGATCAGTTTAAAAATAATTAAAAATATTCAAAAATCCTAAAATATTATTTAACATCAGTGGGTAAAAGGTTTGGTGTCAAAAATTTGGTTTAGATAGGCTTTATGCTAATGACGTCGTTTAATTAATAAAAGTGTTTATAATTACGTCATTAAGCATAACTCCCAATCTAGACTTCCGATTGACGTGAACTTTTGCAGACATGTTCAATAATCAGTAACTAAGATTATTGTACTTTCATATTTCTAAAAATCTCGTTTTATGGCTATAAGGGTATTATGGTCATTATTTAGGCAATTAACGGAACCGTCGGACAATCGAGGTTTCAAGTGGTATAAACGCAGAGGGTTATACCAACATGTAACTAGGTCCTAATGGAACTTTAAGGCATGTCTAAACCTATCCAAACCGGTTCAGAATCGAGGTCAAAGCAGAAAGTCAAACTTTGCGACTTTCGGCTCCGAATCGATCTTAAACAGAAAGTTGTCGAATCAAACTAGCGTAGACAAGTTTTTATACTTATTATCAGTTTATAAGAATGATAAAATAGGTTATACGCCATTTACATCGTTAATCATGCATTAAATCAAAAATACCATTTCTGTTGACTTTTTCGGACAACGTTTGACTCGACAAACGACCTGGCTAGGATTGGAATCAGTGGGTGCCCTTTTAAGGGTTTAAAGCCCACATGATTACCAACTTATAACAACTTTCGATTCGACAAAACTCTGGACCTATTGTGTTTTATCGCGAAGTCAAACCGTAGTTACGACGGTTTGATTTCTAGGCTATAAACTAAGCATAACTGAATTAGAGAAGATCAAGGGTACTTACACTTGTCTAATGGATGATTTGGAATGCTTGGGATCTGTTTGAATGCTCCTCAAAATGACCAGAAGTGAATGCAAGATGAATGATCAAAGTTGCAAAGAATGTGGGTCTTCTTATGGTGTTCAAACACACTTGGATCATCAACACATAAGTCTAGGAATGTTACCATATCAACAACAAGTGTCCTACTAGCTAAAAACCACCTTAGGGCAGCCCAAGGTATCAAGGAATGGCATTTGAGTCGGTTAAAGAACATGCAGGACACCTGCACATGTATTCTGATCAGACAAGGCAGTCGCGTAGCGCGACTGCCAAGGCCTTTCACGCTCGCGCTACGCGAGGGTATAGGTGACCAGTTCAGCAAGTTTCAATAATTGCAATTTCAGTCCCTGGTCCCCCGAAAGGTCGTTTTCACTTGGTTTTCTTGCATTTTGAGACTTTATATTTGACATGTGGGGCTTTAAGACTTATACCATCTTTGTTAAGTCCTCGGGTAACTTTGTGATCACCCGAAAAGCCCTAAATTTCAATGTTGACGATTCTAACCCTCACACACGGATTTTATCATAACTTTCTCATACGGTAACGAAACTTGGTGAAATTTTTATGGTAGATTCTAGTGAGCATAATTAATCGTTACAAGGCTTCGGGTTTGCTAAAAGGTCAATCAGAGGTATAACTTAACATGTTGACACATTTAACCCCTGTAGTTTGTAATCTCTCACTTTCCTTCACAATTCGCTTCGTATGATCCATGATCCATTCGTTTAAGGTTATACACATCATGTAGGGTTATTGTAAAGTATATTTATTCTTTGTTGACACTTTGAACCCTTATGTTTACACAGTTTCACTGTTTGTCAACTTTAGTCCTTCAGGAACATTCTTTCACACGTTCAAACCTATGACACGTGTCAACACCTTATAGGACGTAAATTTTCGGGGTGTTACATCCTCACCCCCTTAAAAGAAATCTTGACCTCGAGATTTGTTAAGATGTTGGAAGTATACATTGTCGCATAAGGGACTTAACTTTTATAGCATATCTGGAGTCTTTCCAAGCTCCCAAAATGGTTCTTATATTAGGCGTATGTATCCTTTTGGAGCTTCTTGACCTGTCGATCCTCAATCGATACAGGATGCTCATTATCTCAAAATTCTGCATATCATTATGTGATAGTGCTTCTTGACTTATTGGCGGAACACATCCTTCAGTCACTAGTGTGCAATGTATTGCGAGCTCCGTCAAACTCCTTAAGTAGGTTTTAGCTTACAAGCTACTTGATCTTGATACATTCGATTTCCTTCGAATGATTTCCATATATTCAGAGCTTAACTAGCCTGATATTTTCACAAATTTGGTACACCCTTCCTGGGTGATATCTTTTGTTAAACCACATTCCTTAACAAGAACTTAGGAAGTTTGCTATTTTCATAACTCCTTGATTTCTTGCCGTATACTGGCAACCTACAATCGATTATGGATTTGTATAATCTTATTTGTTGTCCCCCAGACAACTTTCAGATCTTGATAATTGGACTTACCAATTCTCTATCTAACACTAGACATTTAACATTCCATCTATACAAGGTCTCCAAAGGAGTAGCCTTAATACTTACATATCAATTATTATAGAAAAGCTTATTTTTTTTAAGGTGAGATGGTTATTCCAACCACTGCTTAGCTAATGTTTAGGGAATAGCTAATCCTTTCCGTTAGTCGAACAGATCGACGATCCTGGGCAGTTGATGGCAACTTCTTAATCGTTGCCTAATTAGTGTTGCGGTAAATAATGCATAAACAAAATGAACCGTCTTTCATCATGGACTACCCCGTATTCTCAGGATATTGAGTTAGGCTATATGAACCCTCTATAAAAACTTAGTTAACCAGGGTTTCTATTCTTCCAATGATAGTACTAGCCATTTTGGAGATTTCATAATAACACAGCCTTAAACGGAATTTAAACCTTAACTCTACCTGCCTTACAGGGGTAAACAGGGTAATAGTAGGAGAAGATAATCAAGGTACAAGGAGGTTACAGAGATTTTTACAAAATCTCAGGCTCCAATTCATCCACCATTTCTTATGTCAATTAAGTGACACATTTTTGTTATGAGTCCAAGAACTCCTTAATCGGGAACATTTACTTGGACAATTCCATTCTGGATATCTCCTTTGAATACTACTAGTCGACTTTAGTACGATATGACTATTGGGGTATCTTAGAGGTTCCATGCATTAAACCTCCATACTGATCAGGCATGAAAGCAATCTATGGGACACACTAGGATATGCCACTCCTCATATGGCACTTTTATCAAACATAGTTTGGCATTCGCAGGCGATAGAAAACAATGAGAAGATAATAAAATAATATACATTGTCGTACTCTTTTTGAGGAAGAGTACTCCAGATTCTTATGAAAGGATTATCTCCGAGGATGGGAGAGAGGGTTATTAAAGATTCCATTGGTAAATCATATCTTATCTTTAATATCCGAAGTTCTTATGAAATCAAAAGTTTGTCAAACTTATGGTCTTATAAGAGACTTAGCAGCACCTGAATCCTAAACGTATCTTCTAGCAATCATGTCACAATAAGGGATTTATCTGTTGTCATTATTAATATGAGCTACCCCTAATTATTCATCAGGAGGGTTAAATGCCTCCATTCTTAACCCTTTTTAAACTTAGCTGTAAAATCTTAAACAACTCTAGGGCAGTCTTAGCTTTGACTGATTACTTCTTAATCATTATAACGTGGGTAGCTGAGGTAGATTTATAATGGATTTTTAAATGAGTAGGTTTTGAAACCTTAGTGTGCCCTCTTATTGCCAATGCTAACCACTAATAATTATGTGCTTTAATAGGGTACTATCTCAGCCAATGTATTAAACTTTTGCAACATACTGTCGACAGTCTATAACTTTTATGGCGAGAGTTAGGAATTCTTATTCCGTCTTTTCCCTTTTCGCGAAACGAATACTAGGTTTTTCTAATAAGGTCCTTTAAAACTTGGACCGTTCCATAATGTATAATATGATCTTTCTTGAGGATTTCCTTAATGTCCTCACTAATTTAGGGTATTGTCATCAAATGACTGTGATGTATGCTTTACCAGGTCCTTTCCAGCATAACCGTTGATATACCTAATGGTTTCTACTTCATCCATCAATTTTCTTGAAATCGATGGCCCCCTTTTTATTATTGAAATCTCTTTCTGAGTTTTTCCATACTCGAAGTTTTGGTATTAAATACCGAATTCACCAAGTGCTTAGTCAACCTAAGAAGGATAAGTAGGTGATTGTAGTAAGAAGTAAGGAAATTATTGTACGTGTGCTTATATTAAATAAGAATGGAAATTTCACAAACTAGGCACCTAGCTCGGTTGGCTAGGCGCGCGAAAGGGTGCGGCCTAGACCCAGGTTCGATTCCGGGGACGGCCAATTTCCACCATTTTTTATGTTTAATAATAATTAATCGCACGGATGCATGTAATTATGAGGCTTGTCTCATAAGGAGTCTTTGATAATTAATTGCTTCTTATCACCCACAATATGGGCTTGATTTTTCAAGACAAACCATCGATTTTTTTTTTACTATATCGAGTCCCCTTATTAACGAAACAAGGACAGCGGAGAAGGGTAATTCCTAATGGATAATAAACATCCATTTAATATTGCTGGAGCAGTCTCTGAGGTATTATCGGTCAATTTTACTTCATACTTAACGCTTAGAGTTTTTAACAGGCAGATTTAATGATTTACAATATCTATTGTCTATGAGAGACTTATCTGAACCTGAATTAAATAATACTCTAACATGAGCGTTATTGATATAGAAAGTACCTGTTGTGACCTTGTCATCTTGGATAGCCTCTTGAGTATCCATTTGGGAGTTTTCGGTTTTGGTCTTCTTAGCCTCGCTAGACTTCTTTGTTTTATTAGGGCAGTTAGTTTTGATGTGCCCTATTTCATTGCAACCATAGCAGGTTGCGTCCTCCATCTTCTTGCAGTCCAAGGTCTTATGCCCCTTGGACTTGCATATCCCACATGCAAAAGTTCTCGTCTGTGTATGCGAGTTCGATCCATACCTGCACTTCCCGAAGTGCTGTTTCTTACAGATTTTGCATTTGGGTTTTTCACCTGACTGCTGGTTGTCCTTTAAATCCTTGCCAGACTTAGTTGTTTTTCCCTTGGCAGCCTTAGGGCAATTAGTACTGATGTGGCCCTTTTCGCCGCAGCCATGACAGTTTGCCTTCTTTATATCCCTACATTCGTGGGACTGGTGGCCAGCTCTTTTACAGATGCCACATTGCTTTATCTTTTGATTTGATCGACACTGACCCCAGTGTCTTCTTTTGCAGGTTTTACATTCGGGTTTTGCCTCCTTTGGTTTGGACTGGTTATAGCTTGAGTCGGTCTTACTCTTTTTGTGACCTTTATTTGAGGTATCATCGCACATTCGCTTATAATCCTTCAACACACGGTCCACGGCGTTACTTACGGCTGTATTTATCATAGTCTGTAACTCGGTGCTTATTAAGTTCAGTCTTGCATCATCATTCTGATTAACTGGATGATGGTGAGCTTTAGAGGAGTCAGCCATGGTGAAGCTTTGAAGGCTACTATCCAAGTAGAAACAATTTGTTTAATCATATAGTGAATTGTCGAATTTGATGAATAAATAGCCATGGCGCAATTAAACCATATAGGCCAATAGATAGAATTTAATTTATTTGATTATGTTTTGCCTAAGTTTAAATAAACCATCTTTGGCATTTAAACGGAATATAATCATTCATATTTATCAGACAGGGGACATAAGTCACGACTGCCAATGTCATACTGACATCTTTTATATATAGCACAAGGGCTTGTTCCAAAGGACTTATGATGGCTCAGAGACCTTGTCACTAGGGAAATTTTAAAACATAATCGATGATTCCTTTGGGTCGGAAAATTTCATAGTTCATTGTCTTGACAGGAAGTTATGAAATAAAACTATCTTTTTCATGTATTCATCTTTACTCGTAGGTATACATCCCAAATGGATGTTTTGATGCGTACATCATTTTCGACGTTTACCAGCCATGATTCCTATTGATCATTTACGCTAATTGAGGGATTTAGAAACTTCCTAATATAAGGATGACAAGTGTGATTTTATCGCATCACGGTTGTCGAGAGTGTTAACACATTTCCAGGTGTTAACAAGGATCTGAATCTCTTTTTAAACAGATTTTGCCATCTTAGCTAGGTCTTCAATGACATTCAAGCTAGGTCAAACCATTTAAGATTCTCTTTTAATAATTATACTGGCAGGAAAGGAATGATATTTATTTTTATTCAGGATTTTTATCATAATCCTAATTTATAAATTAATAATAGCATAAATGGCCTAGTCGCGTAGACAAGTTTAATTTATAAACCATGATTTCAGAGAATCAAAGCATGAAGGTATTGCTGGCACAACAGGCCTAGTCACAATGACATTTATAAATTATAAGCTATGATTTCAGAGAATCAAAGCATGAAGGTTTGAACCTAGTTCATTACCTTTATCTGACAGGGAGTCATCACTACTACTGTCTTTTGGTTCATAGAGAAATGAACAGGGCCTGTAGGCGCTATATTACCACGTATGGTCAAAATGTGATCATCTCAAGTGATGATCTAAACCCATGATTCAGAGATCATTACATTGGGTTAGGAATCTTTTGAAGAATCCTTTAATAAGAATGACGTGTGTGATTTTTAATGAATCACGTCTGTCAGGAGTGTTAACATATTTACAGATGTTAACAGGGATTCGAATCTTTTTAAACAGGTCTTACCATCATGGCCCGGCCTTAAAATGACCCGAAGGCTAGGTTTCACTCTTAAGATTCTTATTAATATTAACGCAGAACAATCCTAAATTGAGGTGTTAAATATGGATCTGAATCTAATTATGGAACTACCATCTTTGCCCTGCCTCAAAATAATGCGTGGCTAGGTCTCGTCCTTTTTAGATTTTGCCATTTTATATAAAGGTAGATCTTATAAAAGGAATGTCTGAATGAAAATTTAAAGTTAATTATTCCACTATAAAATAAAAAATACAGATGTGCCCTAGACGGGACTTGAAAGGAATAATGTTGTCCTCGAAGGAACTGAAAGGTAATTATGTCCTTATAAGGACTATTAAGGAAACGATTTTTAGCAAAAGGAGTTTCTTCTTCATTTATTTCTGAATGCCTTCTCCTTGGTTGCATGTTTCGTCCTAGCCGTTGTACGAAGGTCAGCAAATCAAGGCTCCTGGTGTGGAGAATTATTATTACGGCTTCTTCGCTTGGCGACGTATCCAAATATATAAAAATTTTTGGAAGCAGGAATTCCAGATAAGGATTTAGAATATTCCTATGTTAAGTCTAGACTCAGAAGATTTAGGAATGTGCTAATGTGTCATTGAGATTAAACACAAAAAGGTAGTGTTTAATTCACTCAATGTTGGCTCTGATACCAACCTGTCACACCCCAAATTTCCACGTGTCACCGGTGGGCCCGGTAGGGGAGTATCGTGACGTGGTTGGCAACATTATAGTCAAACAACACAATATTTAAATGCACAGCGGAAGCAAAAGGATAGATATATTACAAACCGAAATAATGTACATCAAAGTATTATGACGGAAGTAAAGGATCCACAGGCGGATCATAAATAAAATAACATGGTTCAACAGACTTTAGGCATCTAAGCTTGCGAGACTCTTTATTGATGCTAGGAGTAGCCAGCCAATTCCAATTAGTACCTGCACTTAGCCTTTTTGGGAAAATACGTCAGTTTACACTGGTAAATACAATCAACCGACTCATTTTGAAAAGGGTTTAAGAAAATGCATTTAAGGCACAAGGCACAAATAATATTTTATAACTTGGGATAATTATTTAAATATATAATACTTGTAAACGAATTACATGTTCCTTATGCGTTCAGTAGCCCGATCCGTAGACCGGGTTAAAGATCAATGGACACACCACTTTATATAATGAGACACTGACAGGTGTACGCCTACACCTGAGTGCTAAGGTCGTGGCCATTTCGTAAAATGATGCCAGGGATATCCGGGACATGGTCATTAACCCCCCAAAGGCTTTAAGTAAACAAAACATTTCAAAACAGAGCATATCAATGATTTAACCTCTATTCGATTAAAGATTCAATGCTGGACCAAGCGGTATTCTATATACCGTACCCCAAGCCCGTATAGGGAAAATAAGTTAAAAGTATTTACCTGAGCTAAATATAAATTCAATCCCAGCCGTATCAAATCAGCAAGTACAGATAGCTTTTACTGGGCTCCTAAATCTGGAACGAAGGTTTTTAATAACCTATTAGAATCCTAACGGGTCTTTGAATTAAGCCTTGACTTAGACCGATTAGTTTTCAAAAGGAAGATACGGTTCAAACGCCGGATAAGGCGAAGACCGGAATAGAATGTGATTTAGACCCGACAAGTTCGGAGACTTGTATAATATGGGTATATTATACACATTCTGGATTTTGAGATAAAACCGATAAGGTTTGACCCGTTTCGGCTAATTTATGTAAACTAGTTACATAAACCGAACCGAACGCGTATGAAGCGTAACGGGTAACCATAAGAGTCCTAAACAGGTTTCCTAAGTTAACATGCCTTAAATATGTTGTGATATCGGTAGGATACCTTCCATAATGCCCAAAACGAGTTTAATTTCATTTTAAGCCCCGTAGGGGTATTTTGGTCATTTTAAAGATTATAAAAGGAATCAATTAAGCTTCTGTGATCCGGGTCTGAATAGATCAGTAAAATAACTTATTTTAACAGGTTATAACATTTGGTTATAAGTCTTATACGCCAAAAATAGTTTTAAACCCTAACTATGCGTTTAATACGCGTATAATGTCGTTTTAAGCGATTTACGGTTTAATATAGGATTCTGAGTTTTCTGATCATTTAAACAGGCTCAAAACACTTCATTTATTATTTAAAATCAGTAGCAATTGGATTTGTATCAAAAGAACTTGTAAAACTCATTTTATACCCGAAAAGGGCATATTCGGTATTTACCGAATTAAGGCGATAAACCTAGCTTATGATCAGTTTAAAAATAATTAAAAATATTCAAAAATCCTAAAATATTATTTAACATCAGTGGGTAAAAGGTTTGGTGTCAAAAATTTGGTTTAGATAGGCTTTATGCTAATGACGTCGTTTAATTAATAAAAGTGTTTATAATTACGTCATTAAGCATAACTCCCAATCTAGACTTCCGATTGACGTGAACTTTTGCAGACATGTTCAATAATCAGTAACTAAGATTATTGTACTTTCATATTTCTAAAAATCTCGTTTTATGGCTATAAGGGTATTATGGTCATTATTTAGGCAATTAACGGAACCGTCGGACAATCGAGGTTTCAAGTGGTATAAACGCAGAGGGTTATACCAACATGTAACTAGGTCCTAATGGAACTTTAAGGCATGTCTAAACCTATCCAAACCGGTTCAGAATCGAGGTCAAAGCAGAAAGTCAAACTTTGCGACTTTCGGCTCCGAATCGATCTTAAACAGAAAGTTGTCGAATCAAACTAGCGTAGACAAGTTTTTATACTTATTATCAGTTTATAAGAATGATAAAATAGGTTATACGCCATTTACATCGTTAATCATGCATTAAATCAAAAATACCATTTCTGTTGACTTTTTCGGACAACGTTTGACTCGACAAACGACCTGGCTAGGATTGGAATCAGTGGGTGCCCTTTTAAGGGTTTAAAGCCCACATGATTACCAACTTATAACAACTTTCGATTCGACAAAACTCTGGACCTATTGTGTTTTATCGCGAAGTCAAACCGTAGTTACGACGGTTTGATTTCTAGGCTATAAACTAAGCATAACTGAATTAGAGAAGATCAAGGGTACTTACACTTGTCTAATGGATGATTTGGAATGCTTGGGATCTGTTTGAATGCTCCTCAAAATGACCAGAAGTGAATGCAAGATGAATGATCAAAGTTGCAAAGAATGTGGGTCTTCTTATGGTGTTCAAACACACTTGGATCATCAACACATAAGTCTAGGAATGTTACCATATCAACAACAAGTGTCCTACTAGCTAAAAACCACCTTAGGGCAGCCCAAGGTATCAAGGAATGGCATTTGAGTCGGTTAAAGAACATGCAGGACACCTGCACATGTATTCTGATCAGACAAGGCAGTCGCGTAGCGCGACTGCCAAGGCCTTTCACGCTCGCGCTACGCGAGGGTATAGGTGACCAGTTCAGCAAGTTTCAATAATTGCAATTTCAGTCCCTGGTCCCCCGAAAGGTCGTTTTCACTTGGTTTTCTTGCATTTTGAGACTTTATATTTGACATGTGGGGCTTTAAGACTTATACCATCTTTGTTAAGTCCTCGGGTAACTTTGTGATCACCCGAAAAGCCCTAAATTTCAATGTTGACGATTCTAACCCTCACACACGGATTTTATCATAACTTTCTCATACGGTAACGAAACTTGGTGAAATTTTTATGGTAGATTCTAGTGAGCATAATTAATCGTTACAAGGCTTCGGGTTTGCTAAAAGGTCAATCAGAGGTATAACTTAACATGTTGACACATTTAACCCCTGTAGTTTGTAATCTCTCACTTTCCTTCACAATTCGCTTCGTATGATCCATGATCCATTCGTTTAAGGTTATACACATCATGTAGGGTTATTGTAAAGTATATTTATTCTTTGTTGACACTTTGAACCCTTATGTTTACACAGTTTCACTGTTTGTCAACTTTAGTCCTTCAGGAACATTCTTTCACACGTTCAAACCTATGACACGTGTCAACACCTTATAGGACGTAAATTTTCGGGGTGTTACATTCTTTCTCCACAAAACACTGTTTTAACTCAACAGTGGTTTCAAAAACGTTCTTTCTCCACAAAACACTGTTTTAACCCAACAGTGGTTTCAACCACTGTTTTCTCCACAAAACTCTGTTTTAACCCAACAGTGGTTTCAAACATCTGTTTTCATCCATCTGTTGACCAAAGTCAACAGATGTATCAACCAGTGTTTTATTTTCAAACATCTGTTCACAATGAACAAAGGTTTCAAAACATAAACAGAACTTTGTCACTATTACAAGCTTTTAAACTGTCAACCCTAAATATTTATTTAATTAATTTAAATAACAAACACGATTAATAATTTTAACACAACTAATTATATAAAATATGAAAGTGTCAAACAGAGCTAACTATATAAAATATGTCTAAATCCTACCTTTCATTGTAGGTGTGAGTCATTCTAAAGCTATTTGCTTCCTCACAAAATTAGTATAAAAAATACTATATGTTATCTTTCTAAAGCTATTTGCTTCCTCACAATGCATGGGATATGATTTCAAAAATATAATTATGTTGCTTTTCGTATGATGAAGAGTATAATAGACATATTCAGTCATAAAAAGAAACATATGATCTATATCTCCTATATTTAAAGAGTTCATCAATAAATGACTTTTAACTCAAATAATTCCCAAAACCATATATCATCAAAGCCCTTCAAAAGAACATAGATACCCAATCGGTTAAGCAGTTAATGCGGAAAAATAATATTTGAGATATCGACTATCGTGGTGGAATATCGGTAATGTTCCAACGCTGGTTTTACGCCAAACTCAGTAATGTGCAAACACGGGTTTTTTTTAGAAATTCATGGGTTAATACTTAAAAGTAAAGATATATAGTGTATGTTTTAGTGACATGTCAAATCCACTTAATTTTTTAGCTTCAATATCATACACAACAAATTTTGCAGACGACGAAATACTTGAAATAAGAAAGAAAGTTCGAAAAAACCAAACACCATTCAGTATAATACAGCATAATAATTTCTAATCGATTGGCGAAACAGTAGTCTCGATAAATAATGCTCCTTTCAGACCGTTGTAGTTGTCAACATGTTGGAGGTATTTCAAAACTTCATTGCTCAGATCAACTTCAAGCATATCCCCCCAAATGCTTGTTATCAGCCACTTGTTGTTTTGAATTATATTGGTCCTTTGGCGCCTATCTACATAATCAACTAGACGAGGATTATTGAAAGCAAACACCTTGATGCAGCCTTCCTCTTCAAATTTGAGCAAATCAGCAGTTAGCTCATCAGACTTTCCAATGACAATAAAATGCAGCTTCTTTGCAATAGTAAAAAATGCCCTTGACAAGGATTGACTTCCATACTCTCGGTGTCGCAACCCCCAACCCCTATCCTTGGGAACGGGCGGCCGCGAACCAGTTATCGGTGGTATCGGTGTTTATCAATTTGGCAGCGGATATTACATCAGGACCATAGTTAGGAAATATTTTATCAGAGTAAAATACCACATTTTTATAATAATAAGTACATGGGAAAAACCCAAGTTTTTATTACAACATGTTTCTAGGGATAAACCCAAATTTATTGAAATAAAACATCTTCTTTGTTTAGGTAACTTTTATAGCCACTTTTCCAAGCCTTCAGTGCTTTCCATCTGGCTTCTATTTGGCTTTCACATTTTGTTACCTGAAACGCGTTTTAAAAACATTTGTCAGTGGGAAATACTGGTGAGTGAATCCAAGTTTAATCAAAACATGTTTTTATCATTTTACAGAGGGTGATCTCGTAATTACATTTTTTACATCTACTTTAATTACCACCCACGGTACTGCCAACCCGACTTGTGGTCATGTTACTACTCACAGTGTAGTAACAAATTTTGTATACAAAACCCCAACATACCGACGATAATTGTAGAATTACAAATACTCAATCACTGTGAAATATAATTTAAATAATTGAGGTTTTGTAAAACAGTTTATAAAAAGGAGATTACTCACATTGCTACTTTAAGTATTTCCTTTGTGTCTTCCTGATTATAATCTATTAATTAAACAATGCACACGCGTTAGTATAATAACCCAAATTTACATTAGTTATACCCTCCCCGAGACAGAACTCCAATGACTACGTCAGGCAGAGCCTTGACAGGCGTTACGGAGCACTAGATCAATCGGGCAGCGTATCTAATACGTAACTGGGGGTTATGATACTTACATCGAGGCAAAGCTTCGCTATTTTAGTGGGTATAACACCCGATATAATTTCTAAGATTCAGAATTTGAGAGAGAATTTCGAGATTTGAACGAATTGGGACTGAAGACCGATCCCATCTATTTATAGGGTCTGATCTCGACTTTCTCACGGCCCGCGAGAGAAACAACAAGGGCCTTCGCGCCCCGCGAACTAGGCTGGCTAGGGTCTAGCCTTGGCCAGTCATGGACTTAGCTTCGACACGATCATGACACGTGGCAGGCTGGGGTGCCGCCTGGTGTCAGCGGGTCGCGGCCCGCGACGGACCTTCTGGTCTGTGTTGCGCCCCGCGAGCAACGTTGGAACTTGGTTTTTTATTTATTTTTTATGAAATTAAAGGTATTTAGGGCCTATTTTTGCATACGGGGTGTATTTTAGGACGTGTAGGGGTGTTATAAGTATTTTAGGAGCGTTGTTATATCCTCCCCACCTTGTTTTAGAACTCGTCCTCGAGGTCTACTGGAACAGGTGTGGATATTTTCTCTGCATCTCTGATTCAAGCTCCCAAGTGTACTCTGGTCCTCTCTTGGAATCCCATTTTACTTAGACTAGAACTAATCTCTTGTGTTTGAGATTCTTGATCTTTCTGTCTTCAATCTGTAGAGGTCTTTCTACAAACTTAAGTTTCTTATTTACCTCTATGTCCTTAAGAGGTACCACTAATGATTCATCTGCTAAGCACTTTTTGAGATTACATACATGAAATACATCATGTATTCCTGCCATTTCCTCTGGCAGTCGTAGCTGGTATGCTACGGGTCCTATTCTTCTAATGAACTTAAATGGTCCAACATACATGGGGCTTAGCTTTCCCCTTTCGATGAATCTTACCACTCCTTTCCAAGGAGAAACTTTTAATAATACCTTGTCTCCTACTTGAAATTCCAACGGTTTCCGCCTGTTATCAGCATAACTCTTTTTTCGATCGCGTGCTGCTTTTAGTCTTTCCTTGACTTGAATAATCTTGTCTGTTGTTTCTTGTACTATCTCTGGTCCAGATAGTTGTTTTTCTCCAATTTCCGCCCAACAGACTGGAGTTCGGCACTTTCGTCCATAAAGTGCTTCGAATGGTGTAGCATTGATACTGGTATGATAGCTGTTATTGTAAGAAAATTCTATTAATGGTAAATGATCGTCCCAATTTCCTCCGAAATCAATTACACAAGCTCTAAGCATGTCTTCCATTGTCTGAATTGTCCTTTCGCTTTGTCCATCCGTTTGAGGATGATAAGCTGTGCTTAGATTTAGCTTGGTTCCCATTGCTTTTTGGAAACTTGTCCAAAAATGAGAAGTAAAACGGCTATCTCTATCGGAAACAATAGATAAAGGAATTCCATGTAATGAAACTATTTCATTCACATACAACTTGGCTAATTGTTCCATACTATAAGTTTCCTTCATTGGTAAGAAATGAGCAGATTTAGTCAATATATCTACAATCACCCAGATTGTATCATTACATTTCCGTGTTTTGGATAATTTGGTAACAAAGTCCATTGTTATCAATTCCCATTTCCATATTGGCATCTCAAGTTGCTGCAATAAACCTGAGGGTTTCTGATGTTCAGCTTTAACTTGGGAACAAGTTAGACACTTGGCAACATAAGCTGCTATATCCTTTATCATTCCTATCCACCAGAAATTCTTTCTTAAGTCTTGATACATTTTATCACTTCCAGGATGTATCGTATACTTAGACTTATGGGCTTCTTCTAATATTCGGCGGCGTAGGTTTCCTTGTTTAGGTATCCAAATTCTTTTCTTATGGAATCTCCAAATTCCATCTGCTCCTTGTTCTAATTCCTTAATCATTCCTTTCAATTTTTCAGTATCGTCCTTGATTACTGATTCTTGTATTTCCCTAATTTGCTCGTTTAAATCTAATCGCAGATTTAATTTAAGAGAACGTACTCTTTTTGGCTTATCATGATACTTTCGACTTAAAGCATTAGCTACTACATTAGCCTTTCCTGCAAGATACTGGATATTACAATCATAATCACTAAGAATTTCCATCCAGCGTCTTTGTCTCATATTTAATTCCTTTTGCCCAAAAATGTACCTTAAACTCTTATGATCAGTGAAGACAACAAATTTATTTCCATATAAATAGTGTCTCCAAATCTTAAGGGCAAAAATTATAGCTCCGAATTCTAAATCATGGGTTGTATAATTTTCTTCATGATTCTTAAGTTGTCTAGAGGCATAGGCTATAACCTTTTGACGTTGCATCAACACACATCCATAACCTAACTTAGAAGCGTCACAATAGACTACAAAGTCTTCAGTTCCTTCTGGTAACGCTAATATGGGTGCGTTGGTTAATCTTTGCTTAAGGACTCTAAAGGCTTCTTCCTGTTTTGGTCCCCATTCAAACTTAACTGATTTATAGGTTAGTTTTGTTAATGGGATGGCTATTCTAGAAAAATCTCGGATAAACCGTCTATAATAACCGGCTAGTCCTAGAAAACTTCTCACCTTCGTTGGTGATTTAGGGACTTTCCATTTTGTAATTGCCTCAATCTTTGTGAGATCCACATGGATTCCTTCATGATTAACTAAATGTCCAAGGAATTGTACTTCTTCTAACCAGAATTCGCATTTCGAAAATTTAGCATAAAGCTTTTCTTTTCGCAGTAAATTTAAGAGTGCATGCAGATGCAATGCGTGTTCTTCTTTACTCTTAGAGTAAATGAGAATATTATCTATAAAGACAATTATGAATTTATCCAGATATGGTTTACAGATGCTGTTCATCATGTCCATAAATGCAGCTGGGGCATTGGTTAGACCAAATGGTATGACTGTAAATTCATAATGGTCATACCTTGTTCTGAAAGCGGTCTTAGGAATATCCTCTTCCTGTACCTTTAATTAATGATATCCTGAGCGTAAATCGATCTTAGAAAAGAATCGAGCTCCTTGCAATTGATCAAACAGATCATTGATTATTGGTAATGGGTACCGATTTTTAATCGTGACCTTGTTCAGTTCTCGGTAGTCAATGCACATACGCATTGATCCGTCCTTCTTCTTGACAAACAAAATTGGTGCTCCCCATGGCGATGAACTGGGCTGTATGAATCCTTTCTCCAGAAGTTCATATAATTGTTTCTTCAGTTCTTGCATTTCTGCTGGTGCCAAACGGTACGGTGCCTTGGCAATTGGTGATGTTCCTGGTAGCAGGTGAATTCTGAATTCAACTTCCCTATCTGGCGGTAGTCCTGGTAATTCTTCTAGGAACACATCTGAGAATTGAGATACTACGGGAATATCTTTCAATTCTTTTCCTTTAGTGTTAATGATTATGGAAATCATATACACTAATGACCCTTTTCTTGCACAACTTACTGTTTTCATCACAGAGATGAATTTCGTGGATCGGGATGACTTATTTCCTTTAATTGTGATCTTTTCACCCTTTGGTGAATTTACTTGTATTGACTTTTGATCACACAGAATACTGGCTTTATTGGCTACTAACCAATCCATTCCTAATACAATATCAAATCCAGCCAGATTCATTGGATAAAGATTAGCGATAAACTTTTGGTTTAAAATTTCTATTCTTGCTTCCTACAAGATTTCAGTGATCTTAATGGATTCTCCATTTGCCGTTTCTACTAGACATTCTTGTTGAAGTTTAGTTAATGGTTGATTGAGAAGTTTACAAAATGAAGTATTAATAAAACTTTGGTTCGCACCAGAGTCAAATAATACTTTAGCAAAAACATCATTAACTAAAAACGTACCGGCAATCACATCCGGAATCATCTTTGCTTCTTCTGCAGTTAGAACAAATGCTTTAGCATTCTTAGTAGTCTTGTTATTCATGGCTAGAGTTAGTTTCGGACAGTTCGGTTTGATATGTCCCTTTTCTCCACAATTGAAACATACTCCATTGCTAGGTTTCTTCCTGCAGGCTTCTTCCTTGTGTCCCGGTATCCTGCAGAAGTTGCAGTATGTGGAGCATCTTCCTGAATGCTTTTTCTTGCAGGCCTTACAGTAAGGTGCAGAAGTAGAACCTATGTTTTTCCCACGGTTGGAATTACTGTAGCGAAATTCCTGGGTAAGCCTTTGAGCTAGGTTCTTCCTCTGGTTTTCTTCTTGTGTACGCACTAGTTCATCAGTCAAGGTATTTGCTAGTTCTACAGCTTCTTCTATTGTTTGTGGTCGAGCTACCTTGACTACATGTCTAATTTCACTGATTAATCCCCAGATGTAACGGGAGATTAATACTGGTTCTGGTGAAGCTAGGGTTGGCACAATTCTAGCATATTCGAAGAATACAATAGTGTAACCCTTACAATCTATTCCAGTCATTCTAAGGTTTAAGAACTTATTAGCTATTTGTTCTTTTTCATTAGGATGACATAATTTTCTTTCGACCATACTCTTAAACTCAGTCCATTCCATATTATAGACTCTGTCACTTCCCCTAGACTGGAGAATAGTGTTCCACCATTCTAAGGTTGCATTCTTAAAAAGATTGGAAGCAAACATGATTTTATCTTCCTCTGCACACTTGCTTATTTTTAAGACAGCCTCAGTCTTTTCTATCCAGCGTAAAGCTGCAATGGCCCTTTCATTTCCAGAGAATTCTATCGGTTTGCAAGAACAGAATTCCTTGTAAGAACAACCATAAGACATGGTTCTTCTTCTTTTTGGAATAGGCAATTGAAGTAATGGTCCATCGTTTACGCTGTGATCAGGTTCAGTAGGTGGTCGTTTACTTCCACTTTTACTTTTATTTTCGGCCTCTTTAACAGTTTGGAGGATATAAGGCATAGCATCTATAATTCCTTGTGCCACTATATGTTGGGTGGCACTGTTATCTAATTGGTTCCCATTATTCTGGTTATTCTGGTTTTCCTGATTCACTTCGTTGTCCATCTGAATTATAAACATTTACCAGGTATTAATATCACAAGATAAGATTTAATATAAACAGACAAATACATTGATCAAAATCGTCGTGCATTACGACATTTACTCTATTTTATAGATATGCATCTATTACAAACTAGAACTGGAATTTAAAATACAATGCTAGTATGCATCAGTAGGTATTGGATTATCTATTTAATTTTTTTTTTCAAATTACACGCATATATATATGTATATATATATTTTTATTATTATTACTATTGTGACTAGGGGTTCATCCAGCACTGCATATTTCACTCGTCATACTTCCAAACGAGCCTTTCCCCTATTTGTCTGATTTTGTCTCCTTCATCCACTAACTCCTCACCAAAAGTGCAGAGTTCCTGCACGTTTTCGATACTCATGGGTGGTGGTGGTGCTGGTATTGGGTCAGGATACTGGGGCATCGGTTCTTCGTATGGGAATGGGTTTTCTAATATTTCCCGAACATACTGGTCATTATCCCAATATGGATCTAGAGGGTCAAGGTTAGGATAGGGTGCTACAGGGTTTTGTATGGGTTCCTCCTGTGGGTAGAGTTCTTGGTAATCCCTATGTTCATCGTTCCATGGATCATATGCTAGGGGATTGGGTGCTGGAATCCTAGGGATTTCGTTTGGGTCGAATGCGGGCATGAGAACCTGATCTCCTGGGTTAGGTTCTATTTCCATGAGTTGAGTTGGGAACAAGGGTAACGGCTGTGGTGCAATGATTTGTTCTAAGTTCGGGTCTGCGGCAATAGTGGCTAATATGTGCAAATTTGCTAATCGCCTATTGAGTATGTCCTGAGTTTGGGCATTCATTTCTCTACTTGCTGCTGCTAAAGCCTTCTGCTGGTGTAACTTCCTCATTCTTTTCCTACGCTCGTGTGCTCCCCGACTGAACCATCCTCTCTTTTTGGTAGGGAATGGTTCTTCGGATTGCGCTTTGAATATGAAAATCCCTTCTTCTGTGTCAGCTGAATACCCCGAGGGAGTAGGCTGGGAAGAAGTTCCTTTATCTCTAGGAGAACTAGACAGTTGACGATAAGCGTCTGAAGGACCTTGATCACTCATACTGTAAACTAACAAATTGTCGAATAACACAAAACAATAATATACATGTATTCACGTAATCACGTAGATTATTTCCTAACATAATGGATTTAAAATTTTGGTGTCAGCAGAACACTTCTATGGATGAAACCAGTGGCTGTAGCTCTGATACCACCTCCTGTCGCAACCCCCGACCCCTATCCATTGGAACGGGCGGCCGCGAACCAGTTATCGGTGGTATCGGTGTTTATCAATTTGGCAGCGGAAAGTACATCAGGACCTTGGTTAGAAAATATTTTATCAGAGTAAAATACCACATTTTTATAATAATAAGTACATGGGAAAAACCCAAGTTTTTATTACAACATGTTCCTAGGGATAAACCCTAATTTATTGAAATAAAACATCTTCTTTGTTTATGTAACTTTTATAGCCACTTTTCCAAGCCTTCAGTGCTCTCCAACTGGCTTCTATTTGGCTTTCACATTTTGTTACCTGAAATGCATTTTAAAAACATTTGTCAGTGGGAAATACTGGTGAGTGAATCCCAGTTTAATCAAAACAGGTTTTATCATTTTACAGCATTGAGGGCGATCTCGCAATTACAATTGTTTACATCTACTTTAATTACAACCCACGGTACTGTCAACCCGACTTGTGGTCATGTTACTACTCACAGTGTAGTAACAATTTTTTTATACAAAACACCAACATACCGACGATAATTGTATAATTACAAATACTCAATCAATGTGAAATATAATTTAAATAATTGAGGTTTTGTAAAAGAGTTGATAAAAAGGAGATTACTCACATTGCTACTTTAAGTATTTCCTTTGTGGCTTCCTGATTATAATCTATTAATTAAACAATGCACACGCGTTAGTATATTAACCCAAATTTACATTAGTTATACCCTCCCCGAGACAGAACTCCAACGACTATGTCAGGCAGAGCCTTGACAAGCGTTACGGAGCACTAGATCAATCGGGCAACGTATCTAATACGTAACTGGGGGTTATGATACTTACATTGAGGCAAAGCTTCACTATTTTAATGGGTATAACACCCGATATAATTTCTAAGATTCAGAATTTGAGAGAGAATTTTGAGATTTGAATGAATTGGGACTGAAGGCCGATCCCATCTATTTATAGGGTCTGATCTCGACTTTCTCGCGGCCCGTGGGAGAAACAACATGTCACACCCCTTTCTGCGGCGGAAGCACGAGGTGTGATCATGAAAGGTTCTCATTGCATACGAAAGGTAAACATACTACATGCTCAAAAATAACTTCAAACATTACATTACTGAAAACATATGTCAAGTGTTTACAACACGAGATAACATATTGTCTTAAAGTCACAACTTTATTTAAAGATAAACAAAGTGACATCCACGAGCATGAGTAAGACCACGCGCACATCCATCCTAGTTACCTGAAATACATGTGAGTTTTGGAAAAACGTCAACATAATGTTGGTGTGAATTCATGCAGTTTTTGTATTTCACGTTTGTATACTTTGTATGAAAACATAGTTTGTGTCATATATAAATCAAGTTTTCATATATAAATCAAGTATCCATGAGTACACCACGTACTCATGTATAATTCAAGTTTTTCTTGAGTACCCCACATACTCAAGTATAATTCCCGTTTTCTTGAGTACCCCACGTACTCAAGTATAATTCAAGTTTTTCTTGAGTACCCCACGTACTTCAAGTATTAATCAAGTTTTAGTATGGTATGAATTTTATGTAAGTAAAGTATTCCTGTAAGTATCAGGATTGTTAATGGGTTGCAAGGCCATTAACATGTGACACGACATAGGAAGTCACCAAACCTTAGGCATTTTTCTAGTTGGCATATTCTGAGAGACAAAAGCACTACTCGATTCTCACCCTCACCGAGAGTGTGGCTGCCCGGCACCCGTTAGATCTAACCTTTTGTTCTGCGGTCTAGGTATATTGTTGATTAATGGTGCTTATGTACCCTATTCGTGACTCGATTTCTCGTATCATTTCTCATAACGCATCATACTTGGTACTCGTTCTCACCAAGTGCGCTTCTTGTATTTCTTATATCTCATCACACTTGATACTCGTCCTCACCAAGTGTGCTTCTTGTTATCATACCATTTGTAAACATATTAATATTTGTAACATGTATTTCACCCCCGAAGTTATAAAACTGAAAACAGTTAAAAGAAAAGGGGGAGCATGAACTCACAACTTTGCGTTCCTTGCGTCGTAAACTTCACCGGATTTGCTTAATTAACGTCATGACCTATACGTGTTTTCTTAACGTTAGTCACTAGACTTGCGTCGCACAAGTACAGTCACTCTCTTTTGTATTTGTATTGTTGTGTTAAAATATTTTATATTTTTAACTAAGTATCTTACTTATATTATTTTCTCAAAAATTAATATAAGTATCTCGTGTTTTGCACTTTGCACCCGAATTATGTATCTCGCATGTTGTATGTGTATTTTTGTGTTTATACTTCTCATGAGTATTTAGTGTATTTTTAAGTCTTAATACACTAGCACATATAACACATACTATATACACTTAGCACAAAAGTTGGTGATCAAATAATATATATTTTTCTCTCAAAAATATACATACTTAATATCCATTTTTATTTTTGAAGAAATCCTCATTTCTTATCACCAAAAATTAGGGAAACCTTGGTAATATTTTTAGCTACATTTTTAGGGAATAAGTTTCTCAAAAACTTATATTTTTCTAAGTGTCAAAATTTATAGAAATTTCGACAGAGTTTCCCCTAAAAATGGAGGTTTCCCATGTTTTCAAAACATGTGTTTATTTTCTTTTAAATCAACAACAATCTCATCAGTACAATCTTTATTTATCAAATTTGTCAAAACAAGCATATATGACAACTTATGAACTTGAAAGTTTGTAAAAATATGTAGTAACTTACTAGCAAATTTAGTAAGTCTTGTTATCTTTAAAAATAAGTTTAGTTCCTTAAAAACTTTATTTTTAAAGAATATGAAGTTTCACAACTTCTAGTCAAGATTCACAAAAATATTTCTTTGTTGAACTTCCTTGTTACACAAGTGTTTACACACTTGTTTATTTACTAAAAATGCTTTTAGTTCGGATAAGATCCGGGTTTTAACAAAACTAATATTTTTGCTTGGTTCTTCCGAAAAACCACTTGTAGGTCTTTAGATCCACAAGTTTACAACTTCATTTTACAAGAAAAATTATTTTTATTCAAGTTTCAAGTTCATGGTGGATGGTTTCATCATCTTTTCACATTTCTAACACTAACATACTACTAGTTCATGTTCTTGTACATGATCTAGTATGTCTAGATGATGATCCATCCCACTTTTAGTAACAAACAACATCAAATAATAACAACTATACAAGACTTACATGATTTACACATATAACTTCTCTTTATCCAACTTATTCATCTTATTTTCAAGACTTTAAGTTATGTTCTTTAGTGTTCTTAATTTTTAACCATTAAATCACCTATTAACCACCATAAACAAGAACAAGATGGTGTTTTAGAACACTTACTACTAGCACAAGGCTAGGGAAGAAACTAGGCGTAAAAGTGGCGGATAAAAGCACTAGAGAGAGGTCCTTCGAGTTCCGTCGCTACCAAGCTTCTTAATCGAGCTCCTTGCACCTTAGAATCACCTTAGAAAGGTTGTTGATGTTCGAAAAATGGTGGTGGTGTGTGGGTAGGTTGAGGCCGAGAGCAAGGGTGGAGAGGTGGTGGTGATGTTTAGTGTTGAATGATGAAGATGATATGGATTATGGACTTGTGGATATATAGCATAAACTTCCAACATATTTTTACCCAAAGTGTTTTATGTTTGTGAAGTACTAAACCATATCTAATAAACAATTAGAAGAAAATCATGGGGGTGTCCCATGCTACATAACCGGTTGGGGGGGGGGGGGGGTTGGTTTAGTTGTGTTGCAATGGAACTAGTTACTAACTTAGTTAAGATTAAAGTGTCAAGTTAGTGTAATAGGGTGTTAAGTAATATATATAGTGTGTTCGGGTGTTCGGGGACCCTAACTAGCTTAGAAAAATAAAAACAATGCTTCTAGCATTATTTTAGTGTTCCGGGTAATATCCGGTTGTTCGGTTATATACCGGTTCGTTAAAGTACTAAATTACACTTTTTAGTGTCTTTTAAGTATCTTTTTATAGCACTTTCGATTCCCGACACTTAGGGAAGTATTCTGGATAATAAAACGTAATTTCTGCATAATATTTTAGTGCCAAAATGCTGATTATAGCTGAATTATATAAAATTCTGCACTTAAAGTGCGTTTCGGGTGCTTTTTAGTGCTTATTTTTGCTTTCGTAAAGTCTACATGTAAACCCTGGTATGTATTCTTAGGTTTTAAAGTATTCTTGTTGTTGGACCTACACCTAGGCTTCCATTTTAATGTCTGACTGCTTTCTGCAGTTCTGTTGACACAGTGTGTCTTACCGGTGAGTTTACTAGTATTTCTGACGCAACGCTCTCGTTTATGCATAAAGCAATATTTTGTAGTTTACAACGTGCATGAATTCACTTGTTTAGTATGTGTTCAGACATTGCTGACAATTAAGCACATAATTGCAGTCATTAACTAATAGTTAAAGTGTACGGAAATTACCGGTTTGGTGCCAGTTGTCACAGTCTCCCCCCGTTAAAAGAATTTCGTCCCGAAATTCAGGCTGAACTAACTCTCGCTGGAGTCTTCTTGAATAGGTGGGGATACTTTTCTTTGAACTAGTTTTCACGTTCCCATGTGTACTCGGGCCCGTGCTTAGAGTTCCAACGTACTTTGACAAGTTTTACGCTGCTCCTCCTGGTCTTGTTGACTTTCCAGTCGGTAACCTCAACGGGTTGTTCTGTAAATCGGAGGGCGTCATCAACATGTACTTCATCCATCGGGATGATCATGTTTTCTTGTGTTGGACTCTTCTTGAGGTTGGATACATGAAACGTATCATGTACTCCATTAAGTTCTTCCGGTAATTCCAACTTGTATGTCACGGTACCAATTCTTTCTAGAATCTTGAATGGTCCGATGTATCATGGATTCAGCTTTCCACGTTTTCCGAATCTGACTACGCCCTTCCAAGGTGAGACCTTCAACAAAACTTTGTCTCCAACCTCGAATTCTACTGGTTTTCTTTTCAGATCAGCGTAGCTCTTTTGTCGATCTCGAGCCGCCTTAATGCGCTCTCGGATCTGCGCAATCTTGTTGGTTGTCTCTTGCACAAGTTCAGGACCAACCATACGTTTATCTCCAGCGTCTGCCCAACATAAGGGCGATCGGCACTTGCGGCCATACAGAGCTTCGAACGGTGCGGCCTTTATGCTCGTGTGATAACTGTTATTGTAGGAAAACTCAACTAAAGGTAGATGAGTATCCCAGCTGCCGCCTAGATCCATGACACATGCGCGAATCATATCTTCTAACGTTTGTATAGTCCGTTCGCTCTGGCCGTCTGTTTGTGGATGGAATGCCGTGCTTAGATCTAACTGAGATCCAAAGGCTTCCTGAAATGATTGCCAGATTCTTGAGACAAAGCGTCCATCTCTGTCTGAAATAATTAAGATTGGCACTCCATGACGTGCCACAATTTCCCTTAAGTATATCTCTGCAAGCTTTCCAGTGCTGTCTTTTTCTCGGATCGGTAGGAAGTGCGCAGACTTCGTTAACCGATCAACTATTACCCATATCATGTCGTGCCCTCTCGGGGTCCTGGGTAATTTTGTTATGAAGTCCATCGAGATTTGTTCCCACTTCCACTGGGGAATCTCTGGTTGTTGTAGGAGGCCGGACGGTTTCTGATATTCAGCCTTAACCTTAGCACAGGTTAGGCATTTTCCAACATAGACAGCAACGTCGCTTTTGAGTCTCGGCCACCAATAGTACTCTTTCAAGTCTTGATACATCTTGTCCGATCCTGGATGGATCGAGTATCTCGATTTATGCGCTTCATCAAGGATGACTTCTCGTATGCCCCCATAGAGTGGAACCCAAACACGCTTTTTAAAGTATAAGGCCCCCTCTTCATTTGGCACCATGTATTTCAGCATACCCCGGAGGTATTCAGCTTTACGGTTCTCTCCTTTAAGAGCTTCTTGTTGTGCATCACGAATGCGTGCAGTGAGGTTCGTTCGAATAGTCATTTCCAATGCTCGAACCCTTAGGGTCTTAACCCTTTCTGTTCTGCTTAGAGCGTCTGCTACAACGTTTGCTTTTCCAGGATGGTACTTAATCTCATAGTCATAGTCATTCAGTAGCTCGACCCATCGTCGTTGTCGCATATTTAGTTCCTTCTGATCAAATATGTGTTGTAGGCTTTTGTGATCTGTGAAGATTGTACATCGAGTACCATATAGATAGTGTCGCCAGATCTTCAAGGCGAATACCACTGCGCCCAGCTCCAGGTCGTTAGTGGTATAGTTTCTTTCATGTACCTTCAGTTGTCTCGAAGCGTATGCAATTTCTGGCGTTGCATGAGCACGCAACCCAAACCTTGTCGTGAAGCGTCGCAGTATACCACGAAGTCTTCAGTGCCTTCGGGTAATGATAGTATCAGTGCATCGCATAGCTTGTTTTTAAGTAACTGGAAGGCTTCTTCTTGTTTGTGACTCCAGTCGTATTTCTTGTCTTTTTGAGTAAGGGTCGTCAATGGTTGGGCTATCTTTGAGAAATTCTCGATGAATCGCCGATAATAGCCCGCTAAGCCTAAAAATTGACGAACTTCAGTTGGGGTTTTGGGGGCTTCCCAATTCTTTATTGCTTCTATCTTGGACGGGTCTATATGAATGCCCTTCTTATTCAAAACGTGACCAAGAAATTGTACTTCGCGAATCCAGAATTCGCATTTGGAAAACTTCGCATAAAGTTTCTCTTTCTTCAGTAGTTCCAAAATGGTTATGAGATGTTGCTCGTATTTTTCTTTCGTTTGTGAGTAAATCAGGATATCATCGATAAATACAATCACGAATTTATCAAGATATGGTTTGCATACGCGGTTCATCAGATCCATAAAGACCGCTGGTGCATTCGTCAGCCCGAATGGCATCACAAGAAATTCGTAGTGCCCATAGCGTGTTCTGAAGGCGGTCTTGGGCACGCTTTCTTCTTGGATTCTTAGCTGATGGTATCCAGATCGAAGGTCGATCTTGGAATAGTAGCTTGACCTTGCAATTGATCAAATAAGTCATCAATCCTCGGTAGTGGATACCGATTTTTGATCGTGAGCTTGTTCAGTTCTCTGTAATTGATACACATCCGCAGAGTTCCATCCTTTTTCTTTACGAACAATACAGGAGCTCCCAGGGCGAGAAGCTTGGCCTTATGAATCCTTTATCCAACAACTCCTGGAGTTGTGTAGATAATTCTTGCATTTCGGATGGCGCAAGTCGATAGGGCGCCTTGGCTACAGGAGTGGCTCCTGGAACCAAGTTGATGTATTGTAAAATACATCGGTATTCGCGTCAGGTTTTAGTAGTTGGTTATTCGTTTTTAGTGTCGGTTTTAGGTAGAATGTATATACTTTCGATTGTTTTGTGTTTTCAGGTACTTGGAGCTGAAACGTGAAAGAAACGAGTAAAATATGACAAGAGAAATTGTAGGGTCAAGAACCGGGAGTTCGTGAGCGAAAGTAAGTCGGAAAAAGCAGTTCTGGAGTGCCCAGGCGGGCCGCGAAAGCTAATACAAACTTCTTAAGCGGGCCGCATTAACTAAACTAGGTTTTCTGGATTACAAGTGGCGCGCGGCTCGCGTAGATGTTCGTGTAAGTGGAGGCGGGCCGCGAGGGGGCTGAATACGCGAAACCGACTTGAAACAGCAACGGTTGTTAGGGTTTTTGACTTATAAATGATCATGATCGACAACAGACGGGAAAGGAGAGCAACATTACGAATTTTAGAGTTCTTTGGACATCTTGGAGACTGTTTTGGAGGTTGTTGAAGGTTCGAGAAGCCAAGGAATCATCGGGAGACATTCAGGAGCACTCGGGATCGAATTTTACGGGTTCTAATATCTTATTACTTCGTTTTTCGTTTGTTTTTATTTGTTTAATGATGAATTCAGATTTGATTATGATTTGTGCTTTATCTCTGAATATGATTATCGGCTAGAAACCTTTACTACATAGGCTATGATGAATGTTTAACAAAGATTGGATTTTTATTGGATTTTTGTCGTGGTTTTGGATCTTTCTTGTACTGTAAAAGCTATGGGAATTTAACTTGGTGCGTATGCGTGCTTGTGATTATTTTATTATTGTTTATTGCTTCGTTTGATTCTTGGTGACGGTCTTTATCACGGAATAGAGTCGAGCTAGGGTTTTAGGTTTTGGTGAGTGTCTATATCACATAATAAATCTTTGATCCTTTAGGGTGAAATTACGTAACTAACCTTAGAAGTAATATCCGGTAATCTAATAAAATCAAGTGTTCTGCTAGACTCGTCGCGGAAAGGCTCGAGGATATTAATAGGTCTCGGTTTGGTTATAAGGACTTAACATTCCATTGTCTATTAAGCTAAGATTAAAACCCGTAGTTTCTTTAGACGTTCGCGCTGAAAGGTAGAGCGTCTTATATAGGCACTTTCAGGAAACTAGAGGACGGAAAAGAAATCTAGAAAACCGGTGAGCGTAACAACCTAGGTAGTGCCATAAGAATCGCCTTGAGAGTGTTCGAGGGGCTTAGTGGTGTCTTAATAGGTTTAGAATCCAAAGATCCCGGTTCCATACCACAAAACTATTTGATAGAAATCCAATCCAAGTTAAACAGGAGTCTAGCCTAGGTAGCCTTAATCATCTCTTGAGTTCAGTCTTCGTTAGAGTTCGTGTTAGTTCTTTAGCTAATCTAGTTATTCATTACTTGCATTCTTAGGATTTTTAGAAAACCCCCCATCAATAAACAATTAGTTAAAGTCCGTGTCAGTCTAAGTCTAGAATAGAGTCGTTAGCGTAATCAGTAGAGTCTCTTGGGTTCGATACTCGGACTTCCTTAGGCTATACTGCATCGATCGGTACACTTGCCGGTCGTGTGGTTTAGGGTTTAGAGAGTCTTAGTTTTATAAATTTAAAACTTAGAGAGTCTAGTTTAGAGTTTAATTTAGTTAATTTAGTTAAACCACTTTTGTGCACATCAAGTTTTTGGCGCCGTTGCCGGGGACTCTTGGCGATTGCGTTGATTACTTTTTTTGGGTAAAGGGTTACCCCGGTGATTCTATATATTCACAACCAAACAAAACAAGTAGTGTAGAGAGTCTACACTAGTTCAATCACAGGACATGCCCCATGAAAGTAAAAAACAATGAAAAAACAAGGAACACTACCACCTGGCAACAAAACGACTAGACTAACACTCTAGGAAAAGAACCCAAACAAACAAAACAAAACTACTCAATCAGCCATCGCCATCTTTACGTTCAGCTCCATAAATCTCCCAGTCACCCAAAAGCCTTCTCACATTATCACAATCCTTGAGCTTCGCACCCATTAATTTGTATCTGACCTGTTGGATAATACTTTCACTAATAGTCTCAGGAGGCCTCAATTGGTTCTTGAATAATCTCGCATTACGCTCTTGCCAAATCAGATAAGCACTGGCCGCCACTAATAATCGAGCAACATAGTTCACTACAGATTTGGACTTGGACCGCACTAGAAGCCAGTCAACAATATCCTCCCATTTCGCTTGAACCGAATCCATTCCCACTTTATTCCTCACCATATGCCAAACTTGAGTAGAAAATTTACACTCGAAAAAAAGGTGATTATGAGAATCATAATTGGCATAACAAAGCAAACAGCACATCATATTCATGTTCTTTCTACGCGAGAAACCCCAATCCAAAATTTTATCCTGAGTAAGCAACTTTCGTCTCATGATTAACCACATTAAAAAAGCATGCCGTGGGATACACTGAGCGAACCAAACAATAGGACACCACTCCACCTCTAACTCGCGGTGCCTAATTGAATCCCAGGCACGAGCCGAGGAAAACTCATAGAACTGGTCCCCTTTGCGCCATAACAGATTGTCTTCCTTATTCGGATTAAAATTCAACTGATCAAGGTGGATAAGAACCGGAAAAGTATCTTTCCACGCGGCTGGCCAAGTCCAAGTAAGATTGGAATAAATGTCAGAAAATTTAGACTCCATATTGAAACCTGCATTTGCAATAACTCTTGGCGAGATAACCTGAATCAGCGGCCCTAAGTCACACCACGTATCGAACCAAGCTGAAGTCTTCGAACCGTTACCCACATCAGACCAAACGAAACTCCTCACATCCTGCCTAATCTGAAGAATCTTTCGCCACGACCAGCAACAAGTAGAAGGCACATTACAAGCCCAAAAACTTTTACCTTTCAACCTGTAAGAGTGGACCCATTCAACCCACAAAGAGCTACGCCTAGAAAGAATACTCCAGATATGTGAAGTCATAAGCGCTTTATTCACATCCCCAATTCTGCGAATACCTAGACCACCCTCATACTTAGGAACACAAACCTTTTTCCAAGACACTTTTGCCCTCCCCTTCTGAAAAGCACTGTCTTGAGACCATAAAAAATTTCGCATCAACGATTCCAAATTAAGAGTCACCCGAGCTGGAAGAATAAACACAGAGGACCAGTAAACATGCAGAGAGGACAAAACCGAAATAATGAGTTGCAACCTGCCCGCAAATGATAGAAGTTTATTTTGCCAATTCATAATACGCTTCTCAAATCTCTCCATCAACACATCACAATCTTTATAAAGTAACCTAGTAGATATAAGAGGCACACCCAAATATCTAACTGGCAAAGTACCCTCCACAAACGGCATAATGTTCAAAATAGCAGTTTTAATAAACGAAGGCACATTAGAGAAAAAAACTGTACTTTTATGAACACTAGGCACCAATCCCGACATCTTAGTAAATGAGTTGAGAGAATTCATAATGCACCTGACCGAAGCAATCTCACCCTTAGAGAAAATAAACAAGTCGTCCGCAAAACAAAGATTGACAATCTGTTGGCGTTCACACTTGTTGTGAAATTTAAACGAAGAATCAATCCTTACGGCATGCTGTAAAATTGCCGTAAGAATTTCCATAACCAGAGTGAACAGATACGGCGAAATAGGGTCTCCTTGTCTTAACCCCCGATTACCCTTGAAAAAACAGTGAACATCACCATTAATACAAACTGAAAACGTGGTAGAAGACACACAAACCATAATCCAGTGAACCATGCTAGGATGAAACCCGAAACCAAGCAAAATCCTCTTTAGAAATTTCCAATCAACTGTGTCATACGCCTTCTGAATATCCACTTTAAACGCACATTTAGGAGGACCAATATTTCTATGGTAGTTATGCATCAACTCCTGAGTTAACAAGATATTATCAGATATTTTCCTCCCCGGGACAAACGCCGATTGGTTTACACTAACAATATCATTCAACACTACTTTAATTCTTTCAGCAACAATCTTACTGATACATTTATACAAAACATTGCAACAGGCAATCGGACGATAGTCCGTCACCACGGATGGAGACGGGGTCTTAGGAATAAGAACAATGAGCGTATGATTTAATTCCCGAAGAAGCTTGCCTGTGACAAAAAAATCAATAACCGCATTTGAAACATCATTACCAATAATAGGCCATGCATTTTTAAAAAATCCTGCTGTAAACCCATCTGGCCCTGGCGCTTTATCCGACCCAATCGAGAACATCGCCTTTCTAACCTCTTCGGCTGATACAGGACGAACCATATGCTGAGCAACATCCAACTCCAGCTTTTTAGTGAATAACTCCGGAGACGGAGTGAGCGAAGTATCACCCGGGCATCCCAAAAATTTTTCATAGTGATCAACAAAGGCTTTCTGAACCATATCATTTTCAAAAACAATCCCGCTAGCATCCCGAATAATATCAATACGGCTATAATGTATTTTATTTTTGAGCGAAGAGTGGAAAAAAGCGGTATTCATATCGCCTGCCGCTAACCAGTCTACCTTGGACTTCTGCTTCAAAAAACGCTCTTCATCAAGTAAAGCTACCTGAAAATCCTTTCGGATAACAGCTTCCTCCTTCCGAAAAGAGTCACACGACGGATCACTATCAATATCACTCTGAATCTTATCCAGTTTATCACGTAAGTGTTGAACTTTTTTATGTAAATTGCCTTGCTGAAAAAGTAAGACTCGAAGAGGAGATTTTAGAAGACGAAGCTTCTTAACAACCGAGAATTGATAGACTCCACTAATACTAGTACTCCAAACTCTTTTCACAATCGGTAAGAACTCTGGTTTATGCACCAGAAAATTTGCGAATTTGAACGAACGATGTTTTAACTTATCAGGATCCGAAATCTTGAGAACACATGGACAATGATCCGATAACCGAGCCGGATGGAAGATCGCAACAGCATTTGCAAACCGAGAAATGAATTGAGAATTACCCATCACTCTATCAATCTTCTTCATCAATCCGATCCCCTTCTTTGGCTTTTGATTCCACGTATAGTGAAACCCCGAACGATTTATATCCACCATCTGAATATCATCTACACAAGCTTGAAACTCCCTCATACTCGAAGAGACCGAAGACGACCCCATAGACTTATCTTCAAGATTCAGCGCCGAGTTAAAATCACCTAAAATGACCCAAGGTTGATCACGAACAAAAGTCTTATGCAATGAAAGATGATTCCATAACTCCCTCCGAGTGACATAATAATTATCAGCATAAATAATCGAACAAAAGAACATAATTTTCTCCTTTTTTAACATCAGCTGCAAGTGCATAACCTGATCAGATTCGGTCAGCACCATAACATCAAAAATATTAGGATTCCACCCGACAATTATTCTCGTTCCTTTACTGCATCGAGCCCCATTAGACGTCCATGGCCAAGAACGGAAAACTGACTTACAAACACTAGAAAGATTACCCACCTCCACATGAGATTCAAGAATAGCACATAAACTCAAGTTAAAATCTTTTATAGCATGTCGAACCTCCGTTTGTTTGATGGGGCGGTTCAAACCCCTAATGTTCCATGAAGCGAAACTAACCATTATTAACCGATGTAGAAGGAGTGCTTGCCCCTTTTTTATCGTCTATCTTAATAGTTCCTTGCCTCAGAAAACCATCCATCTCATAACCATCCGTCACGTCAAAATCATCAAGAACCTCAGCATCATCCTCACCATGTTTAGCCGCAACTGGAATATCACCCCCCTCTTCATTATTAAGGCTTGGATCATTGAAAACATCAAAAGGATTTTTAGACTGAATATTACGCACGCCTGAACCAGTGACCGGCTCCTCTTTCTTTTTACCAACCACCGGCCTATACTCGAATTTTGGCTTAGGTTTATTCACCGGAAAACCAGTTTGTCTAGCAATCTTTCTACTATGGACCCCTGTGTAACCCTCCTCATCAACCACCTGATAATTATTAGGACGTCTACCTTGATTATATTGCTTACCAACACTTTCCTTACTCCCAACATTACCTTGTTTTGAAACCTGGTGAGGACAAATATCATCAGAGTGCCCAAACACACAACACCGAGCGCAACGTAGAGGATACCATTCATACTCAACAGACATAACTTCCTTAGAAAATCCTTCTCCCTCAATGTCAGGGATCGCCATTGTGATCTCTTCCCTAAGACTCTTCTCAGCCGAAACCTCAATAAGAGCTCTCGCATAACTACTGCGTCCCCACATGTCCATACACATCGACGTAGTATATGAATCTAGGGCTTTAGGTTCCCCAATAGTAGTCGCTATCATGCTAAGGCCATCCTCAGTATACGCAGCAATTGGAACATCATGTATCTTAACCCAAACCTGTACCTTTTTAACTTCCTTTTTTTCCAACTTCGATGATGGACTCCATTTGTTTAGGAATAAAGGTTGTGAACGAATAATCCAAGGACCATCCTGCATGACCTTCATCATACCCGCTTCATCAGCAAATTTAAAGAAAAAGAACCCATTAGCGTTCATCATGGACTTCTGAACTCCATATTTTTTCCAATTGTTACGTACAAAATAGTCCACTACTGGGTAAGCTACTCGATCCCCAAGAAAATAACCCACCAAAGTATTAGCCATCTTATCTTGAACACTACGCACAGATTCTCTTGGAAGCACAATGTCACACCCCTCGTGTAAAGAAACACTAGCCAGAGAACGAAAATTCACCTTTAAGGGTTTGTTTCCAAGCAAAGAATCCGCATAAGACATCGGTTTAGAACTACTCTCCACATTCACATTAGCTCCCTGAACCCCTTCTTGCGTAGCCTGATTATTACTCGACGTCTCACATTCCGGTGGCTCCATATCTAGATTAACCGGCGTAGTAACCTTGGTAAGTTCGTCGATAATATTTATCCTCTTTGGATCAGCCACAGTTCCACGACGGGGCAACATTGTATTGCCATCAATCTTCACCACACGACTAGCAATACCCTTACCAAATAATGGAGGTTTATTACGATCCCCAGGAACATATTCAGCCGACTTCTTATGATCATCCATTGAAAAAATACAACTCTCTCCTTCAGAACACTTAACGAACAAGCATGCACAAGAAAACCTAAAAAACCAGCAGAACTAAGACCGAAACAAGCAGAAAATAAAACCCTAATCTAGCAAAAAAAAACCTATCCCATGAAAACGACAGGGAATCGGGTGGCGATTAGAAAACAAAAAAAAACCCTAGATTAAACGATCAAGAATGCTAACTAGTTCGTTATAGATGCTTGTAAGAGCTTCTAATCACAGACTGTTATACATACTTTTACGAAAAATCGTAGGATCAATGAAGAACAAAAATCGCCATTGCTAGAGAGAGAGAATTAGGGTTTTTCTTTGCGTTGATTACTTTGTTTGGACTTAATTGACACATCCGTGCTATTTGTTCGTGTGTTTGAGTCGTAGGAGTCTAATTGTCCGTGTCTTTTATTTTTCTTGATTCTAGTAAATATGTGTGAAATTTGTGGAGGACCTCATTTTACTGTTAAATGCCCCCAATATGAGGGGTCCTCTACGCCATATTATGCTAACCCTTTTGTGCAGCCGCAGCCATATTTTTCACAGGGGTATTCTCTGCAAGGTTATGATCATCGGCCATATTACAATGATCTGTATCATCAGCCGCAACGTAACCTGGTTCAGACGAGCGATAGAGGTTTAGAGGGTAGTTTGAGTAGGATAGAAGGGATGTTCGCTCAGATGTTGGCGCAAAATCAGGCTACCCTGGAAACCATGGCTGAATTTACAGAGAGAAGTAAAAAAAGAGTAGAGGAGTTAGTTCGAGAGCGGGGTGAGCTAGAGGAAGTAGAAGAAGAGTCAGATGAGGAGATCATTCCAGTCATGGGGATGATAATGGACGACGAAGTCCCACCTCCGGTACAGAAGGGTATTATATATGACTTCGGGAATGACTCTGATGATGAAATAGACGAAGAAGAATGGGCGGCGTATCAGAGGTCGGTAGTGAAGAGAGAAGTTGTGGAAGAAGAAGTGGAATTGGGGGATTCCACTGGTTGGATGTTTGGTGCAGAGGAAGAAAGTGAAGAGGTTGAAATTAAGTCTTCTGGGGAGGATGAGGTTTTAGAGTCGGAATTGATCGAACCTACCCCTTACGAAGAGACTAAGTGTGGGGATCATACTGCAAGAGTGGTGGAAGAGGAAGAGCACCACAGCTGGCCCGTGGTAGGGGTAACTGAAAAATCAGAAAAGCCACGAGAGAAGGCAAAGAAAAGAAAGGAAAAGGTTCTGAACCGGAAGAGGATCGAAGGTTGGGGCGAGATGGAGAGGAAGGAGCCGTTCACGCACGATCATTCTTCTCGTTACATGCCACGCATCCGGTTTCTTCCAGGTATGTTTAAATTTTGGTGGTCTGACCCATTTCAAAATTTTAAAATATTTTATAATTCCACCAATTTATTTTTTGAAAATTTTTGAGGTTCGGGTGGAATTAAACGGGTTGGACAGGGTCCAGGTCAAAGAGAAACCTCCTGATTAAATTCAAGTGTGGGGAGGTTTTGTAGAGTTTGTAATTTTATATATTTGGTATATTTTCGGTAGTTTGTATACTGAGTCATTTATTTTGTATAGTGAGTTTAAGTTAGTAGTATTGAGTGAGTCGTTTGTGTCGAGTCGGTATTGCTTTGGTGTTTGCTTGTTTTTGTTTATGCAGGTTTGAATATGTACCACCTGTACTCAATCTCCATTCGGGTGATTTTGGAGCTGCTTATCAAATTCCAGGCATTTATCGAGTATACTAGTCAGTGTCAAAAGCCGATCGCGAATGAAATGCTATACGATCGAGCGGGATTGGACGAGAGATTTGGAGCATACGCATTATAAAATCAGCTAAGTCCTTTCCGATTTGCCCTTGTGTTTTTTATTTCTTATTTATTTTTAGTTTTTTGAGTCGGTTTCCATCCTACATTGAGGGCAATGTAGAGTTTAAGTGTGGGGATGGGAAACTATCGTTTAGTGTCCAGTTAGTAGTGTCTTGAGTTGAAAAAAAAATCAAAAAAATTAAAAAATTGAAAAAATCCAAAAAAATTAAAAAATTAGAAAATGTCTTTTGAAATAAGAAGTTTGCAAAATAAAAACGGAAAATGATAGAAAAGTCGGGTTTTTGGTCGGGTTCAAATAATGATAATATGAGATAATATAATTGAGCTTGTGTCTAGTTTGGGATGCGCGGGTAGGCTCGGTTCGGTTCTGGGTTCCTTTGATCTTAAATATACCTAATTGTCGGTCTACTAGTGGGTTCTCATCTAGGGAGAGTGGGGAAATTGAAACCACAAAAAATAGTATAAGGGATGCCGTTATAAGCTAAGATCGTTAGAGTTTTTGGTCATTATCTCGTTGAAAAAAAAATAGAATAAAAAGTGAGCTAGAAACTAAATGAAAGTAGCACAGGTCTATGTAATCCGAGTTGGGGATAGCGACTCTACAGCCGGAATGCCTCTGGGATGTGTGAAATCGACTTGCCGAATAAAAGTACCGAAACCTAAGTAATCTGTGGTTGGGGATAGCGACTCTACAGCCGGAATACCTCTTGGTTAGGGAAAGCATCGTCTAGACTCACGTGAAAAAAAAAAGAGCAAAAGCAAAGAAAAAAATGAAAAAAAAAATGGAAAAATAGATTTGATTTTAAACTCTCTTGATCTTGGTATAAAACGGTTAGGAAATAACCCAGTGGTTGTTCCTTTTGTCCTATAAGCTTGAGGGGGGATTAGGTGGACTTGCAATTCTTAGTGTGAGACCCTAGGTAGATTGACAGCACTTGAACTAAACTTGCATGATAAGGGCTTGGAACCGGGTTGGGTTTAAGTGGATCGATATACTTGCAATCGCGGCTAACACGAGTTTCGATTTTAATAAAATAACTTAAGCTTTTGGCCCGTTCGACTATTCCGACTATGATTCCGTTTGCATAATTCTTTTTCGAGCACGAAAAAGAGTAAGTGTGGGGATATTTGATGTATTGTAAAATACATCGGTATTCGCATCAGGTTTTAGTAGTTGGTTATTCGTTTTTAGTGTCGGTTTTAGGTAGAATGTATATACTTTCGATTGTTTTGTGTTTTCAGGTACTTGGAGCTGAAACGTGAAAGAAACGAGTAAAATATGACAAGAGAAATTGTAGGGTCAAGAACCGGGAGTTCGTGAGCGAAAGTAAGTCGGAAAAAGCAGTTCTGGAGTGCCCAGGCGGGCCGCGAAAGCTAATACAAACTTCTTAAGCGGGCCGCATTAACTAAACTAGGTTTTCCGGATTACAAGTGGCGCGCGGCCCGCGTAGATGTTCGTGTAAGTGGAGGCGGGCCGCGAGGGGGCTGAATACGCGAAACCGACTTGAAACAGCAACGGTTGTTAGGATTTTTGACTTATAAATGATCATGATCGACAACAGACGGGAAAGGAGAGCAACATTACGAATTTTAGAGTTCTTTGGACATCTTGGAGACTGTTTTGGAGGTTGTTGAAGGTTCGAGAAGCCAAGGAATCATCGGGAGACATTCAGGAGCACTCGGGATCGAAGTTTACGGGTTCTAATATCTTATTACTTCGTTTTTCGTTTGTTTTTATTTGTTTAATGATGAATTTAGATTTGATTATGATTTGTGCTTTATCTCTGAATATGATTATCGGCTAGAAACCTTTACTACCTAGGCTATGATGAATGTTTAACAAAGATTGGATTTTTATTGGATTTTTGTCGTGGTTTTGGATCTTTCTTGTACTGTAAAAGCTATGGGAATTTAACTTGGTGCGTATGCGTGCTTGTGATTATTTTATTATTGTTTATTGCTTCGTTTGATTCTTGGTGACGGTCTTTATCACGGAATAGAGTCGAGCTAGGGTTTTAGGTTTTGGTGAGTGTCTATATCACATAATAAATCTTTGATCCTTTAGGGTGAAATTACGTAACTAACCTTAGAAGTAATATCCGGTAATCTAATAAAATCAAGTGTTCTGCTAGACTCGTCGCGGAAAGGCTCGAGGATATTAATAGGTCTCGGTTTGGTTATAAGGACTTAACATTCCATTGTCTATTAAGCTAAGATTAAAACCCGTAGTTTCTTTAGACGTTCGCGCTGAAAGGTAGAGCGTCTTATATAGGCACTTTCAGGAAACTAGAGGACGGAAAAGAAATCTAGAAAACCGGTGAGCGTAACAACCTAGGTAGTGCCATAAGAATCGCCTTGAGAGTGTTCGAGGGGCTTAGTGGTGTCTTAATAGGTTTAGAATCCAAAGATCCCGGTTCCATACCACAAAACTATTTGATAGAAATCCAATCCAAGTTAAACAGGAGTCTAGCCTAGGTAGCCTTAATCATCTCTTGAGTTCAGTCTTCGTTAGAGTTCGTGTTAGTTCTTTAGCTAATCTAGTTATTCATTACTTGCATTCTTAGGATTTTTAGAAAACCCCCCATCAATAAACAATTAGTTAAAGTCCGTGTCAGTCTAAGTCTAGAATAGAGTCGTTAGCGTAATCAGTAGAGTCTCTTGGGTTCGATACTCAGACTTCCTTAGGCTATACTGCATCGATCGGTACACTTGCCGGTCGTGTGGTTTAGGGTTTAGAGAGTCTTAGTTTTATAAATTTAAAACTTAGAGAGTCTAGTTTAGGGTTTAATTTAGTTAATTTAGTTAATTTAGTTAAACCACTTTTGTGCACATCACAAGTCTATACGGAATTCGACTTGTCGTTGCGGAGGTAATCCTGGTAGATCTTCGGGAAAAACATCAGGGAATTCCTTCACCACAGGAATGTCTTCGAGTTTTGGCTCCGCAGCCTTCTTATCTACAACGTGTGATAGGAAAGCGACACATCCTTTCCTTAAGCACTTCTGTATCTTCAAGCAACTGATGATTCGTAGAGGCGCGTCTCGTTTTTCTCCATGCACGTTGAGAGTTTCATCATTCGTCAACGGGATGCGAATGATTTTCTCATGACAAATAACCTCAGCTTTGTTCTTGGACAACCAGTCCATTCCGACTTTGTTCTTGGACAACCAGTCCAACCTCAGCTTTGTTCTTCGTTTGCCAAGTTCCACCAGTCCATTCCGACCCATTACCTATTCAATTGGGTAGCTTCGATGTAGTAGTCGGAATGGACTGGTTGTCCAAGAACAAAGCTGAGGTTATTTGTCATGAGAAAATCATTCGCATCCCTCTGGGCAGTCCTTCATGAAATGATCATTGCTTCCACATCTGAAGCATCCTTGGTTCCGTCCTTTCCCGTTACCATTCTTGTTACCAGCACCATTTCCATTTCGGTTCTTTCCTTCAGTTCATCCCAAGTTAGGCCATAAGCGGCATCATCGCCCAATGTTTGGACTTGCAAGTTCCACCAAGTCAGAGCTTCATCAACAAACAGCCCAGTAGCGAAGGTGACTTGCTGATCTGTGGTACACTTGCTCATGCGGATAGTAGCTTCAGTCTTCTCCGTCCAGCGTACAAATGCTACTGCACCTCCTGTGCCGTCATAGTTCATCGGCTTGCAGTCGAGGAACTGCTTGAAAGTGCAGCCTTGAGCTGCGTTGCCTCCAGATGAATCCCCGTTCCCATTACGTCTAGCGTTGCTTGGGCCACCACTGTCTTGAGTTCGGTTTGCCTCGTATTGGATGATAGCAACGGAGATCCTTTCTTCCAGTAGAGCGTTCAGCTCTTCAGCAGTTCTTGGCAGTGGGGAAGGAGGAGGTTGGTCACGAGCGTTCACAGCTCTTCTGGGTGCCATGTTCTGACGAACACAACCCAATAGGTTTAGGCATTTGTTTGATATCGTCATACTAGACAGTAGTAGTATATATATTCACAGGTATATACCACATAAGTGACATCAAACAATTATTACTCTAGCAGAGTACTTAGTAGGCTTGCACTGAGGGAATCTATACGTGACAAGACTTACTGTGGTTTCTGTGCACTGAATCCCATAATTATGTATGCATCCATAATTACGTAACTCCTTGCACAGTCCGCACAGTTCGTTTCATCCTCGTATTTCTTCCTTCAGATGGGCCATCGCTTTCAGATAAAGTCACGTATACTTGTGACATTCTACTTCTAGTATATGCTAATTATCACACATAATTGCAAGTAATTTCTAGTCAACGACAGGTGCTACTCAAGTGCACTCTAAGTCTCGTAGTGTCTTTTCTAGACTCATGTAGACAGTTTCAGGTAGTGGATGTCGCGGGAAGTTTTATGCAATGAAAACTCTTTGAAAAATTTGTTTTCATGAAAGGATCCTAGAGATTGTAGACTAGACTCGAGAAGGAATCCCGGTTCACTACAATCGCAGCCCTGATACCAATCTGTCACACCCCTTTCTGCGGCGGAAGCACGAGGTGTGATCATGAAAGGTTCTCATTGCATACGAAAGGTAAACATACTACATGCTCAAAAATAACTTCAAACATTACATTACTGAAAACATATGTCAAGTGTTTACAACACGAGATAACATATTGTCTTAAAGTCACAACTTTATTTAAAGATAAACAAAGCGACATCCACGAGCATGAGTAAGACCACGCGCACATCCATCCTAGTTACCTGAAATACATGTGAGTTTTGGAAAAACGTCAACATAATGTTGGTGTGAATTCATGCAGTTTTTGTATTTCACGTTTGTATACTTTGTATGAAAACATAGTTTGTGTCATGTATAAATCAAGTTTTCATAAATAAATCAAGTATCCATGTGTACACCACGTACTCATGTATAATTCAAGTTTTTCTTTAGTACCCCACGTACTCAAGTATAATTCCCGTTTTCTTGAGTACCCCACGTACTCAAGTATAATTCAAGTTTTTCTTGAGTACCCCACGTACTTCAAGTATTAATCAAGTTTTAGTATGGTATGAATTTTATGTAAGTAAAGTATTCCTGTAAGTATCAGGATTGTTAATGGGTTGCAAGGCCATTAACATGTGACACGACATAGGAAGTCACCAAACCTTAGGCATTTTTCTAGTTGGCATATTCTGAGACACAAAAGCACTACTCGATTCTCGCCCTCACCGAGAGTGTGGCTGCCCGACACCCGTTAGATCTAACCTTTTGTTCTGCGGTCTAGGTATATTGTTGATTAATGGTGCTTATGTACCCTATTCGTGACACGATTTCTCGTATCATTTCTCATAACGCATCATACTTGGTACTCGTTCTCACCAAGTGCGCTTCTTGTATTTCTTATATCTCATCACACTTGATACTCGTCCTCACCAAGTGTGCTTCTTGTTATCATACCATTTGTAAACATATTAATATTTGTAACATGTGTTTCACCCCCGAAGTTATAAAACTGAAAACAGTTAAAAGAAAAGGGGGAGCATGAACTCACAACTTTGCGTTCCTTGCGTCGTAAACTTCACCGGATTTGCTTAATTAACGTCGTGACCTATACGCGTTTTCTTAACGTTAGTCACTAGACTTGCGTCGCACAAGTACAGTCACTCTCTTTTTTATTTGTATTGTTGTGTTAAAAATATTTTATATTTTTAACTAAGTATCTTACTTATATTATTTTCTCAAAAATTAATATAAGTATCTCGTGTTTTGCACTTTGCACCCGAATTATGTATCTTGCATGTTGTATGTGTATTTTTGTGTTTATACTTCTCATGAGTATTTAGTGTATTTTTAAGTCTTAATACACTAGCACGTATAACACATACTATATACACTTAGCACAAAAGTTGGTGATCAAATAATATATATTTTTCTCTCAAAAATATACATACTTAATATCCATTTTTATTTTTGAAGAAATCCTCATTTCTTATCACCAAAAATTAGGGAAACCTTGGTAATATTTTTAGCTACATTTTTAGGGAATAAGTTTCTCAAAAACTTATATTTTTCTAAGTGTCAAAATTTATAGAAATTTCGACAGAGTTTCCCCTAAAAATGGAGGTTTCCCATGTTTTCAAAACATGTGTTTATTTTCTTTTAAATCAACAACAATCTCAACAGTACAATCTTTATTTATCAAACTTGTCAAAACAAGCATATATCACAACTTATGAACTTGAAAGTTTGTAAAAATATGTAGTAACTTACTAGCACATTTAGTAAGTCTTGTTATCTTTAAAAATAAGTTTAGTTCCTTAAAAACTTTATTTTTAAAGAATATGAAGTTTCACAACTTCTAGTCAAGATTCACAAAAATATTTCTTTGTTGAACTTCCTTGTTACACAAGTGTTTACACACTTGTTTATTTACTAAAAATGCTTTTAGTTCGGATAAGATCCGGGTTTTAACAAAACTAATATTTTTGCTTGGTTCTTCCGAAAAACCACTTGTAGGTCTTTAGATCCACAAGTTTACAACTTCATTTTACAAGAAAAATTATTTTTATTCAAGTTTCAAGTTCATGGTGGATGGTTTCATCATCTTTTCACATTTCTAACACTAACATACTACTAGTTCATGTTCTTGTACATGATCTAGTATGTCTAGATGATGATCCATCCCACTTTTAGTAACAAACAACATCAAATAATAACAACTATACAAGACTTACATGATTTACACATATAACTTCTCTTTATCCAACTTATTCATCTTATTTTCAAGACTTTAAGTTATGTTCTTTAGTGTTCTTAATTTTTAACCATTAAATCACCTATTAAGCACCATAAACAAGAACAAGATGGTGTTTTAGAACACTTACTACTAGCATAAGGCTAGGGAAGAAACTAGGCGTAAAAGTGGCGGATAAAAGCACTAGAGAGAGGTCCTTCGAGTTCCGTCGCTACCAAGCTTCTTAATCGAGCTCCTTGCACCTTAGAATCACCTTAGAAAGGTTGTTGATGTTCGAAAAATGGTGGTGGTGTGTGGGTAGGTTGAGGCCGAGAGCAAGGGTGGAGAGGTGGTGGTGATGTTTAGTGTTGAATGATGAAGATGATATGGATTATGGACTTGTGGATATATAGCATAAACTTCCAACATATTTTTACCCAAAGTGTTTTATGTTTGTGAAGTACTAAACCATATCTAATAAACAATTAGAAGAAAATCATGGGGGTGTCCCATGCTACATAACCGGTTGGGGGGGGGGGGGTTGGTTTAGTTGTGTTGCAATGGAACTAGTTACTAACTTAGTTAAGATTAAAGTGTCAAGTTAGTGTAATAGGGTGTTAAGTAATATATATAGTGTGTTAGGGTGTTCGGGGACCCTAACTAGCTTAGAAAAATAAAAACAATGCTTCTAGCATTATTTTGGTGTTCCGGGTAATATCCGGTTGTTCGGTTATATACCGGTTCGTTAAAGTGCTAAATTACACTTTTTAGTGTCTTTTAAGTATCTTTTTATAGCACTTTCGATTCCCGACACTTAGGGAAGTATTCTGGATAATAAAACGTAATTTCTGCATAATATTTTAGTGCCAAAATGCTGATTATAGCTGAATTATATAAAATTCTGCACTTAAAGTGCGTTTCGGGTGCTTTTTAGTGCTTATTTTTGCTTTCGTAAAGTCTATATGTAAACCCTGGTATGTATTCTTGGGTTTTAAAGTATTCTTGTCGTTGGACCTACACCTAGGCTCCAATTTTAATGTCTGACTGCTTTCTGCAGTTCTGTTGACACAGTGTGTCTTACGGTGAGTTTACTAGTATTTCTGACGCAACGCTCTCGTTTATGCATAAAGCAATATTTTGTAGTATACAACGTGCATGAATTCACTTGTTTAGTATGTGTTCAGACATTGCTGACAATTAAGCACATAATTGCAGTCATTAACTAATAGTTAAAGTGTACGGAAATTACCGGTTTGGTGCCAGTTGTCACACAACAAGGGCCTTCGCGCCCCGTGAACTAGGCTGGCTAGGGTCTAGCCTTGGCCAGTCATAGACTTAGCTTCGAGACGATCATGACACGTGGCAGGCTGGGGTGTCGCCTGGTGTCAGCGGGTCGCGGCCCGCGACGGTCCTTCTGGTCTGTGTCGCGAGCCGCGAGCGACGTTGGAACTTGGTTTTTTATTTAATTTTTATGAAATTAAAGGTATTTAGGGCCTATTTTCGCATACGGGGTGTATTTTAGGACGTGTAGGGGTGTTATAAGTATTTTAGGAGAGTTGATATACTCGGGAAAACGAAGTATTCTGAAAGTCTCAGAAAGAACATCGAAAGCAACTATGTTCCTCTCACCTGGTGGATACCAATAATTTGAAACCATGAAATATATGGTTTTGCCGGAATAAATTCCAGGAGACCATGAGTAACTGCTTGAACCATAATTATTTATGCTCAAGAAATTTATTGTTCTCCATGACTCACGACGTCATGAGTAAACACGAGCAGTAACCACATTACGGTAACAACTGATGTTAAGCACTTTCAGATCATTGGATTCATCAAAATACATTCCACCTGTATCCGAGTTTTGGTCGTGACTATTATTAAAGTAGTCGTCGGACAAAAACTTATAGCGCCTGGTTGTTGGATTCCAAAGGATCAGCTCACAGCAAATCCGTTCATTGCAAACTAACAACAACCCATTAAATGACGATAGAATACGTAAGAAGGTAGGGTGGACATTGTTAGGAAAATTTATGGTTTTGCTTGTAACGACATCCAAATTCCCACCTATTATGTTGTCAACGACAATTGGCGTGTCTTTAAAGGAGAGTAGTTTCTTTTGTAGTGAATCTCCAATTCGGCGAGAATGCATCATCTCAAATGCATGACTTGACAGTTCCTTATGAAAATTTTTGGAAACACATTTCAAACGACCAATAGCTTTTGCAGGGAGCCTTGTGAAATTTCATCAACGATCATTTGAAACCCAATGTTTTCCATTTTATGATCTATATGTTCTATAATAAAAAATATAACAAATAAATATAATTGTATATGTAACTGTTTATAAATTAAGATAAGGATGTTACTATATATAAATATACCAAAAATTTTAAAAACAAACATCATATTTGTAACTACAAAACCGATCATAATTTTGATGAACATAGTAACTACAATGACATTTAAAACAAAGAATCTTCGGATTAGATAACATACATTGTTGTGGAAGTAAAGTATTAATCAATTTTCTTGATTAACTTTACGATTCATAATTTTATTGTAAAATCTCAAGAGAATCTGAATCATAAAAAAGAGATATTTTAACAGATGTCAAGTGAGACTAACTTACTGTTAAAGAATATGATGCGACGATGGTTCGGTTTGTGTCTTGATTTTGCGGTGAACAAATAGGTGTTTGAAAGCCTAAGAGATTGTAATGATATTGATAAACAAAAAACTTTGAAGATGATTGGGTAGATGGATGAAGGCGGTAATGATGAAAGAAGTTTATTTTAGATAAATTTATTTTAGATACCCAATGAAGGCGGTAATGATTGAGTAGATGCTGAGACTAACTTACTCTTAAAGAATATGATGCGACGATGGTTCGGCTTTTAATGCAAAACATTTCAAAAATAAGTTTTCATTGGAAAACTATAAAATTAAATATCAAGAAACCCAAAGGACAAATTTTAAACCTTAAAAAAAACAGGTTATCAATATTACAATTAACCTCTTCATTTACCATAAGACGCATTTTAAACACTATAAATGATCATTTACCATAAAACGCATTTCAAAACTTCAACAATTATCTTTTAAAATTTTCACATCTGTTGACTTACGAAACATTTGTTCAGGCACAATTCAACATCCACATAATCTAAATCAAACTCAGACACAATGAGAAGAATGCTTTCATCATCATTCTTTTATAAAGATTGCAATTACATCTAACAGCCTAACAAACTCGCTACATCTACTATTAGCCTAAGCACTATTACATTGAAAACCTCTGTTGAGCAGCATCTATGGAATATCATTTGTTGTTCTTTAGCATCTGTTGACCCATAGAATACCTTTGCTTCTTCAAACTTTCTTCAGACTTTGTCTTCATCAGTAGAGGATCACTTCAAACAGATGTTCTCTTTGGGAAGACTTTACCTTTGACAGACATTTAGAGTAACAGATGTTGAGTATTTCTAATTGAGAGGAGGAAATTCTTCAAAAACTATTGACTTACCAAAACATCTTTACAGACACAATTCAACATCAACATAATTTAAATCAATGATATTATATAGTGAAATACCTTACAGCCCAAAGGACATATTTCAATTCACTGTAGATTAAACAATCTAGCAGGAAAAAAACATGTACATTTAATATAAACATGTAAAATTATATTTAAAAACAGCAGCTATTAATGCAAAACATCTAATAGCCTAACAAACTCCCTACATCTGCTATTAGCCTAAGCACTATTACATTGAAAACCTCTGTTGAGCAACATCTATTGAATATCATATGTTGTTCTTTAAGATTTGTTGACCCATAGCAGACCTTTGCTTCCTCAAACTTTCTTCAGACTTTGTCTTCATCAACAGAGGATCAATTCATTCAGATGTTCTCTTTGGGCAGACTTTACCTTTGACAGACATTTACAGTAGCAGATGTTGAGTTTTTGTAATTGAGTACAGGAAATTCTTCAAAAAATTGTTGACTTACCAAATAATAAAAAAATAATTAAATTTCAAACCTCTGGCATAAAAAAATAATAAATTTCAAAACTCTTCATTTAAACACCAAGAATACTCTACATGGTATACACATGATTCTACCACTTCATCGGACACAAATGTTGGGAACCTCTGTTGGGCAACAACAGATGTTGGCAACAGTGGCAAGTCAACAGTCGTTAGATTAAACAGAACTTATGAGAACAGACAATACCCTTCAGTAGTGGATGACTTTTTAGCCAAACAGAGGTTTCAAAAACAGATAGATATCAACAGACTTTTTAGCTATTTTTTAAGAATGGACTTTTGATGTTTTGAAGACATTATTATGCTTTCATCATCAGCAACAGACGATGATTTCGAGCAGATGTTCTCTTTTGGCAAACTTTAACTTTGACAGATCTATACAGTAACAGAAAATGATTCTTTGTAATTTGTAGATAATTCTTCAAAAAATTGTTCAAGCACAATTCAACATCAACATAATCTAAATCAAACTCAGAGACAATTTCACATCTACATCAATATCGATCTGCAATACTCAGATGATATTAAAATTTATATAATAATACTTATGCATGCTAAAATTAGTAAAAATAAAATGCTCCACAAAGATTAATAGGATTAAAATTTATTTATGACATTAAAAGATCAACAATTACATCGAGTACTGAACAACGAAACTTTAAAATCTAACAACAACACCAAGAAATTTAAGAATCTAACAACAAGAATTAAGAAATTTTAGCTTCAACTCCATCGAGTACTGAACCTATCGATTTATATCTTTTAGCATCGCCATGAACTCCACGTCTCTATATTACCGACAACGCAAAGGTCACAAACGGAAGTTGAAGGCATCGCCATCAGGTTTCTGGAAACATGGTCTCTCGTGAACAGACCAAGATGCAGTCCATCAAAACACTTCTTCAGCTCTTGAAGAGTAGCCCTATCCTCATATACTTGATCCTCAACTTGCTTGATAAAGCGCTGCTTTAAATCATCGAAGTCTGCAGAAGTGTATGCATCTTATATGTATACATTCTATACATCAAAATTCCAAACTTTATGCATCTTTTAATACAAAAAAGGCAGGAAAAAACAAACTGAAGCTATTTATATATCTTATTAAATAAAATCTTATCTTACAGCAGAAGCAGAGAGTTTCTTGCGTTTAGTAGGAACAACTGTAGAATAATCATCATCGTCATCTGCCCAAAATAATCATCATTTAGTCATAACCCAGATAAATTTCACTGTACATTTAATAATCTAGGAGGGAAAACGTGTACATTTAATATAAACAAACATAAATTCATATTAAGTGTTTAATCTTTCTTTGTATTTAATTTAATACTATCAATATCCATATTAACATATTCTAAAACCATTCTGGATCCACAAATGCTTCTACCACTGGTAGCTCGAAGAAAACAGAGCTGAAATATATCAACAGTTTAAAATAAAAATTATCAACAATATCAATAGTTTAAAAAAATCTACAAACCTAAAATAACCCGCAGACGATTGTATGAATTTCAAACAACTGTGATTAGGCTGAAATATAAAGCGAGAATTAAAGTAGATTGGTTCAAAATATAAAATTCAAAATTACAAAAAAAAAAATACTTTCAACGATGCTGGATCAATTATGTGAAGCACAAAGATCTGTAATCAGAGATTAACCGGCTGAATATGAAAATCTTAAATAAAATATAAAATAAAATCTTATCTTACAGCAGAAGCAGAGAGTTTCTTGCATTTAGTAGGAACAACTGTAGAACAATCATCATCATCATCTGCTCAAATCATTCACAATCATCATTTAGTCATAACTCAGATAAAAAAACAATTACGAAAAATAAAAAACAAAAGCAAACATAATTATATATTACATTACCATCATCAAGGCAAACGACATATCCCCAAAATTTGTTCTGAAAGTGGGTCAGAGAGAGCTTCGGTTTTATCTTTTCCTTTATGAACAAATGTCGAGTATTGAGAAGAGGGGATTTGAGGGAGAGATACATTGAAAGTGTGGTTTGAAAATACACAATCAAAGAACACGAGAGTGTAAATATGAAGAGGGAAATGAGAAAAAAAACTTTATAAGAAGATGATTGACATAAGTGAGTAAGTGACATGCATTAATTGCAAATTACGTATTCCCAGGCATTTTGAATTTGAAATTACCGGCAACAAAACATATGCTGATATATACGCATCCCTTGAACCTTCAACCTCTGATGGCTTTAAATTATAGATATGGGTAGAGGTTTTGGATGGCAGAGTTTTATATAGATTTTAAACTGATTTTATATATTAGTGTAGGATCGAATAATCGACCAAATGAGTCAATTCAGAGTCAATACGCACTGTTTGTGTGGCGGAAACACACAAACAGAGTTGAATTAGCAAGAACGGAGTAGAAGACAGAAGAATATCACTTTAAACTACACTTCTCATTCATATATGACTTGACAAACCAGCAGCAGTTCGGTACAAGAACAATGGGACTGTTCCAAATGAGAAGTATCAACTACCTATTTATAAGGAATCTAATTCCGCTCCAAATGACACATTGTCATTTCGGGCGGAATCAACACTTGACTTTTTGGGCGGAATCTAATACAATTTCATTTGGAGCGAAATCACAATAAAACAAATATAAAGATCCGTTTTCGTGTACATGCATAGAACTTTTGTTTGAACGTGAAGTGTATGCATGATGTCATACATGATGTGTATGTATGATGTCATCATCAGTGATAATGACATCATTCTTGTTCAGAAACGCAACAAATCCAAGACTCGATATACGACGGAGTCAACAGACATATGCACTAACAGTCTCCCCCTTGGATGTTGACGGAGTCTTTAGTACGAGACATTAGTATGTCAAAACTTCAGTCTTAATCAGTCTTCACACTCTCTCTTCAATCATCCTATTGCTAACAGACTTCCCCTTACGTTGTTCCGGGATCGTAATCTGATATAGCACTCTCTATTTTCTCAGCATTAGCAGCTTTCACAGATTCAGGACCATCTCCTGGCTCTCCGTAGCAACAAGATCAGGAACCTGGCTTTTACGTCTACAGACTCCCCCTTTCGACTAGCTGGGATAGCAGTCTGGAATTCACTAGCTGCATACCTGCATATACTCTAACCAACAGTAAGATAAACTTTATACTTACCACTTGAATTTAAAATGATTAAATTGGTTTCAAATTAATGATGCAATTATTCATTTCAAAAACCTTTCTCTACTCAAATAAACTTTCCCAATCCAATATCATTCATCATGTTTAGCACTTGGAATTTTGAAAAATCAGTTCATCAACATCAGTTGTCTAAAATCTTTTTGGATTTTCAAATAAAAGCTAAACTTCTAGAAAGTACAATATTGAAATGCAGTAAAGAAATCTTTACAGACAATATTTTTGTGAGTTTGTGTAAGAGGATCATATCAGTTTTTGAGACACATCACTAGCACCGTTAAGCTTTAAACATTTTAAGTTCTAAACGATTCACGTTGATTGACGATGTAATTGTCCTTTTAAGCTCAATCTAAAAACTTTCGAAATGCTTACAGATACGTTAAGATATATTAATTTTGCACTAAATTCTTATGGACCCCACGATCTCAGCATATCCCCTCATCATGCAATACACTAACTCAAGTAATGCCTTTAAACTTTCATCAAATGTGATATGTGCGAAAACAACGCATAATGTTTAAACATTAACAATCAGGTCGATCTTTCGATACGCAGAGAAAGTCCAATGTTTAAACAAAATAAGAAAATAAAAAACAAGTTGAAATTGTTTAGGCTTTAACCACCAGTTCGATACTCCCGTATACGCAGAGGTGATCCAAAGCTTAAACGAAACACCAAAGAAAATATAGCAGAACGTTTAGGCACTAACATCCAGGTCGATACTCACGTATACGCAGAGGATGTCCAATGCTTAAACAAAATAAAGAAATAAAACAAGTTTAAATCTTTGCAAAAAGAAATGCACAATCACAGCGACTTTTTCAGCAAAGTTGTGAAGGTTCCCAAACTTAACCACTTTTATGTCTTTCGACAATCAGCTATTACTGAGTAGGCACACAGTCAAGAAGGACAAAACTAAGTACTATGCTTTCAACCAAGTTTCCCACTAGAACTAGGCTTTTTCATTTAAGTTTGTATCGTTATAGCAAATCTACTAGTCTAGCTGAGCCTATCGTCACATCTTTAGTGAGACCGTTTATCACATTTTAACATTTCATTTCTTTAGCATGCTATGATAGTCCACTGATTTACTATCATTTCCTCTTTTTCTCAACAAAACTCATTTTGAATTTTCAATGTTTTTGTCATTTTCAAATTTTCTAATTTTTTTAAAATTTTTCTCCCCCTAAAATCAAAATATGTTTCAATTTTGATTTTCTGGGAAAATTTGAAAACAATAAGCTGTATAGATAAAGTGACAACATAATATCGAATCGCTTCAATTCGCCATCCACTTGGCATAAACAATCAGAACTCCCCTTGACAACAAACTATTTTCCCATTATGATTTCAAAACACTTAAGTTTGTTTTAATCAAAATGGTTTTTCCGGAAAATTAGTTTTGTGTGTCATTTCACAAACATGGGGTTTCATCACACTGTTTTCAACCACTTGTAGGTTTATCACAAAAACAACTTCCAACAATCATACCACTTGTAAGATAGTTAAATCAAGTACAACTTAATGTCTTTGATTAACCACTTGTAAGTCGAAATATCACAGTTACCAACCTGTGAATTTCTCAAGAAAGATGTCGATTCCTACTCCCCAATTACCAACCTGGAAGTTCCGGCAAGTCAGGTTTTTCAGTTAAAGATATTCACCCAAGCCTGACGGTCCTTGGGTGTTTTGAACATACCTTTTTGATTCATAAAATTCTTTAACTCATTTTACCTTACCCTCAACCATTTTTCCAAAAATATTTTTTACTTTGCTATTAAAAGCCTTTTCAATATCAAATTCTTTCTTTTCAGAATAGAACTGATTCGAAGTTTTCACTTTCCCATCTTTTTGTTTAAAATTTTCAGTCCGCAATGGTGGAAAGTTGATATCATCCATTGGCGGAACTGAATTTTCTTCTTTTTGCTGAACAGGTGGCTCTTCTGACTTTGACGAGTCAGATTCATCGCCAACACGTGGCTCCTTTGTTTCCGAAGAAACAAATTCATCACCAGGAACTTTTTCTTTCTTCACACACCATTCTGTCCTCAGATTTGTATCTGATGAATTCGTTTTACTTGATTTGTCATTCTTTTGAGAGCAAGATGATTTATCAGAACTTTTATCTGAATTAACCGTTGTACCCGAGGACAAAATCCTTTCAAGGTACTCTCGAGCTTTCTTTATTTTCTTTCTCAATCGGTCTTTCTGCCCTTGTGAAAGTTTCACTTTCGGTTCTTTCACTTCTTGTTTTTTCTGTGTTCTGGGCTTTTCATCTACTTTGACTGATTTTGTCACCTTTTTCTGAGATTCAGCCCTCGATCTTTCCATTGATCTCATTGGGCAATCTCTTGCAATATGTCCTTTAATTTGGCAGTTATAGCATCTCCTCGTCTTAAACCACTGATTCTGGCAGTTAACAGCAATGTGTCCTTGAACACCACAAGTGTAGCACACTCTGTTATCGTACCATTCACCACTTTCACACCAAACGCTCAGATCATAGCATTGTCTGGCTTTGTGGTAATCATCACTCCTTCTGAAAACTGGATTTATCTTTGAAGCACTGTGGTCAAACCTGCACCACATATCACCAACCTTTTGTGAGTTTTGGTTTTTCAATTTTTTTGTGGTTTTTTATCTTGATTGGATGATTGAACTGATGAGCTTTTATTGTTGTTTTGAAAATTTTTCGAATTTTTAACATTTTGTTTTTGTTCTACATTCTTCTTAACAGGTTTTTGCTTTGAGCATTCACCTATTTCAGTCGAATGTAAAACAGTTTCTTTAAATTTTTCTTTTAATTCCAAAAATATTTTCTTTTTCTCTTTTTCATCATCAGCTTTATCATCACAATCTTTAATTATAACTTTGTCATAATTTGTGACATTGTCACTTATTGGAACAGAATTGATCGGTTTTGGACAGATATAATCTGGTACTGATGAATTCACAAAACCTTTCAATTTCTTTTCAAGCTCGTCAATTTTATTCCGAGCAATTTCAGCTTCATTTTCAAGCCGAATGATTTTCTGAAGATGAGAATTTATATCAATCTGTTTTTCAAGATTATTTTTAAAAATAACAGATTTTTCATCTTCTAAAATCTTCATTTGACTTTGAAAATCTTTTTCAATTTTCAATTTTCAATTTTTCATTTTCAAAATCTTTTTCCTTTTCTTTCAAAATTTGGTTTTCCAATGTCAAACTCTCTACATTTTCCAAGAGTTTGACATTGTCTGCTTCAGATTTATCACAGTTTAAACACTTCTCTCCTGAATCAGACTTCAATTTTCTAATCTTTTGGAACTCAAGTTCTTGAGCTTCAATCTTCTCTATGAAACCACTAAGATTCAAATAACTAAAATCTGAATGGTTCTTTAACACCAGCAAATAAGCACCCCACACATCCTTTGGTAAAGCATTCGCCAACTTATCAACCCACACCTCATTCATATATGACTTGACAAACCAGCAGCAGTTCGGTACAAGAACAATGGGACTGTTACAAATGAGAATCATCAACTACCTATTTATAACAAATCTAATTCCGCTCCAAATGACACACTGTCATTTCGGGCGGAATCAACACTTGACTTTAGGAGCGGAATCTCATACATATACCTTTGGACGAAATCACAATAAAAACAAATATTAAATTCTGTTTTGTGTCCTATTTCATGTTTCTGACTTTTGTTTTTCATGTGACTAATCCATATGATGCAAGATATGATGTCATCGTTATGATGTCATCATTTAATATGATGACATCATTCTTTTTCAGTTCTGGAACGTAACTGAGACTCGATATAAGACGAAGTCAACAGACAAATGCATCAACAGTCTCCCCCTTGGATGTTGACGGAGTCTTCAGTACGAGACGTTAATATGTCAAAACTTCAGTCTTAATCAGTCTTCACACTCTCTCTTCAATCACCCTATTGCTAACAGACTCCCCCTTGATACCCGTAAAACTATCAAATTTCTTCTGTGCAATATCTGCTGGATTCTGAACACGATACGACTCACAATCCATGTTTAGTTATTTAAAGATTTTCAAAGACAGATTTTCAAACAATACGAAAATTCACACAATCTAAGATCAGTTCAATCACTTTATCAAACCACTGAATCAGATGAATATCCGATTGGGTGACAAAAATCCGACGACAACGGATCGGGTGAGGATTCGCTCGGGCGAGTATTCGATGCTTGACAAATCACCTGAAATACAGATAAATAGAACTGATTAGGATTGGGTGGCAACTTGTTCGGATTGCCGCTCAATTTGTTGCACTTTAAACTTGAACAAACTAAATCCTTTGAATCGAATTGTGACCGGATATACTGATCAGTCAATGATTTGACCAAATTGTTACTTAACTGAATGATTTTTTTTTTAAAAATGATATAGAATTTCAATTTGATCTAAAATAAGTGGCCGACAACTAATTTTTGAATCTTGGGCCGAGATCTTCACGTGAATACTTTGGGCCTTTCAATTAGTGAACAGACAATTAATTGTTAAAAGAATATGATTGGGCCTCACTTTGATCGTTTAATGGAACCGACAACACAATTAGATTTGATTTTCACATGCAACTTTGATTTAATAAACCTACTGACCACAAATATATGATTGGACCAACACAAATGATATCACATGGCCTGATAATATTTCACACAAAATTAGACAACTTCACATGCTCTGATGATTCACACTAATCGACAAACTCAGAACGAAATGCCTATCACATGATCTCTTTTCCCAATCGACAAGCTCAGAACAAAATGCCTATCACATGATCTCTTTTCCCAATTACTGACTACCTTGAAAAATGTTTCACAATTTTCAAAATTCACCGTTTCATAATTCAAGCGGAATCAGAAAGTTAGTGAACTTTGGAGCGGAATCAGAAGGTTCGTGATCTTTGGAGCGGAATCACAAGAGCGAAATCATAGAAACAATCTAAAACGCTGATTTCGCTCCAAATTTTAGAGCGGAATTAGAACTTTTCTGATGAACAACCTGATTTCGCTCGAAATTCAAGCAAAATCTCAAACTAGTTCGTACGAGCGGAATCAGATTCTAAGTCCATTTTTGCTATTTTTAGGCCGAATTTTAAGCTAATACTTTCAAGGGTTTGTTAAAAGTCACTTTTGCACAATATATCAAAAACTCAGTCCATTTTATCCGTCCAAACGTCCTGAAATTCAAAAAATGTGAGAAAAATGTACTAATTCATGCGTATTGGCTCATCACTGGCTCTGATACCAATTGTAGGATCGAATAATCGACCAAATGAGTCAATTCAGAGTCAATACGCACTGTTTGTGTGGTGGAAACACACAAACAGAGTTGAATTAGCAAGAACGGAGTAGAAGACAGAAGAATATCACTTTAAACTACACTTCTCATTCATATATGACTTGACAAACCAGCAGCAGTTCGGTACAAGAACAATGGGACTGTTCCAAATGAGAAGTATCAACTACCTATTTATAAGGAATCTAATTCCGCTCCAAATGACACATTGTCATTTCGGGCGGAATCAACACTTGACTTTTCGGGCGGAATCTAATACAATTTCATTTGGAGCGAAATCACAATTAAACAAATATAAAGATCCGTTTTCGTGTACATGCATAGAACTTTTGTTTGAACGTGAAGTGTATGCATGATGTCATACATGATGTGTATGTATGATGTCATCATCAGTGATAATGACATCATTCTTGTTCAGAAACGCAACGAATCCAAGACTCGATATACGACGGAGTCAACAGACATATGCACTAACAATTAGGCTTTATGATGCAGTAATGACATAAGAAAAGCGTTGTTGGACAGCCTCTCTGGCTGCCACATCAACTTTTCTTATGTCATTGGGATTTCTCCTTTTATAGAAAGTATAAATAGTAATTAAAAAAAATGGCTAAACAATACAATACGTGCAATCAATTTAATGGTGGTCGGATCTAAATACGAATCTAGGTAATGGTATTTTCTAATGTTTTCAATAGGGGTGTGCATGGGTCGGTTTGGGTCGGTTTTGACCAAAAACCATAACCATTACCACGATGTTGGTTATTGGATAACCATAACCGATCGGTTATTGGATAACCATAACCGATCGGTTATGGTGGTTATGGTTATTCGGTTTTGATGGTTATAACGGGTCGGTTATGGGTGGTTAACCGTGTATTTAGCTTAGCTTAAAATAGTTTAATTTTTTTTAACCTGGAATAAATTGATATTGCATATTTGTATATATTAGTATATTACCTAGTATTAAAAAATACATATAATCTATAATATTAATACCAATTATTATCGAATATCCAAATAAAGTGATATGATACATTCCATAAATTCAAATAAACATTTAACCAAAACCATAAAATGATATGAAAAACCCATAAGTACTAAAAATCTTCAGTAAAAAATATCAAATATTAAAAATATGGTGAAAAGTCCTAAATCCTACAAAGATTTATTACATGTCGGTTTGGTTCGGTGATGGTGGGTATGGAAAAAATGATAACCATAACCGACCCGCTACTTTCGGTTTTCAAAAAAACCATTAACCGACCCACCGGTTTTTTATTTGGTTCGGTTTTTTCGGTTCGGTTTTGTCAATTAATTCGGTTTAGATTCGGTTAATTCGGTTTTTTGCACACCCCTAGTTTTCAATATCGGTATGAAGTGCCCGGTAATACTCGTTTTACCGGATACTAGACATGACTTCGATCAGTGGCGCGGATACAAAAAATAGTTTTAAGGGGTGCAAACGAGGGGTTTAATCAAATTTTCAAGAGCTGCGATCAGGATTTTGCCCTATAAAATACACTAATTTTTTTTTTCAAGGGGTGCGCCCGCCCACCCAGGGCTCTACCTAGGTCCGCCCCTGACTTCGATATTTTTAAGGCCAGAAAAACAAGGAGATGGTATAAGGTCTAAACCGTTGATAAATCCGGTTACACCAGTTTAAACCGGTTTAAAAAATCTTCAAAATTGATTTTTAGATTAAAACCTGATATTTTGGTACACTTTAATAACATAAACCTATTATACACGTTTATTTGAAAAACTGTTGGAAAATTGAGTATTTTTTTATTACTTTTCGAGTTAAACACCTAGTTGGTCATTGTGGTTTGCAAATACTGCAGACTTGGTCCTAGTGGTTCAATACTTACATACTTGATCCCGATGGTTGTAATTTTTGCACTTGGATGATCCTTATCACTAACCTATGTTAAATATCTAAGTTAAGTATATTTTAAATGACTATAATACCTGACGACGAGGGTCCCCGCTTGGGCTAATCGTCTGGGCTCACTACCTCGAATTGTTGACTGAGCCTGAGCCCATTTGGGTCTTTCTCAGTATGTTTAGTTGGTTCGAGTGGGCCATGTCCTAATAAGCTCATTCTTGGGCTAGCCCATTAGGGTTATGGCCCAAGTGTCTTGTTATAAAAGAAAAGGCTCCTTCTCCAAAAAGGGGCAGGCAACATCTCCCCAAACTTGAGGTTATCTCCTCCCCCTTCTTTCTTCCTTATAGCTCATGCTCTCTCTCTAAATTATGCATTTACTTGCACTTATAGTAATCGTTTCCATACATGATACTGACTTGAGCGTCGGAGTGCCTTCGGGGTAAACCCCCTCGGGCCCTCTAACTAGATCTACATGTGGCTGCAACCCAAGACCTGATGCCCCGCAAGAGGAACCGTCACCATGACGACAAGATGAGGAATCTGAATCGGATCTCGCCGAATCTAAGGTTAGTAACGCCAAGCTGTTTTAATCATGTATTCGACATTGGAGCCATCCGTGGGACCGAGTACAAGCATGTTTCGGTCTCTTCATATATACGGCTAGATCCGTGGCTTTCGTGTGTTCGATACGATACCGGATCTACGTTGTTTGACTCCGGTCGCCAGGTTCCAAATCTCTAACTATCTCTTTCATAATATGTTAAAGACACATCGCTAGGTATGTTCACAGATCTAGAAGTTTCCGGGAGTTTACATGCCTTCCCGCTTCGCCCCTGAACTTCTCAGTCATGTAAACAGAATGTTGATATCCCATAGAAAGGATTCGCTTACAAGTATGTGCTTTGCATAGAAAATAAAATGAGTAGGATCATTTTAAACAAAAAAAAATATTTTTTCCATGACAAAAATATGGACTGGAAAATGATATACTCAGTTTCAATAAAGACATGTGAGAAGATATTTTAAATCTCATGAATACATGGATAGAACTAATTCAAGTTTTGACATGTACAAGTATGCAAGCAGAATGTACAACTTAGAAAGGGACATGTAGTTTCTTTAGTTATAATGGAAAGCACATGAAGGTTTATTTATAAAAAAAGAAAAGAAAGTGATGGATGCACTACCGCGTGTCAGTAAAAGATGTGGTAGACAACTCCTTTCCCTATATTATTAGACTTGTGTCTTGGGAACAGACATCTTAAATATTTGTCCTGTGTGCAATATATTAGATAAACAAAAGCTAGTCAATGAGTTCAACTTGCAATCAGCTTTTACTACAAATAAAAAAAAAGGAGAGAGAAAAAAATACCATACACATTGCATATGGTACAACCCATATCATACATGTGTCATTTTCTAGGAAACAAAATTATGAGATAAAGCTTGGCATGAGCTGTCAAGCAACTATTTTAATTTTTTATGAAAATTAAAAAGTACAATTGATAAGCAATTCATTGGAAGTTGATGTGGAGGGTACAACTCATAAGGCACAACCCTTAATGCATAAGTGGCATTTTTTTCTTGGAAACATGTGACCTCACTTGTAAAAAAAGAAAAGAAAAAGGAAAAAGAGTAATGATGTCTTACTCTTACCAATGTGTGACATTTGTGCCTTTACGACCATCATACAATTACGAATCCAATGAAATCTTGTGTTTCATTCCCGAGATTTGTATAATTACATATGAAAATTACACATTTCAATCCTTGTACGATTTCGAACTCTCAAAAGCTTTTCTGGAAGTTCTACGTAAACTGTTACGCAAACGTAATCAGTTTAACACAATGTACACTCCGGAATAGTGACATAAGCTAAACATACCCTAAATATCCTTTACATAACTTAGAAATAAGTTTTAAAGGGTTCGGTATGTCAAAAACAAGTTTATTCGATCACAGGGACTATTTACGACAAACTACGAAAATCTGCTTATTCCCGTAGCGACGTACACTTAGGAATAAGGTCATATGCTAAACATACCCTAGATACCCTTAACATAGCTTAGAAATAAGTTTTGGAGGGTTCGGTATGTGAAAATATGCTTATTTGATCACAGGGACTAAAAGCGTCAAAACTGAGAAAGTATGCAAGTTCGCGCATATTCTGCATTCAGACCATATATGCACATCCAAAAATTTCTGTAATCATTAAAATGTTGTATTATAGTGATGAGAATGCAAAAATGTCCTTTGTTGCGTAATTTGGATCGTTTTCGCGTCCGTTCGAACTTTCGTCGTAATTAGGCGCAAAACGCAACCGTACGACCGAATGAACCGACATCCACAATATTTCCAAGCATATTTCAAGTCCACTATGCTATAACATCCTTATAATACCTTAATTTGAGGTTAACGGGGGTTATACGCGTAAAAAACCATCAAAACATGCTGCAGGGACCTGTTTTGACTAAATTTGAAACTTCTGTCCTGAGATGGCTCGCGGGGCGCGACTCTTGAGGAGTCTTGGGTCATGGGGTGCGACAGTAGTAGCTGGGCAAAAGCTGTTTTTGTTAAAATCAGCTGAATTGCATGGTTTTGTTTGCTTGTTTTCTTATTTGGGGACCAAGTAATGTGTTCTACAAGGCTACTAACCCGGTCCAAACACATGTATGGTGGAGATTAATCCTTGGAGAACACATAAACACTTGTCAAGATCTTACAAATCCTTGAACAACTATAAATAGCACTTCAATTTGCTTCATCCATTGCTCATTCATTCTTTCTTTCTCACATCTGCTCTACTTGGAGGTTACCACTTGTTGGAGGCTTCCTAATTGAGTTTTCTTAGTCATCTTTTCATCCTAGAACACAAGTGAGTGTTCTAACTAGTCTTGTTTAGCTATTTTTAGCTATTTCAAGCTAAAAGTCAAATAGTGTTTGACTTTTGGCTTTGACCATGAATTGGTTAAGACAAAGTTCAATTGAACTTTGCAACGTGATCGTAATCACGATGGTTATAATCCCTTGCGATTATACCTACTGATTACCACATTGACTAGTCAGAGTGACGAGTCAAAGTTTCGGTCAAAATGCACGATTATGTGCATTTTGTGAGGGAACTATTTTCGGGTATCAAAACACTTTGTTTTGATACCAAATCAATTTTCCAACTTAGTTAAACATGTTTTAACATGTTTAACTCGTGACTTCTAGTTTAGTGCTTATTTAGGGTCGTAAGTCAAACGGTCTTGACAACCATTTAGACTTTCGAACCCGACCCGTTTGGTCGATCATTAGGATCTGACCAAACACATATTATGACCATAGTTGTATAGGGAATAACCTCCAGAGGTTATACCTTATGGTCACTTCGTCTGGTTAGTTGTATGATAGGTAGTTTATATGCCTTTAGGAAATGACCAAAATGCCCTTTTTGCATAAATTCAATTTAAGCATATGTAACCTAAATTTTGACACTTAAACTGATATTGCAACATTATTAAACATGTTTAGGCATATAAGACTTATCATAGGACTAGTTTGGCCATCCGAATGCATAGTTACGCAAATGACATGTTAAAGTAGCGTAAACTACCCTAACGAGTCATAACGGGTCAAAAGCACTTAGGATTCATTCCAAATCAGAATGTAGACTTTGTTAAACCATTTCATATGAGTTCCAACACTCATTTGGTTTATAAGACCTCATTCTATCTGATTCCTCCGATTATGTACCGTTACTTTAACATAGTTACCCGATGTTAGGACACGTATGACGCTTTGATATCTCACTTGATTCAAGGATACTTAGCAATCTTAAGTGAGTACATAGCTCCCCTCTTTTATGCTTTCAATTTTTTTTTGGGTGACTCATATGTGCTAAATGCTTTTCAAGTTTTCAAAACAAAGACTATTGCTTATATAAAACTCGACGATTTCAATAATGTTGTAACGCCCTGCTTTTTTGTACTTTCCTTAATTAGAAAACGTCGCTTGTATTTATATTTTTGGAAGTCTTGTATTCTTGTATTCCTCGTTTCGTTGTAATCGTTGTAAAATCCGAGACTTGGATCATAATGAAATTCGTATTTTTCTTCACATTCATGTTATACACATTTCATACTTGTTTATACATTTGGATTGACTAATCATATGATACTTTATTCACAATTTATGCAAAGCATGTTAAACATGCAAACACGTGACTCATATGCTCGATTTATGCGAATACAATGCTTAATCTCGACAAACATATTCGTTTATACTCGATTTATATTAGTTTTATGATTTAATTACATTACATGCCTTCATATTTGACTCTTTATACTTAAAACACCCTAAAAATAACTTAAAACGTCATTATATGTAAGTATAGGGGGCATAAGTGACAAAATAACAACAAAAATCGATCTGACCTTGGCTCGCAGCCCGCGACCCCATGGCCTACCTGAGTCGCGCCCCACGACGGGCTCCAATCCGCAGAACACCAATTTCCAGCTACGGGATTAGGAATTTTTGTGCTTTTAGTTGTGTTTCTTTCATTAATTACTCACCAAACCCAACCTTAATTCATCCCCTATAAAACCCAAGCCTCCTCCACACTTTTTCTACTTTGCAACTCACTTAAACACTCTCTAATCACTCTCAAATCAGCTGAAAAACAGAAGCAAAGTCAGAAGCATTCCAAGCTACTAAAGTGAGCATAAGTTCACTTCTACTCTTTCTTTTTCATTAATTCTTCTTTCTAATCACTTGGAACAACCTTAGGTATGTTTCCATAGATTTTCCATGGAAAATCAAGGCTGGAACATCACCATAAAAGGGCTCCAAAGTGCAATAAACTTTCTGATTTTGTATAAACACTTGTTTAACACACTTTAAATTGAGATTTCTCAACACATTCCTATGTCCTTATGCTCATAATCAAGTCTATGATTAGGTGAGCTTAAAAACAAGGCTGTGACATGTAAATCAAGAGGTTTAATCCTCATAAACATTCTGTTTTATAGGGTTTTAACCCACAAGTGATGAACAAGCTTAGAGCTTGAAGATTGTGTGATTATAAGGTTAGCTTGGGCTATCCTACTTAAAAATCCACACATCACTTGATGTTTTCTTAGTTAGCTTGTAGTTATTTCATTCCTTATTGTATGTATTCATGACCATCCTTGTTGTCCATAATAACTTGTGCATTGGTGAAACACAAGAGGTGCCTAAATGGAAGATTCATCTTCTTACCTCATGCATGATTTATATGATATTTTTGTATTACTAGTTGGACTTAAACTATGATATAAACTATATAATACATATATATAACATCTAAGTAACCAAACCCTTGATGATAACATAGTGGTTATTTGTCAAAGTATTAGGTTACATCATCTAAAGACCATAGTACTTGTTACGATTCTAATGGGCATTTTGACCCATGAAAACATTTAAACTCTTTTGAGTTTCATAGTGTCAAAACAAGTATTATGTGATGGATGATTACTTTCTCATATGTCTATTTTCATATATTTTAAACTCCGAATCTTTAACCCTCCGTTAAACTTCCAATACTCATACACCTATGTTTCTTCGTGTAGAAGGACTTGGTGCTCCATTCTAATCGACCAACAAACACTCGCGGGATTATCAAGTGGAAAGCTTGCAAAACCGTGAGTATACTCGATCCAGTTTTATCTTTAACACTTTGGGTGCAACATGTATGATATACAAAAAACACAACACTTGAAACTATTTTAATCACACTCTATCCATGTTAAACATGAAACTATATGATGCTTGTTAGACTTGTATGCTATGTAAACTCTTTGTGTCAAGATATGCTCATTAACTTTGCTAGCCTACCTTAACAATTATAGCGCTATATGATTAACGCACCGCCCATTAGTCTTGGGGTATTGTTAAGTTAAACATGTTAACCTCCCGTTATTCTTTGGGATAAGCAAAATTAACACGTTGTATACTTTGGTTTTAACATATAGTACACCGTTTAAGCATATTAGTAACTTGCATATTGTATTTCATGTTGGATATGAGCCGTTAATCTTTTTTTTTAATTCTATAATATGCTATGTATGAAAACTTGTATACTCGCCAACCTTTTGTTGATATATTTTAATACATGTTGCAGGTTGATAGACGAGATAATGCTAAGCGAAGAAACGAGATTTAGGTGGACTTAGAAGCACACCTAGATTAAACTATTATTTTGATGTTATGTTTTGAAATAATGTTGTTCTTATTTGAATCTTTGTAAGACATTTTAGTATTGCTATGAAATTTAATTTAAATTATATTGTCACATAGTGTTATGATGTTTTGAGCAATTTGTTCATCTCATCCCGATGTTTCCTCCATCGGTTGGGGTGTGACAAATGTGAATGAACTTGTTGGTGCATTAGTCGAAAGAAGAATGACATTCATTAGCTTTGATCATGTCGACCAGTAGTATGTTATGGTACCATAGGATTTGACAAATCCCGTTATCGGGCTATCCACTAGATTTGGTGGATGGTTTGAGGTAACGACAAAATCTGTTATTTTAACAAATCATTTGTTGATTTGTTAGTCGATGTTAAAGAGGCCTTTCAGGGTCTATTAAAGATACCCCATGGGTGGTATAGTCGAGTCACACAGGTTTGAATGTATTCATTAAAGAACGACCAAAAGCTTTTTATAATTTAAAACACGGACGATTGACGATTGGTTTACAACACGGACGAATGATGACTTGTTTATAACACGGACGATTGAACAATGGTTTATAACACGGACGATTCGGACGCTTTGGACGATTGGTTTTTATAACACAAACGATTGATAACAAGGACGATTTGGACGATGGGTTTATGGTAAGTGATTAGATAACGAGACGGGTGTAATATGAAAAAAGCATGATGGATACGCCACTGGTACTTCCTATATATAAGTGCTTTTATCATATTACATGTCATAGCATTATCTAGATCACTTGAACGAATGTTTTCAAATGATGTCACACAACGATGTTTACTTAAAGATATAAACCATACAATGTTTATTTTCAAGACGATTTACTACTTGGTTTTACAAAGACAAATGTTTTCAGTCAAGATTCACGTCTACAATGGATTTGTTTACTTATATCAGCTTGTAAAGCTGATAAAACATATTGCAATATCAAACACTTTTTGATTTCAAGATTTATACTCGTCGACTTTCGAAGTTGGACGAGGTATTGCAATATGAATTCAAAGCCATGGATTTGACATACAAAACCTATGTACTCGCCGGCATTTTTATGCTGACTGTTTTTCACATATGTTTCAGGTTCTATTATGTGACGATTGATGATTGCTTGCTTCACATAGGATGGACGCGAGCCTTAGTGACTTTAAAACTCGAAATACAATTGTTTGTATTTATTTGGTTTGTATCATAACAACGAGTCTATTAACGAAATAAAACAAAACTTCAAATACCATGTGTTGTGAAACAATGATTATGTGACATGACTCCCTAACGTTTCCATTGCGATTAGTTGTATTACGCGGTCGGGGTGTTATACAATGTGATAAAGTTTTCTTATGAAAAGAAATTTACTTTGACTTTCTTATGGAAAAATAATAATATTTTACTAGTAGAAGGTCCTTCCTCAGGTCCTTTCACAGGGTCCCTTTTACGAGCCCTTACACCAGGTCCTTTCACCAGGCCTTTCCACCAGGTCCTTCCTCAGGTCCTTTCACATGGTCCCTTCCACAGGCCTTACACCAGGTCCTTCCTCAAGGTCCTCCTAGAGGTCCCTCCACCAGGTCCTTTCACAGGGTCACTTCCACAGGCCCTTACACCAGGTCCTTCCTTAGGTCCTTCCACCAAGCCCTTCCACCAGGTCCTTCCTCAGGTCCTTTCACAGGGTCTCTTCCACGAGCCCTTACACTAGGTCCTTCCTCAAGGTCCTTCCAGAGGTCCCTCCACCAGGTCCTTTCTCAGGTCCTTCCACAGGGTCCCTTCCACAGGCCCTTACACCAGGTTCTTCCTCAAGGTCCTTCCAGAGGTCCCTCCATCAGTTCCTTCCACCAGGCCCTTCCACCAGGTCCTTCCTCAGGTCCTTTCACAGGATCCCTTCCACAGGTCCCCCCCTCAGGCCTTTTTACATTTTCCCTTCCAAAGGTCACTTCCTCAGGTCCTTTCATAGGGTCCCTTCCACAGGACCCTTCCTCAGGTCCTTTCACAGTTTCCCTTCCACAAGGTCCTTTTCTAAAGCCTACCACAAAACACTTACGCAAGGCCCTTCTTCGAAGTCTTGCGTCATGTGCCACTTCTAGACAAAAATTTATTATTCCCATTACAACGCTGTTAGGGTACGTAGGCTACCTCCGTTAATGATATGATGGTCATACGTTTTTACAAAATAAAATGTGAGGCACAAGTGATTGTACACATAGCATAACTTGTTTAACACAAAGAAATTAATCCTTGGTATGACGTACCTTTTGAAAGTGTTTTATTGGCAAGTATCGAATCATGAACATGAACAACACAAGAAGCTATTAGTCACAACCTACAAGATAGGTCGACAAAGGATAATATTGAACCGGATGATGTGCACCCGAGAAACAAGGCATGATCTTTGAAAAGGTGCACCTTAAACATCCTTAAACAAGGATATAGCTTTAGCTAGGAGGAAAGTGACACAACATTAGTGAAAGCAAGAAAAAACCTTTATGCAACATTGAACTGGGGCTGGTATGGTACAACACCCTCATTACATGACATCTATTGGACATTTATCGACGTTCTCATATCGAGTGGTTGATCAAAAATATGGGCTCCATATTTCTCGTAGACATTATTCGCCCAAGTTTTTTTTTCCTAACCTGTGGTATTCTTGTTCAACAAGAATCACACCCGATTGTCTAGACGGTCAGGCTAAAGGACAACTTACTTTATAAGTTCAGTATTACCAACTATGCTTGACAATACTGAACTGGGAAGCTAGCATGGTATGACACCATTTGGTTCTATATTGAAGACTTCTATAAATGAAGGGGCTTTTATTTTTATATTACCTCATCAAGAAGGGATTGAACCCCTTCCATGAGTTCTCATGATTGAAGACCTCTACAATAAAAAGAAAAGAAGAAGAAGAATGTCCTTCCAAAGGCTCATTCAAATGAAGACTTCTTTTATGAAGAAATGTTGATACTTATACCTTCTTTTAAAGGAAGGATCACGTCCCCTCCTGTGGGGTGCATGAAGAAAGGAAAAGCTTAGGCTGCATATTTAGTTCCTTCGCTAAAGTAAGAAGAATCTATGTTTGTGAGCTACTTTATTACTTTCTCCTTAAAAAAGGAGAAGGGGGGGGATGGACTGCTTTACTAGTTCCTCCCTTGAAGAAAGGAAAATGATTGGGCTGCATATTTGGGCTCCTTCCCTAAAGAAAAAAGAATCCAGGGACTACATTATTAATCCTCCACTTGAAGAAAGGAAAAGCCTGGGCTACGTATTTGGCTCCTTCCCTAAAGGAAAAAGAATCCAGGGACTGCATTATTAATCCTTCACTTGAAGAAAGGAAAAGCCTGGGCTGCGTATTTGGCTCCTTCCCTGAAAGGAAAAAGAATCTGTGGACTACATTATTAATCCTCCACCTGAAGAAAGGAAAAGCTTGGGCTGCGTATTTGGCTCCTTCCCTGAAGGAAAAAAAGAAGACTCCTTGGACTACGTTATTAGTCCTTAAGAAAAAACCGGACGCTCCTTCTTTGAAGACGGAAGACTCCTTGGACTACGCTATTAGTCCTTAAGGAAAAACCTATACGGTCCTTCCTTGAAGGAAGAAGAATCCTCAGACTGCATTATTAGTCCCTCCCTTGAAGAAGGTAAGAACATGGGCAAGACATCTAGTTCATTCCCTAAGGAAGGAAGAACCCCCTTCTATGAACCGCTAATTTAGTTCCATCCATGAAGAAAGAATAAACCTCAAGATGAGTTCCTCATACTTGTATTAATCTATTTTAGATGGAAGTGAGCTCCTTCCATCAGCTTCCATCTCCAAAGATTCTACAGGGAAAAATAAAGAGAGGGAAACCTTCATAAGTATATCTTCGCTTTAAGGGGAAAGTGAAGACCTTTTATGGTCTGTCATGCTCAAGAAACCCTCATCTGCTAGAACAAAACGATGTCCTCTCCTAAAGGCTAAAGCATTTCGGAAGTTCCTTCCATAAACAAGAAAATCCCCCCTTTTGTGAATAAGGTACCTCAACAGTCGCTTCCAAGAACAGGAACATATACTTTCCATGGAATTAAGTCCAGGAAAAGTTCCTTCCAAGAATATGAAGATTATCCCATCCTATGGGATCAAATATCTCAGAAGTTCCTTCCTTAAACAGGAACACATCCCTTCCAAGAAAAGAAGATTATCCCATCCTATGGGATCAAATATCTCAGAAGTTCCTTCTTTGAACAGGAACATATCCCTTGGGATTAAGTCTTGAAGAAGTCACTTCCAAAAAATTGAAGATACCCCTTCCTATGTGATTAAGTATCTCAGAAGTACCTTCCATGAATAGGAACATGTCCCTTAAATGGAATTAAGTACGGGAGAGGTTCCTTCCAAGAACAGAAAAACATCCCCTTCCATGGGATTAAGTATTGGAGAAGTCCCCTCCAAGGATAGAAAAACATCCCCTTCCATGGGATTGAGTATTGGAGAAGTCCCCTCCAAGGATAAAAAAGCATCACCCTCCATGGGATCAAGTATTGAAAACGTCCCCTCCAAGAGCAGAAAAACATCCTTTTCCATGGGATTAGGTATGTTAGAAGTTTCTTCTAGGAACAAGAATGTATCGATCCTTCGGGACTACAAATTTGAACATCTCCTTCTATGAAAAAGGAATGGTCCCCTCAAAAGAGACTTCGCATCTGAAAAAGCTCCTTCCCCGAAAAAAAAATATCCTCCTTCGGGATTACGCACCTGAACAACTTATTCTCTGAAAAAGGAAGAGTCCCCTTTACAAGGGACTTCGCATCTGAAAAGTCCTTTCCCTTAAAAGAAAAGATCCCCTCAACGAATCTGTGTTTTAGAAAATATTCCTCCAAGGGAGAGGAACCCTATCTTGGGGTCACATATGTTTGAAAAAGTCTCTCCAAGAGGAGAGGATGCATTCTTAGAGGATTACAACATCTCTCTAGGAGAGGAATGAGCCCTTAATAAGGACTCGCGTGGGAAGGTTCCTTCTACATAACAAGTGTTTCTAAAGGTCTCACAAAACCTCTCCAAAAGGAGAAGATGACACCCCTTCTCGAAGAACAAAAATCCCAAATGACAAGAGGAACGTAACGCCTCGCTTTTCGCAGCTTTCTATTTGCAGAAAGATCGTATAGTAATTCTGTTTTCAGAAGCTCGTTTTCTTTGTAATCGTATCTCATTTCAAATCATAGTAAATCCGAGACTTTGATCGTAATAAAATCAATCTTCTATATGAAATATACATCGTTTATACATATTTATACCTTGATACATACATTCATTTAATGCGTGATTCATGATTCTCGTAAACGTAAGTTAAACTCGTGAACAACTATCACGTATCCGTAATCTTAAACCTTCCATACATACAAATGCTTGATCATTCAATCATAAGACTAACTTATATATTTTTGTCACTCGATTGATACCTAAACACCTATTATACAAACTTGTTTGCTGCGTATTAGTCAATCACATGTCTTTTTTGACTTCATTCACTTAAAACACATTTATTTCACATAATAGGCCTTGTACATGTTAAATAAACTTTGTCACATCACTAATACATAATATAATCAGCAATATATAACCTTTTAATGTAAAAAAAAGTTATAAGCAGCCCTTGAGTCTGATCGCATCCCTTGGGCTATGTTTAGTTGTCTTGTTTCGATATTAACTACCCACTAATCACATTCAAAGCCCAACCCATTGAAACCCTAATCCCTTCCCTATATAAAGAACACTTCCCCATCCTTTTTTACACTTTTACAACACTCAAACACTCTAAAAACACACTTAAACTCATCTGAGTTTCAGCAAGATACATCAGAAAGTTTCAGCCTTCTAAGTGAGTTTTAACTCACTTCTTCTATTTCTTCTTTGTTCTTTCTTCTAAAACACTTGGATAACCTCTAGGAAGGTTTTCACAAGTTTGCTTGGGCAAACTAAGGTGAAACCTCACCAATTTTGTGGCCCAAAGTGCAGTGAACTTTCTGCTCTGTAGGATCGAGAATCGACCTATACGAGTCTATCAGAAGAGTTCTAATCCAAATCAAAGGCGGAATTCAGTGATTCGGACTTGATTACAGCTTGATTCACACACATATTCACTTTAATTGTCTTGATTATTGATTTGAAAATGTTACAGATCAAACGACACTTCAGCAGCACTTCGGCTCTGGAATCAGCAACTGTTACAAATGAATTGCAAGCTCAGGTATATATAGGTGTGACCATTTCGCATGGAATGGACATGATCCATTTCGTGCGAAATGGGCAATAGCCATTTCGTACGAATTGGCTTCTGCCATTTCGTGCGAACTGGTTCAACACCTCTGAAATTCTATTATCTAGCCTACCAAGCTCTACTCTATCCAATCTAGATACAAGACTCGATACAAGTCGAAGTCGACAGACATATGCACCAACAGACTCCCCCTTGGATGTTGACGAAGTCTTCGGTGTCGAGTCTTCATCATGACAAGTCTTCGATCTTGATCAGTCTTTGTGCTCTTTCAAAGTATCTGACATTGTAAGCTTCCTTCAATCTTTTCTCTTATTCTATCAGCAGCTAAGCTCCCTCTTGGATGTTGATCTAATAATCTTCAATCTCCTCTTTCTCTCATTCATCAACATTGGCAGCTGGCATGATCATCAGGATTCGAATCTGGCTATAAACAGCTTCTATTTCGGACTCCCCTTTGCTAGCAGACTCCCCCTTAAATTGTTCCGGGATCGCAATCTAACATAGCATTTTCACAGGTTCAGAACGTCTCCTGGCTTTCCGTAGCAACAGGATCAGGAACCTGGCTCAAATCTGCATATCTTCAGGAGTCGAAACCTGGCTAACCTGCACATCCTATACCCAAAATAAATTTCACAAATTTAACAATTTTAATCACTTCTAACCACTTGTAATCGAAACATTAAAGTTTGGTTTCAACTGAATGAACCATTTAATCTTTTCAAAATCAAACCTCATTTCTCTCCCAACCCTGTTGTTCATCATGTTTAGCACTTGAAATTTTGAAAATCAGCTTTTCAACATCAGTTGTCAAAAAAAATGAAATAAAATATTTTTGTATTTTCAAAGTTTTATGCTAAAACACACTGAAAATCTTTTTGGATTTTGTTTTTAATGAAATGCAGTAAAGAAATATTTACAGACAATATTTTTGTGAGTTTGCGTAAGAGGATCTTATCAGTTTATGACAAATCACTAGCACCGTTGAGCTATAAACACTTTAAGTTCTAAACGATTCACATAGATTGACGATATTGTTGTCCTCTTAAACTCAATCTAAAAACTTTCGAAATGCTTACCGATATGTTAAGATATATTAATTTTGCACTAAATTCTTATGGACCCCACGATCTCAGCATATCCCCTCATCATGCAATACACTGACTCAAGTAATGCCTTTAAACTTTCATCAACTGTGATATGTGCGAAAACAACGCAGAATGTTTAAACATTAACAATCAGGTCGATCTTTCGATACACAGAGAAAGTCCAATGTTTAAACAAAATAAGAAATAAAAACAAGTTGAATATGTTTAGATCTTAACCATTAGTTCGATATTCACATATACGCAGAGATGATCCAAGATTTAAACGAAACACCAAGAAAAATAAAGCAGAACATTCAGGCACTAACATCCAGTTCGATACTCACGTATACGCAGAGGATGTCCAATGCTTAAACAAAATAAAGAAATCAAACAAGTTTAAATCTTTGCAAAATGAAATGCACAATCACAGTGAATTTTTCAGCAAGTTGTGAAAGTTCACAAACTGACCGGTTTTTATGCTCTTTTAGCATTCAGCGATTACTGAGTAGGTACACAGTCACGAAGGATAAAACTAAGTACTATGCTTTCAACCGCGTTTCCCACTAGAAACTAGACTTTTTTATTTAAGTTTGTATCGTTATCGCAAATCTACTAGTCTAGCTGAGCCTATCGTCACATCTTTAGTGAGACCGTTTATCACATTTTAACTTTCCATTTCTTTAGCGTACTGTGACAGTCTAACTGATGTACTATCATTTCCTCTTTTTCACAACAAAACTCTTTTTCATTTTCTCATGTTTTTGTCGTTTTTCAATATTTTTCAATTTAAAATGAGTTTTGTGCTTTTTCAAATTTTCTAATGTTTTTTGATTTTCTGAAATTTCTTACTCCCCCTAAAATTCAAAACCATTTAAAGAAAATTTGACACACCGATGTGAATTGCTTCAATTCTCCATTCACTTGGCATAAACAATCAGAACTCCCCCTGACAACAAACTATTTTCCCATTATGATTTCAAAACACTTAAGTTTGTTTTAATCAAAATGTTTTTTCCGGAAAATTAGTTTTGTTGGGATTTCATCACATTGTCTTTCAACCACTTGTATGAAAGTTAAATCAAGTTCAACTTAATGACCTTGATTAACCACTTGAAAGATCACTTTTCTTATCTTTCACCACTTGTACAAACTATCATTTGACATTTTTCAAGAATACTACCACTTGTAGGACGAAATATCACTTTCATGAATTTCTCAAGAAAGATGTCGATTCCTACTCCCCAATTACCAACCTGGGAGTTCCGGCAAGTTAGGATTTTAAGTAGAGAATGTTGTCACCCAAGCCTGACCAGTCTTGGGTGATTGTGAAGCATCTTCACTCCACCATCTTTTTGATTTATAAAACTCTTTCACGCCCTTTACCTTCCCGTTAACCATTTTTCCAAAAATATGTTTCACTTTTCCATTAAACACCTTTTCAGCATCAAATTCTTCCTTACCAGAGAAGAATTGATCTGAAATCTCAATCTTTCCAACTTTTGATTTCAAATTATCTTTTGACAATGGCGGAAAGTTTTCATCGTTCATTTCTGGAATGGAATTCTCATCATTTTTTCACAACAAATGACTCCTCTGACTTTGACGAGTCAGATTCATTGTCAGAACTAGTCTCTGATTTAACAACCCATTTCTGTTTGTTTAAATTGACTCTTCTTTTGTAAAAACGTTTCGAACTTTCACCAATTTCGAAAGTCGAATTTTTGAACACTTTGAATTTTTCTGTTGGTTGTTCTGTTTTATCAACACATTTCTTTTTCAAATATGAGTTAGAATTTGTTGAACCCTTGAAGTGTACTTCCTAGGTTTTTCATTAAGATTTACATCTTTTATTTCAGAAATATTAATTTCTGTTAATTTGAAAACCTTGTTGATCATTTCAGTTTTGACACTTCTTATTGGAAATTCTTCATCAGAAAATAATTTGTCAGAATCATTTAAGGTATATGCTACTTTGAATGTTTCGTCATTCAAATTATTTTTCGACATCAGAAATTCTTTATTGTAAACCCGTTTGACCGGTGAACTCGGACTCTTGTCTGATGAACTTGAACTTTCAGAATTAGACTCCGACTTTGACTCTTCATCCATATCCAACACCTGATCGACCACTTTCTTTAATAACTCAGATTCATGATCAGTGTCAGACGATGTGAATGTGACGTCAATGTTGTCTGGTAACTCATCCATGGTTTCAGACTTTAACTTTATGTTGACTGCCTTTTTTAATTGTTCCTCATTTGGTTTTCTGGGAGAATAACTTTCCCAGATCGGAGGCGGACACTTGTTATATTTGACACTTTGTTTCTTACCAGTATCCGTATCTTTCGTCTTTTTATCTTGAAAAGCTTCAAGACCTGCAACAGTAGGATAACTCTATCAATCAAATAATCACAAGCTGTATAACTCAGTAGCAATCGTTTGATTCTCTTATTTTCAATCTTTTCGGTCTCCAAATCCTGCTTCAGCTTTGCACACTCTTCAATATAGCTATTGATGACCTTCTGCTTAGTCATTAATGTTGAACTCATCATCGTTGAGGCAGCTTCTACTTCTAAGTTTGTCTTGTTCAAACTATCAACCGTTCTGTTCAGCACATCATATGATTCTTTTACATACTTAACATCAAACAGCAATTTTTCTTTCAACTCGTCTAATTCACTATACTTCTTGTCTTTCTCTTCACAATGTTTGCATGGTTCCAAACATTTTAGACAAGGTTTAGTGACCTCGACAATCTTTTCAACTTCGACTATCTTTTCAACTTCGACAATCTTTTCAACTTCGACGATTTTTTCAACTTCAACAATTTTTTCAACTACTTTCTCAACCTCAATTATTTTTTCAACTTCAACTATTTTCTCCACCACCTTCTCAATCACATTCTGTTCTTTATCAAATTCTATTTTTACTTCACTCTCTTCAACTTCGGCTTTCTCTGTTGGTTGTTCTTCAACTTTTGTTTTCTCAGCTTCCAATTTTGCCTTTTCTTCAGCAATCCTTTTTGCTTCCAGTTCTCTCTTCAATCTAGCAGCCTTCTTCTCATTCAACATCTCGATCTTATCTGCAAAAAAACAAATTAAAACTATAAGGATCCAATTCCAAACTAGCATTATTAATACACTCTTCCTCATCATCTGTGTCTTCATCACTTTCTGATGATTTGAAAATCTCCGTTCTCTTTGGCTTAGATTTGGCTGACTCTTCTTCCAAGATTCGAGCAACAAAGGCTGTTTTTTCCGAATTAGCTGGAATATATTTGTCCCAGCTAAATCCCTCTGCCAATCTTTCATCATCTTGATTTATGTCACACCCTGACCACGTAAAACATCAAATCGTGGCGGAAACGTCGGGGAGTGTTGTAACAGAATTATTGTTCCACAACCATGGCAATTAAAAGTTATGTTTTATTCATCAAACAAAGAGTTACATTGTCTTAAAATAACTGAAACGAAGAGTTCATCACATAATTAAACTAGTTCCATCTTTATTTTAAGTCTCTAAGGAACAGGTCCGCCCTAGTGTGTCACGAACATCCTAAGCAACAGCTCCTGAAAACACATGTGAAAATAGGTACGTCAGCATAAAAATGCCTGTGAGATACATAGGTTTTATTGATTTAGGATTCATGACTTATGTTTGAAGAAATGTTTAATAGAAATGCAGTCATGAACCTTGTTATTTGTTTTGTTTTATAAATCATTTGAAAAACAAATAGCAAAATCAGATGATATGTATATATAAAAGGATAGTGTATGGTTAAAAGAATAACCAAGTAAAAAGAGTTTGAATAAACCAAGTTATTTGTAAAACAATGTTTAAGTAAAAATGTGTTGTAAATCTAATATGTCTAAACTGAAGTGGTTTAAATGACGCTACGATATGTAATATCATACAAGCACTTATATATAGGAAGTACCAGCGGCGTATCCACCATGCTTGTATCGTATTACACACGCCTCGTTATTTAAGTCACTCAAATCAACCAACATTGTAAAATATCCATGTTTAATCCAATAGTCAAATGTCATAGTATAACCCAAGTTGAATATAAACCATGTAACGTGTAAACAAAAGTTATGTATGGTAAGTAAAATGAGACTACTTAAACCATAAGTAAAAATGTACAAAACAAAGTATTTTGAATAAATCAAAAAATTATGTTTTGTAAAATAACTAAATAAATACATGCTTTACTGATACAAACATTTATGCGGTAGGTTAACGCATACATTCAAGCCTTGAGACAGACGGATAACCTTAGAGTAAAGATTATCAAAGTAAAATGTTTTCGGATTCAGTCATTCTTTACACCCAAACAAACCTAGGATGTTAGGAACGGGATTTGTCAAGTCCTATGGTACCATTACTTACTACCGAGCGGCGTAGCTAATGTTAATGAATGTGTTTTAGTCCCGTTGTACAAACCAAATGTCATATCAAATGTAAACATGTTATGAGAAAGCAAGGTACTAAGTATGCTAAGTTAACATACAAAGCAGAAAAGTCATGTAAATCAATGCGCTAGCAAGTCAAGTAAACATACATAGCAAAAGAAGATGAAATTATGTATTAATAGTGTACTAATGAACATAGCAAGTGTATATTATGAAAATGTGGAAAGCATGAAATTAACAAGTAGGCACATATGTTTCACCTCAAAATAGTTTGAAAACAGTAAAAGAGGGGTCTATGTACTCACATTTGGGTGCGTTTTTATATGTTAACACAATCCCACAATTTGTTTATTTGTCCTAAATTAGATAAGAATGATTAAGTAATCAAAACTCACAAAAATACATGAGTTTCTCCGATACTTGGAATTTTCACATAACTTTGAGATTTCTCTAAAAGTTATTATTTTTGATTATTTTGGTGTATTTGTATATATGTACTCGAGCGTAACACACATAATCTTGTCAACACTAACACATGATCATACACATATTGTAAAACACATAGCACATTGTAACACATAAAATAACCCATGAACAACCCATTCTAGTGTATGTCGAAAAACACTTATTTTTGCGATTCGGTAACATTTTTGGGCGTCGGAAGTCACGTATGACTAACCAATCACCAAGTAAACTTAATATAAGTTAAAATACTTATTTTTATACCAAATATATCAGTTTGGTTACTGATTTAAAACAGTTTTGCAAAAATACTCCGAAAAGACGATTTTCGACCGTTTTACCGCATAGTTTTGCATCAAACGTTACCCGAACCATCCCAAATCGAAACGACTTGAAATTTTGACATAAACCATGTTATTTACTGAATAAAATAATGGTTATACTCATGATAGTGCAGGTCTTAAATAAAGCACATAAATCATGCAAATTTCACATAATTTACCACTTTTTAAGCTATATGTACAACATGCAAAGCTATCAAACCTATGTCAAAGTTTCATGCCATTATATTACATCAAATAATGTTATTTTTAGTGTTTGTAACCTGATCTAAAACATTTTTGTCATACAACCATTTTTTATCACTTTTTGAGCTTTAAACCAACATGTATTCACATGTACAAGTGCCTAAAGCATACTATCATATCACCAACATTTTATATGGGTTTAGATGCATCAAATATGAGATATATTCATGTTATTTGCTGATGTACTTTAACATTTATCAAATCATACATAGATCATCAACCACTTGCATTTAAATTATTATTCAAGAACATGTAACACTTAAACAAGTACTTTATCAAAATAAAGCTCAAAACTCATACCCACATGTATATATATGTTCGGTTATACATATATACATACACCATATCATTTTTATTTTGTAACAAGACCCTTTTCATTTTAGATTTCAAGTTTAGTGAAAATCCCAAGATTCAAGAGAAACTTCAATCATCAAGAACAACCAAGAATCAAAAGTATGATTTAAACATAATGTTATACCTTCAAGATTCAAGTAGGTTGTAGGATGAGATTTTTGATGATAGGAAGCTTGTAATCACTTGACAACACCTTGGAATCACCTTTAGATCTTCATACTAACTTGAAGGTTGCTAGGAAAGGGACTTGAATATGAAGAACAAGACTTGAAGATTTGAAGAAGATGAAGATGGAGGAGAGAGAGAGATGGTACGGTTTTGGGAGAGAGAAAGAAGGTGATGGAGTGTGATCTTGGATTGTGATTTAATGAAAGATCTACGAAGATATAGGAGATATGGAAATCTATGGAAGATAGCATGCAAGACAAGTGTTCAAGATGGAAGAGAAGTGGCAAGAGGAGCATATGAGGCCGCCACCTCCCCCTTCCACTCTCATACATGCATTTTTTTTATAGTAATATGTTATATGTAGGCCAAAGCGGGTGTTTAACTTAATACCGGGTATTTTATCTAGCGTTTAAATCCCGGTTTATGGCGTTCTAAAATATTTTTATTACTCTATAAAAATAAACTTGCCAAAATATTACTGAAATAAATTTCAGTTGCCAAGACTGGCTGTGTTGTCTGCGTTTTGCAGTAGAAGCACTGTGTTGCGCAGAAACACGCGGTACGCGCTTAAACTTGAAAAATAACGTTTTTAAGCGTTTCCATTTTATTTTTCAACACGAACCTAATTAAAAATAAAATTTTAATCATAACAGAATATTTTTGGGATTTAACTATTATCCGGGCGGTCACCAACGTTAATTTCGCAGTTTTGTCGTAAATAGTTCTTTAGTTCAAATAAACATGTTTTTGCCATACCGAATCCTTCGATACTTATTTCTAAGTTACGTAAAGGATATTTAGGGTATGTTTGGATTACGTCACAGTTCCGGAGTGTACGTCACGTTAAACTGATTTGTGTTTATGCACCAGTTTGCGTATGACCTTCTAGAAAGTGATTTAAAGCTTGAAATCGGAATCGAATCAAATTGTAAAGTCATCAAACACAAATACACATATAATAACACCAAAGCACATTGTTTTATTGATAATCCACATTGTTTTACATTATACGATGCTTACAGAACACAGTTGTCACAGTCTCCCCTACTTTAGGAAATTTCGTCCCGAAATTTTATTTAGAGGAAACTTGTGAAAACAAATGCGGACATTTCGCCTTCATCTGGTCCTTACGTTCCCAAGTAAAATCGGGGCCACGTTTGGATTCCCAGCGAACTTTGACCAAATGAATCCGTTTGTTCTTCATCTTTTCGAATGTACGGTCCACTATCTCCACAGGTTTCTCGATAAAGTGCAGTGTTTTATCAACATGAATTTCGTCAAGCGGTATGTGGAGGTTCTCGTCAGCTAAGCACTTTTTGAGATTGGATACGTGGAAGGTTGGATGAACATTCCCAAGTTGAGGAGGTAACTCGAGTCTGTAGGCTACCTTACCGATTCTTTCGACGATCTTGAATGGTCCAACATATCTAGGTGCAAGTTTTCCTTTCTTTCCAAATCTGATCACACCTTTCCAAGGTGAGACCTTAAGTAATACATGATCACCGACTTGAAATTCCAAGGGCTTGCGTCGTTGGTCCGCGTAACTCTTTTGACGGCTTCGAGTTGTCTGAAGGTTATCACGAACTTTCTTAACCTTATCAGTTGTCTCTAGAATGAGTTCAGGTCCAGTAAGTTGAGCCTCACCTATCTCATTCCAGCAGACTGGTGAACGACATTTTCGACCATAGAGAGCCTCGAAAGGAGCCATGTTGATGCTGGAGTGATAACTGTTGTTGTAGGAGAATTCAATCAATGGAAGATGTGAATCCCAACTACCACCAAAATCGATCACACAAGCTCTAAGCATATCCTCCAAAGTCTGGATTGTTCTTTGAGTTTGGCCATCTGTTTGTGGATGATAAGTTGTGCTCAGATTAAGTTGGGTCCCCATAGCAGATTGCATGGTTCTCCAAAAATGAGAAGAGAAGCGAGCATCTCTGTCAGAAATAATGTTCAAAGGAACACCATGTCGAGATACGATTTCATCCACATAGATTTTAGCCAGCCTTTCAGCAGAAAAATCCTCACGTATTGGCAAGAAATGTGCTGACTTAGTAAGACGATCAACAACTACCCAGATGGCATCATGACCTTTCTTAGTGCGTGGAAGTTTGGAAATAAGATCCATAGCAATGTTTTCCCATTTCCAAACTGGAATCTCTGGTTGCTCCAAAAGACCAGAAGGATGTTGGTGTTCAATCTTGACCTTAAGACAAGTAAGGCATTTTGAAACATACAAGGCAATGTCTTTCTTCATACCGGGCCACCAATACTGAGTACGAAGATCCTTATACATCTTATCTGAGCCAGGATGAATAGAATAACGAGACTTATGAGCTTCATCCATAAGCAAAGTGCGGAGATCATCTAGGCTTGGGACCCACAAATGGTCCATGAAATAATACGATCCATCGTCCTTCAGTTCAAGATCAGGCTTAATGTGATAGGGTAATTCCTTACCCATCAAGTCTTGTGAAACACAAGCATGTTGAGCCTGAGAAATGCATGCTTGGATATCGGATCGAGCTTGAATATCAGATTGAACACGAACACAATGAAGCTTAGTACGTTCCTTACGACTCAAAGCATCGGCTACGACATTCGCCTTACCAGGATGGTAGCGAATCTCGCAGTCATAGTCGTTTAGAAGCTCAACCCATCGTCGTTGCCTCATGTTGAGTTCTTTCTGATTGAAGATATGCTGAAGACTTTTGTGGTCAGTGAAAACCACACATTTTGTACCATACAAATAGTGTCTCCAGATCTTAAGAGCGAAGACAACTACACCCAACTCAAGATCACGAGTAGTGTAGTTCTTCTCATGCACCTTCAATTGTCTTGATGCGTAGGCTATGACTTTGTTCCTTTGCATCAGAACACAGCCAAGACCCAATTTAGATGCATCGCAATAAACGACGAAATCATCATTGCCCTCAGGCAAAGTCAGAGTAGGCGCGTCACAAAGCTTCTGCTTTAAGGTCTGAAACGCTTCTTCTTGCTTAAATCCCCATTCAAAGGATTTGTTCTTCTGAGTTAGAGCAGTTAAAGGAACTGCAATCTTTGAGAAATTCTCTATGAAGCGGCGGTAATAACCCGCGAGACCAAGAAAAGAACGAACCTTAGTAGGAGTAGTAGGCGTATCCCAATCCTTAATTGCAGTGATCTTGGAGGGATCTACATGAATACCTTGTTCGTTGACGATATGACCCAAAAATTGAACTTCCTTAAGCCAAAATTCATACTTTGAGAACTTGGCGAAAAGTTGCTCTTTCTTTAGGAGTTCCAGAGTAAGACGAAGATGTTGCTCATGATCAGCTTGCGTCTTAGAGTATATCAAGATGTCATCAATAAAAACGATGATGAACTTATCTAAATAAGGCTTACAAACCCTATTCATCAAGTCCATGAAAACAGCAGGAGCATTAGTCAAACCGAACGGCATGACTGTGAACTCATAATGCCCATAATGAGTGCGGAAGGCAGTCTTGGGAATATCTTCTTCATGCACACGAAGTTGATGATACCCAGAATGAAGATCAATCTTCGAAAAATAAGAAGCACCCTGTAACTGGTCAAAGAGATCATCGATGCGAGGTAGGGGATATCGATTCTTGATGGTAAGCTTGTTCAGCTCATGATAATCGATGCACATCCTGAAGGATCTATCCTTCTTCTTGAAAAAAAGAACGGGAGCACCCCAAGGTGAAAAACTAGGACGAATAAAACCTTTGTCAGATAGCTCCTGAAGCTGCTTAGACAACTCATGCATCTCATACGGTGCAAGACGATATGGAGCTCTGGCAATGGGATTTGCACCAGGTACGAGATCAATACGGAACTCGACTTGGCGTGCTGGGGGTAATCCAGGTAACTCTTCAGGAAACAACTCCAGAAAATCCCGAACAACAGGAATATCTTGGATAGACTTACCTTTGCCTTTATCTGCTGTAACATGTGCCAAAAAGGCCACATAATTCTTTCGCAGATACTTCCGAGCTTGAGTACAAGACATGAACTTGAGACTACTAGCAGGTTTCTCACCACGAACCTGTAGGATCTCACCTGACGAAAGCGGCACCCGAACAATCTTCTCAAAACAAACTACCTTCGCGTGATGCTTGGCTAACCAATCCATACCCACAATAATGTCGAAGCTTCCAAGTTGCATGGGTGTGAGGTCAATAGGAAAAAGATGGTCGTTAAGGTTCAATTGGCAATTGCGAAGAACAGAATCAAGAACAACGGGATCACCACTCGCAACTTCTACTGTCAAAGGCTTACCTAGTGTGACACCTGTGTCACTTCAACCATCAAACAAATGCCAAACCAATGAAATATTGTATTTCATACTTGGGATTTGTAAAAATATGTGTATCGTTTACACATATCAACTCTTGTTCGATTTCATGCTTTAAATCGCTTTCTGGAGGTTTATACGCGCACTGATGCGTAAATATAACCAGTTTAATGCAACAAACACTCCGGAATAGTGAAATAGGCTTAACATACCTTAAGTAACCTCTACATAACTTAGAAATAAGTTTTGGAAGGTTTGGTATGCCGAAATCAAGTTATATCGCTTACAGGGACTAAAGTTGACAAACTGCGAAAGTATGCCAATTTGAACTGTAACAGACATTCCGGAACATGACCATAAGTTAAACATACCCTAAATATCCTTCACATAGCTTAGAAATAGGCTTTGAGGGGTTCGGTGTGCTAAAATAAACTTTTGGGTCATTCAGGGACTAAAAGTGTCAAAAAGTGCACAAGTTTGCACTTTCGCGCATGACGTACGTTCTGAATACATCTGGACATCCAAAAATTTATGTAAGCACTAAAATATTTTATTTTAGTGTTTGGCATAAGAAAAATCCATTCGTCGCGCAATTTGGATCGTTTTTCGCGCTTATGCGCATTCCGTCGTAATTAAGCGAACATCGGGTTCGTACGACCAAACGAACTGATATCAGACATAGTTTTGAGCATGTTTCATGTCCACAATGTTTAGGCATCATTTTAGGGCCTTAAAGTTGGCTTTACGGACCTTAGAAGTGTCGGAAATGGCTTAAATACACAACAGGGACCAAAACTGTCATGTTTGAAACTTATTTTCTGATCAGAACCCCCATGCGGCCCGCATTAGTTTTGGTGTATCCTGAAGCGGGCCGCGTCAGCCTTCCAGAACAGATAAGATCGATTAGTCAGCTGATTCCAGCTGTTTAATCCACACCCACACATTCTAACTTGCCCTTTCAGCTCATGGGGGATCATTTTTAGCCACCATAATTTTCCAACAAGTGTACGCACAAGATTCGAGCACGGTTTCCATGAAACGATCTTAACGGTTACCCGAAAACTATAAATACCCATCCACCCCATTGCAAAACCCACAAGAATTCTGATTTGAGGAGCTCTAAGTTGAAACCATTGTTTCATACCTGAGCTACTTGGATCGGGATTAGCATTCGGGGACCCTTCGTAAGTATTCTTTCGTTCTTTTATTGCTTTTCGAGTCTTTTCGATTCTGAAAGTCAAACTTTGTTTGACTTTCTGCATTGACCAGTTTATGGTCAATGCGAAGTTCGTTTGAACTTCGCAACGTGAGTGTAATCACGTTGGTTATAGTCCCTTGGGACTATGCCTACTGATTACCACGTTGTCTAGGGTCGTAAGGGTAAGCGATCTAATAAATCGCTTATACCTTCGAACCCGACCCATTTGGTCGATCATTAGGATCCGACCAAATACATTAGGTGACCATAGTAGGTAGGGAATAACCTTCCGAGGTTATACCCTATGGTCACATCGTTTGAGTAGTTGTATGATAGGTAGTTTATATGCCTTAGGTAAATTACCAGAATACCCTTTTCATGTATAATTGGTAATTAAGCATATGTAACCTAAACTTTTGTCACATAACTGATTATGTAACATGTTTAGGCATATAACACTTGTCATAGGACTAGTTAGACGGTCCGAACGCGTTTCACGCAAACGACGCGTTAAAGTAGCATAAGCTACCTAAACGGGTCGTAATGGGTCGAAAACGCTTAGGTTAGGTTTCATTTAGCATGAAGGCTTTGTTAAACCATATGACACGAGTCTCTATACTCGTTTGGTTTACGAACCCTCATTCTATGCAATCATCCGATTTAGGTCAGGTTATTAACATAGTTACCTATATTAGGTGCCGGTTGATATCCGCGATCTCTAGCATTGTTTGGTTGTTACTCAAGGACTACTAATCAATCTCAAGTGAGTACATAGACCCCTCTTTTACTGTTTTCCAAACTGTTTTGGGGTGAAACACATGTTCCTACTTGTTACATTCATGCTTTCCCGTTTTCACATCATATACCTGCTATGTTCGTTAGTACATTATAGTACATGATTTCATTACATTTGATGCTATGTATGTCCATTGTGTGCATACTTAGTACATTGTTTTACATTACATTTTGTTGCATATGCTCATCCAGTATATGAACACGTTATATTACATTTTGAACCGTTTATAACTATTTGACTATGTGAACCGTTGTAATCATTTGACTATGTGAACCGTTTGTATCCGTGAACCGTTTGTGTCTGTGAACCGTTTATATCTGTGAACCGTTTGTATCTGTGAACTGTTTGTATCTGTGAACTGTTTGTATCTGTGAACCGTTTGTATCTGTGAACCGTTTGTATCTGTGAACCGTTTGTATATGTGAACCGTTTGTATCTATGAATCATTTGTATCTGTGAACCGTGTGAACCGTATTTGACCATACATAAACATTTCTACAATTGTTAAACATTACTTTGGTGGTTTGGTTTGATTAAGTGATTAAGTAACGATGCGTGTGTAATATGATACAAGCATGGTGGATACGTCGCTGGTACTTCCTATATATAAGTGTTTGTATGGTATTACATATCGTAGCGTTATTTAAATCATTTCAGTTTGAGACATATAACATTTTATACAAATAACATACTTTTCACAATACATTGTTTTACAAGCAACTTATCTTATACAAACTCATTTTACAATGGTTATTCATTTAACCATACATTATTCTCTTATTTATACATATCATCTGATCTTATCGTTTTTCAAATGATTTATAAAACAAAGCAAATTACAAGGTTCATGACTAAACATTTTCTCAAACATAAGTCATGAAACCTATTTTCACAAAACCTATGTATCTCACAGGCATTTTTATGCTGACGTACCTATTTTCACATGTGTTTTTCAGGAGCTGTTGCACAAGATGATCAAGATACACATAGGCAGACTTGGGCTTTAGTGACAATAAAAGATGCAAGACTAGTTAATTATGTTGTATTTCTTTGTTTGTTAAGACATTGTAACACTTTTAATCAATAAAACGAAACTTCAATTGCCAGGGATTTGAAACAATTAATTCTGTTACAACACTCCCCGACATTTCCGCCACGTTTTGTATGTTCTATGTGGTCGGGGTGTGACAGAAAAGTTGGTATCAGAGCCAATGGTTATAGGGAATTAGGTTATTAGTAATGCTTTGACCTAGTCTATAACCTTCTTAGGACCCTAACGCGAGTTTACTTGCGTTTAGTCATAAAACAATACCGTCACCTATCCTTAGGCGACGACCACAACAAGAACATAAATTTCAAAACCACTTTGAAAACTAATCATCTGTTCTAGGATGATTGATTACAAGGTTTTGAACCCTCTATTGTAAGGTTTTGAACCCTCTGTTGTAAGGTTTTGAACCCTCTGTTATATGGTTTTGAACCCCTTTGAGTTTTCAAAATCTCGTCAAGGTTTTGGGTTTTAAATAATGTGAACACGTGCAAACTGGAAGGGTGAATGCCTGTATCCTGGGTTTTCTGTCTAGGCAAGCACTTCGTATACATCTCATCAGACGCGAGACTAGTTGTGCTTACCTGGGAATTCTTGGGATGAGTGTTCACTTATAGGCGAGCATGTCTTCGCGATACATTATTTTTGACCCATTTACTTTGATTAGTCACTGTGTGTCGTTTGTTTACCTTGTGGTAACAAACAAATGACCACTACCCTTGCTTTCATCAGATTTGTTTCATCTCATTCTTTTCGTCTAATTCTCTCACTCGTTTCCTTTCATGTTTCCTCTTTTAGAATGCCTCCTTGACGCGAGAACCAGATAGCGACTGCCGAACTGGCAGAAATTATTGCACAGCAAACGGCTGCTCAATTCCCAAACCTCTTTGCTCAATGGAATCAAGCCAACAACAACAACAATGGTCCATGCAATTTCAAGAGTTTTAACTCGGCGAAACCACTCAAGTTTAGTGGTTCTGAGGGAGCGACTGGGCTTCTTCAATGGTTCGAGAGCATTGAGAATACTTTCCGCCACGTGCAGTCTCCTGACAATCGCAAGGTCGAGTTTGCTTCGAGTGTGTTCCAGAAGAGAGCCCTTACGTGGTGGAACGATGTTATGAGAGATCGTGGTGCAGAAGTTGCTCTAGCACAGACATGGGCTGAACTTAGGGCCCTTATGATGAAGGAATTATGTCCTCATCACGAGATCAGGGCCTTGGAAAGGGAATTCAACAATCTTGAGCAAGACAGCGGTGAGCATCGAGCCTACACGGACCGTTATGAGGAGTTGAGTCTGTTATGCCCAAACATGGTCACGCCTTTGGATAAGGCAATAGAAAAGTACATTGATGGCCTCCCTGACTCAATACAAGACATTGTGACTGGCAGCAACCCTACTACAGTTAGACAGGCCATTGAGCTATCTGCAACCTTGACTGAATCAAAGATCAGGAAAGGTAAACTTTTCTGAAAAGGTGACAAGAAGCCGGTCGAGGAATCAAAACCAATCGAGGAATCAAAGACCATGGATGAACAGACTGGATCCCCTAAAAAGTCAAAGAAGCGAAAGGCTTCTCAGAACTTCGCCATGGTTACTCACAATGATCAAGCCGCCCCCAACCAACCAGCTCAACCCCCTGCTAGGAAGCCATATAATGGAACTGCACCCTTGTGCAACCAATGTAGCCTCCATCAACATGCCAATGTAAAGTGCCGCAAATGCCAAACTTGTGGGTTTATAGGCCATACAGCAAGAGTCTGCCCAGCTGCAGCTGCACCAAACCAAGCTGGCAACAATACCGCTCAAGGTCATTTTCTACCAGGTTCTTGTTTCAACTGTGGCGAGATGGGTCATTTCCGAAGAAATTGCCCAAAGCTTGCTAATGCAAATCCAGCACAGGGATGAGCATCAGACCTACAACATCGTTTAGAAATAATCACGTCTTATGTATTATTTTCTTTTGTTGTCTTGGTCCATGAAACAGTTGTTATCATTGTTTATAAATAAATCTTTTATATACATTGCAATGTATTTATGTGGTTGCATGTATAAACTACATATCTCTTACAATACCGACAATCAAGGAACCGTATTCCTTGAAGAACAAACTACCCCCAAAATTTTCCATTCTATGATCTCTTGCGTTTCCACGAAATTCCTAAGTACCCGTTTATTCTAAGGAAACGAAGTACAAGGCGCAAGTTACAACACTGGACGAATACCCAATGTACCACTATAAATCCTTAATAGGGTACCTAAGGGTATTTCCGTAAATCCTAAAATTGTTGTGTTCCTTAATTCGACTATTACGTTTCTTTGAAAACAGAATCGAATTTTTGGGAGATCTTTCTATCTCTTCAGATAGATCCCAGAGGACATTGAAGTCCATCGACTGGTTTCCACATCCGTTCTCAATCGATAACAAATTAATAACAAATTAATAACCAAGTTAAACAACTATGTGATTATGTGCTTATGAACATTACAAGACAAACTGTGCGGACTGTGCAAGGAATTACGTAATTATGGATGCATACATAATTATGGAATTTAGTGCACAGAAACCACAGCGAGCTTTGTTATGTGCCTAGAAATTAACTCTATTCATTTCCATTTCTGAGGAAGCACCCGTTGAAAATGACTCCGTTTGTTCACTTTCGTTTCTGAAGATTGTCCGTTGAGGAAATGAATATCCGTTTGTCTATCCTTTTCATTTCCATTTCTGAGGAAGCACCTGTTGAAAATGACTCCGTTTGTTCACTTTCGTTTCTGAAGATTGTCCGTTGAGGAAATGAATATCCGTTTGTCTATCCTTTTCATTTCCATTTCCATTTCTGAGGAAGCACCCGTTGAAAATGACTCCGTTTGTTCACTTTCGTTTCTGAAGATTGTCCGTTGAGGAAATGAATATCCGTTTGTCTATCCTTTTCATTTCCATTTCTGAGGAAGCACCCGTTGAAAATGACTCCGATTGTTCATTTTCGTTTCTGAAGATTTGTCCGTTGAGGAAATGAATATCCGTTTGTTTCCCCTTTTCATTTCCATTTCTGATGAAGCACCCGTTGAAAATGACTCCGTTTGTTCATTTTCGTTTCTGGAGATTTGTCCGTTGAGGAAATGAATATCCGTTTGTTTCTCCTTTTCATTTCCATTTCTGATGAAGCACCCGTTGAAAAATGACTCCGTTTGTTCATTTTTATTTCTAAAGATTTGTCCGTCGAGGAAATGAATATCCGTTTGTTTCTCCTTTTCATTTCCATTTCTGATGACGCACCCATTGAAAATGACTCCGTAAGTTCATTTTACGTTTCTGAAGATTGCCCGTTGAGGAAATGAATCCCCGTTGTTTATTCCTTCATTTCCGCTTCTGAAGAATACACGTTGAGAAAAATGACTCCGGCTGTTCATTTTCATTCTGAAGAATGTCCGTTAAGGAAATGACAGGATTATGCCTTACATATCTCTGGTGGTTATTTGACACAAAGTCACAAATAGACTCCTACGAATAAATTTCGGGACGAAATTTCCTAAAGTAGGGGAGACTGTGACACCTGTGTCACTTCAACCATCAAACAAATGCCAAACCAATGAAATATTGTATTTCATACTTGGGATTTGTAAAAATATGTGTATCGTTTACACATATCAACTCTTGTTCGATTTCATGCTTTAAATCGCTTTCTGGAGGGTTATACGCGCACTGATGCGTAAATATAACCAGTTTAATGCAACAAACACTCCGGAATAGTGAAATAGGCTTAACATACCTTAAGTAACCTCTACATAACTTAGAAATAAGTTTTGGAAGGTTTGGTATGCCGAAATCAAGTTATATCGCTTACAGGGACTAAAGTTGACAAACTGCGAAAGTATGCCAATTTGAACTGTAACAGACATTCCGGAACATGACCATAAGTTAAACATACCCTAAATATCCTTCACATATCTTAGAAATAGGCTTTGAGGGGTTCGGTGTGCTAAAATAAACTTTTGGGTCATTCAGGGACTAAAAGTGTCAAAAAGTGCACAAGTTTGCACTTTCGCGCATGACGTACGTTCTGAATACATCTGGACATCCAAAAATTTATGTAAGCACTAAAATATTTTATTTTAGTGTTTGGCATAAGAAAAATCCATTCGTCGCGCAATTTGGATCGTTTTTCGCGCTTGTGCGCATTCCGTCGTAATTAAGCGAACATCGGGTTCGTACGACCAAACGAACTGACATCCGACATATTTTTGAGCATGTTTCATGTCCACAATGTTTAGGAATCATTTTAGGGCCTTAAAGTTGGCTTTACGGGCCTTAGAAGTGTCGGAAATGGCTTAAATACACAACAGGGACCAAAACTGTCATGTTTGAAACTTATTTTCTGATCAGAACCCCCATGCGGCCCGCATTAGTTTTGGTGTATCCTGAAGCGGGCCGCGTCAGCCTTCCAGAACAGATAAGATCGATTAGTCAGCTGATTCCAGCTGTTTAATCCACACCCACACATTTTAACTTGCCCTTTCAGCTCATGGGGGATCATTTTTAGCCACCATAACTTTCCAACAAGTGTACGCACAAGATTCGAGCACGGTTTCCATGAAACGATCTTAACGGTTACCCGAAAACTATAAATACCCATCCACCCCATTGCAAAACCCACAAGAATTCTGATTTGAGGAGCTCTAAGTTGAAACCATTGTTTCATACCTGAGCTACTTGGATCGGGATTAGCATTCGGGGACCCTTCGTAAGTATTCTTTCGTTCTTTTATTGCTTTTCGAGTCTTTTCGAGTCTGAAAGTCAAACTTTGTTTGACTTTCTGCATTGACCAGTTTATGGTCAATGCGAAGTTCATTTGAACTTCGCAACGTGAGTGTAATCACGTTGGTTATAGTCCCTTGGGACTATGCCTACTGATTACCACGTTGTCTAGGGTCGTAAGGGTAAGCGATCTAATAAATCGCTTATACCTTCGAACCCGACCCATTTGGTCGATCATTAGGATCCGACCAAATACATTAGGTGACCATAGTAGGTAGGGAATAACCTTCCAAGGTTATACCCTATGGTCACATCGTTTGAGTAGTTGTATGATAGGTAGTTTATATGCCTTAGGTAAATTACCAGAATACCCTTTTCATGTATAATTGGTAATTAAGCATATGTAACCTAAACTTTTGTCACATAACTGATTATGTAACATGTTTAGGCATATAACACTTGTCATAGGACTAGTTAGACGGTCCAAACGCGTTTCACGCGAACGACGCGTTAAAGTAACATAAGCTACCTAAACGGGTCGTAATGGGTCGTAAGCCCTTAGATTAAGGTTTCATTTAGTATGTAGGCTTTGTTAAACCATATGACACGAGTCTCTATACTCGTTTGGTTTACAAACCCTCGTTCTATCTAAATCCTCCGATTTAAGTCCGGTTTAATAATATAGTTACCTATATTAGGTGCCGTTTGATATCCGCGATCTCTAGCATTGTTTGGTTGTTACTCAAGGACTTCTGAGCAATCTCAAGTGAGTACATAGACCCCTCTTTTACTGTTTTCCAAACTGTTTTGGGGTGAAACACATGTGCCTACTTGTTACTTTCATGCTTTCCTGTTTTCACATCATATACCTGCTATGTTCGTTAGTACATTATAGTACATGATTTTATTACATCTTATGCTAGGTATGCCCATTGTGTGCATTACTTAGTACATCGTTTTACATTACATTACATGCTACGTATGTCTATTGTTGTATACGTAGTACAGGTCACATGCTACGTATGTCTATTGTTGTATACGTAGTACAGGTCACATGCTACGTATGTCTATTGTTGTATACGTAGTACAGGTCACATGCTACGTATGTCTATTGTTGCATACTTAGTACAGGTCACATGCTATGTATGTCTATTGTTGCATACTTAGTACAGGTCACATGCTACGTATGTCTATTGTTGTATACGTAAGTACAGGTCACATGCTACGTATGTCTATTGTTGTATACGTAGTACAGGTCACATGCTACGTATGTCTATTGTTGCATACTTAGTACAGGTCACATGCTATGTATGTCTATTGTTGCATACTTAGTACAGGTCACATGCTACGTATGTCTATTGTTGTATACGTAAGTACAGGTCACATGCTACGTATGTCTATTGTTGTATACGTAGTACAGGTCACATGCTACGTATGTCTATTATTGCATACTTAGTACAGGTCACATGCTACGTATGTCTATTGTCGCGTACTTAGTACATTTGTTATTCATCACAGGCTTACATTTTGGATACATATTACATGATTTACATTAGACATGAACATTTTACATCTTGATGGTTTGGTTTGATTAAGTGATTAAGTAACGATGCGTGTGTAATATGATACAAGCATGGTGGATACGCCGCTGGTACTTCCTATATATAAGTGTTTGTATGGTATCACATATCGTAGTGTTATTTGAATCATTTCAGTTTGATACATATAACATTTTATACAAATAACATACTTTTCACAATACATTGTTTTACAAGCAACTTATCTTATACAAACTCAGTTTACATGGTTATTCATTTAACCATACATTATTCACTTATTTATACATATCATCTGAACTCATTGTTTTTCAAATGATTTACAAGACAAAGCAAATTACAAGGTTCATGACTAAACATTTTCTCAAACTTAAGTCATGAAACCTATTTTCACAAAACCTATGTATCTCACAGGCATTTTTATGCTGACGTACCTATTTTCACATGTGTTTTTCAGGAGCTGTTGCATAAGATGATCAAGATACACATAGGCAGACTTGGGCTTTAGTGACAATAAAAGATGCAAGACTAGTTAATTATGTTGTATTTATTTGTTTGTTAAGACATTGTAACATTTTTAATCAATAAAACGAAACTTCAATTACCATGGATTTGAAACAATTAATTCTGTTACAACACTCCCCGACATTTCCGCCACGTTTTGTATGTTCTACGTGGTCGGGGTGTGACAGAAAAGATGGTATCAGAGCCAATGGTTATAGGGAATTAGGTTATTAGTAATGCTTTGACCTAGTCTATAATCTTCTTAGGACCCTAACGCGAGTTTACTTGCGTTTAATCATAAAACAATACCGTCACCTATCCTTAGGCGACGACCACAACAAGAACATAAATTTCAAAACCGCTTTGAAAACTAATCATCTGTTCTAGGATGATTGATTACTAGGTTTTGAACCCTCTATTGTAAGGTTTTGAACCCTCTGTTATATGGTTTTGAACCCCTTTGAATTTTCAAAAATCTCGTCAAAGTTTTGAGTCCTAAATAATGTGAACACGTGCAAACTGGAAGGGTGAATGCCTGTATTCTGGGTTTTCTGTCTAGGCAAGCACTTCGTATATATCTCATCAGACGCGAGACCAGTTGTGCTTACCTGGGAATTCTTGGGATGAGCGTTCACTTATAGGCGAGCATGTCTTCGCGATACATTATTTTTGACCCATTTACTTTGATTATTCACCAGGGTCATTTGTTGCTTTGTAGTAACAAACAAATGACCACTATCCTTGCTTTCATCAGATTTGTTTCATCTCATTCTTTTCGTCTAATTCTCTCACTCGTTTCCTTTCATGTTTTCCTCTTTTAGAATGCCTCCACGACGCGAAAATCCGGTATCTATTGACGATCTGGCAGCTGTCATTACACAGCAAATGACTGCTGCAATCCCGAACGTCGTTGCTCAATGTTACCAAGCTATCAACAACAATAATGCCCTCTGCAGCTTCAAGACGTTCAACTCGGCCAAGCCAATAAAGTTTTCTGGGTCTCAAGGAGCGACAGCACTTCTGCAATGGTTCGAGAGTCTAGAGAGCACCTTCAGGCATGTACAATGTCCAAACGAGCGAAAGGTAGATTTCGCATCTAGTGTCTTTGAGAAACGAGCTTTGACGTGGTGGAACGGTGTGGTGAGAGATAGGGGTGCCGATGTGGCACTGGCTCAAACATGGGAAGAACTTCGAGCACTGATGATGAAGGAATTCTGTCCTCGTCACGAGATCAGGGCATTGGAAAGGGAATTCGATGATCTTAAGCAAAACAGCGGTGAACATCGAGCATACACTGATCGATATGAGGAGCTGAGCCTGTTGTGTCCTACCATGGTCACGCCTTTGGATAAGGCAATCGAAAAATACATTGATGGTCTCCCTGAATCAGTTCAAGACATTGTTACTGGTAGTAACCCCACTACGGTTAGGCAGGCCATTGAGCTATCTGCAACCTTGACTGAATCTCAGATCAGGAAACATAAGCTTTTCCGAAAGAGTGACACGAAACCGGTCGAGGAATCGAAACCAATAGAGGAATCAAAGACCATGGATGAGCAGACTGGATCCCCTAAGAGGTCAAAGAAGTGAAAGGCTTCTCAGAACTTTGCCATGGTTACTCACAATGATCAAGCCGTCCCCAACCAACCAGCTCAACCCCGTACTAGGAAGCCATACAATGGAACTTCACCCTTGTGCAACAAATGCAACCTTTATCATCATGCTATGGTGAAGTGCCGCGAATGCCAAATTTGTGGACGTAAAGGTCATACAGCAAAAGTTTGCGTAGCCGCAGTTGCACCAAATCAAGCTAACAACAAACCTGCTCGAGCTCGCTTTCCACCAGGTTCTTGCTACAAGTGTGGCGAGATGGGTCATTTCCGAAGAAATTGCCCAAAGCTTGCCAATGCTAATCCAGCACAGAGATGAGCATCTGACCGACTAGAAGACAACACCGTTTAGAAATAATCATGTCTTATGTAGTATTTTCTTTTGTTGTCAAGGTCCATGAAACAGTTGTTATCATTGTTAATAAATAAATCTTTTTATTTACATTACAATGTATTTATGTGATTGTATGTATAAACAACATATCCCCTACAATACCGACAATCAAGGAATCGTATTCCTTGAAAAGCAAACTACCCCCAAAATTCTTCCATTTTACAATCTCTTGCGTTTTACACAAAGATCCTAAGTACCCGTCTCTTGCAAAGAGACGAAGTGCAAGGTGCAAGTTATAATTCTGTACGAATACCCCAAGTACCACTATAAATTCTTAATAGGGTACCCAAGGGTATTTCCGTATGTCCTAAATTATTGTGTACCTTAATTCGTATATTGCGTTTTCCTGAAAACGAAAATCGAATTTTTGGTAGATCATCCTATCTTCATGGATGGATTCTTGAAATGATTAAAGTGCCAAATGAAATCCACGAATTGGATTCCTGGTGTGCTTTAAGTATTCGCGTCCAAAGATAACAAATCAATAACCAAGTTAAACAACTATGTGATTATGTGCTTATGTGTTTTCTTTTATGTTTTTATGTAATCCAAGTTTTTGTTATCCAAATCCTCGTAGAATCTTCCATATCTTCGTATAAGGGATTCATAGTAGGATATCCAAAGGTGCTATATTAAATCCTCAATGGGCTTGTACGTAATAGTAAAGACCCTTGGATTATATTGTACCATTCCATAATTAGACCCCTGAGTGGTCTAGGTAAACAGATTGATCCAAAAATCTGGTTAGGAATATCATGTGATGATATAGCTGAAAGGACTCCTTGGTCGCCTAATTAAAAGGATCATTTGTCGATCTAATTAAAAGGACCCTATGGTAGTCTAGTCACACTCATCACAGGTTTGATTTTCCTCCCCTTCACATTACGAACAAATTGTGCGGACTATGCAAGGAATTGCGTAATTATGGATGCATACATAATTATGGAATTCAGTGCACGGAAACCACAGCTAGTTTGGTCGTGTGTCTGGAAAATGACTCATTTCGTTCATTTTCGGTTCTGAAGAAATTGTGGAAAATGACTCGTTTCGTTCATTTTCGGTTCTGAAGAAGTTGTGGAAAATGACTCATTTCGTTCATTTTCGGTTCTGAAGAAGTTGTGGAAAATGACTCATTTCGTTCATTTTCGGTTCTGAAGAAGTTGTGGAAAATGACTCATTTCGTTCATTTTCGGTTCTGAAGAAGTTGTGGAAAATGACTCATTTCGTTCATTTTCGGTTCTGAAGAAGTTGTGGAAAATGACTCGTTTCGTTCATTTTCGGTTCTGAAGAAGTTGTAGAAAATGACTCATTTCGTTCATTTTCGGTTCTAAAGAAGTTGTGGAAAATGACTCGTTTCGTTCATTTTCGGTTCTGAAGAAATGGTGGAAAATGACTCGTTTCGTTCATTTTCGGTTCTGAAGAAATGGTGGAAAATGACTCGTTTCGTTCATTTTCGGTTCTGAAGAAATGGTGGAAAATGACTCCTTTCGTTCATTTTCGGTTCTGAAGAAATGGTGGAAAAATGACTCGTTTCGTTCATTTTCGGTTATGAAGAAATGGTGGAAAAATGACTACTTTCGTTCATTTTCATTTCTAAAGAATGCCTGTGAAAATAACTCCGTTCATTTTTCATTTTTGAAAAATGTCCGTTAAAGAGAAAAAAAAACAGGTTTATGCCTTGATTATCTCTTGTGGTTATTTGACACAAAGTCACAAATAGACTCCTACGAATAAATTTCGGGACGAAATTTCCTAAAGTAGGGGAGACTGTGACACCCGTGTCACTTCAACCATCAAACAAATGCCAAACCAATGAAATATTTTATTTCATACTTGGGATTTTTAAAAATATGTGTATCGTTTACACATATCAACTCTTGTTCGATTCCAAGCTCTAAATCGCTTTCTGGAAGGTTATACACGCACTGATGCGTAAATATAACCAGTTTAATGCAACGAACACTCCGGAATAGTGAAATAGGCTTAACATACCTTAAATAACCTTTACTTAACTTAGAAATAAGTTTTGAAGGCTTTGGTATGGCAAAATCAAGTTAAATCGCTTACAGGGACTAAACTTGACAAACTGCGAAAGTATGCCAATTTGAACTGTAACAGACATTCCGGAACATGACCATAAGTTAAACATACCATAAATATCCTTTACATAGCTTAGAAATAGGCTTTGAGGTGTTCGGTATGCTAAAATAAACTGTTGTGTCATTCAGGGACTAAAAGCGTCAAAAAGTGCACAAGTTTGCATTTTCGCGCATAACTTACGTTCTGAATACATCCGGACATCCAAAAATTTATGTAAGCACTAAAATATTTTATTTTAGTGTTTGGCATAAGAAAAATCCATTCGTTTCGTCATTTGGATCGTTTTTCGCGCTTATGCGCATTCCGTCATAATTAAGCGAACATCGCGTTCGTACGGCCAAACGAACCAACCTCCGGCATATTTTTGAGCATGTTTCATGTCCAAAATGTTTAGACATCATGATTAGGGCCTTAAAGTTGGCTTAACGGGCCTTAAACATGTCGGAAATGGCTTAAACACATAACAGGGACTGAAACTGCAACATTTGAAACTTGTTTTCTGATCTGAAGAGCTAGGCGGCCCGCCTCAGCCAAGCTTAAATCTTAGGCGGCCCGCCTCAGCCTTCCTGATCAGATAAGAACGCTTAGTCAGCTGATTCCAGCTGTTTAAACCTCATCCACACACTCACCACTGGCATATTCAGCTGATAAGGGTTGTTTTTAGGCACCATAACTTTCCGACACTTGTACGGATACGATTAAGGCACGATATTCGACAAACGATCTTAACGGTTCGGGTATTCCTATAAATACCCAACCCACACAACTTCAAAACCCACTAGAATTCTGATCCTAGAAGCTCTAAGTTGAAACCATTGTTTCATACCTGAGTTACTTGGATCGGGATTAGCATTCGGGGACCCTTCGTAAGTATTCTTTCGTTCTTTTATTGCTTTTCGAGTCTTTCGAGTCTGAAAGTCAAACTTTGTTTGACTTTCTGCGTTGACCAGTTATGGTCAATGCGAAGTTCGTTTGAACTTCGCAACGTGAGTGTAATCACGTTGGTTATAGTCCCTTGGGACTATGCCTACTGATTACCACGTTGTCTAGGGTCGTAGGGTAAGCGATCTAATAAATCGCTTATACCTCGAACCCGACCCATTTGGTCGATCATTAGGATCCGACCAAATACATTAGGTGACCATAGTAGGTAGGGAATAACCTTCCGAGGTTATACCCTATGGTCACATCGTTTGAGTAGTTGTATGATAGGTAGTTTATATGCCTTAGGTAAATTACCAGAATACCCTTTTCATGTATAATAGGTAATTAAGCATATGTAACCTAATCTTTTGTCACATAACTGATTATATAACATGTTTAGGCATATAACACTTGTCATAGGACTAGTTAGACGGTCCAAACGCGTTTCACGCGAACGACGCGTTAAAGTAACATAAGCTACCTAAACGGGTCGTAATGGGTCGTAAGCCCTTAGATTAAGGTTTCATTTAGTATGTAGGCTTTGTTAAACCATATAACATGAGTCTCTATATTCGTTTGGTTTACAAACCCTCATTCTATCTAAATCCTCCGATTTAAGTCCGGTTTAATAATATAGTTACCTATATTAGGTGCCATTTGATATCCGCGATCTCTAGCATTGTTTGGTTGTTACTCAAGGACTTCTGAGCAATCTCAAGTGAGTACATAGACCCCTCTTTTACTGTTTTCCAAACTGTTTTGGGGTGAAACACATGTGCCTACTTGTTACTTTCATGCTTTCCTGTTTTCACATCATATACCTGCTATGTTCGTTAGTACATTATAGTACATGATTTTATTACATCTTATGCTAGGTATGCCCATTGTGTGCATTACTTAGTACATCGTTTTACATTACATTACATGCTACGTATGTCTATTGTTGTATACGTAGTACAGGTCACATGCTACGTATGTCTATTGTTGTATACGTAGTACATGTCACATGCTACGTATGTCTATTGTTGTATACGTAGTACAGGTCACATGCTACGTATGTCTATTGTTGCATACCTAGTACAGGTCACATGCTACGTATGTCTATTGTTGCATACTTAGTACAGGTCACATGCTACGTATGTCTATTGTTGTATACGTAAGTACAGGTCACATGCTACGTATGTCTATTGTTGTATACGTAGTACAGGTCACATGCTACGTATGTCTATTGTTGCATACTTAGTACAGGTCACATGCTACGTATGTCTATTGTTGCATACTTAGTACAGGTCACATGCTACGTATGTCTATTGTTGTATACGTAAGTACAGGTCACATGCTACGTATGTCTATTGTTGTATACGTAGTACAGGTCACATGCTACGTATGTCTATTGTTGCATACTTAGTACAGGTCACATGCTACGTATGTCTATTGTCGCGTACTTAGTACATTTGTTATTCATCACAGGCTTACATTTTGGATACATATTACATGATTTACATTAGACATGAACATTTTACATCTTGATGGTTTGGTTTGATTAAGTGATTAAGTAACGATGCGTGTGTAATATGATACAAGCATGGTGGATACGCCGCTGGTACTTCCTATATATAAGTGTTTGTATGGTATCACATATCGTAGCGTTATTTGAATCATTTCAGTTTGATACATATAACATTTTATACAAATAACATACTTTTCACAATACATTGTTTTACAAGCAACTTATCTTATACAAACTCAGTTTAGATGGTTATTCATTTAACCATACATTATTCACTTATTTATACATATCATCTGAACTCATTGTTTTTCAAATGATTTACAAGACAAAGCAAATTACAAGGTTCATGACTAAACATTTTCTCAAACTTAAGTCATGAAACCTATTTTCACAAAACCTATGTATCTCACAGGCATTTTTATGCTGACGTACCTATTTTCACATGTGTTTTTCAGGAGCTGTTGCATAAGATGATCAAGATACACATAGGCAGACTTGGGCTTTAGTGACAATAAAAGATGTAAGACTAGTTAATTATGTTGTATTTATTTGTTTGTTAAGACATTGTAACATTTTTAATCAATAAAACGAAACTTCAATTACCATGGATTTGAAACAATTAATTCTGTTACAACACTCCCCGACATTTCCGCCACGTTTTGTATGTTCTACGTGGTCGGGGAGTGACATAAGTGAACACTCACCCCAAGAGTTCCCAGGTAAGAGTGACTGGTCCGATTATGTGGATTTGTACGAACACTCTAGCCTTAGACAGAAAACCCAGGGTACAAGCATTCACTCTTCCAGTTTGCACGTGTTCACACTATTTAGAACCCAAAACTTTGACGAGATTTTGAAAACTTGGAAGGTTTAAGAGATTGATGATTCATTTTGGCTTTGTGCCTTCCATTATGTTTTGTTTTTGGTAATCACCAAAGGATAGGTGAAATCCATGTTTTAAAATCTAAACACAAGACAACTTGTGTTGGGGTCCTAGAAAGGTTATAGTCTAGGTCAAAATTTTACTAATAACCTAATTCCCTATAACCATTGGCTCTGATACCAACTCTTCTGTCACACCCCGACCACGTAAAATATCAAATCGTGGCGGAAACGTCGGGGAGTGTTGTAACAGAATTATTGTTCCACAACAATGGTAATTAAAAGTTATGTTTTATTCATCAAACAAAGAGTTACATTGTCTTAAAATAACTGAAACGAAGAGTTCATCACATAATTAAACTAGTTCCATCTTTATTTTAAGTCACTAAGGCACAGGTCCGCCCTAGTGTGTCACGAACATCCTAAGCAACAGCTCCTGAAAACACATGTGAAAATAGGTACGTCAGCATAAAAATGCCTGTGAGATACATAGGTTTTATTGATTTAGGATTCATGACTTATGTTTGAAGAAATGTTTAATAGAAATTCAGTCATGAACCTTGTTATTTGTTTTGTTTTATAAATCATTTGAAAAACAAATAGCAAAATCAGATGATATGTATATATAAAAGGATAGTGTATGGTTAAAAGAATAACCAAGTAAAAAGAGTTTGAATAAACCAAGTTATTTGTAAAACAATGTTTAAGTAAAAATGTGTTGTAAATCTAATATGTCTAAACTGAAGTGGTTTAAATGACGCTACGATATGTAATATCATACAAGCACTTATATATAGGAAGTACCAGCGGCGTATCCACCATGCTTGTATCATATTACACACGCCTCGTTATTTAAGTCACTCAAATCAACCAACATTGTAAAATATCCATGTTTAATCCAATAGTCAAATGTCATAGTATAACCCAAGTTGAATATAAACCATGTAATGTGTAAACAAAAGTTATGTATGGTAAGTAAAATGAGACTACTTAAACCATAAGTAAAAATGTACAAAACAAAGTATTTTGAATAAATCAAAAAAATATGTTTTGTAAAATAACTAAATAAATGCATGCTTTACTGATACAAACATTTATGCGGTAGGTTAACGCATACATTCAAGCCTTGAGACAGACGGATAATCTTAGAGTAAAGATTATCAAAGTAAAATGTTTTCGGATTCAGTCATTCTTTACATCCAAACAAACCTAGGATGTTAGGAACGGGATTTGTCAAGTCCTATGGTACCATTACTTACTACCGAGCGGCGTAGCTAATGTTAATGAATGTGTTTTAGTCCCTTTGTACAAACCAAATGTCATATCAAATGTAAACATGTTATGAGAAAGCAATGTACTAAGTATGCTAAGTTAACATACAAAGCAGAAAAGTCATGTAAATCAATGCGCTAGCATGTCAAGTAAACATACATAGCAAAAGAAGATGAAATTATGTATTAATAGTGTACTAATGAACATAGCAAGTGTATATTATGAAAATGTGGAAAGCATGAAATTAACAAGTAGGCACATGTGTTTCACCCCAAAATAGTTTGAAAACAGTAAAAGAGGGGTCTATGTACTCACCTTTGGGTGCGTTTTTATATGTTAACACAATCCCACAATTTGCTTATTTGTACTAAATTAGATAAGAATGATTAAGTAATCAAAACTCACAAAAATACATGAGTTTCTCCGATACTTGGAATTTTCACATAACTTTGAGATTTCTCTAAAAGTTATTATTTTTGATTATTTTGGTGTATTTGTATATATGTACTCGAGCGTAACACACATAATCTTGTCAACACTAACACATGATCATACACATATTGTAAAACACATAGCACATTGTAACACATAAAATAACCCATGAACAACCCATTCTAGTGTATGTCGAAAAACACTTATTTTTGCGATTCGGTAACATTTTTGGGCGTCGGAAGTCACGTATGACTAACCAATCACCAAGTAAACTTAATATAAGTTAAAATACTTATTTTTATACCAAATATATCAGTTTGGTTACTGATTTAAAACAGTTTTGCAAAAATACTCCGAAAAGACGATTTTCGACCGTTTTACCGCATAGTTTTGCATCAAACGTTACCCGAACCATCCCAAATCGAAACGACTTGAAATTTTGACATAAACCATGTTATTTACTGAATAAAATAATGGTTATACTCATGATAGTGCAGGTCTTAAATAAAGCACATAAATCATGCAAATTTCACATAATTTACCACTTTTTAAGCTATATGTACAACATGCAAAGCTATCAAACCTATGTCAAAGTTTCATGCCATTATATTACATCAAATAATGTTATTTTTAGTGTTTGTAACCTGATCTAAAACATTTTTGTCATACAACCATTTTTTATCACTTTTTGAGCTTTAAACCAACATGTATTCACATGTACAAGTGCCTAAAGCATACTATCATATCACCAACATTTTATATGGGTTTAGATGCATCAAATATGAGATATATTCATGTTATTTGCTGATGTACTTTAACATTTATCAAATCATACATAGATCATCAACCACTTGCATTTAAACTATTATTCAAGAACATGTAACACTTAAACAAGTACTTTATCAAAATAAAGCTCAAAACTCATACCCACATGTATATATATGTTCGGTTTTACATATATACATACACCATATCATTTTTATTTTGTAACAAGACCCTTTTCATTTTAGATTTCAAGTTTAGTGAAAATCCCAAGATTCAAGAGAAACTTCAATCATCAAGAACAACCAAGAATCAAAAGTATGATTTAAACATAATGTTATACCTTCAAGATTCAAGTAGGTTGTAGGATGAGATTTTTGATGATAGGAAGCTTGTAATCACTTGACAACACCTTGGAATCACCTTTAGATCTTCATACTAACTTGAAGGTTGCTAGGAAAGGGACTTGAATATGAAGAACAAGACTTGAAGATTTGAAGAAGATGAAGATGGAGGAGAGAGAGAGATGGTACGGTTTTGGGAGAGAGAAAGAAGGTGATGGAGTGTGATCTTGGATTGTGATTTAATGAAAGATCTAAGAAGATATAGGAGATATGGAAATCTATGGAAGATAGCATGCAAGACAAGTGTTCAAGATGGAAGAGAAGTGGCAAGAGGAGCATATGAGGCCACCACCTCCCCCTTCCACTCTCATACATGCATTTTTTTATAGTAATATGTTATATGTAGGCTAAAGCGGGTGTTTAACTGGATACCGGGTATTTTATCTAGCGTTTAAATCCCGGTTTATGGCGTTCTAAAATATTTTTATTACTCTATAAAAATAAACTTGCCAAAATATTACTGAAATAAATTTCAGTTGCCAAGACTGGCTGTGTTGTCTGCGTTTTGCAGTAGAAGCACTGTGTTGCTCAGAAACACGCGGTACGCGCTTAAACTTGAAAAATAACGTTTTTAAGCGTTTCCATTTTATTTTTCATCACGAACCTGATTAAAAATAAAATAAAATTTTAATCATAACAGGATATTTTTGGGATTTAACTATTATCCGGGCGGTCACAAACGTTAATTTCGCAGTTTTGTCGTAAATAGTTCTTTAGTTCAAATAAACATGTTTTTGCCATACCGAATCCTTCGATACTTATTTCTAAGTTACGTAAAGGATATTTAGGGTATGTTTGGATTACGTCACAGTTCCGGAGTGTACGTCACATTAAACTGATTTGCGTTAATGCACCAGTTTGCGTATGACCTTCTAGAAAGTGATTTAAAGCTTGAAATCGGAATCGAATCAAATTGTAAAGTCATCAAACACAAATACACATATAATAACACCAAAGCACATTGTTTTATTGATAATCCACATCGTTTTACATTATACGATGCTTACAGAACACAGTTGTCATAATTTACAAGATAAGCTTTCTTCTTTCCATCTTCAATAGCACGAGATGATGACGATTGTTGAGCAATCTGATGATAAATCGCTTTTCGATGATAATCTTTGTTTCCAAACGGATCTTGTCTTCCGGTTGCTTCTCTATTTGTACACTCTCGTTTAAAATGCCCCTTTTCTCGGCAACGAAAACAAATAACCTTTGATTTATCAAACCCTAACGGAGATGTAGCAGCATCACGAAGATCATCTCTACCGGTGATTTGTTTGAATTTTTCTGCTCTTCTAACAGCACTGGCTAAACACCACTTGAGGTCCATCAACTCAAGTTCCTCAGAATCAATCTGGTCATAATCCTCTTTAGTAAGCATTGGATTTCTGATTCTTCCAGCAACTAAGCTTTCATAAGACTCTAACATAGAAACAAGTGATGCCATGTGTTGCTTAGCCATTTCTGGAGAGAGATTTTGACCATTTTGAATATTCAATGTAACATTGCATTGCATATTTGTTGAACTCTGTCGTTGAGCACTTGGTGTTGAGAAATTCGGATCAAAACTTGAATAAGACGAAGAATATCCACCACTCTAATTAGTAGTGCTAACATTTGTTCCTGAAGTACCATCAGCACTGAACGCAGTCTGAATCTTCGGACTCGGAGTAGTCTCAACTCTGCTTCCTCTATAGTATAAACTATCATCTTGTTGAGCACTTGGATTATTCATAATAGCAGTTTTCTGAACATCTAATTCATGTTCTTCAAGCTTCTGAATGAACTTACACAAATTCATACTTTCAGATTTTCTCATATGTTTTAAAATCAACAGATATGTTCCCCATTTATCTTGTGGTAATGCATCAGATATCTTATCAACCCATTCATCATCTTCCTTTTTGATCTCTAATCTTTTCATTTCCTGGACAAGATGACAATATCTATCGATAGTCCTCTTAGTCGTTTCACCTTTACAAGCTGTAAACATATCAAAAGATTTCTTTAGTAATGCACGTTTAGTTTTTATCATATCAGCACTTCCCTTAAACTTTTGAATCAACGCTAACCAAATTGATCTAGCAGTTTCCTCATGTTGAAGCAAAACAAAAATATCTTCTTTTACCGCTTGTTGGAGAATGCTAATCATCTTTTTTTCACTGGTGTATTTTAACTTCTCATTCGCTGAATATTCACTTAAAGGTTTTTCATTTCCACGGTCATCTGTCGGTTTAACATAATCTTTGTCTAACGACACCCATGCATTAAACTTATAAGCTTGCACCCAAGTTTCAAAACGGTTTTGCCATCCTTTAAAATCCTCGATGTACATAAGCTTTGGAGGCTTTTGAGACGTTCCCGTTTCATTTTCGATTTCAACAGTTTCAGCAATTGTAATTGGAGCAGCTGGAGTAGTAGCAAACGCGTTGTAAAACTCTTCTTCCATGTTTCGGTAAAAAGTTTCACAAATTCACAAAGTTCAAGCAAGCTGGAGGTTCAAACGAACTAAGATCTCAAATAAACTGAACTACTTTGATGCGAACTGACCTAAATCTCAAATGATCAAGTTCAAACGGTTTGAATTTAAACGACCTAAACCTATTCACTTCAAATGAACTGGTTCAAAGACATTCCATATGAACTGGTTCTGATTATTAAATGACCTGATTTGAAGCGAAATGGTTCAACTTCAAGCGAAATGGTTCAACTTCAAGCGAAATGGTTCAATTTCAAGCGAAATGGTTCTCTAAATGACCATTTCGTGCGAAATGGGGTTCCTTTCAAGCGAATTGGCACTATTCAAGCGAAGTGGACACTTTGGTGCGACCAAGAAGTCCAATTCGTGCGAAATGGAGGTCTGATTCACACGAATTGGGCCATTTCATACGAAATGATGCTGATGTCACACGATCGAGCAGTTTTTGACAAAATTGATCAGGTTTTAGTTCGAATTAAGGTCTAATTCTTTCAAGGATTGATTAAAACTATGTTTCGCACGTTATATGAAGAAATCAGTCCATTTTAACTGTAAAAACTCTGTTAATTTTGAAAAATGTGAAGAAGAATGAGTAGAAGTCAGAAATTTTGATGAAAACAAGCTGAATCGGTAAGAACTCTTCCTCCTGAGCTCTGATACCACTTGTAGGATCGAGAATCGACCTATACGAGTCTATCAGAAGAGTTCTAATCCAAATCAAAGGCGGAATTCAGTGATTCGGACTTGATTACAGCTTGATTCACACACAGATTCACTTTAATTGTCTTGATTATTTTACAGATCAAACGACACTTCAGCAGCACTTCGGCTCTGGAATCAGCAACTGTTACAAATGAATTGCAAGCTCAGGTATATATAGGTGTGACCATTTCGCATGGAATGGACATGATCCATTTTGTGCGAAATGGGCAATAGCCATTTCGTACGAATTGGCTTCTGCCATTTTGTGCGAACTGGTTCAACACCTCTGAAATTTTATTATCTAGCCTACCGAGCTCTATTCTATCCAATCTAGATACAAGACTCGATACAAGATGAAGTCGGCAGACATATGCACCAACATGCTCGTTTTTATTTCTTTATATGTTCACGTTTTGATAGAAAACTTGGTGGAATCTTATTCCCACCAAGCTCACAACTTAGTATATAGTTGTGGGTTTGTGTTTAAGGGATTTCCATCAAATTTTTGGGTTCAAACACCCCTTTTATTTCTGTTTATACATGTTTGTTGAATGATGAAAACAAGCACAAGTCACCATCCTTCATATAATGAACTTGTGACTTGTGAAGTGTGAACAAATAGAAGCTTTGGCTTTCCAAACTAAGTTCCACTCCTTCATTCCTAACTTGAGTATGAACACCCTTAAAACTTAATAGATTAGATTTACTTTCTTGTTATCCATGACCCTCCCACCATCTTCATGATGGTGTGTGTAGTGGTGAATCATATAATGAGGTTTTCTAACCTCCATGCTTGACATACATGATGCTACATGATAATACTTGATTGGACTTAGTTTTAGGATGTATTATTACTATATAAACTATAAGTAACTATATAAAACATGGCTGAGTTGTGATGTTAATCGAGCTATGATTAATCGTCATAAACCTAAGCTAACATATCAAAGATTCTAGAGTACTTGTTATGATTCGAATGGGCAATTTGGGACCCATGAAACCACTTGATATGGTGTCATAAACAAACTCTTAGAACTTAGATATTACTTTCATATATACGTATCTTTACTACTTTAAATTCCTAATTCTGATTCTAAACACCCCCATAAACTCCAACACCGAACACGTTCATTCTCCTATTCTCATTAACTCGTCAATACATGGATAATCGGAAGACTTAGTAATTTTGTGAGTACACTTGACCCATTTTATGTTTATACACTTTGGGTTGTAACATGTTAAAATTACAAAATGCACAAACACACACAAACTTACTTTAATCTCTCAATCCGTTATACATGCTTTTGTTATGCTTAGGTTCATGCTAGTTTCATGCAGCTACTTGTCATTAACTTAGCTAGCCCACCTTAACAATTATAGCGCTATAGGGGTAGCACGTCTCCCGTCAGGGTATTGTTAAGTCAACATTCTTATACATAAACAGTCTCGTTCACCTTTGTGGCGAGGGACACTTATAATTCTTGTGGACACTTGGGTTTGACTTTTAGTTATGTATGCTAGTTCAACCTTGTATACCAAATTGCCATGTTGGATTTGAGAAATACTTTTTATACTTATGCCATGTGTCTAAAACTAGTGTACTCGCCAATACGTTTGTATTGAACTATGTTTTTAAAATATGTTGCAGGTTTAATGATGATGTTGATGATGCATGGAACTTAGTAGGATGCCTAGAAATACATTTTAAATTTGTATACTTATTGTAATGTAATTCTTTTTTTTTCCAAGTTGTTGTATTTAATTTCAATCTATGTAATTGTCACTTTAGAATTGAAATGAAATTCATTATTTAAATACTTGTCGCAAATTTTAGCGCTATGTGTAATGGGCAATCTATTTCGTCTCACTCTGATGTTTCCGCCATCGGTTGGGGTGTGACAAGGACCCTGCTAATGGGTCAAACACGATCATTTAGGCAGACGTGCCGGAGGATCTTACAACAAAATGAACATGTACATAGGCATACAAACATGCCGCCTTAGTCAAAACAAGGCAAAGCCCGGCCGTGGGGCTAGGACTAAGTCGACTACGTCCAAACAAAACGCCGAAGCAGGCATATGAAAACCCGAGTGGCCTGGACGCCATTGGGTAAAAGGTCCATCAAAAGCTTTAACAACTTAAACAAGTTACAAAGCGGGCCTATGCAAAGCCTTCACAACTTAAATGAGTTACAAAGCGAACTATAGAAAGCTTTAACAACTCAAGCAAGTTACGAAGCAAACTTATACAAAGCCTTCACAACTTAAACGAGTTACAAAGCGAACTATACAAAGCTTTAACAACTCAAGAAAGTTACAAAGCAAACTTATATATAGATTTAACAACTCAAGCAAGTTACGAAGTGAACTATACAAAGCTTTAATAACTCAAGCAAGTTACGAAGTAAACTTACACAAAGCTTTAACAACTTAAAAAGTTATAAAGCGACCCATAGAAAGCCTTAACGGATTGAACATGGTACAAATCAAATTCATGAAAAAGTTTTAACAGCTTAAGCAAGACAAAAACCCTCATCGGAGGAACGCCAAACAGAAAGTATGGCATGGTAAATAAGGCATCCCAGCCGATGCTCTTGGAGAAACTACTCTTGGACGAGTATCTTGATTGAAATACCTTTAAGAGAGACATGGAAAGATAGTCTAAATAGCATAAACGCTCTCAAGAAAAGTATTCTCAAACGAGTACATTGGGTAAAGTGCCTTCAAGGAGGCATAGGTTGAAGTACGGTACCGAGCTACCCTACTTATGGTATCACCTTGCTGTTTTGAATACTGAATGCAAGGTCACCCCAAGGACAACAAAGTAGATTGGTTTGGAATAATGCGCCTTAGACTATATTTACCAGACAAATAGGGGTAATAGTTAAAGGGCGAATAGCGACCCGCCTAGATTTTCAGGGACCAGAACAAGTCTTGCGCCCATCCACAAGCGAATGGGCTTGGACTAGGGATGACTTGACGACGAGGGTCCCCGCTTGGGCTCCTCGTATGGGCTCACTACCTCGGATTGTTAACTGGGCCTGAGCCCATTTGGGTATTTCTCAGTATGTTTAGTCGGTTCGAGTGGGCCATGTCCTAATAAGCCCATTTTTAGGCCAGCCCATAGGGTTATGGCCCAAGTGTCTTGTTATAAAAGAAAAGGCTCCTTCTCCAAAAAGGGGCAGACAACATCTCCCCAAACTTGAGGTTATCTCCTCCCTCCTCTTTCTTCCTTATAGCTCATGCCCTCTCTCTCTCTCTCTCTCTAAATTATTAATTATGCATTTACTTGCACTTATAATTATCGTTGCCATACATGATACTGACTTGAGCGTCGGAGTGCCTTCGAGGTAAACCCCCTCTGGCCCTCTAACTTGATCTACCTGTGGCTTCAGCCCAAGACCCGATGCCTCACAAGAGGAACCGTCACCATGAAGACAAGATGAGGAATCTGAATCGGATCTCACCGAATCTAAGGTTAGTAACGCCAAGCCGTTTTAATCATGGATTCGACAATACCCTTATTTGTTAAGAAAATAAAAAATAAAATAATATATCTTCTACCCTACCACCAATTCTTCTTAGGGGTGTTCATCGGTTCGGTTTATGGTTTATTCAGTTCGGTTTATTCGGTTTTCAAAATTTTATACCCCAAACCAAAAACCAAACCAAAGTAAATTAGGATTATGCAAACCGAACCAAACCAAACGAAACCAAATTCAATTCGGTTTGGTTTCGGTTAGAAAGAAAATAAACCAAATAAACCAAATTTAACCAAATTGTAACTAAGTACTTTTTTTCCTAATTTATATTTATGTTTGTGTTCCAACTTCAGAACATCAAATCAATAACAAATTTAAACTTAACAATATATAAATAAAAGACATAGCAAAATAAAACAAACATATACATAAAATAGTCGTACACACAACCGCAAAGTTAAAACTTCAAAACATAGATCATAGAACCTATAAATAGTCAACAAGTCTAATAGCACAAAATTAAAATAATCTTGAAACCATAGGGATACATAAAATTAGATATTAGACTTAGTATTTTGGACTAATAAATTATATATAGTTTATTAGTCATTATTATTTTTATTTAATAATTAATTAAATAAACGGTTTATTCGGTTATCCAAATAAACCGAATAAACCAAATTAAAAAAAGGTGGATCCAAAAACCGAACCAAAAACCATATTCACAATTCGGTTTCAGTTAGAAACCAAACCAAAATTGAATTCGTTGTTCGGATCGGTCTATTCAGTTACGGTTACGGTTCGGTTTACGGTTTTTATTTAGTTACGGTTTTTATTTAGTTACGTTTTTTTTTCTAAACACCCCTAATTTTTCTTCTTCTACCCTAAACCACCACCACTACAAGCACCACCACCATCTCTTCTCCACCACTACGGTTTTTATTTGGTTACGGTTTTTCTGAACACCCTTAATTCTTCTTCTTCTACCCTAAACCACCACCACTACAAGCACCACCACCATCTCTCCTCCACCACTGAACACCAACCACCATCTCACCTCCACCACCACTAAACACCCACCACAACCATCTTCCCTCCACCACCACTGAACACCCACCTCCACCGTCTCACATCCAATATCGTACACCCACCACCACCACCACCACCACCACCACCACTAAACACCAACCACCATCTTCGTCATCCCATCGAAGATTGTTCATTCGCCGTCGCCTTAGCCTCTGTATTTTAAACTCAGATACCACAACCATGGAAGAAGACCTCAAATCAACCCGATTACATCCCGATTCAACCAAATTCACCGTCATAGCGTTCAACTGCGTGGTGCCATACATCCACGACCACCGTGACCAGAGCTCTATCTTTATAATCAGCCGAAAATGGTTCGAACTTGACGGCGTCACACATACCGCCATGTTTGACCTAATTATCAAAACAGGGGCTCTGAACTTAAGGTTTCAAGCTTGATTTGTGCTCTGGGTTGTTGAGAATTGTGAAGTTGTGTGGGAATTTGAGGGTTTTGTATTTGTAGGAGAGTTTGATTGTTGAGAAAGATGGGGAGTGGCTACATGAACTAGCTTTGAATAACTCACATCTCGAGCCGTTGAACTTTTGCATGAGAGTTAAATGCCTGGTTGAATGTTTTGGTGGTGGTGGTGGCCAGTGGGTTGATGGTGGAGGTAGATGTGGTGGTGGGTTAAAGGTGGAGGTGATAGTGGTGGGTGGTGAAAGAAGGAAGAAGATGAGAGGTGGACCCCATTGTTTTTTAATAGTTAATTGCCCTGATGGTCCTTGTGGTTTACCATTTTTTCACCTTTAGTTCCCACCTTTTTAAAATAGCATGTTTGGTCCCTATAATTTGCTCGGTTGTTACTCAAATAGTCTCCGGAGTGGATGTTTGTTAATTTGCTCAGTTAAGTTGGTATGAAATTACTAAATTACCCTTACAATTAATAAACAATAATTAAAATACTAAAAAACATATAAAGATGGGTGGCCCGCTCTGATATTCTTCCTCTCTCCCTTTCTCTCTAAAATCCATCACCACCTGCACCTTAAACCTACCACCACCTCCAGATCTAGTTCCACCGTCAACCCACAACCACCACCTCCACCGTGGAATCGATATGATCATTTTGTTTGCGAGTTAAACACGAAGGATTGTTACAGATAAGACATGTGTGATTCATCTCCTGATGAACTAGGAACCGATATGATCATTTTCTTTTTCCTTTTCGTTTTCTTGATCGTAAAACATGATGCTCTTCCAATCCCTAATCCCATTAATATCTTTCAAAATTCAGCATCTGGGTTTTCTTGATCTTGTATTCCACTCCACCATCACCAGCGTGTTCTTCAATCAATAAAGCACCAATCTTGCTCAACAAACTTCACAATCTTGAAACAAAACCCTAGAAGAAGATGAATAGGAGATTTTGGACATTTTATACTTTGGTGGGTGCTTTTCTTGATCTTTTTATAGCATATTTCTTACTTTGTGGATCAACAATTGCTTTGTTTGCTGTTAAGTTTTTGGGTTTGTTTGGTTTGAGTTTGCCAATTAGTAATAACAATGGATTGTTTGGAAACCCTATTTCTGGTTTTAGAAGTTTGCTTGTTGATTATCCTACTCATAAGGTATCTGTTGTTCAGTTTTCCGCAAGTAGAAAGTTCCATTTTGATTCTTTGTTCTTTGGGGCTCAAAATTGTAACTTGAATGGTGAATTAAATGTTGATAGAGGTGTTGGTAATGAGTGTATGGAGTTAGTGGGTGAGGCATCTTGTGGGTCGAAATCCGATGGGCAACACGTTAGGAGTAGAATTGGGGATTCGGGGATTCCAATGGATAAGGAAAGAGGGTTTGATGTGAAAGGAAAGGGGGTTTTGAATTACCGGTTACGGGGCGGTTTTAGTCGGGGACGAAAGGCTGTTTTTAATAGTGGGATGCAGAAACATTCGTCTGTATCGTCTTCGCCGAATTGGATTACATGTGTTGATTAGCAGAGTAGTAATGATAAGGATAGCGGTGGGCTGGATGGAAGCTCGATTGTTTCTGGTTCTAATAACAGTAACTATGAGTATTCTCGTTGATGGTGGAGGTGGTGGTTGTGGGTTGACGGTGGAACTGGAGGTGGATGTGGTGGTGGGTTTAAGGTGAAGGTGGTGGTTGATTTTAGAGAGAGAGAGAGAGGAAGAGAGGAAGAAGAAGAGGGTGGGGCCACCCATCTTTATATCTTTTTAATTATTGTTTATTAATTGTAAGGGTAATTTAGTAATTTCATACCAACTTAACTGAGCAAACTAATAGACATCCACTTTATGGACTATTCGAATAACAACCGAGCAAATCATAGGGACCAAACATGCTATTTTAAAAAGGCGGGGACTAAAGGTGAAAAAATGGTAAACCACAGGGACCATCCGAGCAATTAACTCTTTTTTTAATATTTGCAAGTGTTTTTGTTTTTTTAGTTCAAGGGCAATACTTAACTGATATATTTAACATAGGTCAGTGATAAGGAACACCCGAGTGCAAAAATTTCAATCACCGGGATCAAGTGTGTAATTATTGAACAATTGGGACCAAGTCTGCAATATTTGCAAACTACCGGGACCAACCAGGCATTTAACTCTTACTTTGTTATTATGGATTAACGATTATGGAATCATATACTTTTGGATTACTTTGCAACTTTTGTTTATGGAATCATGTACTTTGGATTATTTTTTTGAGGTGAAGTTGCATTCTATGAAATTATAAGGTTAACTAGTCAATCCGGTTGAATCGCTCGGTAAAACCCGGTTGAACCGCTTCTGAGTCCAATCCGATATGGTTTAAAAACTGGGTTTTTAAAACGTCGGTATTTCCCAGTATTAAAGCATACTAGTATGTTTTGGTCTGTATTTATACTTATTTTTGGTTTCGGTATTTTCGATACCAGTACCGAATAGTTTTAATTGTTAACATTCAAATATAAATTTTATTCAAAAAAAAGTTATATAAAGTTGATGCTTTTTTGACATCGTAAATTATACTGATTACCGATAACATACCAACACCGTACCTTACCGAATTGGTCCAATCATACAACAATCTATACTTTCTATAAAAGGAGAAAACCAAGTGACATAAGAAAAGCTGAGGTGGCAGCCATAGAGGCTGTCCAACAAGGCTTTTCTTCTGTCATTACTGCATCATAAACCTTAATATATAAAATCACTATAATTTTCAAAGGTCTGACCCACATCCAAATTTCAAAGGTCTGCCCAACATTGAAAATTCAAACCTTTGCCCACATACAAAAGGGCAACTGTTTATACACACTTCAAACCTCTGCCCATAACTTCTACCCATATTCAAAATTCAAAATCCTGGCTCCAAATTCAAAAATTCAAACTATATATGAATCTGGCTCCACATTCAAATTTGAATTCATCTCTCTCACTCATATTTGCAAGCATATCTCTCTCTCTCTCAAATGCATAGCTCTCATGATTCAGCCGGTTAATCTCCGATTACAGTTCTTTGTTTGAACATTTGTTGATTCTGTTTACACATTATCCTTCCAATATCATTGTTCCAATATCATTGTTCCAATATCATTGTTCCAACATCGTTATTTCAGTGAAGCTCTATTTCACACATCAACGTTTCAACATCGATGTTGCAATATCATTGTTGCAACATCGTGAAAAGTTGCATGTTCTACCTTCTTTGATGGGAGAGTTGCATTGTTCCAATATCATTTAATGAATCTTTTCTTATGTCACTTGGTTTTCTCCTTTTAGAGTTAATTGCCAAAATCGTCCCTAAGGTTTGGGCAGGTTTGTCATTTTCGTCCAAAATGACACTTTTGTACCAAATTGCCCTCAACGTTTGTAACTTTTTGCCATTTTCATCCAAACCACTAACTTGGTTTATTTTTTCTGTTAAGTTGAGGATATTTGGATGAAACTGGCAAATATAAAACCACAGGGACGATTTTGGCAATTTCCTCAAACCCTTTTTAATATCTTTTATTTTATTTAATTATTTTTGTTACATATATAATAAAAGAGAATATACATTGAGTTTTTAGAAAAAAAAAATTAATAGTTTTGTCACATAATTTTTATAAATTTCCATCCAAATCACTAACTCAGTTTATTTTTTCTGTTAAGGTGATGGATGTTTTAAATTTTATAAATTAAGACATAAATTAATTTACAGCTTCTTTATATAAATCAGTTTTATAAAGAGAAAACGTCATTGGTGTGAAACACATAACAATCGATTACAACTTTTAGTATTTATCAGTTGTAGAGATAGAAAAAAAATTGTAAAACCTTACATATTTTTTAAATGTATTGAACACCTAGGAAATATGTTGGTAGAAATCAAATATTTATTTAATTAAGATTATGAGGGTAACTAACTAATACTTATTCTGAGTGGCTTGAGTAAAGAAACTTTTGGTTCATAGCATTATAATTACAATTTGGTGGGTAATTTTAAGGTTTGGTAATGATACGTTGTTTGATAGAGGGGGGGGCACTGGCTTCTGTTTTTCCTTAGGAGCGAATTTAAAAGAGTAGAAGATGAATTACAAACTTGGTACATATGATAAGATTTTTTTATTTGACCATTTTCAATAGATAGATTGTTGCAACATCGTGAAAAGTTATATGTGTTACCTTCTTTGATGGGAGAGTTGCATGTTAGGTTTGTGGTTTATTTTTATTAACTGTAGTTTAATTTGATTATGAAGAAACAAGTGTTGATAATGTTGATAGTTTTTATTAACAGTCACATTTTAGAATATGTTAATATGTATATTGATAGTATTAAATTAAATAAACATGCATAGAAAGATAAAAATTTACTAAAATATGCATAAAATGTTACACACTAGAGTTAACACTTGCAAGGATTTCGTATATGTGACAACCCTCATAATTACATGTATCCGTATGATTCATTAATGTTAATTAAAGTGTTTGATGACTGTACTGAATTACTTAACTGGTTTCTGATTACTGTGTCATACTTACATGTGCTTTTTAACATACTAGTCTTGTGCAGAAAATTGACTAAATAGTCCTGTATGCTTTCCTAAGTGTTGGAAATTAAAAGTGTTACAAAAAGATATATATAGGACACTATATGGAATAACTTAGCACTTTAACGGAACGGTATCCAACCGAACACCCGGACACTACCCGGAACACTAAAATATTGCAAGAAACATTGTTTTTATTCTTATGAGCTAGTTATGGTTCCCGAGCACACTAACACGCTACATAATACATGATACACACTAAACACTAGACTTTTACCTATAACCTTCCACTTATTACATTTTACCATCAAATATTACATTAACCCCCCCCCCCCCTTGCTAGAACCGGCCCCTAGGGACCCCACACCAAAGATTGGATGTAATCTTCACTAAATCCTCCTTAAAATCTTCTCTTGGAATTGTAAGGATCTTGTTGTACTTTGGGGGACAAGAGGACCCTTGGGTAATAGAGTTAGAGAATTATAAGAACAAGTAATCTCATCATCTTCATCAACACAAACTCACTCTCTTTCCCTCTTACCCCTTGCTCTCGGCTGAACTACTCTCCCACACACCACCCATTTTCGATTTTGATTCAAGTATTCCAAGACCATCCTAAGGTGCACAAAGGTGAATAACGAAGTGTGGAACTCACGGATCATCAAGGACCTCCTTCACAAGCTTTTATCCACTCAATTTCTCTAGTGTTTCTTCCCTAGCTTCAAGCTAGTTGTAAGGCTCCTTTGATCTTTATTTACTCCATGTTTTTAGTGGTTAATAGTTATATCTTGACGAAAACATATGAACACTAAAAGATCATGAACTTAAGGCTTGAACATAATGATGAAACAAGATGAAATAATGCTAGTATGATATTGTTATGTTGATGATGGCACTTGACATGATAAATCTGAGTTAAATAAACTGTAACCTACTGCAAGTGATGCTAAATGTCGTTGTTGATCACTAAACATGTTAACAGAACAAATAGAACTTGCGTTAGAGCGCTATAAGCTGAAAACAGCTTCTGTCTAAACATTTACAGCCAACTTCAGTTGGCTGTAAATAGGTCGATATTTATCGAAAAACTGATTTTCTTGAGTCTATAACGTGTTATTTTGAAATACGGTTCTAATGGCACTGGAATCATAATTTTTGGACTTCGTTTGCTATTTTTAAAGGGGTCGTTTTTTCACAGCAGCAAAAGCTGCGTTTTTACTGCAGAAAATATGTGTTATGTTTTTCGTCATCACTTGAAATCTGTGTAGAATTAGCTCACGAAATTTGTACTGTAGATGACCACTGATGTCGTTGTAATGCTCCAACTGGAATTTCATCAATCGGACTTATGATGAATTTTAAATAAATTATTCCGTGGACTGCAGTCAGAAAGTGATGAATCTGATTTGCATTCCGGTAAATGATTTTTTATAAAATATTGGTAACGAATTGGATCCTGATATTTTTACACAGTAATATTTGGATTGTTTAAAACACTCTGTAAATGTTTGGGAATTTTTGGAGCAAGTTAAATATTTTATTAAAATTCCCGAAAACAGCCCAGTTTTGAATGTTAAAGCTGAAAAGACATAAGTAGCAATTTGCGTGTCTAAATGTCGGGTAGGTTATCTGAGAATGATCTAGCATGTTATATGTCAATGAAAGTGTTATGTGCAATATCATATGTTTGCTTTGGAATGGGTATAGATGGGATGTTTATATGGGCGTGAAATGTTAACGTGAGTGCGTGCTATGTGATAGAAGTAATGATTAGATAAACCGTACGTAGGATACGTGTTATGCATGCACGAGAAACTGATTGTTATCTGTACCTTATTAGGACGTGCTTGATTCCTGTTTATTAGAGTAACTAATCTAACCGAGCAAACCAAGGTGAGTTCACACACTCTTAAGGCATGGGATTCCCGGTGGGTTGGGAATGGGATTAAATAGCTATGACGGAACTTGTACTTTCACCACTACTAGACTACTTACCACCGTCCTCGGATTGGGAAGGACACCAGCGCTAAACCTACGTATTCTTATACGTACCTCTGTTCTCGGATTGGGAAGGATGCCAGCGCTAAATCTAAGTATTCTTATACGTACCTCTGTCCTCGGATTGGGAAGGGCACCTGCGCTAAACCTACATATTCAATACGTACCTCTATCCTCGGATTGGGAAGGGCACCTATATATATATATATCTAGTCTAGTGGTCTACAACATGGGGTAGCCCCCACCGTTTATGGTTTGGAAAATAAGGAAAGTTGATTTAACCTGTAGTTGCAAACAAACTCATAGTTCTTGAAAAACTACTTTATAACGAACACCTACTGTGAACTCGCTCAACTTTGTTGTTGACTTGTTGTTACATGCCTTACAGGTCGTTAGATGCTTATGGAGCTTGCACGAGGAGGAGGTCGTTGTGGGATATGGACTGTTATGTCCCGTTCTAAACATTTAAACTTTATGAACTTATTGAACTTATGTTTTGGTTCCACGTCTTATGCTTCCGCTGTTTAATTTAAACTTGGTTAACTAGTTTTGAAACACCAATTATATTGCGTGGTTGGATTTTATCTATTTTAAATACATTGTTCAATATGATTGGTGGCTGGATCCTGGTCAGTCACGCCTCCATGCGGTGATACTCCGCTTGTGGATTTTGGGGGTGTGACAGATTGGTATCAGAGCCATTGGTTATAGTGAACTTGGTTTTAAAAAGGGAAAAGCTTTTTATAAAACCAGACTATAACCTGTACAGTGCTCAACGATCCACAACGACGCTTCGCTCCACGTGCAAGACTCAACACTATAGTTAATATGGTTTATGTTTGTATTGCCTGCCTGCTAGTTTAAGTAGCGCATTTGATCATGGTATGCTTAGTTAGTGTAACAACTATTGCTTAAAACCCTGTGTGTTTACTCTCTTATGTCGTCCCACGCTTACGCACTTTCGCGACACTTTTCTTACTTGTGTTTCCTTCGATGTGAAGATCATGAGTGGACGTCTGAATGTCACACCCCCAAAATCCACCATGCGGAGTATCACCGCTTGGAGGCGTGACATGACCAAGATCAAGCCACCAATCATATTGAACAATATAGTAAAGTAAATAAAAGTTCAACCACACAATATAATAGGTGTTCACAAACAAGTTAACCAAGTTCAATTTAAACAGCGGAAGCATAAAACGTGAAACCCAAACATAAGTAATAAGTTCATAAAGTTCAAATGTTAAGCACGGAACATAACAGTCCATATCCCACAACGACTTCCTCCTCGTGCAAGCTCCATAAGCATCTAACGACCTGTAAGGCATGTAACAACGAGTCAACAACAAAGTTGAGCGAGTTCACAGTTGGTTGTTTAGTTTTGCAAGTTTGTTTGAAAACCGTAAGTTGTTTCGTAAATAACTCGTTAACCAGTATCCCAAACCATATTCATAATTAGTGGAGGTTTCACCATGTGAACCACTAGACCTTTACTATATCGACTACTGACGAAAGTAAGTTGTGCCCTACGTCAATGTCTATCATCATTGACAGTTTGCCTAGATCTATTAGTACACGCCCGTCCGACCGGCACGGTGTGAGGCTTTTCAAACCTAATAGCGCTATTAACTAATGACCCGCTCGCCATTGGCCCAGCGATTAAGTCGATATAAAAATGAAGGACTTAATGATAGAGTTTTGTCTAGTAAGTTTAAGGTTGTTGTCCTACCCAAGGAGGACGAACGTACGTATTCTACCCAAGAAGAATACGCAGGATTAATATTGGCATCCTACCCATGGAGGATGGTGGTACATATCCTACCCAAGGAGGATACGCATGTTTCGTTTCAGTTCTTTAAGCCATTCCCAACCACCGGGAAACCCATGCCTTCGAAAGAGTGTGAACTCACCTTGGTTTGCTCGGTTTGACTCTCAAAAATAGCTAACAGTCAAGGTCGATCAATCACGTCCTAATATGATTACCGGTTAGTCATTTAGTGGTTTCAAATAGAGCACAAAGTTCCTACACGTATCTACTACACAACATGCACTCACTTGTTATATTAGCTTGAACATCCAAAACTGGACTGTTTTCGGGTATTTTAATAAAATAGTTAACTTACTCCAAAAATTCCCAAATTTTTACAGAATGTTTTAAACAATCCAGATATTACTGTGTAAAAATATCAGGATCCGGTTTATTACCAATATTTATAAAAAATCATTTACCGGACTATAATCAGATTCGTCACTTTCTGACTGCAGTCCACGGAAAAATTCATTTAAAATTCATCGTAAGTCCGATTGATGAAATTCCAGTTGGAGTATTATAACGACATCAGTGGTCATCTACAGTACAAATTTCATGGGCTAATTCTACACAGATTACAAGTTATGACGAAAAACATAACACACACTTTCTGCAGTAAAAACGCAGCTTTTGCTGCTGTACAAAACGACCCTTTAAAAATAGCAAACGAAGTCCAAAAATTATGATTCCCATGCCATTAGAACCGTATTTCGAAATAACACGTTATAGACTCAAGAAAATCGATTTTTCGTTAAGTTATGACCCAGTTACAGCCGACTGAAGGTGGCTGTAACAGTTTGACAGCTTCCTGTTTTCAGCTTATAGCGCTCTAACGCAAGTTCTATTTGTTCCGTTAACATGCCTAGTGATCAACAATAACATTTAACTTCACTTGCAGCAGGTTATTGTTTATTTAACTCAGATTTATCATGTCAAGTACCATCGTTCATATCAGATTTCCAGAATACAAGTTTTCATCAAGTAACCAACATAAACAAGACAACATCATAATACATCCTTTAACTACTAAATATAGGAAGTAACCAAGAGTTAACAAGAAGCTTACAACTAGCTTAAAGCTAGGGAAGATCTATGGAGAAAAATGAGTGGATAAAAGGTTGTGATGGAGGTCCTTCAAGATCCGTGTGTTCCACACCTTCTAAATCACCTTGTAGCACCTTGAAGTACACTTGGATTGGTTGAAATTGCAACAAAAAGAATGGTGGTAGTGGGAGTATGTTAGGCCGTGAGCTTTAATGTGGGAGTAGGAGTTTGTGTTGTGTGAAGAATATGGTAGTGGTTCTTATAATTACCAAATTCTAATATTCAAAGGGTTGTATATCCCCTCAAGTGCATGCAAGGTCCAACAAATCCCAAAGCAAGATATGGAAGGATTTAGTGGAGTTTGGTGTGTGGGGCTATACTCTTGTCCGTAAATCAGCCAAGGGAGTTGGTAAATTGCAAATTTTAAATGATAAAGGGGATAGTTAGTGGAAGGTTAGTTGTAACCACTAGTGTCTTATGTGTATAATGTTTTATAATATGTTAGGGTGCTCGGGAACCATAACTAGCTCAGAAAAAATAAAACAATGTTTCTAGCAATATTTTGGTGTTCCATGTAATGTCCAGTTGTTCGGTTAGATACCGGTTCGTTAAAGTGTAAATTTTATTCCGTATAGTATCTTTTATGTAACTTTTTATGACACTATAATTCCCAACACTTAGGAAAACATTCAGGACTATTTAGTAAATTTTCTGCACAATCATTAAGCACAATTTAATATTAATCGTACGGATACATGTAATTATGAGGGTTGTCACACTGAACTTGACTCAAGCCCAGCTGACGGCTCTAATCAACGAACGAGTTGCTGAGGCACTCGCAGCAGTTCCAGCAGGAGGTATAACCTGCCATTTCGACCTATCCTAGGATGATTAGATCCTACTCTCGCGAACCAACTCTTGTGCTTAACCTTATCTTTTATGCTCGCGCAACAGGTCAACATGCTCAGCCTCCCGTATGTACGTTCAAAACATTCATGGATTGCCGACCTAGTACTTTCAGCGGCATAGAAGAAGCTATAAGTCTTCTTCACTGGTTCGAGAAGATTGAGTCTGTTTTTGAGATGTGTGAATACCCTGAAGATCGTAGGGTGAAATTTTCTACTGGAACACTCGAAGGTGCTGCGTTAACCTGGTGGAAAGCATAGGTCCAACTGCTAGGGCTGGCGGTTGCTAATGCCACCCCATGGAATGACTTCAAAGAATTGATCAAGGAAGAATACTGTAGTCGTGACGACATCCATAAGCTAGAGGTGGAATTTTTCAATTTGAAGATGACGGGGTCTGAAATCGAGGCATACACAAAGAGATCGAACGAATTAGCTATCTTGTGTCCTACTATGGTGGATCCCCCTATTAAGCGTATCGAGCTGTACCTTAAGGGTTTTGGTGCCAGAAATTCAAAGCCACGTGACCTCAGCAAATCTTGGCACCATTCAGCAAATCATCCGGTTGGCTCATCGTCTCACTGATCAGGCAGTTGAGCAGAACAAGCTGCCCAAGCGTATTAGCGCTACTACTTCTGATGCTCCCAGTCATAACAAGCGCAAGTGGGATGGAAATTCGGGCAAGGGTTCTGCTTCAGTTCAGTCTCAGTCCCAGCAGCGAAAGACAGATGAACACTGGAGCCCCAGTCAGCAGTCTTCTGGAAACCAAGGTCAGGGTGGATACAGGGGAAATCACCCTAAGTGCAATCGATGTAGTTTGCACCACAGGGGGCCGTGCAACAAGGGTCGTTGTCAGAGATGTAACAAGCCTGGACATGAAGCCAAAGATTGCAGGAGCCCACGTCCTGCGAATCAGAATCGACAACAGCAGCCACAAGCTCCCCAGAACCAATAGCAACACCAGCAGGGTAATAAGGGATGCTTCCAGTGCGGTGCTGAGGGTCACTTCAAGAGGCACTGTCCACAGCTGAATCAAAATCAGAATCAGAACAACAACCAAGGAAACGGGAACAACAATAGAGGCAACAATGGAGGCAACAACAGGGTAACAATAATGGCAATGGTGCTAGGGGACGTGTTTACGTGCTGGGCCAGGGTGATGCAAGGAACGATCCCAACGTTGTGATGGGTAAGTTTCTTCTGGACGACTTCTTTGTTACTGTTTTATTTGATTCGGGTGCCGATACTAGTTATGTGTCCTTAAAAGCTAGCCAAATGCTTAAGCGCACTCCAACACTTTTGAACACCAAACACACGGTAGAACTAGCAAACGGTAAAAGTCTTGAAGCCACACACATAGTTAAAGGTTCTAACCTCGTCTTAGCTGGTCAGACCTTCTCTATCGATCTTATTCCTATCGTACTTGGTAGTTTTGACGTCGTTATTGGGATGGATTGGCTATCTCATCATCAAGTGGAGATTATTTGCAAGGAGAAAATCGTCCGCATTCCTCGTTCTGGATTTATGGCGACAAGAGTGGTGCTGTTGTGGGTATCATCTCTTTCCTTAAGGCCCAGAAGTGTTTACGAAAGGGCCACATTGCTATTCTAGCCCTCGTTTCCGATACATCTTCAAAGGAAAAGAAGATAGAAGACATTCCTATTGTGCGCGACTTTCCTGAGGTATTTCCTGAGGAATTACCTGGTCTTCTGCCTCATCGACAAGTTGAATTTCAAATCGAGCTAGCTCCTGGAGCAGCGCCCATAGCTCGAGCACCTTATCGCCTAGCTCCATCAGAACTTGAAGAACTATCCGCGCAACTACAAGAACTCTTGGAAAAGGGTTTCATACGTCCTAGCTCTTCGCCTTGGGGAGCTCCAGTGTTATTCGTGAAGAAGAAAGACGGTACTTTCAGAATGTGTATTGACTATCGCGAACTTAACAAGGTGACCGTGAAGAATCGTTATCCTCTCCCACGTATAGATGACTTGTTCGACCAGTTGCAAGGGTCGAGCTATTACTCTAAGATTGACCTGAGATCAGGCTACCATCAACTGAGAGTCCGAGACGAGGATATCTCTAAAACAACATTCAGGACTCGCTATGGGCATTACGAGTTTCTGGTTATGCCTTTTGGATTAACGAATGCACCTGCAGTCTTCATGGATCTCATGAACAGAGTGTGCAAGCCTTACCTGGATAAGTTCGTTATTGTATTCATCGACGACATCCTGATCTATTCTAAGAGTCAGGAGGAACACGAACGACACCTGAGACTTATTTTGGAACTTCTTCGAACAGAGCAGTTGTATGCCAAGTTTTCGAAATGTGACTTCTGGCTTCGCGAAGTCCACTTTCTAGGCCACGTGGTAAACAAGGATGAGATTCATGTTGATCCATCCAAGGTTGACTCGATCAAGAACTGGCCTGCACCCCGTACACCAATAGAAATCCGCCAATTCTTGGGTTTGGCAGGATATTACAGAAGGTTTATCAAGGATTTCTCAAGGATTGTGCAACCTCTCACTTCACTGACTCGGAAAGGTGTCACCTATCGTTGGCGTGATGCACAGGACCGCATTTCAGCACTTAAAAGACAGACTTTGTAGCGCCCCTATCCTCTCATTGCCTGAAGGCACAGGCGATTTCGTGGTTTACTGCGACGCTTCCATCCAAGGACTTGGTTGCGTATTGATGCAACGTGACAAGGTCATTGCCTACGCATCGCGCCAACATAAAGTTCACGAAAGGAACTACACTACGCACGATCTGGAATTGGGAGTAGTTGATTTCGCACTTAAGATATGGAGACATTACCTGTACGATACCAAGTGCACCATTTACACCGATCACAGGAGTCTCGAGCATATTTTCAAGCAAAAGGAGTTAAACATGCGACAACGCCGATGGGTCGAGCTCTTGAATGATTACGAATGTGCGATCAAGTACCATCCGGGCAAAGCCAATGTTGTTGCCGACGCCCTCAGTCGAAAGGATACTATACCTAAGCGTGTACGTGCGTTACAGCTTACCATTCACTCTAGCCTTCCCGCTCAAATTTGTGATGCTCAGGTCGAAGCATTGAAAGCAGAAAACATTAGGGCTGAGTCCCTACGAGGATCAAGGAAACGGTTAGAACAAAAAGAAGACGGCTCCTACTCTGGGTTCCACTTTATGGAAACTTACGCGAGCTTGTGATGGATGAAGCACACAAGTCTCGTTATTCGGTACATCCTGGTTCAGATAAGATGTACCACGATCTCAAGACTACGTATTGGTGGCCTAGTATGAAAGCCAACATAGCGACCTATGTCAGTAAATGTTTGACTTGTGCAAGAGTCAAGATTGAATATCAGAAACCATCAGGCCTACTCCAACAACCAGAGATCCCGACATGGAAATGGGAGCAAATTTCCATGGATTTCGTTACTGGCCTGCCTAGATCTCAATGCGGAAATGATACCATTTGGGTTATCGTGGATCGACTGACCAAGTCTGCACATTTCCTGGCTATCAAGGAAACGGGTAAGTTTTCTACTCTAGCAGACATCTACCTAAAGGAAGTAGTATCAAGGCACGGAGTGCCAACCTCCATCATTTCTGATCGTGACTCACGTTTTACATCTGAATTGTGGCAAGCTATGCACAAGTCTTTTGGCTCTCGATTAGACATGAGTACGGCATATCATCCACAGACGGATGGGCAATCTGAACGCACCATCCAAACCCTTGAAGACATGCTTAGGGCATGTGTAATCGATTTTGGTAATGGCTGGGAAAAACACCTCCCGTTAGTGGAGTTTTCGTATAACAACAGTTACCACACCAGTATCCAGGCCGCTCCGTTCGAGGCATTGTACGGACGAAAGTGTCGATCACCTCTTTGTTGGGCAGAGGTTGGCGACAGTCAAATCACTGGCCCAGAACTTGTAGTAGATACAACCGAGAGGATTGCTCAGATACTACAACGAATGGCGGCAGCTCGTGACTGTCAGAAAAGCTATGCTGATAAGCGCAGGAAACCACTTGAGTTCCAGGTTGGGGATCGAGTGCTACTTAAAGTCTCACCTTGGAAAGGTGTAGTTCGTTTTGGCAAACGAGGCAAACTTAATCCGTGCTATGTCGGACCGTTCGAAATCATTGAGAAAATTGGCAAAGTCGCTTACAAGTTGAATCTACTTGAAGAACTCAGCGGAGTTCACAATGTTTTCCATGTGTCGAATCTGAAGAAGTGTCTGTCAGATGAGACCCTCATAGTTCCTCTCAAGGAGCTCACTATCGACGATCAGCTGCTATTCGTCGAGGAACCAGTTGAAATCACTGATCGAGATGTTAAGGTTCTCAAGCGTACCAGAATACCTCTTGTTCGAGTTCGTTGGAATTCCCGTCATGGCCCAGAGTATACCTGGGAACGAGAAGACCAAATGAAACTCAAGTATCCCCAGTTGTTTAAGAAAAGTGCAACCACTACTGAGATTGAAGCTCCTGTAGAATTTCGGGACGAAATTCCAAACCAACGGGTGGATGATGTGACACCCCAGGAAAACCAGGAAACCACGCAACTTAACTAGCTTCCTCAGTAAACCCGTGCTAAATTTCGGGACGAAATTTTCTAAACAGGGTGAGAATGTGACAACCCTCATAATTACATGTATCCGTACGATTCATTAATGTTAATTAAAGTGCTTGATAACTGTACTGAATTACTTAACTGCTTTCTGATTACTGTGTCATACTTACATGTGCTTTTTAACATACTAGTCTTGTGCAGAAAATTGACTAAATAGTCCTGTATGCTTTCCTAAGTGTTGGAAATTAAAAGTGTTACAAAAAGATATATATAGGACACTATATGGAATAACTTAGCACTTTAACGGAACGGTATCCAACCGAACACCCGGACACTACCCGGAACACTAAAATATTGCAAGAAACATTGTTTTTATTCTTCTGAGCTAGTTATGGTTCCCGAGCACACTAACACGCTACATAATACATGGTACACACTAAACACTAGACTTTTACCTATAACCTTCCACTTATTACATTTTACCATCAAATATTACATTAAACCTCCCCCCTTGCTAGAACCGGCCCCTAGGGACCCCACACCAAAGATTGGATGTAATCTTCACTAAATCCTCCTTAAAATATTCTCTTGGAATTGTAAGGATCTTGTTGTACTTTGGGGGACAAGAGGACCCTTGGGTAATAGAGTTAGAGAATTATAAGAACAAGTAATCTCATCATCTTCATCAACACAAACTCACTCTCTCTCCCTCTTACCCCTTGCTCTCGGCTGAACTACTCTCCCACACACCACCCATTTTCGATTTTGATTCAAGTATTCCAAGACCATCCTAAGGTGCACAAAGGTGAATAACGAAGTGTGGAACTCACGGATCATCAAGGACCTCCTTCACAAGCTTTTATCCACTCAATTTCTCTAGTGTTTCTTCCCTAGCTTCAAGCTAGTTGTAAGGCTCCTTTGATCTTTATTTACTCCATGTTTTTAGTGGTTAATAGTTATATCTTGACGAAAACATATGAACACTAAAAGATCATGAACTTAAAGCTTGAACATAATGATGAAACAAGATGAAATAATGCTAGTATGATATTGTTATGTTGATGATGGTACTTGACATGATAAATCTGAGTTAAATAAACTGTAACCTGCTGCAAGTGATGCTAAATGTCGTTGTTGATCACTAAACATGTTAACAGAACAAATAGAACTTGCGTTAGAGCGCTATAAGCTGAAAACAGCTTCTGTCCAAACATTTACAGCCAACTTCAGTTGGCTGTAAACAGGTCGATATTTATCGAAAAACTGATTTTCTTGAGTCTATAACGTGTTATTTAGAAATACGGTTCTAATGACACTGGAATCATAATTTTTGGACTTCGTTTGCTATTTTTAAAGGGGTCGTTTTTCACAGCAGCAAAAGCTGTGTTTTTACTGCAGAAAATGTGTGTTATGTTTTTCGTCATAACTTGAAATCTGTGTAGAATTAGCTCACGAAATTTGTACTGTAGATGACCACTAATGTCATTGTAATGCTCCAACTGGAATTTCATCAATCGGACTTATGATGAATTTTAAATAAATTATTCCGTGGACTGCAGTCAGAAAGTGATGAATCTAATTTGCAGTCCGGTAAATGATTTTTTATAAAATATTGGTAATGAATTGGATCCCGATATTTTTACACAGTAATATATGGATTGTTTAAAACATTCTGTAAAAGTTTGGGAATTTTTGGAGCAAGTTAAATATTTTATTAAAATTCCCAAAAACAGCCCAGTTTTGAATGTTAAAGCTGAAACGACATAAGTAGCAATTTGCGTGTCTAAATGTCGGGTAGGTTATCTGAGAATGATCTAACATGTTATATGTCAATGAAAGTGTTATGTGCAATATCATATGTTTGCTTTGGAATGGGTATAGATGGGATGTTTATATGGGCGTGAAATGTTAACGTGAGTGCGTGCTATGTGATAGAAGTAATGATTAGATAAACCGTACGTAGGATACGTGTTATGCATGCACGAGAAACTGATTGTTATCTGTACCTTATTAGGACGTGCTTGATTCCTGTTTATTAGAGTAACTAATCTAACCGAGCAAACCAAGGTGAGTTCACACACTCTTAAGGCATGGGATTCCCGGTGGGTTGGGAATGGGATTAAATAGCTATGACAGAACTTGTACTTTCACCACTACCAGACTACTTACCACCGTCCTCGGATTGGGAAGGACACCAGCGTTAAACCTACGTATTCTTATACGTACCTCTGTCCTCGGATTGGGAAGGACGCCAGCGCTAAATCTACGTATTCTTATACGTACCTCTGTCCTCGGATTGGGAAGGGCACCTGCGCTAAACCTACGTATTCAATATGTACCTCTGTCCTCGGATTGGGAAGGGCACCTATATATATACATCTAGTCTAGTGGTCTACAACATGGGGTAGCCCCCACCGTTTATGGTTTAGAAAATAAGGAAAGTTGATTTAACCTGTAGTTGCAAACAAACTCATAGTTCTTGAAAACTACTTTATAACGAACACCTACTGTGAACTCGCTCAACTTTGTTGTTGACTCGTTGTTACATGCCTTACAGGTCGTTAGATGCTTATGGAGCTTGCACGAGGAGGAGGTCGTTGTGGGATATGGACTGTTATGTCCCGTTCTAAAAATTTAAACTTTATGAACTTATTGAACTTATGTTTTGGTTCCACGTCTTATGCTTCCGCTGTTTAATTTAAACTTGGTTAACTAGTTTTGAAACACCAATTATATTGCGTGGTTGGATTTTATCTATTTTAAATACATTGTTCAATATGATTGGAGGCTGGATCCTGGTCAGTCACACCTCCATGCGGTGATACTCCGCTTGTGGATTTTGGGGGTGTGACAGTATACTCTCGCCTTTCTCCATGTGATTTCATTCTCTCTTTTGTTTTTCAGATCGGTTAGCATGTCGCAGATTTTCTGATCCTGTTTAGTAGTTGTGACAGAAACTCTTCTGCATTCTTCTGGAAATCTGATGGAGGAGAGTGGAGGATTTCATCAAGTAATGCTATTCTATTCCAGGTTTTGTTGTAATTATTGTCACTGATAATGCCGACTTTTCTGTTTAGTTCCTCATTTGATCTTTTTTCTTTGAGTGACAGATCGAGAATTGTGTTTTAACATCACTGGTGTCTGACCAGTGGTAGAAGCATCTGTTTGCCATCTATATTTTTGTTGGATTTACTGATTTTGATTTGTTTTTGACAGACAGTGATTTGTAAGACAATTTGTTGATGTTTTGAATCAAACTAATCATCAGTGTTTTATAGTGTTTAAAACGCGTCTATGTGGTTAATGAAGAGGTTAATTGTAATTATGATAGCCTTTTTTTCTTTGAAGCTTTAAAATTTGTCCCTTGGGTTTCTTGATATTTAATTTTATAGTTTTCCTATAAAAGCTGGGGTTTGAAAAGGTTTTTGCATTAAAAGGCTGGTGTTTTGAAATATAAATTTATATGTTTATATTAAAATTACACATTTTGCTTGGTTGGATTCTTAAATGTACAATGAGTTTAAATATGATATCTTGGGTTGTTAGATATTTCCTATATAAACACATTGCCACTTCACCTATTTTTCATTACGTTTTGCTACGAAGATAACATTCTTTCACATTACTTGAGTAATATATAAGTTAAAATGACATCATACACTTCTGTAGGGTCTGATGATTTAAAGCAGCGCTTTATCAGGCAAATTGAGGAACATGTGTATGAGGATAGGGCTACTCCTCAATGGCTGAAGAGATGTTTTGATGGACTGCATGTTGATCTGTTTACGTGAGAGCAGGTTTCTAGAAACCTGATGCGGATGCCTTCAACTTCCGTTCATGACATTTGTGTTGTCAGTAATACAGAGTGCGGTGATAGAGACGTGGAGTTCATGGCGATGCTCAAGGATATACATCGAGAGGTTCAGCAATCGATGGAGTTGAAGCTAAAATTTCTTAATTCTTGCTGTTATTGTTAGATTTGAAAGTTTTGTTGTTCAGTATGTTATGTAATTGTTGATATTTTTATGTCATGAATAAATGAATGCAATTGTTTTCCTATTAATCTTTGTTGTTGCTTTTTACTTTTACTTATTTAGTGTCTGAGTTTGATTTAGATTATGTTGATGTTGAATTGTGTGTGAACAGATGTTTGATAAGTCAACAGAGGTTTAATAGGATTAAAGGTTGGTTTAAGGTGAACATATGAGTGCAAAAACAAAATAATGTATAAAATTTGATCATCAAGAGTTTTTTTGAAGAATTTGCTCCTCAAAATTACAAACACATCAGTATTTGCTATTGGAAAAGGTCTGTTGTAGCCATAAAAGGTAAAAGAGAACATTTGCTGATGAAGAAAGTCTGAAGAAAAGCTAAGATGGACTATGGGCCAACAGATGTTAAAGAACAACAGATGATATTCAAATTATGCTGCTCAACAGAGGTCTTTATAGTAACAGTGGTTAGGATAATAGTAGATGTTGGGAGTTTGTTAGATTATGTTGATGTTGAATTATGTGTGAACAGATGTTTGGTAAGTCAACAGAGGTTTAATATGATTAAAGGTTGGTTTAAGGGTGAACAGATGAGTGTAAAGACAAAATAATGTATAAAATTTGATCATTAATAAGAGTTTTTTTGAAGAATTTGATCCTCCAAATTACAAAGAGTTAATACTTGCTGTTGTAAAAGGTCTGTTGTAGCTAAAGTCTGGCAAAAGAGAGCATCTGCTGATGAAGAATGTCTAAAGTCGCAAAGGTCTGCTGTGGGCCAACAGATGTTAACGAACAACAGATGATATTCAAAATATGCTGCTCAACAGAGGTTTTCATAGTAGCAGTGGTTAGGCTAATAGCAGATGTTGGGAGTTTGTTAGGCTATTAGATGTTGCTCACTAGGTGAACATTGTAATTGTAATCTTTGTATAAGCATGCTGCTGACATCATTCTTACGAAACAACTGTTTATCCTAATGCCTGTTGATTTACCACTGCTGAATAAATGAATAAACTTTAATCCTATTAATCTTTGTTGTCGCATTTTACTTTTACTTATTTTAGCAAGCATAAGTATTATTAAATAGTTTTGAATATCATATGAGGATTGCAGACCGATATTGATGTAGATGTGTAATTATGTCTGAGTTTGATTTAGATTATGTTGATGTTTAATTGTGCGTGAATAGATGTTTGGTAAGTCAACAGAGGTTTAATAGGATTAAAGGTTGGTTTAAGGGTGAAAAGATGAGTGTAAAGACAAAATAATGTATAAATTTTGATCATCAATAAGAGATTTTTGAAGAATTTGATCCTCCAAATTACAAAGAGTCAATACTTGCTGTTGTAAAAGGTCTGTTGTAGCTAAAGTCTGGCAAAAGAGAGCATCTCCTGATGAAGAGTGTCTAAAATAAGCCACAAAGGTCTGCTATGGGTCAACAGATGTGAACGAACAACTATTTATCGTAACGACTGTTTATCCTAACGACTGTTCATCATTCTTTTCATTCTTATGAAACAACTGTTTATCCTAACGACTGTTCATTTACTACTGCTGAAAACAACTGCTGAAAGGTATCGTCTGTTGTCATAACTTTTGTTTATCCTAATGACTGTTGATATACTATTGTTTCCAACCTCGCCTAACAGAGGTTTAAAAAAAATGTCATCCATTATTAGAAGTGCTTAGCTTAAAAGCATGCTCATAAAATCATTCCTCTCATTCTTATGAGAAAAAAGTTTGTTATTCTGCTGCATATATTTCCATTTCTATTTTATCTTCTTCCATTGTGATCATCTTAACTGTCACAACAATTATAACTTCTCTTTATGCTAACGACTGTTGACTTATGCTGTTCCTAACTTCTGTTGTTGGCCAACAGAGATTTCCAAACAATTGTCATCCATTATCACAAGAGAGTTTCTGACGTGGACAGATGTTAGCCATCAGATATTTGTAATTACTGCCACGTCAGCATTCACTTAGTTACAAAAGTGTTGGTTATATAATTATTTTAAACATATTTAACTTTAATATATTTATATATAGTATAAATATTACAATTTTATCCCTTAATTTTAATATATTTAATTTTAATTAAATACACATTATGTTACCCTTATGTAAATATCATAAATCAATGAGGGGGTGTTTGTGAAACTATATATTAAAACAATTGAAATTTGGGGGAACTAACAGTTCTGTGCATACAGACCATCATTACACACCAACAACTATCATCTTTCAAATCTTCATCCAAAATACTTCTTCATCACCGTGCTCATCTAGGGTTCAACATTCATCGCCTTCTTTTTCTACGACAGACTTCAATCGACCGATTTCATTGTTGATTTACTAAGAACAGGTATGTACATTCAACTTATGATGAAGTTTGTAGTTTTTTCAGTCTTAAATGAATCGAATCATTGTAGATATACCATTATAGAAAGTTACGAATACAAATTGAAAAGGGATTTAGTTAAGTAGTTGTATTATTTATGGAGAACATGTCAAAGGATCATTATTTGGAAAAAAAATTCTGTAGATAATCTCTGTTTCAGGCATAGATATTAGCCGATGTTAGTGTTTATCATAAAATCCAGATTCTCAGTTATATTGTATCGTTAGGGTTTATTCAATGCAGTTTTAGAAGTTTTCTTTTTGTGCGAGTAATATACTCTGTTACAGTAGATATTCTCTGTTTCAGAGATATATAAAATCCCGATTTTATGTTCTTTGTTTTCAAGATTTACTGAGTAATACTTACAAGGAATTCTTGGTACTGTTTTAATGTTTATGCTTTAAATTCATGTTTAATTTGTCTTACGAATACATTAGGATCTGTTGAACAGACTTTGCTTCAACAGACCTTATCATCTGTTGACCATGATCTGTTAAAGCTCTTATGTTAAGCATCCTCTGTTGAACTACATCATCTATTCATCCACATCAGACGTTAGCTTCATGATAGTTTTGTATTCATCAGCAGAGGTTCTCTTTGGCAGACGTTTGGTTGAACAGTCTTTGTGTTTATCAGCAGAGGTCGTTTGGTTCAACAGACATTCCCTGTTTCAGTAGATATTCTCTGTTTCAGGGATATATAAAATCCCGAATTTATGTTCTTTGTTTTAAATGATTTTGTGTTGTTATTGTTTTTTGTTTTTTATTTTCATTTTCATTTTATTTGTTTCGGGATTCATCATTGTAACTTTTAAATATTTTGAACTTTGTATCATTATGGATGTCTTCTTTTTTCAGATTCAACAGGAAAACAGGGAGAATGTCTTTCTACAAGTGTTTTTCATCAGTCACCAAGGAATTCTTGGTACTGTTTTAATGTTTATGCTTTAACTTCATGTTTAAATTGTTTTACTAATACGTATTTTGAAATGCTTATCATTGATTGATTGCGTATGTGTTTATCTTACATGTTATACTTGAAGTCTTTTGCAAGACATGGTTATCATCTGATGTTGATAATAACAATGCTGTCATAAGGTGTGTGAATGATAAGACTTGGTTGGTTAATTTTGCCGGACACAATGGTCGTTTTTCTTTCATGGAAGGCTGGGAAAAAGTTATTGCTGATCTTTCTTTATCCGAAGGAACGGTGCTTGTATTTAGGAAAATCGGACCATATACTTTTTTTGCTGACACCTTTTATGAAGGTTGCACCTTATCAGCGTTGTCAGCAAAAGTTTGTTATGTTTAGCACTATTTCATCTTTTATGCATAAAAAGTATATTGAGTCTTTCTGCCATTTGATTAATGAAAATACAGTTGAACATTTGGTAAGTTATAGTCATATCTATTTCTTCATGTTTTTAAATAAAGTAGATTATTTTTAATGATGTTAATGCTAACATTTTTTTATTATAGCTTCTACCCACCAATTTTGTGAAGAACACTATTGGTGTTTCTAAGTTGAAAGGAGCGATGAAGGTTTATATCAATGCGTGGAATTGGTTTGATGTTTTTATTGAAAAGGATCGTATTAGCAAGTGTTATTTCTTTGGTGATGGATGGAAGAAGGTCGTAGGTTTTCTAGGTTTTGATGAAAAGTGTGTTGTTGCTATAAGATACCTTTTTGACTACAGCTTTCATTTGACTCTCTTTGATGTAAATCGATGTGAAGTTTTGGTACCTAAAGCTGCAATGGAAAACACAGCTGGTGGTCTTGATAAGCATGCTGGTCAGACATCTAATGCTACTCCTGTAGTAGTTGAGTTACCTGATAAACAACCAGCCTTTGATGATGAATGTGATTCACCGGACAAGGACAATGATTATCATGACTCAGGTGATGGTTCTTCTGGCAGTGACGTTTCTATGGATGATGAGGAGGATGAAGATAGTGGTGGTTCTTCTGATGATGATAAAGATGATCCTGATTATCATCCAGGACAGTTTGTATGGAAATTTGATCACCGCTTTGTAAGTTATGTTATCTATTCATTTTATGCATCTGTTATACACGTTTAGTAGATTTGCTAAAGTTATTTTAAAAACATGTATATCTTCATATTGATTATTGTATTTTTTAATTTATTTTTAGCGCCTTAATGCAACAGTTACCGTGATGTCGCGTATTGACATGTCGTTGAAGTTGACCATTCAGAATCTGCATGGAGTAGACACTGTCATTGATTTCCGACCTGAGAAGCATGGTCAAGGCTTCAGATATGCCGCAAGTCAATGGCGAAAAAGTAACGATATCAAGGCACCGCAGAAATGCACATTTGTTTAAGAACCTGATGTTGGCAAGTTGATTATGAAGAAGGTGTCCATGTAGTTTGTGTTGTTGTTGTTACAAACTATTTTAGTATTTTCTACTAAGCTTATCGTTTGTGATTTTAAACAATTATATATATATGGGTTTTTGTAATGCTTGTATCTAAACAGTTTTAATGTAAATAATTATTTTTGTACTTGCAGCTTATCGATAGATTTTTTTGTTCATCATGAGTTGAAGAACATACTACCTATGAAACATGTTACTATAAACGCTTTTTCTAACTGTACATGGTTGGTTGTTATGGAAAAACATGATCAAAATTTTTATATGACTACAGGATGGAACTCCTGTTGACCATTAGTTTATATCAATTTTGTAAGCCTACACTAATTATTTTTTTACTTTCTATTATAATGTGTTATGCATGTTTTTCTAAAAGCCACCTGTGTTTCTTACCGCTAATAGTAATAATAATGGCACCATTATTCGTTTCATGTCAACATATTTAACCATTAGACCCCTATACTTTAATATTTACCAATTCGACCACCATGTCCATATGATATTCACAAATTTGCAACCAAAGTCAAATCCTCAAAACAAAATGCTTCACTGCAGCTTGAGCATCCGTCGATTAAACCCAAGTCACACACTCTCACCACTCCCACTTCCATTACTCACCACTCACAAACCAAATCAAGCCCCAATTCGATCCATGACTTCCACAATTCAACAACAACTGCAATCAGCTTCTGAGTTCTTGAAACTAACCCCATATCATCCTCCATCATGGGCATCTAAACTCAACCCAATTCCTTCTCACTCATTCAATCTTGGACATGTAAGCCCCTTTCTTTTTTACAAATGGGTTGGTTAAAAATTGTGTTTTTGATTGTGGGTTTTGTTTGATTTCAGTTTCCAACTCCTGTTCATAGATGGAACCTTCCTAATTTGCCTAAAGATTGTGAAGTTTGGTTAAAGGTAACTTTTTTAGATGATACTTTCTTCATGTGTGTTTGATTGTTATGGTTATTTCGATCATCGAATTAGGTTCAACAACTTCTGGCTTACAAAATCATAGACTAGTAAAAACTCTAGAAAACAAAGGGGCAATCACAAATATGAAAACACAGGGATAAGACTTAAGCAGATAAGAGCAAACCTTGGTCAATCACAAGCTTTGATCGTCGATTACTCGATTATTTTTGGTTCTTTGATCACAAATATGTAATTGTTTTGGACCTATCAAGAGTAAGACTGAACAAGACTTATGTAATTTGGTTAAGCTGAAGCACTTGGGCATTTGAGCTTAGCACTTAAGGTTAACTAAAAAAAATACTCTTGTGTAAATAATAAATACCATGTAAGGTTTGCTAATATTTAATTGAGAAAGAAGAAATGATGCACAAGTCTCAGGAAATGATATAGTGGTTGTATTCTTGTGAAGTAAGAAGAAAACGGTAAATGATAAAGAAAATAAAAGGAAGGTTTGTTGGTTATTAAAAGATTAAAGTCAAATACAACAAAAAATGTCTTGACATCCAAATAAATGAATGGACGGTGGGTCTGTGCCCACCCTACATTCCAAATAAATCCGCCATTGCTAAGCAGTCAATGCAGTAAAAAATCGGATATCGGTCAAGGACCGATATTTGAGATATAGGTTATCGCGGTGGGCTATCGGTAATTTTAATATCATGTAGAATTTATATATATTGCAATTTAACACTAACAATTCAGTATACTCTCCTACCATTAACAAATTAACCTTTTGCAAGTTGGAGAACACTAACAATTGTAAGCAAGTTGGAACTGATTAAGACTTAAAACAAACAATTAACAATTAAGACTTAAAACACTAATAGCAGCAATAAGAAGAAAGACGAATGGTAGAACAAAGAAGAAAGGTACTTATATCTATCGGTGATATATCACCGATATTAACTACATAGCTTTAGAAAGGGGTTTTGGTGATGTGATTGTGTGGTTCTGTATGAATGTGTATGGATAATATCGGGCAAACCCAGTGCAGGCATTGTGTGGGTCCGGGGGTGTCAGGCTGACTTGGGTACCCAACATTTCTGCAAGAGGCTGTTCCCACGGCTTGAACCAGTGACCTCTGGGTCACGTGGCAGCAACCTTATCGTTGCTCCAAGGTTTGCCACCGTCTGAATAACATTGAAGTTGAATAAAACAATCTTAAACAATGATGTGAAGTCATTAGTAATCCACTAGTAACTAGTAAAGATTCTAGTAATTGTTCATTTATGTCAAGTTTGTTTGGTTGTAGATGTTGTGTTTGTATCTTTAGAAAAGGGCTTTTGGTGACGTAATTTTGTGGTTTTGTATAATGTGGCTGAATAACATTGGGCAAACCCATTGTTGGATTAATTACCACCTCTAAACAAGTCGGTTTTGAGCTGGGTCGATTAACATATCCACAAGTTGGTGGAGTGTTGAGTTTTATCCAACAAGTTAGTTTTTGTTTGTTCTGCAATAATTCTTATCAAAGTTTTATTGGAAATGTTAATGTGTAGTTGAAAAGTAGCATTTTTGAATCTATGATATTATTCTGTACTTCCATGATTTAATTCAATTTCTTGTTATATACTAACAAAAACCTTTTCATTACGTAAGCGTGATGATCTTTCAGGTATGCAATTGAGTGGAAACAAAGTTAGGAAACTTGAATTCTTATTGGCAGATGCAGTTGCACAAGGAGCAGATTGCATAATAACAATTGGTGGCATTCAAAGCAATCATTGTCGTGCAACAGCTGTTGCTGCCAAGTATTTGAATCTAGATTGTTTTCTAATACTACGGACATCAAAGGTTTTTAATTTTTATATACAAGTTGTCTGCCGATTCTTCTTAAAAGTGGCAATTTCGAGTTTTCGACTCATTGACTTGTGAATGGGTTGATTTGGGCCTGTATTTCATCTAATCAGGTCAAGTAGAAAAAAGTTACGTATAAGGGGAACAGGCTGTAGGAGTTAAAGATGTCAATTTTTATATGTAAAAAGTTTGCCAATGTTTCTGATAAGGTGGCAATTTTGACAAATTCATTAGTGAACGGGTGGTCGATTTAACGAATTTGGTTGCGTTTTATCTTAAACAGGTCAAATAAGAATGTAGCTTAAAGGGAAACAGGCCAAATGGGTTAAAAGACCCAAATTCTATTCTTAATGCACACTAGCATACAACCTAAATTGCATTTTACGTCCTTTAAGTTTCGGCAAAATTTTAGGCGTTGTACTTTAACTAACGAAATTACAACAGATGTCCTTTATGTTTTAATTTCTTTACAGCAAATGTTTTTTTATGGGTTGGTATCTTTACAGCGGATGTCCTTTATTTTTGTAATCTTTTTAGTGAGAAAGGACACCGCCTGTAAAGACAATAAGACATTAGAACATAAACGACATCCGTTGTAATTCCATTAGTTCAAGGACAACGCCTGAAGTTTTGGTGAAACTTAAAAGGACGTAAAATGCAATTTACCCCTTAAATAATATTAACACATAAATACAACTCTCCCTTGGCATTCTTAGTTTTTCTTGAGCTATGGATTCGATTGTAAGTTTGATTAATTGGCCATTTCTTTGTCTTATACGATGCAGCTTCTTGTGGAAAAAGACCCTGGATTGACAGGGAACCTGTTGGTGGAACGTTTGGTCGGTGCACATATTGATCTTGTTTCAAAGGAAGAATATTCAAGAATTGGGAGTCTGGTATTCTCAATATTGGTTGATAATTAAAACTGTATTTTTCTTTCTTTTTTTAGGGGGGGGGGGGTCGATTTTGTTTGTTTGTGTTCGCGGTAAAGTTAGGGGTGGCAAAATGAGCGGGTTAGGTAATGGGTCAAAATGGGAAATTATTTAGGACCGTCAAAAGAGGTCGGATTGGGTTGGTCCAGCCCACAAATTTTTTTTCTTCTTCTGAATTTTATATTGAAGTTATGTGCTAGAAATTGTTACAAAAAAATATTATTATGATAGTAATCTGAACTTTAAAAAAAATGGTTTAGAAGGTTTAAAGCGCCTGAATGCATTTGACTCGTTACCTTTTTAGGTTAACCCATTTGACCACTTAAAGATAATACACTACCCAAATCAACCCGTTTGTACGTAAGTGGGTCAAATTTGCAACCCTAACTAAATTTTAGAAGCAATAGCTCCGGATTTCATAACCCGAATCGACCCATTTGTTCTGTGTGCTGAATGAAAGGCGTGAGTGACAGAAAATAGTCAAATACTTCTAAAAAGAGTGTGAATGAAAAATGATTTTGATAAATATTCTGGATGAAAGCTTTACTGCCAAAAATTATTTAATAATCTGTGTTTAATTAATTTTCAGACGCTTACTAATATATTGAAAGAGAAGTTGATAAAAGAAGGAAGAAAACCTTATGTCATTCCTGTTGGTGGATCAAATTCTCTGGGGACCTGGTGAGATTGTATTTTTTTAAGACGCATGTTTTTCCTTATTGTTAGTTAAAGATGTCGCAATTTAAAGTGAGGCGTATGCATTTTGTGTATAAATTATATTAATATATTATTAGACTTAATAGTTAAGATAGAATTAGTTTAATAATAGAGGGTTTAGAATGTAATTTATTTATCTATATAATCTATTATATTAATATATTATTAGACTTAATAGTTAAGATAGAATTAGAATGTAATCTATTGTAATGTTATATGGAACTGAATGTTGGGCCATTAAGGAAGTACAGGCACGCAAGATGGAGGTAGCAGAGATGAGAATGCTAAGATGGATGTGTGGCCACACAAGGTTAGACCGGATAAGAAATGATGTTTTTAGGGAAAGGTTAGAAGTAGCTAGTATATCAGATAAGATAAAGGAGGGAAGATTGAGATGGTTTGGGCATGTGAAGAGGAGGCAGACGATAGAACCGGTTAGAGTGGTTGAAACCCTCGAGGTGGAGGGGAGGAGGAGTAGAGGCAGACCCAAAATTACTTGGGTTGAGCGGATTAGGCAGGATTTGCAAAAATTGCACCTCTCTGAGAACATGGTCCATGATAGGAGCCCGTGGAGACGTAGGATTAAGGTTAAGGATTTCTAGGAAAGGGTACAATTGTGTTTTTAGGTGTAGTGTATGGTCGTACATAAGTAACTATGTATATAGGATGTTTTGTACAGTTGTGTTTCTAGGTGTAGTGTATGGTCGTAGATATGTAATTATTTGTATAGACTGTTTTGTGTTGTCATATTTGTTTTGTTCTACCATGCACTATTTTGCAACTCATACTACTACATTGGTAGCTTCATACACATACACACACCTCATGCTCTATTTATTTCTTTCCTGGGTGTTTTGGAGCCGAGGGTCTCTCTGGAAGCAGCCTCTCTATCCCTAGGGGTAGAGGTAAGGTGTGCCTACATCCCACCCTCCCCAGACCCTACAAATAGCTTTGCTATCTGTGGGATTTTACTGGGTATGATTGATTGATTGATTGAATCTATTGTAATCTCCTATTATTATCAATAATACAATTCATGATTTGATTTGGTATCAGAGCCAAATCAAAAATCTCCCCCAAACCTGCCGGCCCTAACCCTACTGCAGCCACCATTCAATCGTGGCCAGCAACCCTACTGCTGCCACCTCTACAAATCCTGCCGACGATACTTCCGGCCAACAACAACCAAAATCAGAACCCTGTTCGATTACCATGGCTGCAATAACCACTTTTACAAATCAAGAAAAGACTACTCACTTCTCCCACAAGTTTTCTTTTACCCTAAAACCTACAAATTATGGACATTGGCGATCCTTGGTTGAACCCTTTTTAATTTCCCACAATTTGTTTGGCTATGTTAATGGTACTATACCGTGTCCACCAGAAAGTGTAACAACCGGTGATGTTGTCACAAACAATCCAAGTTATGCCTCATGGATTGCCAATGACGCGCATGTTCGCATGCTTATAATCTCCAGCGTCTCTGAATCATCTTTTCAACATGTTCAAGGCCGAACATCTCGTGAAGTTTGGCTGTCCCTGGAACGTGCCTACGCACCAATCAGTTCATCTCATGAGTTTACACTCAAAAGCCAACTCCTCCGGATCACTATGAAAGGCGATGAAAAACCGGCTGATTATCTGTGTCGAGCACAAGAATATGCCACTGCACTTGCAAATATTGGAGAACCCTTCAAGGACAAGGATCTGGTCATGCTTGTTCTGTCCGGTCTTAGAGAAGAATACAATGGGCTGAAAGCAAACCTCCTTGCTCGTACTCCACCAGTTGCCTTTACCGAACTACATGGTCTTCTAAGTGATCATGATTACATGATCGCCAAAATCCACGGCCTACCCACCGCCTCCACCCCTAATCCGCAAGCTTTTATGGCTGCAACACCACCTACGGCCACCCCACCCATGGCTGTCCTACCCTCTGTCACACCGTCCATTGATGCTATTCAAACTCAACTCAACAATCTTCAACTGTTGGCTGCCCAATTGGGTTATCAACTTCAGCCAACAGCCTCTCCATCAAACCATAACTCACAGGCTTATTATACATCACGGTCATCAACCACTAACAATCGTGGCAGCCGTGGACGCGGCTTTACAAGGGGCAACACAAGGGCACCACAAAACCAAAATCGCTCCAGGGACACTACTATCAGACAGTTTAGTTGGGCCTCCACTCAAAATACGGTATATGGTCATTGTAACAGATGTGGAATAGGCCATCTTCCAACTCAGTGTCCTAATCAGCCGACTCAAGCTAATTTCGCTGCTCACTCGGATGGCAATGCTCTTACTGGCTTTACTTGGCACCCTGACACTGGATGTAATGGCCATGCGACTCAGGATTATGCTGCCATTGACAACCCTGAAGCCTACTGTGGTAATGACTCTTTACTTATTGGTAACGGTAAATCACTACCTATTTTCCATATTGGTTCTTCCAAAATTTACTCTCCACATAAAACCTTTAATCTTAACAACATACTTCATGTTCCAGATCTTAAAAAGAACCTTTTGTCTGTCCAACAATTTTGTCATGATAATGATGTCTTTTTTGAATTTCACTCGTCTTATTTTGTTGTAAAAGACGAGTCTACACACACCACCCTCCTAACGGGTCCAAGTGAACAGGGTCTTTACTCTATCCGGTTGCCTCGCCTTCAATCTCTTCCTAAAGTTGCATTTACTGCCGTTAAAGCATCTACCACTATCTGGCATCAACGTTTAGGACATCCTCATGATCGTGTTTTTCGTTCTATTTTGTCGCATTGTTCTTTACCTGTTTCAAATAAATTATCTTCTGCATTATGTAATTCTTGTCAAATGGGCAAGTCTTCCAAATTATCTTTACCTAATTCCAGTTTTCGTAGTACAAATGTTTTGGATTTAGTGTATTGTGATGTTTGGGGTCCTGTTCCTCTTTTATCAGTTGATGGTTATCGATTCTTTTTGTTGTGTGTTGATCACCACTCTAAATATATGTGGATTTACCCCTTAGTGCACAAATCTGATGTTCGTTCCACATTAATCAACTTTATAAACATGGCAGAACGACAATTTAAAACTAAATTAAAAAGTCTTCAAACTGATTGGGGAGGGGAATTCCGGAGTCTCACCCAGTTTCTTACTAGTATTGGTATTATTCACCGACGCTCCTGTCCTCATACTAGTGAACAAAATGGCATTGTGGAGCGTCGCCATCGTCATGTTGTGGAAACTGGACTCACCCTTTTAGCTCAGTCCCATCTTCCTCAACGCTTCTGGCACTTTGCCTTTGAAACTGCTGTATATCTCATCAATCGGCTTCCCTCTTATGTATCTTCAAATAAATCTCCATTTGAACAACTTTACAAACGAAAACCTGACTATTCATTTCTTCGTGTATTTGGCTGTCAATGCTTTCCATATCTTCGTCCCTACAATCACCATAAAATTGATTTTTGGTCCACCCCATGTGTCTTTCTTGGATACAGCCCTGTTCACCATGGATATCGTTGTTTTGATCCAACTACTGAACGTGTGTACATTGCCCGACATGTTCGTTTCAATGAACAGGTTTTCCCTTACCACAAACCACCTATCCACCCGACTCCCTCCCCACCCGAACCGTCCTACTTGTCCATCTTTCCTGACCCACCACCTTTTATACCCGATGACCCAGTCGATCCACCCAGCCAACCTGTCACCGATCCACTCAGCCAACCCGTCACCGACCATTCTGCATCTTGAGAACCTGGTCCCTCTTCTCCAACCATCACACCCGAATCATCCTCACCATCTTCACCCTCAGCCGCACAATCCACTCAAGCCAACCCTATCCATACAACCCATGCCTCTACAAATCCCGACCCACCACCCAGAACCCGCCCACCTTAGGCCACACCCTAAACAACCCATACGATACAACCCTGCTGCATACACCACTACCACGTCCTCGCCTATAGGCTATACCTACCGAACCTACCTCATTTACCGTTGCCAATAAGTCTTCTGAGTGGCGTTATGCCATGGCTGAAGAGTTCGCGGCTTTGCATAAGAATGGTACTTGGTCATTAGTTCCACCTGTCAAAAATGCTAATGTGGTTGATTGTAAGTGGGTTTACAGGTTGAAAACAGATCCTACTGGGAAGATAAGTCGTTACAAGGCTCGTCTGGTGGCTAAGGGTTTTCATCAACAACCGGGAGTTGACTATCATGAAACATTTAGTCCGGTTGTCAAACCGGCCACTATACGTACTGTTCTTTCACTGGCTGTGACAAACAAATGGGCTACTCGTCAACTAGATGTTCAGAATGCCTTCCTGCATGGTGATCTTAAAGAAACAGTTTATATGAAGCAACCTCCTGGTTTTATTGACTCTACGAGACCTGATCATGTATGCCTCTTGCACAAATCACTATATGGCCTTAAACAAGCTCCTCGGGCTTGGTTTACTAGGCTGTCTCAAGCACTTCAGCAGCTTGGTTTTTATGGATCCAAAACTGATCCATCCCTATTTATCTTGAATTCCCGAGGCACTATTGTGTATGTGCTTGTTTATGTCGATGACATCATCGTTACGGGTAATAATGATACTGCTATCCATGACATCATTGGTCGTTTTAGCTCTCAGTTTGCTGTTAAGGATCTTGGTCCATTACATTACTTCTTGGGTATTGAAGTTCTTCGTCATGGTTCCAATTTGCTTCTATCTCAACGTAAGTATGTTTTGGATATTATTCACAAGGCTGGTATGGTGGATTGTAAACCTGTGTCTTCTCCTATGAGTACCTCTCATGAGTTGTTACCTGATGATAGTCCTCCTCTTGAGGACCCTTCCAAATATCGCCAAATTGTTGGTGCTCTTCAGTATGCTACCTTATCTAGACCTGACATTGCCTTTGCTGTCAACAAAGTTTGTCAGTTTATGCATTCTCCGACTGAAAATCATTGGGCTGCTGTGAATCGTATCTTGCGGTATCTTCAGGGCATAGTTCAGCTTGGATTATACTTTCGTCATGACACAGGTTCCAGGTTACAGGCCTTCTCTGACTCTCATTGGACTCAAGATATTCACGCATACTCGGATTCTGACTGGGCAGGTTGCCCCATCGATCGTCGTTCCATGGGGGGATTTGCTATCTATTTAGGCTCTAATTTGATTTCTTGGGCTGCTAGAAAACAAAGAACTGTCTCTCGATCGTCTACAGAATCCGAATATAAGGCCATTGCTGACACTGTTGCTGAGCTGATCTGGTTAAAGTCGCTTCTTCAGGAACTTGGAATAGTTCATCAATCTCCGACTCTTTGGTGTGATAATCTTGGTGCAACCTATCTCTCTGCGAATCCCGTTTTTCATGCTCGTACTAAGCATGTAGAGGTCGATTACCATTTTGTCCGTGAACAAGTTGCTCAGGGCAATCTTAATGTCAAGTTCATATCTACAAATGATCAAATTGCTGATGTGTTTACCAAACCGTTACCCTCTCAACGATTTCTGCTGTTAAGATCCAAGTTGCAGGTCGTTCCCCGCCCTCAACTTGCGGGGGAATATTAGACTTAATAGTTAAGATAGAATTAGTTTAATAATAGAGGGTTTAGAATGTAATTTATTTATCTATATAATCTATTGTAATCTCCTATTATTATCAATAATACAATTCATGATTTGATTTATATTAATTAAGTAGGTTAGTTCCTAAAGAATATATAAGAAAATATATCCCCTAAGGAAGAGCTTATAAGAAATAACATATAGGCATAAGTGGATTGATCTTGTTTACATTTTATCTATAATGAAATGGTTACGCTATAAGATTTACCTAAAAAGGAAAGGGGTTAAACGGTTTGAAAGCGTATCACCTCCTTTTTACTGAGAAAGTGAACTTATTATTGTAATATCATAGTTTTTAATCATATTAGCACATTAAGTATTTGTAAACTGTTAAAAAAAAGAATGCATGAGTTAATGGGTTGGTCTCACCCGTTCCGTTTTGATTGACACTTAAAAGTTACTCATTCTGACCCATCACCCTCCCTGACCCAACCATTTTTTTCCACCTCTAATAGGCATAAAGAAAAATAGTCATCGCATTAAAAATAAATTCATCATCAACACCATTATTTTAATTTTTTAATATTGTAATTCAAACTATGCAGTTAATATCGGTTATATCGGTCATATCGGTCATATCGGTCCCTTAGTAAAATATCGGTGTCAAATATCTGTACGGATATTATCGGCGATATTGACCGATATAACCGATATATCACCGATATTTGATCGATATAACCGATATATCACTAATATATCACTGAACTATTGGTGTTAAATTGCTATATATAAAAATTCTGCATTATGTTAAAATTACCGATATCCCACCGATATCTCACCGAGATAACCTATGTTTCAAATATCGGTCCTTGACCGATATCCGATATTTTACCGCATTAACTGCATAGAACTCAAATAAGGAATAGTGCTTAAGAAAACCAAACTGTTTCATGGTAGTTACTCATGGATATATATGAGACATTCTCCTCTTTGTAGGGGTTATATTGAAGCAATTAGAGAGATTGAGAACCAGTCCCAAAACGGAACCATTAACCAAAGCTTTGATGATATTATTTCAGCATGTGGCAGGTTTTACTCTTTCATGTGTCTTCTATTTTTTAGCATGATTTTATAGTTATTTTAATTTTCTCGCGTAACACAACACGTGTGAATTTTAGTGGTGGCACAGTTGCTGGTTTGGCTATTGCTACATGGTTAAGTGAGCTTAAAGCAAAAGTAAATTTCACATCTGCTTTTCTGCTCTTGTTTTTTTAATTAGGAAATCGAGTAAATTGCCATTTTAGTCCCTGAGTTTTTGTCCAAATTGTCATTTTAGTCCAAATAGTTTTTTTTTCTCCTCTGGTCCCTGAGTTTTCCTTTTTCTTGCCATTTTGATCACATTACCTAACTTAGTCTAAAAACCAGGATATAATCAGGGGTATTTTTTGGCATTAAATTATTATGAGGTTTATAAATTATGTTGTAAACTACCCCTGGTTATCACTACACAACAGTTATGCCAAAAATACCCCTGGTTATAACCAGATTTTTAGACTGAGTTAGGCAATGTGATCAAAATGGCAAGAAAATGGAAAAGTCAGGGACCCAGAGGAGAAAAAAAACTATTTGGACTAAAATGGCAATTTGGACCAAACCTCAGGGACTAAAATGGCAATTTACTCTAGGAAATCAAAACTAATGATTTAACGTATTGATTTTAGGTTACTGCATTTTGTGTATGTGACGACCCCGACTACTTTTTTGATTATGTCCAAGGTCTACTTGATGGACTTGAAGCTGGAGTCAAGTCACGTGATATAGTCAAAATCGAAAATGTAAGAATATAAATAACTTCTGATTTCATCATCCTCAATTTCCTTTCACAGTGAACGTGTAATATTATGGAATTGTGTGTAATATTTGTTTTGACAGGCCAAAGGGCTTGGATATGCCATGAGTACCGCTGAGGAGTTGAAATTTGTCAAGGAAATTGCGGAAACCACGGGTGTGATCCTGGACCCTGTTTACAGGTTTGGGCTCTTTTATATGTTTATTAATTCTACTTTCATACATTTTTCAATCACACAAATATCTTGTCAGTTACATAATAAACATTGATAGGGGAAGGTTCTATGCAGAACACTAAATATTGCGAGAACACGCAGAACAAAGTGAATCACTCATTTTTTCAATCCTAAAAACCTAAAAAGTAAATGAAAATGTTATAAATGTAAGATTTATTGTTTCTCACACTAGAATTTAAAACAAAAATATGAAGAATCTTCAGTTTCTAAATAACCTACACACATGTAGGTTATGTGTAGGCTAAATTACCTACATGTATGTAGACTATGTGTAGGGAAAAATATATGATTTTTTATGTATATATAATACATATATGAATGTAAGAAACATAAAATTTAAGAAATATGAACCTTAAATCCCAAAATTTGGTGATTTAGAGTTGTTCTTTTTGTTCTCGCAATAATTAGTGTTCTGTAATGATCCTTATCCAACATTGATAAACATATCATTTTCATCCAGTTTTATTCTTATCAAACATAAATAGTAAATTTTGAGCAAGAACAATTTATCAGAGAGTTTTATCTCAAAGCAACTGTCGTTGATTACTTATGTTATAATTTGGCTATATGTGATTGAAAATGATGCAACTAATATGATGTTGAGTATAAAATGTAATGTTTTGTTCGACAATGCAATAAAAAAGGTGTAGAAGTAGAGTGACGTGTTCATCTATTTGGCCCAATATAACCTTAATTTTTTTGTTCTAGAGCGATGAGACATACATACATGTTTATTGTGTTTTTAATTCGATGTACGTGCCTTTGTTTTGTTCAAAGAGAGTTCTTGGCATTCTTAGCGGGTGTTAGGAATTGCAATTTGAAATTAGTTATCTGATTATTGTGACTCGATTTAGTAATAATCATATTTAAATGTTTGGACTAACATACTATGCTTCTCAACACATTGTCTAAATGGACATGCTTTTCGGATCAAAAGTATCCATTATATGACAACTAATTATCTAATTTTGATTATATGATATCACATAATACTAACACTCTCAAAACAACCCCCCCCCCCCCCCCCCCCCCCCCCCCCTATATACAATCATGTCCATGTACTTATACCCCATCTTTCGGTTTTTGTAGTGGAAAGGCGGCTTACGGGATGATGAAAGACATGTCACAAAATCCCACCAAGTGGGAAGGAAGAAAGATCCTCTTTATACACACCGGAGGCCTCCTAGGTTTATTTGACAAAAACGATGAAATGGCCTCGTTGGTCGGGAAATGGCGTAGAATGGAACTCGACGAGTCAATCCCACGGATAGACGGTACGGGGAAAATGTTTTAACCCTGGTGAGGTGAATAATTGTGACATTGCAGTAATGAGTCTACCAAATAACATTGGAGATAAATGTGTTCTAGTTATGCATATATAAATGTTTGTGGCATTTACATGACAATAATTGTAAGTGGATAAGAGTAATTTAGTTGTGTTTTTACCTGCCATGAAGTAAGAAAGCTTGTGTTTGATTTTCATGAGTCTTGTTATTCTTTGTTACGCGCGGCATTTTCATATGGGAAAGGGGTGTTCAGAATTCGAATTCGATTAAAAAAGTTCGAATTCGAGTCCAGTAATCGAACTAGAATCAAATACGAATTTATGATTTTAAATTCGATTCGATTCGAATTCAATTTATATATAATTTTTTAATACATGTATTAATGTATATACACACACTAACATATATGCACACACATATAATTTCTAAACTTGGCCAAAGTATAAACTATATCCATAAGTGATAAGTTAATTATTAATAACATTAACAAACCTACTGACAAATATCTCATACTACTTATTTCTAAAATTTTACCTAACTTAAATCGCTACAAGTGACCAACATATTTTCTAATTTTCGGTATTTTGACATATTGATAGTTAATTAATTTTGCATATTTTTATACTTTATGTTGAACATAATTAGTTTGTAGTACTTTTAAAAAATGAAAGTAAAATAATTTATTGTTTAGGGTGAATTTGAATTAAATCGAATTTATTCGAATTCGGTTTGAATTCGAGTTTCAAATATTAATCGAATCGAATCGAATCGAATACGAATTCAGGTAAAAAAATAAAAATTCGAAAAATTTGATTTGAGTAATTCGAAAATTCGTTATTCGATTCGATTCGATGAACACCCAGTAGATTCCACGATCCCAAAAAGGGAAATAGATTCAATTCGGCTAGTTTGAAAGCACGGTTGAAGTCTCGAGTGAGAGGAGACCGAGATATGAGTGAGACTATGTTTTATGGTTTCACATTTTTTCGGTGTCACATCATAAAGTGACTACTATATCCTTGCCACATCAACAGATCACTTTCACTCGTTTCTTTTTTGCTACATCCTGTTTTTGTTTTACAAGTTTTCATGACCATAAAAATAATATTAACATCTAAAAATAGAATGCATTTGATTGGTTGATGAGTATTGGGACCACTTTCCTTCCACTCTCACGTCGTTACCCAGCCCACCATTTAACGCTAATTCACGCCTCAAAGGGCGGTGTGTAACGCTAGTTAAAACGTCACCTCACTGAGCCGTTAACTAGTAATGGGTGGTCTAATGTACGATGCTAAATGGGAAAGAAAAAGATTCGATGAAATGATTTGTTTGAAAATCATGATGATGAGTTTTGTTGTAGAAAGTTGACCTTTTGGAATTTTAAAAGAAGAAAAGCCAAATAAGGTGTTTGATGAGAATATGCTTTTAATGTGAACTATGTTCATGATGTGAGTATGAACATGCTTGCACATGGAGTGCTTATCCGGATGTGAAAATCTTTCGAGGGTATTCGGGTAGGAGACCAAATGTGATTAGTTTTATAGGTTTTTTTTTTGGTTTGGTACGGATATCACATTAGATGATAATTGTCTGATTACTTGAACCCGCACTTGGAGGGTATTCGGGTAGGAGACCAAATGTGATTAGTTTTATAGGTTTTTTGTTGGTTTGGTACGGATATCACATTAGATGATAATTGTCTGATTACTTGAACCCGCACGGATATATGTATATATTATATAATTTTAAAAATATAACAATAATGTGTTGAAATTGTGATTATTAAATTATAAAGTTTTTAGAAATGTAGGTGAGTTTGTGATTCTCCTAACCCTGCTCTAATTCTTACGGCTTAAATGACAGGTTTATGCTTAGGGTCGTATTATTGACACACCTTGGGGATTAAATCGACATCCTGTCACGCGGTAGCTTTCCGTCACGCGAACGAAAAAGCAGCACTTTGGACATTTGTTGGTCTTCAAACATCTAGGAAACATTATTTGAGAATACCCCTGAATTTATCGAAGATGTAGAATGAGATCCTCCACTGTTGGGTTTTCATCTTTCAACCCCATTTTCCCTAAATTTATCGATTATGTTTTTCAACAGGGATGTAATACAATGATTCCTCTCAATTGAATAGACCGACACTTGCTTCATAGGACTCGCTTGAATCGTCTCGGATGTAATAACAGTACGTTTAGCATCCGTGCCTGCTTGAATTGCAGAAAGCAAAGGATAACGAATATGAACATTGTATTTATCACGAAAGTACTAAACAACCAAGATAACAGCTCCGGTTTCATCAGCTGCATTTGGAACAGGAGAGTTGAAAAAACTGCAATTGGAATTGATATTGGAACACCACACTCTTGTTAGCATATGACACATGATAAAAGCGCTTCTCTAGACAATCTGGGATTATGTTCCGCAAATTGGGGACCACATATTTGCTTCAAGATTTACGTCTGATGTCCAAGTTTCCCATAGTCACAAACGATTGCGGTTTGTATTTCGCATAGCCACCGTTTCGGTAGTCAAAAAAGGTTGCGGTTTGCAGATTCAATCTTCATTGCTTCATTAAAATTAACAAGGCGGTCTCTTTGCTTCGTCCACTAGAACTATTTGTGTATGCATTCTTTTGGTAGTTAAAGCGCTAATGAGGCGCCATTAGAAGAAGTACCCCAACACACTCTCTCTCTCCTCAGCTATACAACTGATTCCTCTGGGTTTCTTAAATCGGATTTTCACTTAGGGTTTTTATTATTTGATCAGCGGAAGTTGAAATCGACATAAAGGACATCGATGATTCAATCGCAAACAAAACCAAACATGATCAGGTATCGGAGAACGTGTACTTCAAAAATTCGGTTACGTTTTTCAACAGGGATGTAATGCAATGTTTCCTCTCAATTGAATAGACCGAAACGTGCTTCATAAGACTCACTTGAATCGTCTCGGAAGTACTGAACAACAGAATCAGGTTCTCAAAACAAGGATCGTTCTAATAGATTAAAGAGAATAAACCCTCGTTTCTTCATCTTCATCTTCAAGAACAATGATGAACATATGATGTTTTTTTGGCAGAACCGTTGGTATACGTCGACCACAACGAGAACAGTGCAGCGACAGTTGAGTCTCCTCCTTGTCAGAGAGAGAAAAGGAAGGGGAGAGAGTCTAAGACCATGGTCTAGGGTTCTCAAAACAAGGATCGTTCTAATGATTTGTTTCTTATTGGCCATTATTTACCATTTTTTACCCATAGTATACGGGCCTATGAAGCAAGTGTATGTCTACAAATTCCAACCAATTGTGGGTTAATAGATTCCGAAGCTGTTATTTCAGTTATTTCTGTTGATCCACAAATTCCAACAAATTGTGTCTAATGCAAGGATCTTCGAATGCGGTGTGTACGTTAAATACCGTTCACCGCTTTTTTAGTTGCTTCTCTTGTTAAGTTTCTGAACCAACCGAAATCCACAAATTCCAACAGTTTCTCCGTCGCTAATTTCTCCACTCACCGTGAAATCGAACAGTTTCTTCGTAGATTCCGTCCGGTTTCAAAGCCGATTGAGGATTACGAGTGTTCTAGACTCGTTCAAGGCATGCAATATTTCCTCTCAATTGAATAGACCGACACTTGCTTCATAGGACTCACTTGAATCGTCTCGGATGTAATAACAGTACGTTTTGCATCCGTGCCTGCTTGAATTGCAGAACGCAAAGGATAACGAAGATGAACATTGTATTTATCACGAAAGTACTGAACAACCGAGATAACAGCTCTGGTATTTATCACCAACTCATCTTTAGTAGTGTTTGTTTGAGAACCCGATTCAGACGCACAACGGTCTCTTTGCTTCGTCCACTAGAACTATTTGTGTATGCATTCTTTTGGTAGTTAACAACGCTAATTAGAAAAAAATCTGTAAAATTAATCATATCGATTGCTATAACAGGATGGACGTGACACACACAGATAGATAAGCTGTCACAGTTGTCAAATTCGTTGCGTGCATTCATATTGTTTAGACAACAAACGAATAATAAACGGATTGTTGGACTTCTTGTTCCAAATGCAAATGTGAATATTGAATGTGCAAACTGAAACATCTTGACACGATATAATTGCAAGACTGTTTTTCGGGTTTCCAATGCTCACACAGGGTGATAAATGTAACACCCCGAAAATTATAAAACTTTATATTAGAATTATAAAGTACAAAATAAATGAGAATAAGCTAGCTAGGAAATAAATAACCCAGTTAGTTATGAGTCTGGTAATAACACATGAGTGGATTAAAATACCTTTTTAATAACTTATGTATAATTGAGGGACCAAACTAGCCAAAAATTGAAACTTGATTTATTATTAACAAAATAACACACACCAAACACACACCTAAGTGCGTGTTTGGTCGAACAGAACAAGGGCGACCAGGAGGTTCTCCATCAAACCCTATCACATACAAAATTCACAAATTGAAGGTTTAAATCAAGTCCAAATCAAAATCTGAATATAGATTAGTGATCACCTCGACGAAGGGATCATAAGGTATGTAAAATTTCGACATTTGGTTCGATCTTAATTTTTAGATAAACTCATGAAACCTGAAATTTGAGCTTGCATGATAATTGTTTGGGATGAAATAGTGTCTAGGGATGAACCCTAGTCAATTACTTGTTGAAATTTTGCCTATTTCTTGTAAAGTTCATAATCACCATTGAAGGTGATAAGTGGGTTTTGTAGAAAAGTATGGAACACTAGGATTATGATGTTATCTTAGTGCAATTCGAGTTTTATGGAATAAGTTCAGATTTGGTTAATGTGAAATTGATGTGAATTTGCCTAAATTTATGATTATCATGGCAAAATGACAAATGTTGAACTAATTAGAAACTTGTTGAAATTATGCCCTTAACGTGTTTGTTTAAATGCCTAAAAGAAGATGAAAAACTGAAATTTGAGCTAAAACGCGTGTTTGTGTAGTCATGACAAATTATGCGTTACATGTAAACAAAAGCGTTCTAAATAGGTTGTGAATTGAACTCTTTAGGCAAGGAGTCCGGATCGTCTAGCGGACAAGCCGGAGGGGATTTGCGTTTAAAGGGCGTGCTCTAAAGGTATGTAACTTTCGGTTTAGTTACATTATGCATAAACAATAGTCTTAGAAATGTTAATGGGTTTGTAGTGTAAAATGCGAGTTTGGTATGTCATAGAAGTGACGAAGTTCATTCGATAAACCAAACGGGTCAAAATAAACGGTTGAAGCATGTTTGGAATGTCATTGAAGTGATGTAACTCACTTGACAATCAAACGGATCAAAGTAGTTAATTTGATATGTTGATGTTGATATCAGTGTTGCAAAAGTCGGATTCCTCGGCCGAGTACTCGGCGAGTACTCGGTCCTCGGACCTCCACCTTGGCGACTTCCTCCTAGGCGGTCTCAACTAGTCGGCATCGGGAGTACTCGGTCCTAGTCGGCGCCTAGTCGGCCTAGTCGGAGCCTAGTCGGCCTAGTCGGAGCCTAGTCGGCCTAGTCGGAGTCGGCGGTCAACGTGGTTTGTTGACTTTTAATCGGTCAAACTCGGTCAAAATCGGCCTACTCGGCCTTGTACTCGGACTACTCGGCCTTGTACTCGGACTACTCGGCCTTGTACTCAGACTAGTCGGACTTGTATTCAGAATATTTGAACTTTAAACATGTTTCATTTTAAATTATACCCAGTTGACATGAATTATGCTTATTTTAACACATAAATAATATATAACAATTAATTTTCTATATATTTACCATGTCCGTGTATGTCACACCCCGATTTCCACGTGTCACCGGTGGGCCCGGTGGGGGAGTATCGTGACGTGGTTGGCAACGTAATAGTCAAACAACACAATATAATAATGCACAGCGGAAGCAAATTTAAAATATAATACAACCGAATTTATTTATTGTAATCAAAGTCACAATATCCGGTGTTTATCCACAGTAGGATCGAAACAAAATAACATTTATGGTTCAACAGACTTCTGGCATCCTAAGCTTGCGAGACTTTTTATTGATGCTTAGGAGACAATCCAGCCAATTTCGTTTAGTACCTGCATTCAGTCTTTTTGGGAAAATACGTCAGTTTACACTGGTAAATACATTCAACTGACTCATTTTGGAAAATGATTGAAAATTGGTTTGGATGCACATGGCATAAACATTTTATTTAACTTGGGAGAATTATTTAATATTATAATCTTGTGAACGAATTACATGTTACTTATGCGTTCAGTAGCCCAGATTTAGTCCGGGTTCAAGATCAATAGACACACCACATTAATTATATGAGACACTGACAGGTGTACGCCTACACCTGTGTGCTAAGGTCGTGGCCATTTCGTAAAATGATGCCGAGGATATCCGGGACATGGTCATTAACCCCCCAAAGGCTGTAAAGTAAACAAGACTGTTTAAACGAGCCAATCAAATTATTCAACTACCCACTAAGCGTGGAGATTTGATGCTCGATCAAGCGGTACGCTATGCACCGTAACCCAAGCCCGTATAGGGAAAATAAGTTAAAAGTATTTACCTGATGCAAAGTATATTTCACAATAAGCAAATAGCACGTAGCTTTTACTGGTTCTCCTAATCTGGAACGAAGGTTTAATATAACCTATTAGAATACTAACGGGTCTTTAATTAAGCTTAAGCTTAGACCGGCTAGTTTCAAAGATACGGTTCGTACGCACGATTAAGCGAAGACCGGATAGAATGTGATTTAGACCCGACAAGTTCAGAGACTTGTTTAATATGGGTCCTTCATGCACATTCTGGATTTTGAGATTAAACCGATAAGGTTTGACCCGTTTCGGCTAATTTATGTAAACTTGTTACATAAATCGAACCGTACGCGTAATAAGCGTGACGGGTAGTCATGAGAGCTATATGCAGGTTTCCTAATTTAATTATGTCTCAAATATGTTGTGACATCAGTAAGGTGTCTTTCGTTATGCCCGAAACGTGTTTAAACACAAACTAGGCCCCGTAGGGGTAGTTTGGTCATTTAAGAGTTTATAAAAGAGTTTAATTGACAACCTGAGTTACAGGTCTGAAGAAATCAGTAAACATACTCGAGTTAATGAGTTATAACAGTAAGTTAAGGCATATATGTGAAATTTATCATTTTTAACCAAACTATGCCCCGTAGGGGTATTTTGGTAATTTCACATAAGCCGAAAAGCTCAAAACTGAAGTCTGAGTTTATCAACCTTTGCTTACTGTTAAAATATTATAATTTGCCTCCTATATCAGTAGGTATCAACCCGGGTATGTCCAATATGTTTTTAAAACATACCATGCGTTAAAAACGCTAATTAAGGCGATTAAAGGCCATTTCCGGGTTCGATACTTAAATATGATATTTTTATAATTCCAGAAGGCTTAAAATAATTTATTTATCATATGTGATCAGTGGCAAAAGGTTTGGAGTCGTTTAGATATGTAAAACTCATTTTATGGCCCGTAAGGGCAAAACCGACATTTACCGAATTAAGCCTACGACTATGAGTTATGCTCAGCCTAAAATTAACTAAAAATCTTTAAAAATCCCAAAATAATATATTTCATCAGTGGGTAAAATATTTGATACCAAAAAGTATGTTTAACTAGGCTATACGCTAATTACGCCAACTTATTAACATAAAGCATTAATTTTGCGATAATGAGCATAACTCTTAATCTACAAGTCAAACTGATGTCAAACTTTGCATACAAGTCTATATATCAGTAACTAAAGTTTCTACACTTTTACATTTTCATAAATCATGTTTTAAGGTAATAAGGGCATAACGGTCAACATATGAGCAATTAACGGAAATATGCATATTAATTGGATAACTAGTGAACCAAGGTGTATAATCACAGAGGGTTGTTCTAACATGTATCCTAATCCAATTAAAGCTCTGAGGAATTTCTAAAACATGCCTAAACGGGTCAGAACTGAAAGTCAAAGTGAAAGTCAAACTATGTGACTTTCGGTTCCGAACCGGGTCTAAACAGGAAATAGTCGGGTTGAACATGTTTGGACATGTTCTTACACTTATTACTAAGTTATAACAATGATCAAACAGGTTATATATGTTCTAGATAGCTAGTTATGCATAAATGACATTTTAAGCATTATGTTGACTTTTTAATTAAAAGTTTGACCCGACATTTGACCTGGTTAGGATGGTGATCAGGGGAAACCCTTTTGAGGTTTTATTACCCATATAAATACCATCCTATAACTACTTTTAAATTCGAGATATGACTGAGCCATTATTGACTAATCTCGAAGTCAAACCGTAATTACGACGGTTTGACTTTTAGCTAATTAACCAAGCTAAACTCAACTAAACAAGAACTAGCAGACTTACAAGAGTCCTAGGCACGAGATATGATCACTTGAGGTTGCTTGATAGCTCCAGAAATGATCCAACAATGCAGGAGAAGGTGTGGGAATGTTTGTTGCAACTAATGAGCTTTATATAGTGAACTAAGGCACCATAAAATGTTGACAACAAAGTCTAGGACCCATCCATAACTGATTAACACTTGTCCTAGTGCTTAGGGGTGCCTAGGGGTCGTCCACATGTGAGAAAAACCGGTGAAATAGGTCACAATCGCGCATAACAGGCTGCAGAAGGTTTTCTGGTCGCTGGCACTTGCTTGCGCACCATAACAATTATTTGTTACGGTGCGTAACAAATCATCAGGTCCAAAAAGCTGCTGATCTTTGGTGTTTTGAAAGGGCAAGTGGTATAAACGAATTGTGGACATTATTTTCTCAGTTAGGGGCCTTCCAATTGTGCCTTGAACAGTTCTAAACCCTACCATTTGAAGTTGTTTGCTTGGATGCTTTATAAAAGTACCGAAAATGAAGGTTTACCAATTCTTTTCTTCGCGGGGTCCTATCATGTATTTCCAATTCATTATTGTCAACCCATTTCTGGATTTAGGACATAATAGATGTTTAATATATAAAAATTTGGGTCTTGGGATTTATAAATGAGGTGTTCAGAGGTAAAATTAACATGACGCCACTTTTCAATCCTGCCAAAACATCTTTATTGAATCCGAGTTTACAACGCGTTTTGTCTTACATGACACGTGTCGTTATTTTATTTAACACGAATTTTCGAGGTGTTACATCCTCACCCCCTTAAAATAAATCTCGACCCGAGATTTACTGAAACAAGTAAGGGTACTTTTCTTTCATCGTGGATTCAACCTCCCACGTGAATTCGGGACCTCTACGGGCATCCCATTTGACCTTTACAAAAGGTATATGCTTCCTTCGAAGCTTCCTTACCTGTCGATCTTCAATCGACAAAGGTTTTTCCACAAATTTTAAGTTCTCATCTATATGCACATCTGTATGTGGTATAACCAGTGATTCATCAGCGAAGCACTTCTTCAGATTGCAGATGTGGAACACATTGTGAATTCCACTGAGCTCTTCCGGTAAGTTCAACTTATAGGCAACTGACCCGACATGTTCGATAACCTCGAAAGGTCCTATGTATCTCGGGCTTAGCTTGCCTTTCTTACCAAAACGCATCACTCCCTTCCAGGGTGACACTTTAAGTAGGACTTTGTCACCTACTTCGAAGTGAACATCCTTACGATTTGGATCATCGTAACTTTTCTGCCTATCCCGGGCAGCTTTGAGACGGTCACGAATCTGGACAATCTTGTCCGTCGTTTCGAACACGATCTCTGGTCCAGATAACTGGACATCTCCAACTTCCGCCCAACAAACGGGCGATCTACACTTTCTACCGTATAATGCCTCAAAAGACGCAGCCTTGATGCTGGTGTGGTAGCTATTGTTGTAGGAGAATTCGATTAACGGTAGGTTCTTATCCCAACTACCACCCAAATCGATCGCACATGCACGTAGCATGTCTTCCAACGTTTGAATAGTACGCTCACTCTGACCGTCTGTCTGAGGATGGTAAGCCGTACTAAAGTTCAAACGTGTGCCCAAAGATTGTTGGAAACTCTTCCAAAAATGTGACGTGTACCTAGTATCTCTATCAGAGATAATAGCTACAGGTATGCCATGTAGGGCTACAATCTTATCCACGTATAGCTGGGCTAACATGTCAGAGCTATAAGTCTCCTTGATGGGTAAGAAATGTGCTGACTTAGTCAGTCTATCAACTATAACCCATATTGTATCATTGCCTTTCCTTGTCTTAGGTAACTTGGTAATAAAATCCATAGTTACCATTTCCCACTTCCACGTAGGAAGTTCAGGCTGTTGTAGCAAACCTGACGGTTTCTGATGCTTGGCTTTGACTTGTGCACATGTCAAGCATTTTGCTACATGAGTGGCTACAGACTTTTTCAAGCCTATCCACCAATAATTTTCCTTTAAATCCTGGTACATCTTATCAGCTCCAGGATGAACGGAGTATTTGGAACTATGGGCTTCCTGGAGGATGATATCACGAAGTCCTCCATAAATTGGAACCCATATTCGTCCATTTAATCGTAAAATTCCGTCTTTGCTAAGAGTTAACTGCTCCTCAGTTACTCCTAACTTTTCATTAGGATAGTTAGCTTCCAACACAGCTTCCTTCTGTGCAGCTAACACCCTTTCTATCAAACTGTTCTTTATTTCCATGCGCTTGGCATTGATTCGGATGGGTTTAACCCTTTCCTTTCTGCTCAAGGCATCGGCGACTACATTCGCCTTGCCGGGATGGTATTTGATTTCACAATCATAATCATTTAAAGTTTCCATCCAACGGCGTTGCCTCATGTTTAATTCCTTCTGATTAAACAGATGTTGGAGGCTCTTGTGATCAGAATAAATCACACATTTGACACCATAAAGATAGTGCCTCCAAAGCTTTAGTGCGAATACAACGGCACCCAGCTCCAAGTCATGGGTGGTGTAATTCTTTTCATGCACTTTCAATTGTCTTGAAGCGTAGGCAATAACCTTGCCTTTCTGCATAAGCACACATCCCATGCCAGTGTGCGAAGCATCACAATAAACCACAAAGTCTTCAATTCCATCTGGCAGTGTCAGTACCGGGGCGTTGCTCAACTTTTGCTTCAGAATATCAAAGGATTCTTGCTGCTTAGGGCCCCAAACAAACTTAGCCTTCTTCTTAGTTAAGGAGGTTAGGGGTGCAGCAATCCTTGAAAATTTTTCAATGAAACGCCTGTAATATCCTGCCAATCCCAGGAAGCTACGAATTTCAGTAGGCGTCTTTGGCTCTTGCCAGTTCATTACGGCTTCAACTTTAGCGGGATCCACCTGGATACCACGCTCACTGACCACGTGTCCAAGGAATTGGACTTCTCGTAGCCAAAATTCACATTTAGAGAATTTGGCATAGAGCTTCTCCTGATGTAGAAGTTTGAGAATACAACGAAGGTGTTTCTCATGGTCAGCTTGATTCTTCGAATAGATAAGAATGTCGTCGATGAAAACGATGACGAATTTATCTAAGTAAGGCTTGCAGACGCGATTCATGAGGTCCATGAACGCGGCTGGTGCATTAGTGAGCCCAAAAGGCATCACTAGGAACTCGTAGTGACCGTAACGAGTCCTAAATGCAGTCTTGTGCACGTCTTCATCTTTGACCTTCAATTGATGGTAGCCTGACCTCAAATCAATCTTCGAGAAGTAACTTGCCCCTTGAAGCTGATCGAACAAATCTTCGATTCTGGGCAAAGGATACCTATTCTTGATCGTGACTTTATTAAGCTCGCGATAGTCGATGCACAGACGCATTGACCCATCCTTCTTCTTGACAAACAAGATTGGCGCTCCCCAAGGAGATGAACTAGGTCTAATGAAACCTTTAGCCAGCAATTCATCTAGCTGCGTCCGCAACTCCTTCATTTCTGTGGGTGCCAATCTGTATGGTGCTCTGGCAACTGGTGCCGCTCCGGGGATGATGTCGATCCTGAATTCCACTTGTCTATCTGGTGGTAGACCAGGTAGATCTTCTGGAAACACTTCTGGGTATTCAGAAATGACAGGGATGTCTTCTATCTTCGGTTTAGGCTCATCAATAATCACTTGCGCCATGTAAATGACACACCCCTTCTTCAAACACTTTGAAGCCTTGAGCATAGTCACCTGCTCAGGCAGCCCATACTGGGTATCTCCCCGAATGGTAAGTGATTCACCAGACGGATTCTTTATTACCACCTGTTTCTGTTTACAGACAATTTGGGCCTGGTTATGAGATAACCAGTCCATACCCAGAACTATGTCAAAACCGGCCAACTTAAAGGGAAGTAGAGACAGAGGAAAGGAATGGTTCTTAATGGATATAACACATCCATCTAACACAGTGGAAACGGTTTCTATGGTACCATCTGCTAACTCTACCTCATAGTTTACGCTTAGGGTTTTGACAGGTAACTTCAACAATTTACAAAACTTATGATCTACGAAAGACTTATCTGCGCTGAATCAAAAAGTACTCTTGCAAAGACATCATTTACAAGGAAAGTACCTGTTATGACATTATCGTCCTGCACAGCTTCTTTCGCGTCCATTCTGAAGACTCTGGCATTAGTCTTCTTAGCCTCCTCAGGCTTCTTGTTGTATTTCGGGCAGTTGGTCTTGATGTGCCCCTTTTCATTGCAACGGTAGCACGTTGCGTCTTTTATCTTTTTGCAATCCAGGGTCTTGTGATCCGTGGACTAGCAAATTCCACAAGCAAAGGGTTTTGACTGAGTCTGAGAGTTCGACTCCAGTCTGCACTTTCCATAGTGCTGCTTCTTGCAAATTTTACACTTGGGCTTCTCATCAGACTTATGCCCATCCTTCCTCGACTCAGATCCCTTCTTGTTATCACCGTTCCCACGGTGTTTCTTGTTCGACTTTCGTGAACCATCATCTTCACGCTTCCTCTTCTCGGCCTCCTTATTCCTCAGCGATCTCTGCCTGACCGCATCCAGAGTGAGGGATAAGGAAATGTCAGTTACAGACCTGAAGGTGGCTGGCCGAGAAGCTTTTACGCTTGCCTTGATCTCGGGGGCTAAACCACCAATAAAGCGAGCGATTCTTTTTGGCTCCGGGGTTACTAGGTAAGGAACCAACCGGGACAGCGTATTGAAGCTTGTCAGGTAAGCTTGACAGTCTAGGTTTGTCATCACCAACGATAGAAAGTCAGATTCTATCTTCTCCCTAAACGGGTCTTTTTAAACAAACCATTACCCACGCAGGGGTTTTAAACCAGTACTTGCCCACGTAGGGGCTTTAAACAACCAACTGGTCCACGCAGGGACCTTAACAACTAAACATCATACCCACGCAGGGGTTAACGGAGAATAGACGGTGCTGTTACACAGGCTTTGGAAAGGCAGTATGAAGAATATAGTGGTACTCGAAGTAGGACCCACTCTGCATCACATTCAAAGCCCAGGACACATTCTGAGGCTCATAGCAAGCCTCCTCCCAAAAAGAATGGGCCCAAGAAAGATGGTGATGACCGTCAGTCCACCAACCATCAAAGTATCCCATCTCAGCATTTAGTACTGCATCAAGAACCCCGTAACAAGGGTTGCTCCTATAAGTACTTCGTGTCTTGTAAGCCTCGGGATTTTACTGGGGAAAAAGGAGCCGTCGACTGTATGACTTGGCTGGACGAGATGGACACGGTGGTAGATATCAGCGGGTGCGCTGAAAGGGATGTAGTTAAGTTTGTGTCACAGTCCTTCAGGTCTGTAACTGACCTTTCCTTATCCCTCACTCTGGATGCGGTCAGGCAGAGATCGCTGAGGAATAAGGAGGCCGAGAAGAGGAAGCGTGAAGATGATGGTTCACGAAAGTCGAACAAGAAACACCGTGGGAACGGTGATAACAAGAAGGGATCTGAGTCGAGGAAGGATGGGCATAAGTCTGATGAGAAGCCCAAGTGTAAAATTTGAAAGAAACCGCACTTTGGAAAGTGCAGGTTTGAATCAAACTCCCAGGCCCAGTTATACGTTGATAAGATTGTAGCCCTACACGGCATACCTGTAGCTATTATCTCTGACCGGGATACTAGGTACACGTCACACTTTTGGAAGAGTTTCCAACAATCTTTGGGCACACGTTTGAACTTTAGTACGGCTTACCATCCTCAGACAGACGGTCAGAGTGAGCGTACTATTCAAACGTTGGAAGACATGCTGCGTGCATGTGCGATCGATTTGGGAGGTAGTTGGGATAAGAACCTACCGTTAATCGAATTCACCTACAACAATAGCTACCATACCAGCATTAAAGCTGCGCCTTTTGAGGCATTATACGGTAGAAAGTGCAGATCGCCAGTTTGTTGGGCGGAAGTCGGAGAAGTCCAGTTATCAGGACCAGAAATCGTATTCGAAACGACGGACAAGATTGTCCAGATTCGTGAAAATCTCAAAGCTGCCCGGGATAGGCAGAAGAGTTACGCTGATCCAAATCGTAAGGATTTTCACTTCGAAGTAGGTGACAAAGTCCTACTTAAGGTGTCACCCTGGAAAGGAGTGATGCGATTTGGTAAGAAAGGCAAGCTAAGCCCGAGATACATAGGACCTTTCGAGGTTATCGAACGTGTCGGGTCAGTTGCCTATAAGTTGAACTTACCGGAAGAGCTCAGTGGAATTCACAATGTGTTCCACATCTGCAATCTGAAGAAGTGTTTCGCTGAGGAATCACTGGTTATACCACATACAGATGTGCATATAGACGCGAGCTTAAAATTTGTTGAAAAACCTTTGTCGATTGAAGATCGACAGGTAAGGAAGCTTCGAAGGAAGCATATACCTTTCGTAAAGGTCAAATGGGATGCTCGTAGAGGTCCCGAATACACGTGGGAGGTTGAATCCACGATGAAAGAAAAGTACCCTTACTTATTTCAGTAAATCTCGGGTCGAGATTTATTTTAAGGGGGTGAGGATGTAACACCTCGGAAATTCACGTCCTATAATATGTTGACACGTGTCATAAAGTTTAAACGTGTGAAAGAAATATTATGGAAGGACTAAAGATGACAAACATGGAAAGTATGTAAATATACGTATTCTAAGTGTCAACTGTGAATAAATATAATGTACATTAACCCTACACGATGCTCATACCTTCGAACGAATAAATCATGGATCATACGAAGCTAAAAGTGAGTGATTTCAAACAACAGGGACCAAATGTGTCAACATGTTTAATTTATACCTCTGAGTGACCTTTTGACAAACCCGAAGCTTTGTAAATATTAATTATGCTCACGAGAATGCACCATAAAAATTTCATAAAGTTTCGTTAACGTATGAGAAAGTTATGATCAAATTCGTGTGCGAAGTGTCAAAGCGTAAACGTTGAAAGTTAGGACTTTTCGGGTGATAATAAAGTTACCCGGGGACTTGGCAAAGTGGGTATATGTTTTAAGGCCTTACTAGATCAATTATATGGGTTTACCATACAAGAAACAAGTGCCTATTCGAGTTTTGAAGAGCCAAGGACTGAATCGCAAATGAAATAAACATGCTGATCTGACCCAGCCGTCGCGCCACGCGAGGGGTCCCTCGCGCCACGCGAGGGATGCCCAGAACCGTGAAACTTGGACTGTTGTCTGCCATTGCGTATGTGCGCGAGTTTAACCGAATTTCCACATCCCTCTTGGCCCCTAGGCACCCCCTAAACCTCTAGGACACATGTTGGATGGTTGTGGATACCTGGTAGACTTATTTGTCAAGGTTTTGTGGTGATTGAAACCACTATATAAGGCCCTTCAATGTCACAATCATTCTCACACCTTCTCCTGCATTTTTGGATCATTTCTGGAGCTATCAAGCAGCCTCAAGTGATCAATCTCGTGCATAGGACTCTTGTAAGTCTGCTAGTTCTTGTTTGTTTGAGTTTAGCTTAGTTAATTAGCTAAAAGTCAAACCGTCGTAATTACGGTTTGACTTCGAGATTAGTCAATAATGGCTCAGTCATATCTCGAATTAAAAGTAGTTATGAGTTGGTATTTATGTGGGTAATAAAACCTCAAAAGGGTTTCCCCTGATCACCACTCTAACCAGGTCTAATGTCGGGTCAAACTTTTGATTAAAAAGTCAACATAATGCTTAAAATGTCATTTATGCATAATTAGCTATCTAGAACATATATAACCTGTTTGATCATTGTTATAACTTAGTAATTAGTGTAAGAACATGTCCAAACATGTTCAACCCGACTATTTCCTGTTTAGACCCGGTTCGGAACCGAAAGTCACATAGTTTGACTTTCACTTTGACTTTCAGTTCTGACCCGTTTAGGCATGTTTTAGAAATGCCTCAGAGCTTTAATTGGATTAGGATACATGTTAGAACAAACCTCTGTGATTATACACCTTGGTTCATTATTTATCCAATTAATATGCATGTTTCTGTTAATTGCTCATATGTTGACCGTTATGCCCTTATTACCTTAAAACGTGATTTATGAAAATGTAAAAGTGTAGAAACCTTTGTTACTGATATATAGACTTGTATGCAAAGTTTGACATCAGTTTGACTTGTAGATTAAGAGTTATGCTCAATATCGCAAAATTAATGCTTTATGTTAATAAAATGGCGTAATTAGCATATAGCCTAGTTAAACATACTTTTTGGTATCAAATATTTTACCCACTGATGTAATATATTATTTTGGGATTTTTAAAGATTTTTAATTAATTTTAGGCTGAGCATAACTCATAGTCGTAGGCTTAGTTCGGTAATTGTCGATTTTGTCCTTACGGGCCATAAAATGAGTTTTACACATCTAAACAACTCCAAACCTTTTGCTACTGACTAGTTATGATAAATAAATTATTTAAAGCCCTCTGGAAATATAAAAATATCAGATTTAAGTATCGAACCCGGTAATGGCCTTTAATCGCCTTATTTAGCGTTTTTAGCGCATAGTATGTTTAAAATCATATTGGACATACCCGGGTTGATACCTACTGATATAAGAGGCAAATTATAATATTTTATCAGTAAGCAAAGGTTGATAAACTCAGACTTCAGTTTTGAGCTTTTCGGCTTATGTGAAATTACCAAAATACCCCTACGGGGCATAGTTTGGTTAAAAATGATAAATTTCACATATATGCCTTAACTTACTGTTATAACTCATTAACTCGAGTATGTTTACTGATTTCTTCAGACCTGTAACTCAGGTTGTCACTTAAACTCTTTTATAAACTCTTAAATGACCAAACTACCCCTACGGGGCCTAGTTTGTGTTTAAACACGTTTCGGGCATAACGAAAGACACCTTACTGATGTCACAGCATATTTGAGACATAACTAACTTAGGAAACCTTCATATAGCTCTCATGACTACCCGTCACGCTTATTACGCGTACGGTTTGGTTTATGTAACAAGTTTACATAAATTAGCCGAAACGGGCCAAACCTTATCGGTTTAATCTCAAAATCCAGAATGTGCATGAAGGACCCATATTAAACAAGTCTATGAACTTGTCGGGTCTAAATCACATTCTATCCGGTCTTCGCTTAATCGTGCGTACGAACCGTATCTTTGAAACTAGCCGGTCTAAGCTTAAGCTTAATTAAAGACCCGTTAGTATTCTAATAGGTTGTATTAAACCTTCGTTCCAGATTAGGAGAACCAGTAAAAGCTACGTGCTATTTGCTTATTGTGAAATATACTTTGCATCAGGTAAATACTTTTAACTTATTTTCCCTATACGGGCTTGGGTTACGGTGCATAGCGTACCGCTTGATCGAGCATCAAATCTCCACGCTTAGTGGGTAGTTGAATAATTTGATTGGCTCGTTTAAACAGTCTTGTTTACTTTACAGCCTTTGGGGGGGGGGGGTTAATGACCATGTCCCGGATATCCTCGGCATCATTTTACGAAATGGCCACGACCTTAGCACACAGGTGTAGGCGTACACCTGTCAGTGTCTCATATAATTAATGTGGTGTGTCTATTGATCTTGAACCTGGACTAAATCCGGGCTACTGAACGCATAAGTAACATGTAATTCGTTCACAAGATTATAATATTAAATAATTCTCCCAAGTTAAATAAAATGTTTATGCCATGTGCATCCAAACCAATTTTCAATCATTTTCCAAAATGAGTCAGTTGAATGTATTTACCAGTGTAAACTGACGTATTTTCCCAAAAAGACTGAATGCAGGTACTAAACGAAATTGGCTGGATTGTCTCCTAAGCATCAATAAAAAGTCTCGCAAGCTTAGGATGCCAGAAGTCTGTTGAACCATAAATGTTATTTTGTTTCGATCCTACTGTGGATAAACACCGGATATTGTGACTTTGATTACAATAAATAAATTCGGTTGTATTATATTTTAAATTTGCTTCCGCTGTGCATTATTATATTGTGTTGTTTGACTATTACGTTGCCAACCACGTCACGATACTCCCCCACCGGGCCCACCGGTGACACGTGGAAATCGGGGTGTGAACAAGTGGAATTCAGGATCGACATCATCCCCGGAGTGGCACCAGTTGCCAGAGCACCATACAGATTGGCACCCACAGAAATGAAGGAGTTGCGGACGCAGCTAGATGAATTGCTGGCTAAAGGTTTCATTAGACCTAGTTCATCTCCTTGGGGAGCGCCAATCTTGTTTGTCAAGAAGAAGGATGGGTCAATGCGTCTGTGCATCGACTATCGCGAGCTTAATAAAGTCACGATCAAGAATAGGTATCCTTTGCCCAGAATCAACGATTTGTTCGATCAGCTTCAAGGGGCAAGTTACTTCTCGAAGATTGATTTGAGGTCAGGCTACCATCAATTGAAGGTCAAAGATGAAGACGTGCACAAGACTGCATTTAGGACTCGTTACGGTCACTACGAGTTCCTAGTGATGCCTTTTGGGCTCACTAATGCACCAGCCGCGTTCATGGACCTCATGAATCGCGTCTGCAAGCCTTACTTAGATAAATTCGTCATCGTTTTCATCGACGACATTCTTATCTATTCGAAGAATCAAGCTGACCATGAGAAACACCTTCGTTGTATTCTCAAACTTCTACATCAGGAGAAGCTCTATGCCAAATTCTCTAAATGTGAATTTTGGCTACGAGAAGTCCAATTCCTTGGACACGTGGTCAGTGAGCGTGGTATCCAGGTGGATCCCGCTAAAGTTGAAGCCGTAATGAACTGGCAAGAGCCAAAGACGCCTACTGAAATTCGTAGCTTCCTGGGATTGGCAGGATATTACAGGCGTTTCATTGAAAATTTTTCAAGGATTGCTGCACCCCTAACCTCCTTAACTAAGAAGAAGGCTAAGTTTGTTTGGGGCCCTAAGCAGCAAGAATCCTTTGATATTCTGAAGCAAAAGTTGAGCAACGCCCCGGTACTGACACTGCTAGATGGAATTGAAGACTTTGTGGTTTATTGTGATGCTTCGCACACTGGCATGGGATGTGTGCTTATGCAGAAAGGCAAGGTTATTGCCTACGCTTCAAGACAATTGAAAGTGCATGAAAAGAATTACACCACCCATGACTTGGAGCTGGGTGCCGTTGTATTCGCACTAAAGCTTTGGAGGCACTATCTTTATGGTGTCAAATGTGTGATTTATTCTGATCACAAGAGCCTCCAACATCTGTTTAATCAGAAGGAATTAAACATGAGGCAACGCCGTTGGATGGAAACTTTAAATGATTATGATTGTGAAATCAAATACCATCCCGGCAAGGCGAATGTAGTCGCCGATGCCTTGAGCAGAAAGGAAAGGGTTAAACCCATCCGAATCAATGCCAAGCGCATGGAAATAAAGAACAGTTTGATAGAAAGGGTGTTAGCTGCACAGAAGGAAGCTGTGTTGGAAGCTAACTATCCTAATGAAAAGTTAGGAGTAACTGAGGAGCAGTTAACTCTTAGCAAAGACGGAATTTTACGATTAAATGGACGAATATGGGTTCCAATTTATGGAGGACTTCGTGATGTCATCCTCCAGGAAGCCCATAGTTCCAAATACTCCGTTCATCCTGGAGCTGATAAGATGTACCAGGATTTAAAGGCAAATTATTGGTGGATAGGCTTGAAAAAGTCTGTAGCCACTCATGTAGCAAAATGCTTGACATGTGCACAAGTCAAAGCCGAGCATCAGAAACCGTCAGGTTTGCTACAACAGCCTGAACTTCCTACGTGGAAGTGGGAAATGGTAACTATGGATTTTATTACCAAGTTACCTAAGACAAGGAAAGGCAATGATACAATATGGGTTATAGTTGATAGACTGACTAAGTCAGCACATTTCTTACCCATCAAGGAGACTTATAGCTCCGACATGTTAGCCCAGCTATACGTGGATAATATTGTAGCCCTACATGGCATACCTGTAGCTATTATCTCTGATAGAGATACTAGGTACACGTCACATTTTTGGAAGAGTTTCCAACAATCTTTGGGCACACGTTTGAACTTTAGTACGGCTTACCATCCTCAGACAGACGGTCAGAGTGAGCGTACTATTCAAACGTTGGAAGACATGCTACGTGCATGTGCGATTGATTTGGGTGGTAGTTAGGATAAGAACCTACCGTTAATCGAATTCTCCTACAACAATAGCTACCACACCAGCATCAAGGCTGCGCGTTTTGAGGCATTATACGGTAGAAAGTGTAGATCGCCCGTTTGTTGGGCGGAAGTTGGAGATGTCCAGTTATCTGGACCAGAGATCGTGTTCGAAACGACGGACAAGATTGTCCAGATTCGTGACCGTCTCAAAGCTGCCCGGGATAGGCATAAAAGTTACGCTGATCCAAATCGTAAGGATGTTCACTTCGAAGTAGGTGACAAAGTCCTACTTAAAGTGTCACCCTGGAAGGGAGTGATGCGTTTTGGTAAGAAAGGCAAGCTAAGCCCGAGATACATAGGACCTTTCGAGGTTATCGAACGTGTCGGGTCAGTTGCCTATAAGTTGAACTTACCGGAAGAGCTCAGTGGAATTCACAATGTGTTCCACATCTGCAATCTGAAGAAGTGCTTCGCTGATGAATCACTGGTTATACCACATACAGATGTGCATATAGATGAGAGCTTAAAATTTGTGGAAAAACCTTTGTCGATTGAAGATCGACAAGTAAGGAAGCTTCGAAGGAAGCATATACCTTTTGTAAAGGTCAAATGGGATGCCCGTAGAGGTCCCGAATTCACGTGGGAGGTTGAATCCACGATGAAAGAAAAGTACCCTTACTTGTTTCAGTAAATCTCGGGTCGAGATTTATTTTAAGGGGGTGAGGATGTAACACCTCGAAAATTCGTGTTAAATAAAATAACGACACGTGTCATGTAAGACAAAACGCGTTGTAAACTCGGATTCAATAAAGATGTTTTGGCAGGATTGAAAAGTGGCGTCATGTTAATTTTACCTCTGAACACCTCATTTATAAATCCCAAGACCCAAATTTTTATATATTAAACATCTATTATGTCCTAAATCCAGAAATGGGTTGACAATAATGAATTGGTGTAAGGCCCTATAATGGTGTAGGTTTACGCCTATCTTTATCAAACACAAATATAGGCTATTGGGCTTAGCCTCGTAGTGGGTTAGATAATATTAGAATAAGCCATGTGGGCTAATTAGTGATTTGGGCCTGTTTGGTTAGTAAATATTGTGCATGTGGGCTTGGCCCAGCTTGTAACTAGGTCACCCTATGTAACTATAAATAGGGTGAACCTAGTTCATTATTAGGTTAGACATTTTTGAGAGCTTCTTCATTATAATTTTCGATTTCTTGGTTGGTGTACCAGACGGTTCTCTAGAAACCGTGTGCACCTTGGTTGTTATAATCGATTGATTGTTCTTGTTCTTAACACTTTTCTCAGTATTCCGCACTTTGATTAGTGTTTGATATCCGATTGTGTAGTGTTCCTGGACTTACAATTGGTATCAGAGCCTAAGAAGTCTTTCGAAAGGCTCGGTTCGTTGGATATCATTCGAAGAACAAGATTTTTTTTTGAAGATCGAAGAACACTGTTTTTGAAGAACAAGAAGAACACTGTTGAAGATCAAGAAAGTTTTCAAAAATTCTTGGTTTTGATCTGTTTTGGAACGAAAAGAAGGTGTTTGCATATTTTTAGGAAAGTCATTGGTGGAAAGGATTTTGGAAATTGATTTTCAAATTTTTTCCTTGAAGTTCGAGATTTGGTTGGTGATTAGTTACCAAAATAAATCAATTTTTTGTGCAACAACTTTCACTTGTGCGATTGGAAAGTCAAAGTGTGCAGAAACAACTTGTGCGACTGACATTCATCCTTGTGCGACTACAGTCAACCATCACCACCTTCACGTTCAAAAACTTCATATCATCATTGCTTCTAGAAGTTGACTTGTGCGATCATCAAATTCTTGTGCGACTGAACCTTCTTGTGCGATCAACCATCTTGTGCGACTACGATCTTGTGCGATCCAGCAGTCATCATCAACAAACAAACATCAGCTTCATCATCGGACATCAACCTCCACCTTCATTCCGACCCCATCTCCGATCAACATCCTTCGAACAACCTGCAACTCATCATCACCTTCCGACGATCACCGTGCAATTGTGAACTCCGACTACCCGTGCATCAACATTCAGATTCCGAGTGAAGATATCGAGTTTTCTGTTTCGGGTTCGGGTTCGACACATTGTTCCACGACTTCACAACAGTACCAACATCATCCTCTCCGTTCTCCGGTCATCATTACTGATCATCATCTCTTCACCGTTCATCATCGCTCAAACTTGCAACATCACCATCTTCTCCGGTCATCACTCCGAACATCATTGTCTTTCACCCCTCACTCCGGTGACCACCATCGTTCCGCATAACCCGACAACCTTTATATCTCCATCGCACACCTCGCCTTCGATCACTTTCACCACCGTAACACCATACACATCCATCTCGTTCATCTCGATCACCATCTCCGTTCACCTTCAACGATCTCATCGTCTCCCAACTCCGGCCACCATCACCATCGTATTATCATCACTGGCGGCTGGGTTTTTGAAATAGGGTTTTGGTTTGGGTTGGTTTAAACGAAGAAGAAGAAACAGTTGACTTCTTTTGTTATTAATTAATATTACAATCATTAAGTCATCATTGTTTCTTTATTATAATTATAATAATATTTAGGTTTTCTTTTAATATAAATTAAAAGGTTTATTAATTAAAATATAAAAAGGGGTTCGTTATTGTTTGGTAATAAGTTTTGACAGGCTTGGAGGCGCGGTACATAAAGCTGGTTAGTACAAAGGGTTTGAGTTAGCGAGTAGACGGGTTCTCGCTTTGGACGACTTAAAGGTGCACATTTTCGGGGGATCACATCTTTGGAGATCATACTTTCGGGGGATCACAGTTAAAAAAAAAAAAAAAAAAATCTTAAAAATGTCTTCTAAGAGAGAGGTGCTTGAGCAGAAATTTCAAGGATTCAGATACTCATATGGTGAATCTATAGAAGCACTTACAGGCCGGTTTGCTGAACTGCTCTCTGAAATGGAGAAGGCTGGGATTGAGGTGTCTAATCGCACGAGCAACACAAAGCTTCTGGATGTTCTAAAAAAGATTCCAGATCAGGAAAACTGTAGTTGGTTTAGAAATGTTAATGAGATAATTGTGACAACCGACTGCTACTGTTACAAAATGAAGCCGGATGAGCTGATCTCACTCATCAAGTCATATAACAATGCTGACAAGCAGTCTACTCAAGATATTCAAATGAATGACTACACTCCTTCTGAGGCTGAGGTATGTGTAGATGATGTTTGTTGTACTGAAAAATGTAGAAAGAAAGTAAAAGGTTTTAAAGAACAGGCTCAATCGCTTACTATGCAACTTCAATGTACCAAATCCAGTAGCTACGAAGTTAAAAAGAAACTGGATGGGTATAAGGAAGTGGTAGAGGCTCAAAAACGTGACATTCGACAGTTGCATAGTGATCTAAGCGAAGCAAAATGTCGATATCTCCACTTCAAGGAGCTATCTGAAAAATTAACTGTTGAATTAAACAACTTAAAATCGACTTTCGAAAATACTGAATTTAATTTCAAAAAATTTGATGTTTCAAGCGAAAAGGTCGAGAAAATGATAAATCAACAGTTAAAGTATAGCAAAAAGGAAATGAGGAATAAGGGGTTGGGTTTTGTGGCGATACCCCCACCATACAACCATAACTATTCCTCAATTCCCATGACTGATGAGGAGATAGCCGATTTGCCTGAAATGGAATATGGGAAGCCTGAGGATAGGAAGGTTGAGCCTGTTAATCAAAAGAAAGTAAAAATCACAAGGCCTGATAAAACCGAAATTATTCTAGAAAAACAGGCGTTTAATAAAACTTTTGTGAAACCTGCTGAAGTTTCAAAGCAAACCGAGACTCTAAATTTTGAGAATAATGCTAACATTGACAAACATTTTCAAGTATTAGATAATACTGTGTCAAGTTTTTCTCAAAATTCATCTGAAGTGCAACCTCAAACAAAAGAGTCTGAATTAACAGAGCCTAGAGTTAATGTAGACAACATCGAGTTTGCCATGTTAAGAGGTTTGACTGAGTTTGTGAAAGAATTCAATAGGAGCAAACAAAGTGAATCTGCTTCGTCATGTGACACATCTTGCGACACTTCTAAGACATCCATTTTTGAGAAATCAGAAATGGGCAAATCACCTAGTGTCAACAGTGCATCACCTGAGGAAGCAGAGGCATCTCAAGCTGAATCATCAGCTTCATCTGATTCAACATGTGACTCCTATGAAAAGACTGAATGTGACAACTCAGAGTCAGTTGATTCAGTGAAGTCAACAAATGAATCATCTGAAACAGTTGATTCAGATTCGCTTAAAGAAGAATCAGAAACAACATCAGGAGCTTCTGTTGAGTTAGATGGTAATGAAACCACAGAAGCCCCTACTGAATGTTCAAAGGAAAATAATTCTGATCCTTCTGAATCAAAGGTGTCACTAGAGGCTGAAAGCAATTCTGCTGCATCAAGTGACACTAGTTATAAGAAAAATAACGATACTAACCATGTTGCTTCAAATGCAGACCAAGTAATAATTGAGGATTGGGTTGAGGAGGATGACATCGTTTGTCAAAAGGCTGACGATGTTTGTTCAAAAACATCAAATTTATCTGCTGATGCCCCTCCATATGTGAGAAAGGCTGTTTCTGAGCCAGCTTTAAGAGGCCCTTCAAACAAATATGTGCCTCCAAAGCCAACAGTTAGGAATGAAAATGCTAAATCCACTAACTGTTCTAACTGTTGTAAACATAAACATAAGAAGCAGGGGAGAAATGTTGAAAAATCTGCAAACAAATCGTATAACTCATACTCAGCATCGGTTGGATGTAATGGATCGGGATATGCTCCTTATGTAAAGAAGCAAACCTGCTACAACTGCGGTATACCCGGTCACATTGCAAGGAACTGCACACATCGTCCCTATGTGCCATACTATACACAACATCAGAGGGTTACACCAAGGGACAGATCTTATTCAAAGCCGATGAAGGTTGAAAAACCTAAGGCAATGATAAATAAGCCTCCCCAGGTTAAACCATCTGATGGGGACTGGAATGCTGCCAAAGCTAAAAGAAAACAAGCTTTGAAACCTAAACAAATTCTAAAAAATAAAAAGGTTGAAAATCAGACTGTTTTGCCCAAGGCTCCTAAGAAATTAGAGAAGCCTAAACAAGTTTGGAGGGCAAAACACAAAGCAGCGACATCACCAGTCCTTGAATCTAAAGGGGGCATGTGCTTTCGAGAAGTGTCTTACGTTGATGCTTCTGGAATACCCAGGACCACGATGGCCTGGGTACCAATGTCTTGCTAATCTCCTTACTTTTCAGGGACAACCAAGGAGGAGCTGTTGACAATCCTTGGATGTTGATAGCGGTTGTTCCAGAGACATAACGGGTAACATTTCACTGTTTCAAAATGTACATTTCTATACAGTTGATATGTTTCGTTTGAAGGAGATAAGAAAGGTAAGACAAGATCAGCGAAAAAGGTACAATTTAAATTTTGTGATCAAATTTTGATACTGATTAGTCTTAAATTTTATGATGGAACGGTTAAACAAAAACAACAAAAATATTTTCATTTTCTTTTGTGTTTCTCGTTGTACATACGTTTTCGTTGTCAGGTAAATTTGCGCATAAGATTTATGCACAAATTTAGGGGGATATCTTGGGATATCTGTAAATAAAAAAAATCAAAAATACAAAAACATTTGAAAAACAGAAAAATCAAAAATATTTTGTTGCATAAATGGGAAATGAAATAATTTCACAATGTGGATTAAGGCTGACTCATGTAAGACCAATATTGAAACGGTCCGACTCTAGAGCGATATGTTGGTAGGCTTTAACCTGATGGCTATATTCTTTGACTGGTACTGCGTAATATTTTGTTGCATAAATGGGAAATGAAATAATTTCACAATGTGGATTAAGGCTGACTCATGTAAGACCAATATTGAAACGGTCCGACTCTAGAGCGATATGTTGGTAGGCTTTAACCTGATAGCTATATTCTTTGACTGGTACTGCGTAGAACACTAATATTAATCTATGACCTCAGGAAAGAACATCACTTGGAATTAGGACATGGTTATTTGAATGCGTGTGTGACGTCCCGATACACACAATTTCGTTCTAGTTCTGAAATATTTTCTGACCAACTCGTGTATCTCCTCTGTTTTGCGTGAGCAAAGACCTGGAGGTGCTAGGCAACGTCAGCTTCTGCTGCATCCAGATACATGCTGACCTAGCTGTACGTTGTCGCGCTATAGATCAATTACACCCGAAAGAGGCCCTCTAGTGCCCAAAAGAAACCCAAAAATAAAAACCTATATCAAACTGAGAAAATCTCATTTGATCTGTATATTATATCCATCTCTGCTGATGATCTATTCTTTTCTCTTCTCAATCCAGTCCCAGTCAAGATTTCAGAATCCTAGAACGGGCTTGTGAAATATGTGGTAGGGAAACTGCATGTATGATAACGTGTTCTGATTAAAAATTCCGGGATTTGATCGTGATTGAATTGAGTGTTCATATCAATTAAAATGAGAACATGATAAATCAGTTGCAGACCGTCATTTGAAAAAGGCCTAGGGAGATAAGTTTAAGTGGACAAATATACTGGCAATCGCTCGGATCACCCAAAGTAAATTAGTGTTGATAAGTGTAGTTTGGCCTGAAACACTATGATTTGATCCCATTGCAAATTGTAATTGTATATTAGTTTCTTTGTTTATTTGTGTTTTAGTTTAAATTGTTAGTTTTTATAAAATCAAAAATCCAAAAATAGAGTGCTTCTTTGTTTTATTAAAAAATTTTAACCGTTCTTGAAGAGATTTGATTGATCATCATAATTTGAAAGAAATTTGAATTGTAAAATCCGAGTACAAATACTTGGATGTATCAAGTGTTCATGTGGTATTTCCCTCTGTTGCACATAAATGTTTGCTTATGAATTTCTGAGTATGTGCAGAATTTAAAATTCAACTCAAGAAACAGGGGTTGTTGAAGATTGAGATGCTGTTGGTTGCTGACAAAGCTTGAAGCATCGGAATAGCAAGATGTACCTGAGTCAGAAGAACCAGATACAAGTCATCATCTGACAGTGATAGTACATGTAAAGAAGTACCTGTGAACCTGCTTGAAAGAGAAGACATTAACAAAGAAAAGAGTTGCTGAGAATCCTCCGCTTGCATTCTTTTCAACAAGATTTTCAAGCAAAGCTGATCATGATAAGAAGAACAAAGAGCCCAAGTTTCAGAATGAAGACATGAAGTATCTTCCCACAGAAACATAATGAAGACCGCAGTTTGATAAAGACAGCATAAACCTAGGGGGATATTGTAAGGCCCTATAATGGTGTAGGTTTACGCCTATCTTTATCAAACACAAATATAGGCTATTGGGCTTAGCCTCGTAGTGGGTTAGATAATATTAGAATAAGCCATGTGGGCTAATTAGTGATTTGGGCCTGTTTGGTTAGTAAATATTGTGCATGTGGGCTTGGCCCAGCTTGTAACTAGGTCACCCTATGTAACTATAAATAGGGTGAACCTAGTTCATTATTAGGTTAGACATTTTTGAGAGCTTCTTCATTATAATTTTCGATTTCTTGGTTGGTGTACCAGACGATTCTCTAGAAACCGTGTGCACCTTGGTTGTTATAATCGATTGATTGTTCTTGTTCTTAACACTTTTCTCATTATTCCGCGCTTTGATTAGTGTTTGATATCCGATTGTGTAGTGTTCCTGGACTTACAATTGGAAATACATGATAGGACCCCGCGAAGAAAAGAATTGGTAAACCTTCATTTTCGGTACTTTTATAAAGCATCCAAGCAAACAACTTCAAATGGTAGGGTTTAGAACTGTTCAAGGCACAATTGGAAGGCCCCTAACTGAGAAAATAATGTCCACAATTCGTTTATACCACTTGCCCTTTCAAAACACCAAAGATCAGCAGCTTTTTGGACCTGATGATTTGTTACGCACCGTAACAAATAATTGTTACGGTGCGCAAGCAAGTGCCCGCGACCAGAAAACCTTCTGCGTCCTGTTATGCGCGATTGTGACCTATTTCACCGGTTTTTCTCACATGTGGACGACCCCTAGGCACCCCTAAGCACTAGGACAAGTGTTAATCAGTTATGGATGGGTCCTAGACTTTGTTGTCAACATTTTATGGTGCCTTAGTTCACTATATAAAGCTCATTAGTTGCAACATACTTTTTGGTATCAAATCTTACAATAATATATTTCATCAGTGGGTAAAAGATTTGATACCAAAAAGTATGTTGCAACTAATGAGCTTTATATAGTGATTAGTCATCAGTGGGTAAAAGATTTCATCAGCACTTAAACATCCATTGGATATTTTAATCAATCGGACATTGAATCGTATCAGCGATCGAGTTATTACCCTGATTGCGGCGTCGATTAGTGATCCGTGTGTGTTGTGATAGTAATTCTACGATAACTCGACGTATATTTTGAGTTTTAACGTCGTTTCAGTACCCAGATTCCAGTCCCAAACCCCTCTATTTATACACAAAGTTTTGACCCCCTCGAGTGACGCGAGGGGTCCTGCCCTGGCCGTCGCGTGACGCGAGGGACACCTATGTTTCATAGGGTAGCCACGTGTGGGACTAGGCCTGCTGAGTTGACAGTTTCGTGAAATTTGATTTTGACAGCATTTTAAGTAGATAAGCGTAACTAGGGTTTACCCCCCTGAGTTTTAGGGGCCCTGATCCTGATTCTGATTGTTCTGAAAATTTTAGGGTTTGTGCAGAATCACTTGGGTGTCTCAATTAGGGTTTCCTATTGGACTAAATATAATAATAAATAATAGTTTTGGTGAGAGTTGTTACATTCTCCCCACCTTAATAAAAATCTCGTCCTCGAGATTTACCGGAATAATTGACGATACTTTCGCTTCTTTTCTGATTCCAATTCCCAAGTGTATTTAAGGTCCTATCTTTGAATCCCACTTTACTTAAATTAACACTAATCGTTTGTGTTTTGAGAAATTTGATCTTTCTACCTTCTACCAAAGATTCGTTTGATAGACATTTCTTGAGATTGGATACATGAAATACATCATGTACTCTAGCTAACTCTCCTGGTAGTTGTAAATGATAAGCAACTGGTCCTATACGTTGAGTCACTGGAAATGGTCCTACGTACGTTGGACTTAGTTTTCCTTTCTTACTGAATCTAACCACTCCTTTCCAATGAGATACTTTTAATAGCATTTTGTCTCCAACTTGAAATTCCAACGGCTTCCGTCTATTGTCTGCATAACTCTTCTGGCGATCTCTAGCCGTCTTCAGCCTTTCCTTCGTGATACTGAAATCACAGTCATAGTCACGTAGGATTTTCATCCCTCTCCTTTGCCTTATGTTTAATTCTTTTTGCCCAAATATATATCTTAAATTCTTATGATCCGTATAGACAGTAAACTTACTTCCATACAGATAATGTCTTCAAATCTTAAGGGCAAAAATTATGGCTCCTAATTCTAAGTCATGAGTGGTATAGTTTTCTTCGTGCTTTTTCAATTGCCTTGATACATACGCAATTACCTTTTTGCGTTGCATTAACACACATCCAAATCCTAGCTTTGAAGCATCACCATATACTTTAAAATCTTCTGTTCCTTCTGGTAAGGCTAGGATTGGAGCATTTGTTAATTTATGCTTTAAGATCCTAAAGGCTTCTTTTTGTTTAGATCCCCATTCAAACTTAACTGTTTTACAGGTTAGCTTAGTTAATGGTATATCTATCTTGGAAAAATCTTTAATAAACCGTTTATAGTATCCGGCTAAACCTACAAAACTCCTAATTTCCATTGCGGATTGCGGAATCTTCCAATTGGTAATTACTGTTATCTTATCAGGATCTACGTGAATACCTTCATGATTCACCACATGACCTAGAAATTGCACTTCTGGCAGCCAAAATTCACACTTCGAGAATTTGACGTAAAGCTTCTCTTTTCTTAACAAAGTTAAGAGTGCATGCAAGTGCTGACAATGTTCTTCCTGATTTTTGGAATAAATAAGTATGTCAATGAAGATAATTACAAATTTATCCAAATATGGTTTACAGATCCTATTCATCATGTCCATGAATGCTGCAGGTGCATTCGTTAATCCGAAGGGCATGACTGTAAACTCGTAATGACCATACCTAGTCCTGAAAGCAGTTTTAGGTATGTCTTCCTCTTGTACTTTCAATTGATGATATCCGGAACGTAAGTCAATCTTAGAAAAATATCTATCTCCCTGGAATTGATCGAATAGATCATCAATTCTAGGTAATGGGTATCGATTCTTAATTGTAACCTTATTCAATTCCCGATAATCAATACACATTCTCATCGAACCATCCTTTTTCTTAACAAACAACACTGGTGCCTCCCACGGGGATAAACTAAGTTGTATGAAACCTTTACTTAATAATTCATCTAATTGCTTTTTCAGTTTTAATATTTCTGTGGGTGCTAACCGATAAGGTGCCTTGGCTATCGGTATAGTTCATGGAATTAGATGAATCCTAAATTCTACCTCCCTATCTGGTGGTAACCCTGGTAACTCTTCTGGGAATACATCTGGGTATTCTGAAACTACAGAAATTTCCTTAAGTTCTTTATCTTTAGTATTAATGATTACTGTAATCATATATATTATTCCTTGCTTTCGTTCATAATTAGCAACTTTCATTACTGATATGAACTTTATGGGTTTACATGGCTTATCTCCTGCAATCATTATTACTTCTCCAATGGGTGCACAAATTTCTATGGAATTCTTATCACAGATAATTCGAGCATGGTTGTTTACTAACCAATCCATTCCTAATACAACATCAAATTCAACTAATTTCATAGATAATGGGGTTGCAGAAAATTTATGACTTAAAAGTTCTATTTCTACGTTTTGCAAAACCTTATTTATTTTAACTGAATTCCCATCTGCCGTTTCTATTGTAGAAATTTGCCTAATGCTGGTTAAAGGTAAGTTAAGAGTTTGGTAGAATGAAATATTTATAAAACTTTGGTTTGCACCAGAGTCAAATAATACTTTTGTGTAAACGTTGTGAACTAAGAACGTACCGGCTATCACATCTGGAATGAGCTCTGCTTCCTGAGCAGTCAGTTGGAAGGCTCTTACATTCCTTTTTGCTCTTTCTGCAGGTTTGGCTTTATTGTCAGATGGTTTGTTCAGTTTTGGACAATCTGGCCTAAGATGTCCAGCTTCTCCACAGTTGTAGCAGACTGAAAATTTCTTCCTCCTGCAGTCTTCTTCTTGATGCCCCGGAATTTTGCAAAAATTGCAATATCCTTTGCATCTTCCAAAATGCTTCCTTTTGCAAGAATTGCAAAATGGGCTAGTGGAAGATTGCCCATTCCCTCCTTTCTTGAAATTGTTATGGTTACCCGGACGGAATCCTTGGGTAATCTTTTGGGCTACTTCCTTCCTTCTATTTTCTTCTCTTGTCCGTACTAGTTCGTCAGTCAGAGTATTGGCTAAATCCACCGCATCATCAATTGTGCGAGGTTTCGCAGCCTTGACAATGTTGCGGATTTCGCTAATTAATCCCCAAATGTAGCGAGAAATGAGTACCGGCTCTGGCGAAGCCAGGGTTAGTACCACTCGAGCATACTCGAAGAATGTCGAAGTATAACCACGACAATCCACATTAATCATCCGATGGTTTAGGAACTTATTTGCCATTTGATCTTTTTCATACTCGGGACAGAATTTTCTTTCTACAAGACTCTTAAATTCTTCCCAGTTCATAGCATACGCCATCCTTCTTCCTTTTGCTTGTAACACCGTATTCCACCATTCTAGCGCCCCTTCTTTGAAAAGGTTTGACGCATACATGACCTGATCATCCTGAGCACATTTACTTATGGCAATTACTGCCTCGGTTTTCTCTAACCAACGCAGTGCCGCAGTCGCTCCTTCATTGCCTGCAAACTCAGTGGGTTTACAAGCAAGAAATTCTTTGTAAGTGCAACCAGGCGTTGCAGCTTTCATTTTCTTAGGGAGCGGAACTTGCCGTGGTTCATTATCGTGATTAATATGATCATTGCCTCTGTTTATGCTATTACTGAAGTTATCTTCAGAAATACGTTTGCTAGGAACGATTTGTTGCGGTTCGATTGGATTTTTAACAGCAGCAACGATTGCTAGAATAGCGTTGGCTATCCATTGAGCAACTATTGCTGGAATAGCGTTGGCTATCCCTTGAGCAACGATATTTTCTATATCCTGCCTAGTCATATATTGATCCCCCGGTTGTTGCTCAGATTGATTAACCTCATTAACTGGTTCATTATTAGCGTTTTCCATCTGATATCTAATTTATAGATAAATAATTAGTATAAAAGAAATAATCCAATGTCACAATTAATTGCACATAATCACGTAAACGAATATACAGACAAAATTGTAAATTTTCTAAAATTTTATTTGTTTTATAGATTATATCATGCTTCTATATACAACCGTTTTATTATTTATTTTACACATACTGATTTTACTATTACTATTACACAACCACAGTTCCATAAATCCCCTATCCTTTGTCAGATGATTTTCTAGTAACGGCGTTCCCTCTCATTGTATTTCCAGGAGATCTGTCCCCCAATCTCTTGGATCCTATTCCCAGCATCTATTAGTTCTTCGCCAAAATGGCGGAGTTCAGACATATTCTCGTTACTCATTGATGGATTTGGTTAAGGTTCTGGATCGAACTGAGGAAAAAGCTTATAGGGATTGTTTTGAAACTGTATTTCATTAGTCAACCATTCGTCTATTTGCGAGTGGATTGAAGGGTTTGGAATAGCTGGTTCTAAGTTCATTGGTAGTTGTGTTTCAAGAGAATGAATAAAAACATTTTCATTAACAGGCTTAATAGTGTTATAGCTTGCCAATATAAAATCTATCTCTTCCTGAGATGGTAACCCCTCAATTTGCCTAGAGCTTTCCCCAATTTCCATTTTCTTAGACTTGGGTTTCTCGAGAGGTAAAGCGTTGAATTCTATAGGTTCTTCTATGTCTGGTATATACCTATTGAAATCTATGGAAACCTCTATTCTTACCGGATAGAGATTTAAATTCTGAAGGGCGTCAGACAAGTCACTCATGCTGTTTAGCAAAATACACACAATTACTAAGTTAATAATCATAACAAAATTTTATAGAAAAACTTTTTAAATATTATTTCATACTGGGTAACTACAAAACAACTGAAAATTAAAACACACTAGGTTTTATTTATAAATTTATTTATTTACTGAATAAGATTTCTAGACTGTAGATAATAAAGGTGCTAAAACTTTGAGTCAAATTATTTAAGGATTTGCATTAATTGCTATATTGGCTAGCATATAAAGATCTGCCCATACTGTACACAATTAGTCAAATAAGAAAACACATAATCACAAATAGCAATTAATAAAAATTAAGTATTTTCTAAATACTTAATTGGCTTAAATCAGTGGCTCGATCAGTGGCTCTGATACCACCTTTTTCTGTCACGGCCCCCGACCCGGTTTGACCCGTTTCAGGAGCCGCGGGACAGAAATCCCGTGGTATTTATTTAATTGAGTTTAACAGCGGAAGTTTATTATCAGGATCTTCTAAAAACTGAAATATTTCCCGATTATTTTATTTCACAACTCGGGATAAAACCCCGGTAATTTACAATCCTTTGATTTCACGAAGAAATCTTTTATTTTACAAAACATGTTTCTTTATTTTATCCTGAGCCACTTCCTTAAGCTTGTAGTGCTTTACGGCACTTTTCCTGGATCATAACAGATCACCTGAAACATGTTTGAAAAAGGTTTTGTCAGCGGGAAATACTGAGTGAATCATTCTATTTACATAAAATGATGCATAGTTATTAATTACAGCATAAGAGCGATTACAATGGCTTGTATCTTATTTTTATCTGGCACTGTGTCACAATGGTGACATGTCACAATGGTGACGATGGTCATACCACTATTAGGTCAATGAACCTAAATAGTGATGATTATCCCTAGTAGGTCAATGAACCTAACTGGGATAAAATTAGTAATGTACACAATACCCCACTAGCCAATGATTCAAGATATCCACGACTTAGTCCCTGTAATTATAACTTTTGAAAATAATTTGAGGTATTGTAAAATAGTTGATAAAAAGAGAATGACTCACATTGCAGATTTAATTTGAGCAGAGTCTAGCCTACTGATTAGCCTTTTAACCTAAATTAATAACAGGCACACAATTCGGTCAGTAACTTAATACATCATTTACGATAACTCACGAGATCAAACTCTCACAACGAATGACAGAGTGCGATACTTAAACATCCATCGAATTAACGACGAATGACAAAGCATAACCCTAATGTGGGCAGCACTTAAACATCCATTGGATATTTTAATCAATCGGACATTGAATCGTATCAGCGATCGAGTTATTACCCTGATTGCGGCGTCGATTAGTGATCCGTGTGTGTTGTGATAGTAATTCTACGATAACTCGACGTATATTTTGAGTTTTAACGTCGTTTCAGTACCCAGATTCCAGTCCCAAACCCCTCTATTTATACACAAAGTTTTGACCCCCTCGCGTGACGCGAGGGGTCCTGCCCTGGCCGTCGCATGACGCGAGGGACACCTATGTTTCATAGGGTAGCCACGTGTGGGACTAGGCCTGCTGAGTTGACTGTTTCGTGAAATTCGATTTTGACAGCATTTTAAGTAGATAAGCGTAACTAGGGTTTACCCCCCCCCCCCTGAGTTTTAGGGGCCCTGATCCTGATTCTGATTGTTCTGAAAATTTTAGGGTTTTTGCAGAATCACTTGGGTGTCTCAATTAGGGTTTCCTATTGGACTAAATATAATAATAAATAATAGTTTTGGTGAGAGTTGTTACATTGTGTTTCCCATATTCACAAACGATTGCGGTTTGTATTTCGCATAGCCACCGTTTCCGTAGTAAAAAACGGTTGCGGTTTGCACATTCAATCTTCAATACTTCATTAAAATACCACTAATAGAAGAACCCGACACGTCTTCATGTTACGGAGAATGTTCTCGAAATTGAAGGAAAAGTATAAATCACCTCCAATCCTTTCCTGGTCAAATCACACACTATAAAGTTTAAACTTATCGTGTGTTGTAGTTTGGAAAGATGACCGAATAGACATCTGAATAACAAATTGTGGAGAACTTGTTTGCGTTATCCTTCAACATAAGCTAAAATACGCTAAAATACGTTAACAGACGATAAAATACGTCAAAATACGCTAAAACAGGTCAAAATACGCCAAAATAAGCCAAAATACGCTAAAATACGTTAGAATACGCTAAATTACGTTAGAATACGCTAAAATTACGTTATAATACGCTAAAATACGCCAAAATACGTTAAAATACGCCGAAATACGTAAAAATACCCTAAAATATGTTAAAATAAGCTAAAATACGTTAGAATACGCTCAAATACGTCAAAAATACGCAAGAATACACAACAACATGTTAGAATACATCAAAATATGCAAAAATACGTCAAAATACGCGACTAACGATATTTCCACAGACGTATACATATAATACGGCACTATGGAGTACAAGGATTTCAAACAAAACTGTACGTAATCATAGAATACGATATTCGCACGCAACCAAACGGCACCGAAACGACTAATGTTGAAGGTATACGTAATAAAACGACAAAATATGCGAAAGTTCGGCAAAAAACGAGACGTATACGCGTCGAACCGAGGGAAACACGATAACACTAAATTTGAAATAATGCCATATACGATCGTATAGGCCTTTGTTGTATCAGCTTAATACGAATCGTATTGGCCTATAGGATTCGTATAAAACTTTGAATTTTCTCAAAAATACCCCTGAATTTATCAAAAAACCAGGGGTATTTCTGTAAAATCATCGATCAACACGCATCGTATTGGCCTATACGATGCGTATCGAACTATAAATTTCTCAAAAATGTTTTTCAAATCAAGGGTTCCATCATTACAACCACTTGTTTTCAACGGGGATGTAATGCAATGATTCCTCTCAATTGAATAGACAAACACTTGCTTTATAGGACTCACTTGAATCGTCTCGGAAGTGGGCATAAGGTAAGCGTGCCGTATCATGTGTCATAAAATGGAACATAATCACAGATTGTCTAAAGAAGCACTTTTATCATGTGTCATATTATAGTAGTATGAGTCTGAGTCCATTGTGGTTCCTGAATGTTTCGAATCATCATAGAAGACGTATCGGGTGAGTTGTGGTTGATTTATAGGAGGAGGTTATGAAACGAATATATGTTTATGCGAATTTAAAGGACAATACTGACAGAGGTGTTGGTCTTTTCTCCCACTGTGCAAACTTGAAAAATCTCACCATAACACATCTAATATGACACATGATAAAAGCGCTTCTTTAAACAATCTGGGATTATGTTTCGCAAATTGAGAACCACATATTCGTGTGTAAAAGCTCGGGTTCGCATTCGACACAACACAACAATAAAACAGTGGCCTGATACGCATCGTATAGGCCTATACGATGCGTATCAAGCCCGCCGCCAGACAAAACCTGCACCTGTCAGTCTGCCATGTTTTTTACTTTAATTCAATACTCATCGTATAGGCCTATACGATGCGTATTGAATTGAAAAAGTGTGCAGATAGACAGGGGGTGTGCCATTAGAAAATCCCTATTCTTATCCATATATTTATGTTAATGGCATTGGTACACGTATATGTTGCACGAGCTTTGTCTATGACACGTGCCTTTGGGGGCCGAGACTGTTGCTGCCAGTAGGCAAGCAAATGATAAGCAGACACATCTAGCCCCCTCTTGCACTTTATAAAAAAAACACTTTGTACATCCATTTCATAAACTTTGAAGTCTTTGAATGACGTAAAAAAAAAACCGGAGAAGAAGAAGAAGTGAGATTTTGATGGGTGCAAACATTTGTAGAGTTTGAGGTAATGCCGTAACGGGTAATTTTAACCACAAGTTTATAAATAAGTAACCCACAAACCCAATGGGGATTGAGTAAGGGGTACCCAACATAGTTTGTGACCGTATATGGTATTCTAATAAGATCGAGAATCTTTGCATGGTGAAGGGGTATGGTCCCAGATCTCGCGTCAGCAGGACCGCGAATGACCATTACTGAAGGGGTATGGTCCCAGATCTCGCGTCAGCAGGACCGCGAATGACCATTACCCTCATCAAAAACCTCCAAACAGCAATAAACTCACCTGTGTCCGCGTGGGCACACGCGAACACAGCGGTCCAATCTGTCCAGTGATGTGAAGACTTACCTTAAGGACGGAAACCAATGTTACGCATAGCGATGCGGCCCCGCACCGCATCCTATGAACATTTTCGTCACGACAAGGGATCTGGACAACAGTAACAGTCACTCAGCAGGCAATGCAGCATAACACCGCATCCCGCGTAAATCATGGATGGAACAACCAACGCGGGAACAACACCAATGACCGCAGGCAGCGATGCGGCTTGGCACCGCATCCTGCCTACAAGGCAAGTGGGTCTGACACCACAGTGCAAGTGGCACTGGGAACAGTCACCTACCGGCCCACGTGTATACAACAGTCTGACACCACAGCAGGACGTGGCATCACCACAGTACCGACAGGCCTGACACACCTGCAAATAGCTGTGCGATGTCAGGCTAACTACTCACTACCCTCCTTCACTCCTCGGCTATAAATACTCACCCCAAACCAGGTTTGAGGTATCACTTCTCAACTCTCTCAATACTACTACTATCACACTTTGCTTCCCAAGCAAACTACTGATTCTCACGCCGGAGAATGGTAACAAGGAGCACCCCCCACCCCATCCTCCTTGTTGCGAGTCACGGTTTGTTTCCTTGTGCAGGAAACCCACCACCAGACGATCCAGCCGGCGATCCTCGAAAAGAAGGGATTAACCCTCTTGACGAGACCAGTGAGTTAACCCACCTGGTTAACCCTTGTTTCATCATTGGCGCCCACCGCTACTCTTAGCACTTTTTTCCGACCATCCCTTTCTCTCCAAAGATCATGTCTGATCGTCAAAACAACACTACCGGGGATAACCTAAACCCCGCAAACCAAGGGCCTGCGGGAACCATTCCCCTAGCCCCAAATGCTGAACACATTGGCACATCAACGCAAGGGGGCGCATCCCTTACGTTTGGGCACGATTTATCACAGTACGCTCCTGTGATACCTACAGGCATGAACCTTCATGCCTGGTACGACCAACAAGCAGCTATGCTGGCTGCAACATACAACAGAGCTTGCGCAGAAGCGCAAGTATATGTGGGGCCTACCCCAGCACCGCATACCCCTGCGGGCCGTACCTTACAATACGACGGCAAGGCCCCAACACATCCGGCCTCCAAAAGCAGGCACGAAGATCGCGGTTCCTCTTACTGCGATGTCCGCACACTTGCGGAAGATCATTCCTCGTATGGGTCCCGCCGCAGGGACCCCATACATAGCCGCCTAGGCCCCCATGGCGAAACTAGGCGACAGTCCACAGCACACCGCGGCCCCGGCATCCATAGCCGGCTGGGACCTTAGTCCCACCGTGAAGGACAGGGCCATACTGATCCCGAAGACGGTACATACCGCGCGGAGTCTCATGCTACCAACAGTAGACCGGGAGGACGCAACTATGTTCCTCCCACTCACCCCCGTACTACATACCTACGCGCTGCAAAAAACCACCAGAGCCAACCCTACAGGCCGAAATCTGCGGCCGAAAACTCCAAATTCGCCCTAGAAATCGCCCACGCCGATGTCACCACCACAAAATTCCCATTAAACATTGGGAAATACAATGGTTCGACCGACCCAGATGATCACATGAACATCTTCGTCGGCGCCGGATGCAACGGTAGGTGGGATGAACCCACTTGGTGTCATTTTTTCCCCCAGACCCTAACAGGTCTGGCCAGGGCCTGGTTTGATTCTTTGCCAGTGAACTCACTGACATCATTCGAGGACTTGCAAGCAAAGTTCCTCGCACACTTTAGCCAGCAGCGACGTTATGAACGTGATTCTATGGACGTCATGAACATATGGCGTAGAGACAACGAATCGCTTGAGGCATTCGTTGTCCGTTACAATAAAGAGTGCCTAGAGATAGGCGACGTTGCCGACCAGATGGCACGTAACCATTTCATCGTTGCAGTCAAGGACGAACAAATGGTTATGAATATCTCCGGCAAGGACGGATTGCCTAAGAAATGGGAAGATGTCATGGCTGCGGTCAAAACATACGCTCAGACTCAGCGGTCTCTCAGACCGCACGTATCAAAGGCGCAGCCCCAAACGGAAGGCCAATCATCCCACCAAGAACACAAGCGCAATAACAAGCGCAACCGGGACACATGGAATCGCGGCAGCGATCCCAAACCACATGTCCCACGCAACAACCAGCCCGACGCAAGGGCTACAATCAACGCCCAGCGTGAAAATCGGGCGTCAAAAAAGGAATCTCGGGACCGTAGCTGGACCGAGATTAACCAGTCGCCAAGCGACGTCCTTCTCACGGACGCACAATTCCTGCGACCGGCCCAACCGATGAAGTCCAAAAAGAACCAGGATCTCGCACTCTACTGCGAGTATCACAAGGACAATGGCCACACAACAAACAGCTGCATCAGTCTCCGACTGGAGATCGAGCGAGCCCTAAAAGAGGAGAAACTGCAACATCTGTTGACAGGCGCACAAAAAGCTACCAAGCGCATCACTCCCCACAACGAGGGCACCTCCACGGGTAAGAGGACCATGTACGTGGCCTCTACCCACATGATCAAGGGGGGAAGAGGAAGGCCGCGCAAGGCGGCAAGAAGACCGGACAATGACTGGAAAGACGAGCAAGTCGTCTTTCCAAAAGTCTGAGGCGGCCCACGCGATAGACGCGCCGTGGTTATCACAGGCCACCTGGCTCACTACTGCACCGAGCGATTGTTCATCGACCCGGGCAGTACATCCGAAATTATATACGAGCAATGCTTCAACCAGTTCGATCAAGAAGACAAAGATCTACTGCAGCCAGCGGACTACCCGTTGGCCGGGTTTGCAGGGGAAACCGTATTCCCCCTGGGCCAAATTACCTTTCCTGTGCGCCTCACCAACGGGAGGCACACAAGAACGGAGGAGGTAAACTTCATGGTTTTACCGCACACCTCCAAGTATGACGTACTTCTCGGGAGAGAATCCCAGGGCGATTTCAACATGATCACATCCGTCCCTCATTCTGCTATCGGTTTCCCAACCGACACGGGGATAGCGATAATATACGTCCGAAGAGAAGTTTTGTCTACGGATGAGCTGCGTCCAGCCAAGGTAGCAAGGCATACCCCCAACACTCACCCAGAAAAATGGGTTCTAAACGCAAGACACCCAGAGCAAACAGTTACGTTGGGCCACGCCTTGTCTCCTACCATCAAAGCACAACTGAAGCAACTTCTCTTCAGGAACCAGGATATTTTTGCGTGGACACCCGCAGACATGACAGGGGTACCACGCGAAATAGCGCAACACTTCTTGAATACCATGCCAGGTATCAAGCCAGTGATCCAAGGCCAACGCCACCTTGGATCAGCAAAAAACGCGGCGATGGAAGAGCAGGTACAGGAGCTGCTCTCCGCAGGCATCTTGCGGGAAGTCAAATACCAGACTTGGTTATCCAACCCAGTCATGGTAGAAAAACCAAGCGGGGGCTGGCGCATGTGTGTCGATTACAAGGACCTCAACAAGGCTTGCCCCAAGGATTGTTACGCACTTCCGGAGATCGACGAAAAGGTCGATAACCTCGCACTATTTCGATGGAAGTGCTTCCTCGATTGTTACAAAGGCTATCACCAAGTGCAGATGGCAATCGACGATGAAGATAAAACGGCATTCCGCACTCCTACCGGGAACTACTGCTATACCAAAATGCCGTTCGGGTTGCGCAACGCGGGCGCAACCTATCAAAAGTTGATGAACGACACTTTCCGCGGTCAAATCAGCAAAAGTGTCGAAATCTATATGGACGACCTGGTCGTCATGAGCATGAAGGAAGACACCATGCTCAACGATATCGAAAGAACATTCCAAACTCTGCGAAGCGTCAACATGAAGCTTAATCCAGGGAAATGCTCGTTTGGAATGGAAGAAGGCAAATTCCTCGGATTCATCGTAACCAAAGATGGATTCAAGGTAAACCCGGAAAAGGTTCAGGCGATCGAACGCATGCCATCGCCCTCGACGATGCAAGAAATGCAACGACTAGCTAAGTCATACCCTTTCTTCAAGACCCTGCGGAGCTGCCTAAAAAAGGAACAATTCCAATGGACCGCAGAGGCCGAAAAAGCTTTCCAGGAGATGAAAGAGTGTTTGATCCAGCTCCCAACTTTAACCGCACCACGAAAAGATGAGCCACTTATTTTATACCTGTCTGCCGCGGACAACGCGGTAGGCGCGGTACTCATAGTGGAGCGGGAAGGAGTCCAAACACCCATCTACTACATCAGCAAAATGCTCAACGACCCAGAGACAAGGTACTCCATCATGGAGAAACTGGTACTGACACTAGTGCACGCATCAAGACGTTTACGACGTTACTTTGCAAACCACGTCATAACAGTGTTAACCAACTACAGGATCGGCCCGATCCTATCATAACCCGACATCTCTGGGAGGTTAGCAAAATGGGCAATCGAGCTGGGCGCACTTTCACTGAACTATAAACCGCGCCCCGCAATCAAAGGCCAGGTCTTGGCTGATTTCGTTGCTGAAGTACCAGCAAACCGCATTCAAGAATGCGAAGAAGAACAAAACCCTGCATCACCACCATCCTCCGCAGAAACCTGGGCACTATATACAGATGGTGCATCCAAGGAAGATGGTGCTGGCGCAGGTCTGCGACTTGTCAGCCCCGATGGCCAAGAGCTAACCTACGCAATCCGCCTTGATTTCAAAAGCACGAATAACGAAGCGGAGTATGAGGCTCTACTGGCAGGGCTACGGTTGGCAGTCAAAGTCGACGTCAAACATTTGGAAGCACACGTCGACTCACTACTGGTTGCAGGGCAGATACGCGGTGACTATGCCGCAAAAGGGGATATCATGATCCTCTACCTCGAACAAGCCTTGCAACTGAAATCAAGGTTCACCTCCTTCAATATTCGCCATATCAACAGGAGTGATAACAAACCTGCGGATGCACTATCAAAACTTGCATCCACCAGCTTCCAACACCTGGCAAAAGAGGTACGCATCGAGATCCTACAAAATCCTTCAGTACCCCTGCGCCAAGTCAATGTCTTCCAGTACGGTACAACATCCTGGATGACACCGATAATTGCATACTTACAATCAGGTGTTACTCCCGAAAGCAAGGCAGAAGCACGCAAGCTACAATACAAAGCGTGCATTACCAAATGGGAGACGGTATATTATACCGTAAATCATACCTAGGGCCACTCCTACGATGCGTCAACCCCCAAGATGCCATATACCTTATCAAAGAAATTCACGAGGGAATATGTGGCATACACGCAGGCCCACGCATGGTAGTGGCCAAAATCATGAACGCCGGGTACTATTGGCCCGGCATGCACCTGGACGCGGTTAAGGTCTTACGCAAGTGTTCCAACTGTCAGCGACATGCTCCCAAGACCTTGCGTCCCAAGAACAACCTGATCCCCGTCACCACCGCATGGCCATTCCAGAAATGGGCAATCGATGTGGTGGGACCATTTCCAGACGCACCCGGTGCAGTGAAATTTATCATAGTGGCTGTTGATTACTTTACAAAATGGGTAGAGGCAAAGCCACTTGCATCAACCACCGCTATGATAACAAGGAAATTCGTGTGGGAACATATCATCTGCCGTTTCGGTCTACCAATGTGCATCGTCACCGATAACGGTACCAACTTCGCCGCCGATGACTTTCAAAAATGGCTAAAAGAGCTAAACATTGAAAACATATTCTCCTCAGTGGCGCATCCGCAAGGGAACGGCCAAGTCGAGAGTATCAATAAAAGCTTAGTCGAAGGCATCAAGGCACAGTTGGGAACAGCCAGACGCGGCTAGGTTGATGAACTCCCAAGTATTTTATGGGCTCACAGGACAAGCCCAAAAACAAGCAACGGTGAGACACCCTTCAGCCTGGTCTATGGCACTGAAGCAATGATCCCCGCGGAAGTAGGCCTCCCCTCACCTAGAATGTTGGCTATCAACAAGATAGACAACAATGAGGAACGCAGGGTTGACTTGGACCTCTTGGAAGAAAGGCGCGAAAACGCGGCCATCAACGAGGCCAAATACAAAACCAAACTTGAAAAGTACTACAATGCACGCGTTCGCATTTGTACTTTCAACCCGGGAGACTACGTCCTTCGTGACAATGAAGCATCTAACGCGGAACGCCCAGGGAAACTTGCCCCCAAGTGGGAAGGACCCTACCTCATCCAAGAGGTCCTGGGCAAAGGCGCGTATAAACTTCAAACATTAGAAGGCGAAACTATCGCACGCACATGGAATGCACAACAGCTTCGACGCTGTTATATGTAAGCCATGTTTTTTACATTCACCATGTAACCTATCAGGCCACGTGCCATTTGCAAATAAATAAATAGACGATTCAATGCAATATTGTTTATTTATTTCTATTACAAATGCGTGTTCCACTCTGAGGTATCCACAAAAACAGATTAGCAAAATCTTCATTCGTGATACCCACACAGAGTGGTAACCACACGCAACTATTATAATAGGCCAGCAATGACAACAAAACACTGTTTGTCCGACCAGACACAATTCTTCATACTTGCATATCACCTAGATATGCAAAAGGCAATTACAGATTTAGTGTTACTCACAGTAATATTAAACTCATACAAATTCAAACATGCAAGTAGTAAAAACACTTGTACAAATTGAACAGAACAATTCTTTATATTCAAAAAATTCCTACACCTGCGCGGTGCACAGGGAATTTACATAAAGTTCTTTAACATTTACATGAGGAAACAAAAAAGGCACGCAGGCCAGCCTAGTCTTTCTTTGTGCCGCTGGAACCCTCACCGTCCTTGCCCACCACAGTAGGTTTTTCCTCATCTTCTTCATCAGCGTATAACACTCGCAAGCGGTCCACATAGTCCTCCGCTTCTAGACACTTTTCAAGATCCTCAAGACCGGAAAGGGTTGTGTCGTTATACGCCGCAACCGCAGCTTCAAGAAGCGCTTCAGTATCCACACCGTGGAACCCGGATCGCTCATCAGTATATCCGCCCTGGGCCACAACATTCATATGGCCAATGCAGCGATTATAGCCAGCTTTAAAACCAGCATCCCGGGCACGCTCCTTAATCTCATTAACACCTGATACATTCTCAGGTGCGTCAAGGATGGCCGTAACAATCTGCGAAACAAGAATACAAAGGTTATCAAAGGCAAACCTACAACAAAAATAACAAAGGCAACGGATACTTACATGCCCGATCCCGCGCATACGCATCCATTCACGGTCAGCCTTGAGCAGCTTAAGTGACGAAGCAAGGTTATCTCTAACCTCCTCAGCCTCTCTTGCCCGCGCTTCGGCTTCAGCAGCACGGGCAGAGACTTCTTCAATAGCGCCCCCCGGGTCCGCACTTCATCCTTTTTTCAAGAAGAACACAAGTATACAAATTTTATCAACATACTTGTGAGACATACGCAAATTCAAAGACAAAAAAGACTTATACCCGAAGGCCCAAGATAGTTCTCGATAAGTTGGTACGATCAACATTTTCCCCTTCAAGAGCCTTTGCAGTGCGGGCCCCCGCCTCCTTGGCCTCTTCAAGAGACTTTGCAGCGCAGGCCCCCGCCTCCTTGGCCTCTTCAAGAGCCTTTGCAAGGCGAGCTTCCGCCTCTTTGGCCTCTTGGGCAGCCGCAACAGCTGCTGCTTTCTCTTTAACCAGCGAAGCATTTGCTGCCTTAGCATTGACAAGCTCCTGGCGAACACGAAAGAGAGTTTCATTCTGTTTGGCCCAAGAGTCTTTCCAAGCCTTGCGCTCGTTAGAAAGTGTCTCGCGCTCATTAGAAAGAGATTCTTTCCAACTCTTGCGCTCAGTGGAAAGCAGTTTTGCAAGGGTACGAACCTGTTTAAGCTCTGCAGTGGCAGCCCACTCTTCAGTCTGCTTACGCTTTTCAAACGCAGCCCTATCCCTTTCAAGCTGCTCTGCACCCTCACGTGCAGCCTTCACCAACTCCTCAGCCTCGGCACGCTAGCTCACATTCTCCTCCTCCCTGCGCCCCAACACCTTATACTTTTCCATAATGGCATTGGCCATTACGGAACTCCCAACAAGCATGGAGGAGAGGTGGTTAATCTGGGCCTCACTTGACAGAGAACGAGCCCGGTTCGCTTCAAAAGGGGTGCTCAAACCACCCAAAATCTCCCTACTCGCGGAGGGGTCAGCAGTAATATCATCCCCTTGCAGTACGGTCCAGGGGGGGCGGTGATAAGTCATGGCCCGATCTTCCATATAGGTGCGGTAATAATACTCCAATTTAGACTCTTCAGGCTGAATGGGAGTCTCTGTAAAACCCGCACCCCCTGAAGCGGAACCAGAAGCCTTCTCAGCAACAGGCGATTTCTTCCGCTCAGTATAAGCAAAATTCAGGCCCAGATCATCAGCATCCTCTGGGGTAATGACATTATCATGGGAATCCACCGTGTCATGGATCTGGGCCGCATACCCCTTCCCAGTATCCTCCTCCCGCACAGAGGGCTCAGGCGTAACAACCTTACGAACCCCCACATCCGCAGCAGTGTCATGCGGGGGAGGAGGAGGAGCATCAAAGATGGAAAACCCTTCATCTTGGGGTTCTGCAATCAAAGCAAAAATACGTTAAACTACAAGTACAAATACAAAATACTTGTCCAAGTTATGCATCACGTACCAGGAACAACCGCAGGCTTCTTTTGTCCCACAAAAGCCCCGCGTTTGGTCTGAATCTTCGGCTTCTTTTTCTCACCAGCATCAACAGTTTTCCCTGCTTTCCTCTTCTTCTCATCAGCAGCCTTAGAACCCGCAGTGGTTCCACCTGTGGCCGCACCAGCACCTGGAACACCCAAGCCCTCAAGGGTGTCAGATACTACCACGTAATTGGTATATCTGCGGAAATGAGATCGAGAGATACCTGCTGCATGCGGAACCAAAGGCGGAACAACAGGAGCTTCAGTTTTCTTCTTGCCGCGACCCCGCACGGGTTTATCTACTTGTTTTTTCTCTGCATGCTTTTTGGGAGCACCCTTTGACTCAAACTTACCAAGGGCCCCAAGAGTACCTGCATGTAGAATATCAGCAACATGAAAATTATAAGGCAAGAAACGCAGGCTATGAATTATACCTTTGCCCTGTGGCAGGGGTGCATTCAATGCCTCGCGTGTAGGAACGCGGAAGTTATGGGGAATGGTCAAATTAAAACCTTGTTGGGATTGAACCCTATCAGAGGAACAGATAATGTAAAGCCAAAACTGGATCAAAGCAGTGGATCCAGAATAAGCAGACGTTTACAGTTGGTTCATGCAAATCTCTCCCCTTGAAAGTGGTTTCATATCTGCTGACCTCCTATCTGCTGATCATACTAAGTGCTGACCTACAACTGCTGCTTTATATCTACTGACCAATGTCAAAGACTGATGGAAGACCAAAGCTCTGTTGACTCAATCTACTGCCTTGGGTCAAGTACTGCTGATCCGGACAAGCACTGCTGGGTTCACAGCAGTGGAAGGATGCAGCAGCAGTTTAAGTGTCTTTTATGTAATGTAATGTAATAGCAGTAGTTTAGTACATCAGTGTTTATAGATCAGTAGTTAGAGTTTGTTAGGAGGTTAGATGTCACTTTCATGGTGACGTCAGCTAAGATGCTCAGTGGTTTGCAAGTGCCTATAAATAGCTCAGTACTTTGTACTGTTCTATTAGCTCTTTCACCACATCGTCTTCTTTGTACGAACAAACTACTGAGCTCTGGCTGAGGGGGAGTTTGCATTCTTACATCAATCATTGTAATCGTTGTTGAAACAAATTCAATCATTCGGTTCTTTGTGAAAAGATGTTTGATTAAAAGTATTACTCCTGTTTGATTGTATGCAAAGTTTGTTTTCATCTTAATTCCGCTGCACAACTCTTTCATTTTCATCTTAATTACAAACGAAAATACAATCAAAAAGAAACTCAGATCCAACAATTGGTATCAGAGCCTGGACAGTCAAATTTGATTTAACAATCATTTTGACGTAAATAGTTCAGCTCATAACAGTTGATACTGATCGTTTGTTCGTCCGTTGAAAAACAGAGCAAGGATTAATCACCATTAAAGTTGATTTCTCAGTGTCTGTAAAACAACAAGAATGACGTCACAATCTCAGGATGATAAAAACAACATCGGCTCACTTTTTAAACCACCTATGCTAAAAAGAAATGAGTACAACATCTGGCAGAGGAGGATGGGTCACATCCTCGCTCAACAAAGCACAGGTTGTTGGAGGTCTGTCACCTTTGGTCCTCATGTTCCTTCAGTGCCAAGCGCTGAAGATGCTAAAAAGTTCGTTCCAAAACCAGTTGAAAATTACACCGAAACCGATTTTCAAAAGATCGAACTAGATGCTAAAGCGTTTAGCATCATAGCATCAGCGCTGCCCAATGAAATATATGCTGGACTGTTACACTGTAACAGTGCCAAAGAATTATGGGACGCACTTAAGGAACAGTTTGGAGGTACTGAAGAAGTCATAGAAAACAATAGGGAAATCCTGAACCAACAGTATGAAACATTTTGTCATGTTAGAGGTGAATCACTGACTCAACAATTTGAGCGGTTTAGTTGTCTCATCAGTGAACTGAGGCTTGTTAATACCACCTTTACAAACTCGACTCAAAACAGCAGGTTCCTCAGGTCACTGCCCGAAAAATGGGACACTATAGCCTTTGTCACCAGAAATTCACCTGAGTTCAAGGATCTGACCTTGACCCAACTCCATGGTCGACTCCTGACCTACGAAAGGGAGTTGAACCAGAAAAGGAAGTTACAAGAGTCAGGAAAAGCCGTTGATGATTACACATTCGGTAATACTGCTCTTCTGGGTCAAGAAGAATCTGGGAGCAGTGGTAAGGACCAGGGTTATGATCACTTCATTGACATAACTGCTGGTGCAAATTTTAACAACCCTGATCCTCACTCTGCAAGTTATGCATTCACTGCAAACGAAAACCAGATGTCAGATAATTTAAGCTTTGAACTAAATGATTTGCAACATTTTGATCCCACTGATTTAGAGGAAATGGACATCCTGCACCAACTGACTTTGCTAAGTGTTAGAACTAGCAAGTTCTACAAAAGAACAGGGAGAAAATTCCCAGGTTTGCATGGGAATCTAAGGGTTGGGTTGGATAAATCGAAAATCAAGTGCTACAAGTGTAATAGGTTGGGACATTTCGCTAGGGAATGTAGGAGTCAAAATACTGGTCCCATAATTACTCATCCTAGCTCAAATCCTAGACCTCAAAACCAAAACACTGTGCACTATGCCCAATATGCCCCAGCAGCTCAAGTGAACACTGCTCACTATGCTGCTGCCCCTGTGCCAGTACATTATGTCCAAACTACTGTTCCACAAATCCAATATGTTCAAACCCCTGTTCCACAGGTACAAGTGCAACCTGTTGCACCTCAAACCACTGCTCCAGCAGCAGCACAACCAGATCAACAAAGTTTTTTCACTCAAGGGTTTGTTGACTGGAGCAGTATGCCTGATGATCTTTGTGATGAAAATTTTGCACTCTATGCTTCTAATGATTCTTCACATGATGAGTTTTGTTTGATGGCACTAGAGTCAATACAGGAGGGGGTTGAAGCTGAGGAGGAACAGCAGTGCTTTGAAACAGTGGAAGAGGTGATTGACGCAGTGGTTACTGCTGTGGCTGGTGAAGTACTGTTGGAAGAAAGTTCAGGTACTCTGATTGAACCAATGACAGATCCATGGTCCATAGAGGACAAAGAAGAAGAGAAAGAAGAAAAGGCTGGTGAAAAGAAGGTAAGAGCTGATGATGATGAAGATCATCAATGTGATTGTGCAATGATGGCAGCTGCCAAGGTATCTCCTCAAGTTCTTGAAAAACTGTGTTCAGACAATTGCATAATTGCTTTTGCTAACATCAAAGAGGTGAATGAAAACCTTCGGGATAAAATCTTAACTGATGAGGTCAAATTTGAAATCTTTTTAAAAGAACTTAAAAACAAATTGACTGAAAAGGAAAAAGAAATCAGTTGTTTAAAAGAAGAGCAAAGTATAACCAAAACCCAACTTCAAACTATGGTAGAAAAATACCAAGTTTGCAAAAAGGAGTTGGAGTCTGCCCAGATTACTTGTGAAAGATGGGTGGAATCCTGCAAAGGATATGAGGTTATGCTTGAAAAACAGAGAAAAAGCAATGTGAAGTTTGGGGTTGGGTATAGAAAATATGATGATGAAAACACTGCTTTTGAAAACTCTGTTCAAACCACTGATGAAGCTACTGAGCTTATCCCCACAAACAAGAATGGCCAAGAAGTGAAAATCACTGACAAACTTGGTAACAAAATCACACTTAACAGACCAATGGGTTCCTCCACTTTCAAGGAGCTTGAAGATCATCAGTTTAAACCAAAATGGTCTGATGAGTGTGATATTCTTGAAAATTTCAAGCCAATGGACGTTACATCAATTGATGGTGCTAAAGCTCCAAAAGCTAAAGTCATACCTCTCAAAGATATCCCAGCAGTGGTTAAAACCTCTGCTGCAAAGGAATCTGAAAAGAGAAAGAAGAAAGAAAAAATTGATAACCTGTTTTGTGAATTCTGTGAGAAAAGGAATCATCTAACAAAAGACTGTTTCCACTTAAAAGCTTATGATCTAAACAAAACAAGTGTCATTGTTTCAGCAGAAAGCTGATTGTCTGTGGGAAAACAAACCACAAAACTCAAGCATGTGTGTACCTCAAAAACTTTGATGTGAAAAAGAATGAGTACATTGCTAAAACAACCTTGAGTCCATCATCATCATCAACATCTGTTAAATTCACCAAGAAACAACCACTGTTTGTGCCAGTACAAACAGCTGTTACAAAACAGCTGAACCAAACATCTGTCAAAAGAGATGTTCAGGTTACTGATGCACCCCCTGCCAATCAGTTCAGAAAAGGCAGAGAAAAACAGTCTTACCAAAGGATTCCTCACGTTTATGAGACCTACAAAAGGCCCTCTAAACCCAAAGTGAACAAGCATCCTTTTGGTTACCAGCAGATGATTGGTCAGGACCCACAACAGTGGTTAGAGAAACACTGTCCTAAAACAGTTCAAACCCCTGACCTAACCACTGTCCATCATCTTGCATCCATCCCAGACACTATTGAGACCCCATCTAAAGCCTTGTTGGCTTTGGAGACCTTAATGAACTAATCTTTTTACTTCATGTGCAGGGAGCTTCTGCATGCTTTGATAGTCTTTGGTATGTAGATAGTGGAGGCTCCAGGCACATGACAGGATGTAAAGCCCTCCTCAAAGACTTTAAAATCCATGGTGGGGGTGATATATCCTTTGGGAATAATAGTAAAGGGAAGGTTCTGGGGTCTGGTACAGTGCAATCTGGAAATATAAAATTTGAAAATGTCAATCTAATAGACAATCTAAAATTCAACCTTCTGAGTGTGTCCCAAATGAGTGACAAGGGATTTGGGTCATTCTTCACAAAAGACTGTTGTAGGATTGTTGGACCAGAAATGGTAAAAAAGATTGAAGCAATAATCAAAACTGGTCAAACTAAACTTGTTGCTCAAAGAAGTGGCAATGTTTATGTTGTTGACATGTCAAAAGAGTGTCCCAGAGCTGATGCCTGTCTGTTCTCACCTGCCTCTAACAAAGAGACAGAACTTTGGCACAGAAGGCTGGGACACACAAATCTTAAGATAATCACAGAAATTTCAAAAAATGGTTTGGTGAGAGGCCTACCACAAAAATTGTTTTCATGTCCTGAACATTGCATTTCCTGTTTAAAAGGAAAACAACATAAAAGTTCTTATAAGTCCATTGAAGAGTCCAAAACAACCCAGTGTTTGCAAATGCTACACATGGATTTGTTTGGCCCAGTTCAAGTCATGAGCCTTAAAAAGAAAAGATATTGTTTGGTTATTGTTGATGACTTTTCTAGGTTCACATGGACTTTCTTTTTGCACTCAAAAGATGAAACTGCAGGCATTTTGCAAGACTTTGTAATACAGGTTGAAAAGCAATTTGACCTTCCAGTAAAAAGCTTCAGGAGTGACAATGGCACAGAATTCAAAAATAGGGAGTTGGATGCCTTCTGTGTGAAGAAAGGGATTGTAAGGCAGTACAGCATCCCAAGAACACCAGAGCAGAATGGGGTAGTGGAAAGGAAGAACAGAACTCTGATTGAGGCTGCCAGAACCATGCTTGCAGATTCAGGTTTGCCTTTAACTTTCTGGGCAGAGGCAGTAAACACTGCTTGCTATGTTCAGAACAGAGTTTTAATAAACCCCAGGCACAAAAAGACTGCCTATGAAATTCTGTATAAAATTAAACCACTGATCTCATATTTCAAAGTGTTTGGCTGCCCATGCTTTATTTTGAACTTAAAAGATTCCATTTCAAAATTTGCAGCCAAAATATATTGTGGTTATCATCTGGGATACTCAACCACTGCCAAGGCCTACAAAGTGTTCAATACACGGACCAAGGCAGTGGAGGAGACTTTGAATGTAAAGTTCAATGAGCTTTCATCAATGAAAATCCCAGCAAACCCTGCAGATCTGTTTGATCTTGAAAAATTCACCTTTGAAAATACTGCTGTCAAGACTAACAGTGCAGGTCCATCAGAGGATACAACACCAGACTATGGGTATGAAATCATCATCCCTCAAAGGTCTGCCACAAAGGGAAAAGCACCAGCTGTTCAAAACAGTTGTCAAAGCTCAACCACTGCTACCTCAACAGTTGTTGACCAAAGTAGCCCATCAACCACTGCTTCCACATCCTCAAACACTGCTGACAAAAGTCCTCAAACAGTGGATAAAAGTCAGCAGCTGTCCACCTCATTACCTCCTATACCACCACCTTTTGAAACCACTGCTGGATCATCAAAGTCCCCAGCAGTGGTTAGCTCAGATGATACACATTTGCAGCCTTCACCAACCAATGCCATCATACCATACCAAGGAGATTTAATCTTCTTGAGATCTCATCCACCTGATCAAATCATTGGCAACATAAATGAAGGGGTGCTCACAAGAAGCCAAACCCAAAACATTTGTCTTTTTGCTGGTTTTCTATCACTCCATCAGCCAGTCAAGTACCAAGAGGCACTGAAAGACAACAGCTGGGTAGAAGCCATGCAAGAGGAGCTCCAACAGTTTAAAAGACAACAAGTATGGGAGCTTGTACCACTGCCAGAAGAGGTTAGTCCCATTGGCACAAAGTGGGTCTTCCAGAACAAAACTGATGAAAGGGGTATTGTTGTCAAGAATAAAGCCAGGTTTGTGGTTCAGGGTTACAGACAGGAAGAGGGGATTGATTATGATGAAACATTTGCCCCTGTTGCAAGATTAGAAGCAATTAGACTGTTCCTGGACTTTGCTGTCAACCACAATATGAAGGTGTTTCAAATGGATATCAAAAGTGCTTTCCTCTATGGTACAATTCAAGAAGAGGTGTATGTTTGTCAACCTCCAGGTTTTGAGGATCCATTTTATCCAGATCATGTCTACAGGCTAAACAAAGCCTTGTATGGCTTGAAACAAGCACCAAGGGCCTGGTATGAAACTCTTTCCAACTTCCTACTCTCAAATGGTTTCAAAAGAGGTACCATTGATAAAACACTGTTTTTAAAATGGAGAGGGAAGGATTTAATGATTGTCCAGATTTATGTGGATGATATTATTTTTGGAAGCACATGTAACTCAATGTGTGAAGAGTTTAGAGAACTCATGACAGCTGAGTTTGAAATGAGTGCTATGGGTGAGCTGCAATGCTTTCTTGGTCTCCAAGTACAGCAATTGCAAAATGGAACTTTCATTCATCAAAGCAAATATGCTAAAGAACTTTTAACCAAATTTGATATGAATGATTGTAAACCATGCAGCACACCCATGGCAACAAATAAGCTGGTCATGTCTGATGAAAAAGATGAGCTGATTGACCAAACACTTTATAGAAGCATGATTGGGTCTTTATTGTACCTAACTGCATCTAGACCAGACATCATGTTTGCAACATGTGTCTGTGCAAGAAGTCAATCAGCTCCCAGAAAATCAAATCTCATTGCTGTAAAAAGGATCTTCAGATACATAAAAGGTGCTCCCACACTTGGTATCTGGTATCCAGCTAATGGGAACATCAAGCTTTCAGGGTTCTCAGACAGTGACTTTGCTGGATGTCACACCACAAGGAAGTCCACCTCAGGAGGGTGCCAGTTTCTAGGTGATTGCTTAGTTTCATGGCAAAGCAAAAAGCAAGCAGCTGTTTCAACATCCACTGCTGAAGCTGAATACATTGCTGTTGCAAGCTGTACAACCCAACTCCTGTGGCTTCAAAATCAGTTGCTGGATTTTGGTATCACTGCCTTAAAGACACCACTCATGTTGGACAGTCAGGCAGCAGAAAATATCATCAAAAATCCAGTTTCCCACTCAACCACCAAACATATCGACATCAGACATCACTTTGTGAGGGACTGCTATGAAAAAGGTTTGATTTCTCTGCATCATGTCCCAACTAAAGACCAGTTGGCTGATGTGCTCACAAAAGCACTTGATACAGCCACTTTTGAAAGTTTGGTCTCTAGGATTGGGATGCTGCACATGGAATAACAAGCAACATCTTGTTTTTCTATGAATAAAAGCAACAAAATGTTTTCAGAAAATCAAAACTCCATCCTTAAAAATAGTTAAAAATGAAATTTTTTCATTAAGTCCTTAAAAGTCTGCCATTAACCACTGATTGTTCAAAAGTCTGCTATACTTCAAAAGTTTGTCCGCTGCTGAAAGTCAACCCCTGCTCTCTCATTATTTTGATAAACTCTGTTGTTCAAAAGCAGTGTCTTATCCACTGATATGCTATCCACTGTTAGTAAAAATCATCCACTGCTTTCATACCACTGCCTTCATCAGTCACTTTCAACAACAGTATTGTCCTTCACTTTCAACAGGGGTTGTCACGTGGACAGTACATATTGGTCAGACCTTTTGTAACGGCTGCCACCTCAGCATTCACTTTCTTCCCTATAAAATCCCTCACTCACCACCAAAACAGGGTTTTACTGTCGAATTGAATTCTTAAAAATTCTCTTCTCAAAGCAGTTTTTCTTCACATTTCTTCACAAATTTCTTCGATCAATCATCCTCAAAATGACAAAATCAAAGAAATCTTCAAAACCCTCAACCAAATCATCATCGAACACTGCCTCCCAAAAGGCAATCTCCACTGAAATTCCACATAAACCATCTCACAATCTCCTGGGTCTTCTCACAAAACCAGGAACCACCAACGTGTTCGACTTCATCATTGACATCATGGCAAAATCAAAGTATAAAACTTTGTTCATCGCCGATGCACCAATCTATTTGGTGACCCAAAGGGAGTTTTGGAAGAATGCAACCCTTGAAAAACAAGGAGAAACTGCAACCACCATAAACTCTTCTATAAAGGGTAAAGCTGTCCAAATCACGCCACAATCCATTTCAGAGGTCTTTCAACTCGATGATCAAGAAGGTAAAATCTCTTTCACTAAAAACGAGTTGCAAACTGACTTCATTGAGAGAGGGTATGAATCCACAATGATGAAGAAAATTACCTTAGAAAAAGGTTATTTTCCTTCTGCAACCAGATTTTTATTTCATACCCTCCTACTATGTGTTTCAAACAAAACCACTTCTTTTAATGAAATCCCTTTAAAAATTCAAAATCTGGGATATGCTATTCTTCAAGGAGAAAATTTTAACTACTCTCGGGAAATTTTTAAAGATTTGGTTAATAATGTTGAAACAAAATCATTCTTACTGTTTCCAAGGTTTTTAAGTTACTATTTTTCAAAGAAATTTAGTAAGGATGATTTAGCTGTAATAAACCAGGGTGATCCTACTCAAATAAACAGTTTAACTACTGAAACTTTTTCAAGGATGTTAGCACCTTGCAAAACACAAGCAGAGGTGCCTGAGCAGATTTTAGCAGTTACAACTGCTCCTCAGGTATCTGCTGCTGAGCCCACTGCTCAAGGTAATCAAAGCAGCAGCACAACTGTTTTGAATCCCACACCTAAAATCACCAAAAAGCCAACAAAAAGAAAAACACAAAAACCCCCCAAACCCCTCAAAAAGGCATCTCTGGAGGATGAGATACCAGAGCTCCTGCCAGTGACAACACAAAAGTCACAAGAAACCACTGCTGCTACTTCCTCACAGCAGTTGGTACAAATATCTCAAACCATAACCGAAACTCCTCCTGTTTCTTCACAAAAAGAACAGGTTGTACAAATAGGGTCTCCACATCATGATGCTCTGGAAACACTCGTTTCTATCATCCACAGTCCAATGCCCGGGACACATCCTATTTCTACACCAACCATCACATCCACAATTCCCTCACCAATAAAACCACTGTTGGATGCAATTGATTTGAACCAGGCATTATCCAGTCCTTCTCAATCACCTATTAATGAGAATTTACCTCAACAACTGACTGGGTCTGATGTATCAATCTTTGCTAACCCACCAACACAACCTGAGGAGGTTACACCCCTTGAGTTACAAGTAACTCTTGGTGGTATTCCAAGCGAAGCAGCCACTACAACTGTTACACCCACTGGGTTACATTTGGACAGTGGTTACATTCATAAGACTTCCTTGGAGGCAATTCCTTTTATAGCACCTCTGCTAACCACCAGTGGATTTATTTATCCTACTGGCAACATCAAAAGGTTGTCAAGTGTTGAAGGAAGAAGACCCCAGTACCAAGAAAAAGGGGCATCAGTGGTTAATGTTTGGAGTATATTCCCTACTTCTACCACTGATCAAACCACTGCTAGTGGGAAATCAGATGATCCCATTAACTTGGGTGATGGTTTAAAGTACCAGAAATTGACGGATCGTATTGCAAAACTTGATAACTCTGTTGCAGAACTCAAAGATATGTTACAACATGTGTTACAAGTTTAGAAGGTACAATCAACTGCTGTTCCACCTCAAGCACCTGCTCCACAAAGGACACCTGCTACAAATGAGCTCTGGAATCAATTTCAATCTTTTCTCCAACAACAAGCACAATTAGCAGATCAGCAACATGAAAAACATGTCCAACAGCTGAGAAATGCAATGGAGTCAAGGTTCAAGAACACTCAGGCTGATTTAAAGGCTCTCAAAACTCAGATCTTGCAAACCACTGGCACTGCTCCTCCAAAAGTCCGCTTCATTTATCAACTCCCAGAAGATAATGCCAAAAAGGGGGAGAAAATTAAGGAGTGGAAAAGGAAGGGTATAGAGGATGGTCTCTATCTTGAACCAGAAAATTCAAACATGACCAAAAAGATCCCTTTGCCAGATGGCAGCAAGAAGATTGATGTGACAACAAATGCACTAGCAGAAGCAGTTGCAAGTGTGAAAAGAGATAGAGAGGCCAAAAGGAAAGCCAGGGTGGAACGAATGGATCATCCAGATCAGGGTACTTCTGGGTCAAGGGATTATGAAAATCCTGTTGAGGAAAAGAAGAGGCCTACTAGAAAAGTAAGGCAACCCAAATCCATTCCTATCAGACGATCAAAGTCTGCTCAAAAACCAACATACAAAACAGCTAATGCAGCAGGAGTTACAAAAACTACTGCTTGTCAAACAGTTGTTCCATCAACACACACCACTTCAACACACACAACATCCACCACTATACCATCATCACCACCAAAAACAACACCTGCTGACATACAGCAGAAGACAGCAGATGTTATAACATCTGTTGTAATGACAACAGTGGTTGAAACACCAGTTGTTTCAACAGCTGTTAGTCAATCACAATCCACTGCCACAACATCTACCACCACTGCTTCATCCAAAACATCATCAGTCTCTCCTAAACCAAAAAGGAGAAGGCTAATTTTAAAAGATGATGACACATCACCACCACAAACATCTTCAAAATCTTTAGCTCTTGTCACAATACCAAAACCTGTTCCTCTCTCTTCAGTTCCAATGTACAAGCCCTTACCTCCTGCAGGTGTTCAATTTCCTCTTGAACTAGCAGCGGTTAGAGATGAAATAAAATCCTTCTACTATGAGGATGACCCTGCCAAAAGGAGGTTGCCATCAATAAAGGGATATCCTTGGCCTAAAAATGTTGATGAATACTTGGAAATCAAAGCCAAGCAAGCAGAGGATATCTCAAAAAGAAACACACAAGGGAAGTCTGACAAAGAAATTTCAAGAAATTATCAATATTTGCTCACACAAGTCAGATCCCTAGAGCAATTTGCAAAAAATGTTAGTCAACAAATTTCTGAAAGAGCAGCTGAATCTCTGAAGAAAGACTACATTGAAAGCATCATGGCTCACAAAAAGTACAAAGGAGAGAGATATATGTACAAAGAATGGACTGTTCCTGAGCTTGAAGATGAAGCTGCAAGAATTCAAGACATGATAAAAAGGAAGGTCACTCACACTCCTCCTAACTGGGCAAAATTTAGAAAGAATGTACCTGACAAATAGGAAGAGCTGAAGAGAATGAAAGAGGAACTGGTAGCAGCTGATTATGGTAACAAAAGACAAGTTGCTAGATGGAAAGAAGATATGGTCAGGGCTACTTACAAAAAGTTGGAACAATTAAGAAAGAAAGATCCCACAGTTCCTCAAAAGCCTGACTATCCTGAAGCAGCGGTTTCAAAAAGACCATCAAAGCTGCAAATCAGGAGATCCACAGCTTCAGTTGGTGCAACCATCTACAAAAGAAGGCCACACAAACAGCTGATTGCTGAAACCATCAAAGAGTTAATGGAAGGTGAAGACCTTGGAAAAGAGGGTATAAAGAAAATGATCATGGAAACTCTTGGTTTGGATCAAACTGCAAGTACTGCTCAGCCAGTAATGAATAGGCCAGCCTCTCCAAATACTTCTGCAAATAAGCATCTCCCAAGAAACCCACCAGGCTCAAAAATACAAAAGTGGGAAACTGACAAACAGACCTGCATATTGACTTTGCTCAGGTCTGGTGGAGGAGTGGAGAAAATATCAAGGGAACAAGCTCTTGGCCTGAGTCTTGAAGATTTGCAGGATCTCCTTGATCTTCCACTCAGCAGGGATGATGAAGATACAGATGCCCTAGACTTTGAATTACAATTTAAAGGTCAGATAAGGGAGCTGTTGTTGAGGCAATAAAGATTTCCACAAATAATGAAGAGTTTTGGCATTATCTGTTCCAAGGGGAGATTGTTGGGATTGAACCCTATCAGAGGAACAGATAATGTAAAGCCAAAACTGGATCAAAGCAGTGGATCCAGAATAAGCAGACGTTTACAGTTGGTTCATGCAAATCTCTCCCCTTGAAAGTGGTTTCATATCTGCTGACCTCCTATCTGCTGATCATACTAAGTGCTGACCTACAACTGCTGCTTTATATCTACTGACCAATGTCAAAGACTGATGGAAGACCAAAGCTCTGTTGACTCAATCTACTGCCTTGGGTCAAGTACTGCTGATCCGGACAAGCACTGCTGGGTTCACAGCAGTGGAAGGATGCAGCAGCAGTTTAAGTGTCTTTTATGTAATGTAATGTAATAGCAGTAGTTTAGTACATCAGTGTTTATAGATCAGTAGTTAGAGTTTGTTAGGAGGTTAGATGTCACTTTCATGGTGACGTCAGCTAAGATGCTCAGTGGTTTGCAAGTGCCTATAAATAGCTCAGTACTTTGTACTGTTCTATTAGCTCTTTCACCACATCGTCTTCTTTGTACGAACAAACTACTGAGCTCTGGCTGAGGGGGAGTTTGCATTCTTACATCAATCATTGTAATCGTTGTTGAAACAAATTCAATCATTCGGTTCTTTGTGAAAAGATGTTTGATTAAAAGTATTACTCCTGTTTGATTGTATGCAAAGTTTGTTTTCATCTTAATTCCGCTGCACAACTCTTTCATTTTCATCTTAATTACAAACGAAAATACAATCAAAAAGAAACTCAGATAGTGTTCACCGTCAACTGATAAAACCCCCGGAAATTATCAACGGTAACCGGCAAACCAAGAGCACGAAAAGTTGATTCAAAGTGTCTAATACGAATAAACCCGAAAGGACTCATTTGGGAGATATGGACCTTGTAATACTCCAACAACTCAGCAAAAAAAATGGTCAATGGTAAACGAAGGTTACCATCGATGAAAGAATCGGCCCACATGGTCACGTAACCGTCTGGAGCACAAGCACCGGTGTCACCGTCTTGGGGATGAACAGCCCCAAACTCGGAGGGCATCTGTGTACTGATCATCAGTTGGTCGAACGACGCTTTCGACCACTTCAAAGGTGGCAAGCCACCACCAGGGGCACTACCACCATCATCTTCTTCTTCCCCGGCCACCGGAGAAGAGGTTTCAGGGTTTTCACCCTCCACATTGTGTGGGTTAGATGGTTCAGCCATCAAGAAATAAAGATAAAGAAGGAAGAAGTATGGGTTTGCAAGAAAAACTCAGAAGATCACCGGAAGTACAGACGGATTGATCGGAGAAGATGAAGAGTATGGTCTCTTTTCACCGGAGAAATTTTTTGAATTTTGAACAAAGTGAGGAGAAATCAAACGGTTTCCCCTTATATACTCATCGCAATTAATGTGATGCAGTAAACCGACTTACCACGTTCAAAAAGGGCCACTGACATATCGCCACGTGTTCAGCGGCTTTTCAGCTGACAGTTATCACGCGCGCGTGGCCGCCCACGCGCCTGACAGAAAAGACCTTTACACTACTTGCTACAGTGCAGTTATGACCTCGGTCAGTGCAAACGTCCTTTCAGATCATCACATGTTAGAATCCTACCAACTTTCAACAACCCACACGTGCCATCAGCCACGTAGACCACACAAAAGCGACAAACATTATCCAAACTTAAGCGGCATGCGGTTTTTCTGGTTTACCGCACCATAACCCATACCGCATTTCGTTTTTTACATACCCCTCAAAAAGGCAAAAATATATATCTTTAATTTATATAAGGGGGTATAAGCAATAACCGCACATACCCACGCGCACACGTGGAATATGCGGAGAGGACACACACCAACCCGCACAAGTGCGTCAGATACTCAGAACCAGCATGGTTCTTTGGACTGCGAAAACCGCCTCTCAGGATGCGGTAAACCGCACTCCATGTAAGCTTCTTCAAGCTTCAAAACCCTCATTTCCGGTTCACAACCACGGAGGGAATGCAAACAGCTTCTCCTTAAAGGATAAGGACAAGTGTGCTGAGCAACCGCACATCAGCAACCCTGTCTCCTGAACCTTCAAGAGCTACGTCCAGGCTACAAGACTTCTAGAAGCGAGTTCTTTGCTGCAAACCGCAACCACTCGTGAGTAATTATTACAAACCGCAACTGTGCGAACGGTAGCTACGGAAGAGCCACAACTAAAGCACCATGCGGAGGAGCAAAGCTACTTCAAGGAAAACTGCTTTTCAACTAAGCATTAAGGAAAGTGGCTACAAAACGAATGCGGGAGAGTTTCAACCAACTTCCCAAGTACCTAAGGTGATCTCCTCCGGTAACACTACTTAAAGAGAATTTACTTTCCACCAAAGCGTGAAGGAAAGTAGCTCCAGAACAGTGGTAACAAGTCTGCTTATGACTAGTTACCCACCTATGGACCGCATAGAATAAACAATGGTGGGCACAACCCTGCCTATGACCATGCTTATCTGCCCATAGTTCAGATTCACATTGTTCGGCCAAACACGGCCAACAATGGCGCAACTACCCCACGTTCCTCAAACAAACAAGGCCAACAAGGTGCAGCAATGAGGTAACCGCAAAGGACGTGCGGTTACTAGAGAGCTAAGCCTCAGAGGACGTGCGGTTACTTGAGAGATAAACCACAGAGAACGTGCGGTTACTAGAAAGCTTAACTGGAGAACACGACTCCCCCACAAAACAGGGATCATCATTGCATGTCCAGTTGCTGAACATAGAGCTTGAGCAAAGTACTTACACCTTGCACTAGCTGACGCAGAGGTTACAACTAACGTGACTAAGACGTACATCTTCAGTCACGATCTCAAAGGTTGGTTCGAACCCTGCGAACACCTTCAGTCACCGTTTCAAAGGTTGGTTCGAAACACCAACAGGTGGCTGATGACATCAAGAAAAGGTGGACTAAGAGTCAAGTCCTTGGCTGAGAATTCCGCATCAGACGGAACTGGCTCACCAGACACCCTTCTCGAAGGAAGGAACAATCCACTCGAAAGGCCTACTACTTACTGAAAGAAGGAGCCATCCGCATGGCCCATATTTAACCTTCTAGACAACATAGTCCAGTATCCCTCCCACATGCAACTTGCATACGGAAGGAACACTAGACTGGGGGGACTTGAAGGGGTATGGTCCCAGATCTCGCGTCAGCAGGACCGCGAATGACCATTACCCTCATCAAAAACCTCCAAACATCAATAAACTCACCTGTGTCCGCGTGGGCACACGCGAACACAGCGGTCCAATCTGTCCAGTGATGAGAAGACTTACCTTAAGGACGAAAACCAATGTTACGCATAGCGATGCGGCCCCGCACCGCATCCTATGAACATTTTCGTCACGACAAGGGATCTGGACAACAGTAACAGTCACTCAGCAGGCAATGCGGCATAACACCACATCCCGCGTAAATCATGGATGGAACAACCAACGCGGGAACAACACCAATGACCGCAGGCAGCGATGCGGCTTGGCACCGCATCCTGCCTACAAGGCAAGTGGGTCTGACACCACAGTGCAAGTGGCACTGGGAACAGTCGCCTACCGGCCCACGTGTATACAACAGTCTGACACCACAGCAGGACGTGGCATCACCACAGTACCGACAGGTCTGACACACCTGCAAATAGCTGTGCGATGTCAGGCTAACTACTCAACTACCCTCCTTCACTCCTCGGCTATAAATACTCACCCCAAACCAGGTTTGAGGTATCACTTCTCAACTCTCTCAATACTACTACTATCACACTTTGCTTCCCAAGCAAACTACTGATTCTCACGCCGGAGAGTGGTAACAAGGAGCACCCCCCACCCAATCCTCCTTGTTGCGAGTCACGGTTTGTTTCCTTGTGCAGGAAACCCACCACCAGACGATCCAGCCGGCGATCCTCGGAAAGAAGGGATTAACCCTCTTGACGAGACCAGTGAGTTAACCCACCTGGTTAACCATTGTTTCATCACATGGGAAAAATTATTGTGAAACTAATAAAAAGAAAGAAAAACTAGAAATTTTGATATAAGGCATATATCTTTTTTTGGTCCAAGTAATTATCGATAGTAGGATCAAATACAAACCACATTTCGTATACAAACTGTAAGAACCATTTAAAAAGTGACATGTAGCATCCAATCAATTATAGAGAAATGATAAAATGATAACCTAAATAATATCAAGTATCTTGAATTCTTTATAATTATGCTAATAAGCAATTAATTTTTTATTTGGATCTTCCTTTTGTTTTCAATGTGCTAATAATAAAAAGTGCTGATATCATTTCACATATGTGCTAAAATCAATTATCTTGATTAATTTTCATGTGCTAATATAATTTAAAAGTGATACTTTTATGTATGTATTGTTTTAATATGTGCTAATTTAACCTTTTTTAAGTGCTAGAATCTGTTCTTACGGTTTGTAGAATAAATATGGTTTGTACCGGAACCAATCCCTTATAGTTGGGACTTGTGTTGATGATCGACACAAACAAAATATTTGTATATATATTTTTTTATTGTTATAAAACTATTATATAACCTCTTAATTAATCAAAATAATAATTTTAAAAGCACCCACAATGCGACATTCTGAATGCTTTAAATAAACTAAAGTGAACGTCACGTGACAACTCGTGATTAGCCACGTGACTCAATAAGAAACAAATACTGATAAAGGTTCTTTTATGTAATATAGATTAATCAAAATTAATGTCACTAATTACAATAGAACATGTCATACATAATATTTGTATATATTTTTAAATTTTTTAAAGTTAATTATTTAACCTCTTGAATAATAAGAACCTATTTATCATTAAAATTCATGTTTTAAAAATCAGACCAGACGGTTCAGTCAGTTAAATTGAGAGCTCTCGATATCTTAAGTTGTTTAACGAGTCAATTGACTAGACATCAACGAACCCTCTTATTTAAAACAAGCAAAAAAAAAAAAAAAAAAAAATTAATGAAAATTGAAGCAAAATCATTGAAGACCTCTCGTCCTTGTCTCCATACTTTGTTAGCTATTAAGATTGGGTCGATCGATAAATTTGGTAAATAATATTGTATGATTATATTATAATTACACTTAAAAATAAATAATATGATTATCGTATCACATAATAATATTTCAAATCAAATAATGGAGGAGGTTGGTATTATCGTATTGACAAGTGCCACCACGTCGCATGAGATTGGATAATGTTCACATTGAAGATGCTTCACATGTGCAACACAATAATTTGTTATATTTTTAGATATTAAGAATAACAATATTAATCTATGTATATATTATATGCGACAATAATTTGTATATTTATGATGCTTTGACAATTTATGTAGTTTTGAAAGATTTATAATTTCTTAACAAAATAGATAATAGCATTTAATAGCATTTGTAATAAATAATAAACTTAATTACTTAAGGTTTATGGAAATTACTAAATTCTAAACTCGGTGACAAAATTTGAACGACTATGTAAGAGCTTTTTTTTGGTAAATAACAAAATATACATGTTTAGAGAGTTTTATGGTAAATAACAAAATATACATATTTAGAGAGTTATTACATTTTTAACTATTTATATATTTAATAAAATCAATTTTAAAATAAAAAATAATTAACTAACTTATGTTAATCAAAAGTATTTTGGAGATTCTCCTAAAAGATTTGACACATCCTAAAAGAACTAAAAATACATGTCTAAAGTTATATTTGAAATACATATTTTAGTTTCTTAGGGTGTTGATGTATGTAAATTGGTGTTTCTTTCTAACTAAGGGTTTGAGTCTCGCGTTAGACAATAATGTTGAACTAGGAGAAGATTAGATTATTATTAAAAAAATCTAATTTCTTTGAGACTTTTGTGTTAAATTTGTTGTATTCATAGGTTGACGGATCGACCCAAATACGACACAAAGTCAAAACAAACACGAACCTAGACACAACATATTTGATACGAATATGACTCATTTAACCCAATTTTTTCTACATGTAAGTACTATAATATAAAAAATCTACAAAAAGAAAATACAAAAAATAGTTATGTTTAAAAGAAAAAAAACAGATGCTCACATCACTTTTAAAACTGTCATGAAATGTCCAATTAATTTAAGTCATGACATGATATAAATATTTTTTTATCTTTAAAAAATCAGATTAAATTGGTCAATATGAACCCGACTTAAAACTGATCGAAACATGTTTAATTAACCTAAACCTGTAAATTTCATATTAAATATATTATATTTGTGGAATTTACTTGGCATGGTTATTGTCGTATTTAGAGTTACACCTCTATTCATCTCTTTTATCTTTCTATATAAGCATATGTTTGTCAGGGCAGATTTAGCTCTACTTGAGGGGGTGCCCATGCAACCCATCAACTTTGCTTCCAAAGTGAAAATTTGTTTATCTTTTTCCGCACTTTATGTATAGGATACCTCTCAACAAATATTAAGATACCCCCTAAGAGTACTTGAGATGAAGAAAAGAATGAAACTAAATCAAAATTTTCATCTCATCAGCAAACAGCTGTGTAAAAATATGAAGAAGATAATTGCGGCTGTGTAAAAATATGAAAAAGAAAACCTAAATAGTAAAAAGAAAATCTAAATAGTAAATAGTATTGGGTCTTTTTTTTTTAACAGCCAACAAATCAATCTCAAGCACTCTTGGGACACCGACTGGACAAACGGAGTACTTCGAGAGTAACCCGAGTGGTCCACCATCAATTCCAGGGAAAACCCGGTAACCCACCCGCCCGTAGGCACGACGGTAAATTACCTTTTGGAAAATTTTAGGTTTTGTTATTTACCTTTTGGATTTTACCTTTAGTTTTAGGCCTTTGATTTATTTTTCTTATTTTGTGAAAGCTACATTTCGTTTAACTACATATCTAAACATGCATTTAATAAATTTATAATATCTAAACATGCATTTAGATTTATATTTGGACTTTGCTAGATTGAAAGTAAAAAAATAATTAAAAATGCTTAAAATAATTAATTGTTTTTCAAATAATCGGATTTTTCAACAATTAAATCCTCTTTGAGTAAAGTCACAAAATACTTTTTATTAGAAGATTACGTATTTCCCTAAATATTTCTAATTAACTATAACGAGGGATATCACGTACGTTACAACAGTTCAATTTTGAATAAAATAAAAATTATTGTATAACCTATCAATTATGGTGGGCGATATAAGAAGTGCTGAAGTGCTGCAACCATAACTTTAATAAATACCGTTTGAAACAAAGAACTATATTTTTCTTTTTTTACGTTTTGATGTACATATGCTAGCCACATCAAAGAACTATATACATGTAGATTTCAATTTGGTTATATCACAACTTTATTTTTTGGATTTTCTCATCTATCTGCGTCAATACCTCAATAACCAAACTATAACGACAAATACAATTACTATGAATAACCTACTTAAACCCCCGCCGCGAAGCGCGGGTAATAATACTAGTTGTGAATATAAAAACCAAATTTAATTCAGTCCTCATTGCCCTCCTAAATGTATGATAAAAGAAAAGTTTCTACGTTCTATGAATATATGATAAAAGAAATTAGGATGCATTTAAATTTTTCTTCTAAATCCGTCACTGTATTTTATAGTTTTTCAATAATTAAATAAAAGTATACATAACTTTTTTGCATGATAAATCACAAAAGTAAAAAATAATTAAAAATGAAACAAGATCCATTCATGACGTTATTAACACGGAAATCACAATAAAAAAATATTCTAATCCAAAATCAATAAAAAGCTGTATACCTTAGTAGCTTACTATCCTACTTATTAAAATAACGGATAATGTTGACGTCGAATTGATGTGTTAAAATGATAAACCCGTAATAACTTATATATTTATTCTGATAGAATAATCGTACTTCGAAAAAAATTCAAAGAACCAAACTAAAACGAATTTAAATTTTCAAATTGATTTTGTATATATTTTTCGAAATGGTTTTCGAATTTGTAATTTTTGAAGCAATTCGGCCTTGATTAACATATGTTTTTTTTTTTTTTCTTCATATTTAGTGGTTTCAATGTAGTTCAATTTATTCAAACTAATTCATACTACTAGGATCGTTGCGGTGTACGTTCAGTCGGTATCGTTTTGGCTTGTCACCACAACGCATGTACAATACAAACATTCCGTATAAAAACCGAACAAGATACGCCCAAGATGATATTACACATGTATATAAAAATCGAAAACTCTCTCACCCCCAAAATACCACATGCGGAAACCCCCGCAAGGCGTGTGACGTGCCAGGATCTAGCCACCAATCACATTGAACTCATAACAAGATTTCAAGTAAAACTTCCATTTATTAAAATAAGTCGTACAAAACATTATATTGTTCAGCGGAAGCATAATACAATAGTTAAAAATTTCATAATCCAAGTGTAGAAAAACCAATAGACTCGTATCACGATTCCATGTAACTCGATCCATGACCACTCCAGCATCCCAGACAGCAAGTTCCAATGATATGTACCTATAGACCTACAAGCATGCAGAAAAGTGTATCAGACAACGCTGGTGAGTTCACAGTTTTGTTTACCGAGAATCATGTTACATGTTTTACGGTCAAAAGTTTAGTTCAGTTCAAAAGCAATTCCAAAAACAATGTTGATAATAACTCGATACCGTACAAGATGGCTCCAGATTATTTGCCCCTCCCCAATGCCCCTATCAAAGCATTGGTCATGATTTAAGGTAATTAGTTCACGCCCGTCCTCCCTGGTACGGTGTGATGGTGCCAAACCTAATAGCGCTATCAACTAATAACCCCGTTGCCTCCCCGGCAACCTTTTCGGTAGTAGATGGGACTTAAGGTGATAGGAGTGAGTGTATTATCCAACATTCCGGTTTTACATTCCAGTCAAACCCATTACCCAATATTCCTCCCCGGAATATTTACCAGATGTCCCTCCCCGGGACGCATGCTTGAAAAAGAGCAGTGAACTCACCTTTGATTTGCTCGGTTTGTTAAGTTACCCGTTCCAAGTTAGTCAACCAAACCCTACCGTGGTTACCAAAGATAATCAGTTTCGTAAACACGTATTCAACGAGTCATATGTAATGTTATTGTCACGTAACACATAGCAAACGTTTAGATTTCATACATGTTTATAGCACAAGTTCATGTTCCCAACAATAGTTACCAATAACATCAATTTCATAATAATTAAATCACGTATTGCCACAGATTGCCTTCACCGCAAAGATCACCGTATAACACATAGCAAGTACTCAAATCACATAACAACACTTAACAGGTGAGTTTGCTACTCACACGAGCCAAATCAGGTTCCTCGGTCATAATTAATATTATTAACAGGCAGCAATTAGACTTTAATCAATCATAAGCATTCATCATCATACATATTCTAATCCACAATTCTGTTTGTGGGATACCCTCCTGCCGAAGAACCTTCACTGCGAAGATCCCCTCTTGGCGAAGAACTATACTTTGCCAAGAAGTGACTGCGGCGAAGAATCATCATTGTTCGTCAAAGGACAGTCGACGAAGAACCATGATGGTGACGAACCCCTCCTGGCGAAGAATCCATTCTTCGTCAAGAGTGATCGCGACGAAGTACCTTACATGTTCGTCACAGTCTTGTCGACAAAGGATCAGACTTTCGTCGACATGGGTACTTCGTGGGGGAAAAGATCTTCGTCGTCGCTGTACTAACAGTTCATAATTTCGTTTTTAACTATTCTTCTGTAATTTCAGTGAACACATTCAAAATTCCAAAACGGATCAAACCATATAATTTAATCAGTTATCATTCATGATCATACAAATTTCATAACTGCAACAGTTTCCCTAATTTTCATAATCACCAATCATAAGCAACCCTAATCATCATGCTCATCATATCACAATCTAGATCATCCAATAACCATACACAACGGATAACATAATATAACTTCAACAAACAGAATCATCGAACCGTGTAGTGAACATGAACGAATACAAGCCATCGAATCCTCATCATGAACGTTCTAATTTCTTTGATTAAACAATGAAACATCAAAACCCTAATTAACACAATATGAGAGTATGGTTTCTAACAAAACCCTATGTCCACAGTAGGTCTCAAGCATCACAAAACAATCATTAAACAACGTGAAGTGTGGTGGGATGCTAACTGAATGATGAGATGATCACGAAAGTGCAAAAGGGCTTCGAGGGAGATGAAGGGTGCTGCCGACGTTCACAAATAAGGAGAAGAACTTTGGGTTAGATAGGTTTGTGTTTAAATAGTGCGAACAGGGCCGAGTCACAACTGGGTTCATTTGGGCTGAGGCCCTTGTGGCGAACAACACCCTCGACGAAGAATCAAACTTCGTCGAATGGCTGATGACGAAGAATCAATCTTCGTCGAATGGCTGATGACGAAGAATCAATCTTCGTCGAAAACTGTTTGTGACGAAGAACTATCTTCGTCAAGATGTGGGGTTGGCGAACCTTAGCTATGAAGTTGTGAAACATAAACAATTCTTAAGTTAATCATTAAATAACCATACATAAGAATACTTCAATTATTCATCAATCATGCACAAGTTACAACGCAAAACGAATTATAAAAGAGGATTGCGGAACAAGCAACGCGTAGAGGAAGAACCTTGAAATCTCGGGTTGTCACATCATCCCCAACTTGAAAGAAATTTCGTCCCGAAATTTGATAAGTGATCCAAAAGCGGCGAAGTGTTAGATCAGGATGACTGTGGATTTTCCTCGGGTACCACATCATCCCCAACTTAAAAGGGAATTTCGTCCCGAAATTCGCCAATGACACCAGAAGTTGTTTCAACCGTTAGAACAATCGAGGATACTAGAGCTTCATCTGATCTTTGCGTTGTCACGTGAACTCCGGTCCACGTCTTGAGTTCCAACGAACTCTCGTGATTGGAAATCGACTATGTTAACGAACCTTGACTTCCTGGTCCATGTTTTCAATAGGTTCCTCGATAACTAAAACTTGTCGTTAATCTTAGGTGCTAGTAAGGATATCACAAGTGTTTCATCGGACAAATGCTTCTTTAGATTCGAGACATAAATGACATCGTGAACGTTACCCAATTCGTCAGGTAACTCGAGTTTGTAGGCCACGTTACCGATTCTTTCCAGAATTTTGAATGGCCCAACGTAACGTAAATTTAGCTTGCCGCGCTTCCCAAAGCGTATCACACCCTCCCAGGGTGAGACTTTCAACATGACTCGCTCGCCTGCAGCGAACTCCCAGTGTTTCCTAAGCTTATCAGCTTTTCTGGCGGTCACGCGTTGCCGCCATACGATTTGCGTTTTCATCAATCCTCTCATAAGTTTCAAGCACAAGCCCTGGGCCTGTGATTAGGCTGTCACCCATCTCAGCCCAACAAAGAGATCGACATTGTTGTCCATGCAATGCCTCGAACGGTGCTGCCTGAATACTAGAATGGTAGCCGTTGCAGTGAAATTCTACCAAGGTAAATGTCTCAACTTTTACCCAAGTAAATCACACATGCTCGCAGCATGTCTTCGAGTGTCAGGTTGGTCCGCTTATTCAGACCATCTGTACGAAGGTGTGATAAACAGTGTACATGTTTAGACATGAGTCGGAAGATTTGTGCATCGCCTGCCACAAATCAGACGTTAAATGCGGATTACGATCCGGGATGATAGAGGTTGGCATGTCGTACCTAGGTACCGCTTTCTCCAAAAGAGTCCGCTGGCTGCAAAGATTTGTCAGGTCTCTTGATTGCAGGAAAGTGTGCTGACATTGTGTGACAATTAACGATCGCCCAAATGGTATCGTTTCCGTTTCGAGTTTCTGGTAGGCGAGCGACGAAAATACGTGGCAATCTGCTCCCATTTCCATATGGGTGTTTCTGGTTGCTGACAAACTAGTTGGTCTCTGATATTCTACCTTGACTCTCGCACAAGTAAAACATCGTTCTCATACATTACTATGTGGGCCTTCATGCCCGGTCATCCGTACAAGGTCTTCAGTCCCTAATACAACCTATTAAAACCCAGATGAATAGGATTATTGAGACTTGTGTGCTTCTTCCTACACAAGTTCCCTAAGGTGGCCGTATGGTGGAACCCATGTTCGCTCCATAAAGTAGCGAATGCTGTCCGATTTTGCCAGAAGTTGCCTCTCCATGCCTCGCATGGATTCAACTTGAAGATTCTCTTCCTTCATTTCTTCGGCTTTGACAGAACAAATCTGATCAGGTAGGCTAGAGTAGATGCTGAGCCGCAAAAGCTTGTACACGCTTAGATTCCATAATCATACAATAGTTCCATTCCGCGACGCGGTCTCATGTTCAACTTCCTCTGATTCACTAATATGCTGAAGGCTCTTGTGATCGGTATAAGTTGTGCAGTTGGTACCGTCCAAGTAATGCCTCCAGATATTAAATCCAATGACCATGATCTCCACCCCAGGTTGTGAGTCGTGTAATTTGTAGATCTGCAACTACTGGGAAACGTAGGCTTTCACTTTCCCGCGTTGCATCCGCATGCAACCAAGACCCTGAATTGAAACAACATGGCACGCTACCAGATCACCCGTACCATCAGGTAGGGACAATACGCAGGGCACTGTTAAGTTTTGTTTCCAAGCTGAAAAGACGTTCTCCTGTTTTGTCTTCCACGAACACACAGCACCTTATTGTGTTGTAGCGATAAAAGTTGTGCAATCTTCGAGAATCCCTTGATGAATCTGTGACGGTATGTAGCGAAAACAAGAGATTGCCACACCTCCGAAGGACTCTCCGGTGTCATTCATTTTCTAATGTATCTTAGCGGGTTCCACGTGTATTCCCAATTCGTTGACTATATGCCCGTGGATGTGTACTTCTCTAATCCAGAAGTCACATTTAGAAAGACTTCGCGTAGAGTTGCTCCTCCCTTAGGAGCTGCTCCTCCCTTAGGAGTTCTGAGAATAGATACAAGTGCCGCTCATGGTTTTCCTTTCTCCAGGAAATGATTCGAAACGTTATTAATAAACAGGGTTGATGAATTCGGCAAGGTGAAGTTTACACATACAATTCATGTGATCCATGGGGTTGCTGGTGCGTTGGGTAACTTGAATGATTTGGACAGAAAATTATAATGGTCGTACTGCGTTTGTAATGCTGTGTTAGGAATATCCTCCCCTGGGTCTTCCATCAGGTGACAGTCCGATCTTTGGTCGATTTTCCGAATAGAAGCTCGACCCTTGCAGCTGATCAAGCGGGTTGCCGATGCGAGGTAAAGGGTGACGGTTTCCGACTGTCACCTGGCTGTGTTTACGGTAGTCGATACTCGTACTAATAGGACTCGTACTTCCCTAATCATCATGCTCATCATATCACAATCTACATCATCCAATAACCATACACAACATATAACATACTATTACTTCAACAAACAGAATCATCGAACCGTGTAGTGAACATGAACGAATAAAAGCCATCGAATCCTCATCATTCACGTTCTAATTTCTTTGATTAAACAATGAAACATCAAAACCCTAATTAACACAATATGAGAGTATGGTTTCTAACAAAACCCTATGTCCATAGTAGATATCAAGCATCACAAAACAATCATTAAACAACGTGAAGTGTGGTGGGATGCTAACCGAATGATGAGATGATCACGAAAGTGCAAAAGGGCTTCGAGGGAGATGAAGGGTGCTGCCGACGTTCACAAATGAGGAGAAGAGCTTAGGGTTAGACAGCTTTGTGTTTAAATAGTGCGAACAGGTCCGAGTCACAACTGGGTTTCATTTGGGCTGAGGCCCTTGCGGCGAACAACACCCTCGACGAAGAATCAAACTTCATCGAATGGCTGATGACGAAGAATCAATCTTCGTCGAATGGCTGATTACGAAGAATCAATCTTCGTCGAAAACTGTTTGTGACGAAGAACTGTCTTCGTCAAGAAGTGGGGTTGGCGAACCTTAGTTATGAAGTTGTGAAACATAAACAATTCTTAAGTTAATCATTAAATAACCATACATAAGAATACTTCAATTATTCATCAATCATGCACAAGTTACAACGCAAAACGAATTATAAAATAGGATTGCGGAACAAGCAACGTTTAGAGGAAGGACCTTGAAATCTCGGGTTGTCACATCATCCCCAACTTGAAAGAAATTTCGTCCCGAAATTTGATAAGTGATCCAAAAGCGGTGAAGTGTTAGATCAGGATGACTGTGGATTTTCCTCGGGTACCGCATCATCCCCAACTTGAAAGGGAATTTCGTCTTGAAATTCGCCAATGACATCAGAAGTTGATTCATGTGACAACTGTCAAATTTGCATGCATCCGTACGATTATTAAACAATGATTAGTGCTTAATGACTGTGCTGAATTACAATTAATTACTTGAATTACTTTCTGACTATTGCCATATACATACATGTGCATCATATATTGAAAATGACATATCTTTACTGCATGCAAACTTTGTTAATTCGAATGATGCACGAAGCACCGGCATCACAATTATCAGACAAATCAGAAAAATGCTGACAGAGTTCAGAACATAGACAAATATGATATTGAGGTACAGAATGGGCCAGAAACCAAGAGTTACACTATTATAGTGTGTAGGAAAGTAAGGATCACAAAACTGCCTTCCTAAAGATAGTTTAAGTGCAAGAAAGTGCCTAAAACTCACATAAACTGCAGAATTTTGCCGAAAATCAGCAAATTCAGCATTTAAACAATCTAATATCATGCAGAAATATGGTTAAATGGTCCTGAATGCTTTCCTAAGTGCCGGGAATCAAAACTGTCACAAAAGGTAACATAAAACACACTAAACTGCATAGTTTAGCACCTTAACGAACCGGTAACCAACCGAACAACCAGACATTACCTGAAACACCAAATTTTCACTAGAAGTATTGTTTTTACATTACCAAGCTAGTTATGGTCCCCGAACATCATAACACACTATATAACACCTAGTAACTAAATACCTAACTAATACTTGAATTTTAACTAACCTAACTAACTATTTAGTTACTACCTAAGCCTAGACCCCTCCCCCTATGATCGGCCAACAAGGGCCCCACTTCAAGATTTTATTTATATATTATAATGGATCTTGTTCCTTCTTTAAAGAGCATAAAAACCAATGGAAAACTCATATGGATGGATTATTAGTAAACTTTAGGGACCATAACCTTTCATTATCATTCTACACAACACACTTAAACTTCTTCTTCTTCCTCCCTTGGTTTCGGCCGAACCCACATCACCACACACCACCATCATTCAATCTTCATCCATCCATTCCATATACATATAAAGGTGTTAGAAGCATAGTAAGGAAGCTTGGAGCTTTCGAAAGTTGAAGGACCTTCACCATTTGCTTTTATCCACTTCTTTTCTTCTCTTGATCATCCCTAGCCTTGAGCTAGTGGTAAGAACACTAAACTCTTCATTTTACATCTTGTTTAAGTGGTTAAAAGATGATATAAGTAACTAATCCTGAAGAACACTATGAATCTAGAACATGAATCATGAACATAAGCTTAAAAATCATGAGAATACATATTGTTTAAGTGTTGTTATGCTATTTGATTGTTGATTGATTGTGTTTATGATGATAAACATCATGTGATCTTGCTAGATAGTGATTAAAGACATAATCTAGCAAGATGAGAGGATGATTATGTTAAGATCAAAGTAATCATCCATATGTAAATCATGAACTTGAAGTGTAAAATGTGTTTCTTGTAAAGTGATGATCAAAGTGAGTGTAAAGTCTTGTAGATCTATGATTCTAAGAATGATTTTTCAAGAAACCAAGTTAAAAAAAAACACAAAGTTTACTTAATCTTGGTTCTTAAATAAATAAACCACATTTTTGGTGGTTAATAAAGTGTAGGAACACATATGTAACAAGAAAAGTCCAAGAAGAAACATTTTTAGAAAATGTAATTACAAGTTGTAAAGATCTAGATTCTTCAAAAATGATCTTTTTAAGTAAACAACCACACTTTAAAGGGTAACAAAGCTTACTAAACACACTAGTAAGTTACTACAAATTTTTGTAAATTTTCAAGTTCATGAAGTAGTAGTTTATGCTTGTTTTTGGCAAGATGGCAAGTATAAATTGATTTGGGGTTGATTGTGTTGATTTACAAAAGAAAATGATATGCCTTGAAGGCATGGAAACCTCCATTTTTAGGGGAAACTATGACAAAATTTTTCTAAAAAATTAAACACTTAGAAAAATATTTTTAAACAAATATTTACAAGTGCATTTTAAACCATGAATTTTCATACAAAGTTTGCCATAAATTTTTGTTACAAAAATTACAAATATTGGAGGTTGGTTTTTATATACAAAAGTGACTAAATATGTATTTAGGAAATATATATTTAGATGTCACCTTTTGTGTGATTATTTGTATATTATGTGTATTAGTTATATTATTTTAGGACTTGAAATAATATAACTCACCAAAATTCCAAGAGAATGAACATATAAATTATACCCAAAATATTGGACAAACCGAACAAAGGAATACAACTCACAAAATTTTCTGGAAAATTATTTACAAGTATATTTTGGTAATTGGTATTTTGGACACCAAGAGAATGAAAATGGGATTTTCATAATTACTACAAAATATATCATATTTTTGACAAAAAGGAAATGTATTATTTTTGTGCAAGTAAAAAATATATATTTTTCTTGGAATTATTAGAAGATATATTATTTTTGGAAGAAAATATGTATTTTCTCAAACAAACATGAAATACATTATTTTTGGAAGAAAATATATTCTCTTAAATAAACTTTGAATATATTATTTTTGGAAGAAAAATGGATTTATATATATTTCTAAGTTAGACTTGGAAATATAGTAGTTTTGAGACTTATATGAGGTTTATAAATATTTTTGCCAAGGGAAAAATTATGAATAATTTTTCTATGTAATATTTCTCAAAATATATATTTCAGAAATATATATATATATATATATATATATATATATATTGATGTATTTTTTTAAAAGATATTATTCCGGACAAAGTTGATACAAAAATTAAGTATAAGGATACTTAATAAGCACAATAAAAAATTACGTATTCTCGTACGTATAAATACACACCGGAATACGCCACCGATACTTAGCACAAATACGCAGGGTTAAGAATACGAGTATGAATACACCCATCCTTGGGGAGTTATACACATATGTGTCAAGTTGAAATATATTATTTTAACTAATATTCCAAAATGTAATAAATATAATTTAAGTTAAAATATTTATTATTTTGACGAATAATTATATACTTGGAATAACATTGATGACACAAAGAAACGTAACTAAAAAATACTCAATAAGACCAAGGTCAAGGCACGACCGACCCGTCTAATGAACCATAGTACGCATGTAGGTAGTCGTGCGTTCTAGAGGAAGCTTGAGTTACATTGGATACGAAGAACGCAAAACTATGAGTTCATGTCCCCCTCTTCTTTTAACTGTTTTCAGTTTTATAACTTCGGGGGTGAAGTAAATGTTACATAATGTTTACAAACGATTATACATGGTATGGTTAGCTAAGGAAGGGTACTGCTTGATCATGTGAGTGGTGGGTATAACGCTTAAGACCATTAATCCTCATTGTAGGACCGAGGGACATGAGTGATAGATCTATTTGGGTGTAGCGAGCCCACACCCATGAGGACCGGGGTTTGGCCCATGAGGTGACTATGTCTTATTCCCGGAGACAAAATTTGCTAGGTTTGAGCCTTCCTGCATCACGTCACACATATTAATGGCCTTGAAAACCATTAATGATCTGTTTTCCTTGTTGCTTCATACCAGTTTACAAAGTACATACATACATACTTACAAGATTTTTCAAGGTTTATTCGTGCACACATACTAAACACATGAACTCGCTCAACTTTTGTTGATGTTTTCAAACTACATGTATTTCAGAAAAGTGGTTACGGATCTGGCGGGCGTTCAAGATTTCAAGTTGTGTTTTTAATAAAAGATGTCATCCAGTACTGAAGGGTTTGAATCATGTGTTTTATCCTAGATAGAATACATGGTTCAAAGGCTTGCTTTTATTAGTGTCTTTTGTGAAGTCCAGTATGGAACTTTAAGCTTTGGTTGTCATGTGATCTAAACTTGAAGTCTTAGTTCGATGTTAAACAATGACGGTTGTATTATTTTGAAACTATCTATGGATGAACATCTTGGTTTTATCATATAGTTGTTTGTTATGGTTGAATGCAATGATATTAAGCAAGTCACACCAAATCACGCTTCCGCAAAAGTCAGGGTGTGACAGTTTGGTATCAGAGCTTCGATTGTAGCGAACTAGGATTCCTTCTCAAGTCTAGACTATAATCATTAGGGCTCTCACGAAGATATTTTTTTTACAACATGTTTTCATTGCATACACGAAAGACACGAAGCACGATTGCAAGGTTTACCTTGTGGTTTAGTCTGGGAGACTAGGTGGTTTAGTCTGGGAGACTAGGAAGGATAGAAAGGTTTCATGAGGAATAACAAGGATACATGATTTCATGATACATTGTCTTTGATGGCATGCTAAGTAGTAGTGGTTAAAATATGTGCATATGTTATGATTGTTATGTTACAGGCATTATGCCTTCTTCAGAGAGCGGATTACCAGATGTTGATGACCCTATGGCCCTCGTCTCTGATAGTGAGAGTGCACCCGAGCCCGAGATACTTACATCCGACACTGAGAGCGACCCAGACATGACAACTGACGACGAGGACGACTTTCAGCCATACGCGTTGCCTGACTTTGGAAGATGACTTACCGCTTGCTGATGGCATTCCAGGGGAGGATCCTTTTGTTGTTCCCATTGCAGTCCATGATCATTTTATCATCGGGCATCCCGATGGTGAGCATATCGTGGCACCGATCCTCGCTCCCGTTCCTTTAGTGGACATCCCTCCTGAGGACTGGCCTTTTGACGGTCTGTTTGATGATGAATTTGATTTGTTTGTTGATGGTCCTCCTGATGACGCCCATGGTGATGGAGAGCTAGATGAGGACGTTGTTGCTATTCCACTTCTTGAGATCCCTGTTTGTAACAACTCTCATCAAAAGACATATTTATTAAATTAATTTGACCAATAGGAAACCCTAATTGAGACACCCAAGTGATTCTGCGCAAACCCTAAAATTTTCAGAACAATCAGAATCAGGATCAGGGCTCCTAAAACTCAGGGGGGGGTAAACCCTAGTAATGATTATCTATAGAAATTGCTGTCAAAATTGAAATTTACGATTTTAACAACTCAGATAGGCTAGTCCCAGACGTGGCAAGTCTATAGTAAAAACGTGTCCCTTGCGCACCGCAAGGGTTGGAGTGTTACGGTGCGCAAGGGTTGATTACGCACCGCAACAATGATAGGCTTACGGTGCGCAAGCTTGACTAAATTTTGGGTATAAATAGAGGGCCTTGGGACTCGACATCTGGTGTTCAAACGACGAAAAACTTTGCTGCATGTACTGAGATACATCCTGTTTACCACAATTAACACACACGGATCACTAATCGACGCCGCAATCAGGGTATTAACTCGATCGCTGATACGATTCAATGTCCGATCGATTAAACTATCCAATGGATGTTTAAGTGCTGCCCACATTAGGGTTTATGCTTTGTCATTCGTCGTTAAATCGATGGATGTTTAAGTATCGCACTTTGTCATTCGTTGTGAAGGTTTTAATCTCGTGAGTTATCGTAAATGCTGTATTGATTACTAACCCAGAATTGTGTGCCTGTTATTAATTTAGGTTGAAAAGGCTAAATCAGTAGGCTAAACTCTGCTCAAATTAAATCTGCAATGTGAGTCATTCTCTTTTTATCAAAATGTTTTACAATACCTCAAATTATTTTCAAAAGTTATAATTACAGGGACTAAGTCGTGGATATCTTGAATTACTGGTTAGTGGGGTATTGTGCACATTACTAATTTGCTCCCGATTATGTTCATTGACCTAATTGGGATAATCACTGTTAGGTTCATTGACCTATAGGGATAATCATCACTATTTAGGTTCATTGATCTAATAGTGGTATGACCATCGTCACCATTGTGACATGTCACCATTGTGACAAGATGCCAGATAAAAATAAGATAGAAGCCATTGTAATCGCTCTTATGCTGTAATTAATAACTATGCATCATTATGCAAAACGAATGATTCACTCAGTATTTCCCGCTGACAAAACCTTTTTCAAACATGTTTCAGGTGATCTGTTATGATCTAGGAAAAGTGCCATAAAGCACTACAAGCTCAAGGAAGTGGCTCAGTATAAAATAAAGAAACATGTTTTGTAAAATAAAAGATTTCTTCGTGAAATCAAATGATTGTAAATTACCGGGGTTTTATCCCGAGTTGTGAAATAAAATAATCGGGAAATATTTCAGTTTTAAAAAGATCCTGATGATAAACTTCCGCTGTTAAACTCAATAAATTAAATACCACAGGATTTCTGTCCCGCGGCTCCTGAAACGTGTCAAACCGGGTCGGGGGCCGTGACACTGTTATTGATACTTCCTCTGACACTAGTTTACACCCTGTCTCAGATTCCTTTGAGTCTGTGATGTCTTCATCCTTGCAGGCAGTTGGATTACAACGCTATGCCACTGATTCTGATGATGATACGGCCATGTCAGCTGCACCATCTCCTCCACACGAACCCGAGCCTGATCTTGAGCCACATTTTGTTCCTGTTGATCAGTCTGATGTTGCGCCTGCTGATCCTGAGCCTTTACCTGATCATGACCCTATTCCTTTTGGCATACCAGACATTTGCCGATTGTTTTTCCTTCAGGACATCCCTGCACCCCATCCAGGGGAAGGTACTCCAGGTCAGCACCCGCGTGACGATCCTTTTGCTACAGCAGCATTTCCTTCGACCTCACAGGCTGCACCATTCGCTCCTTTCACTTCTTCACCGCTGGACAAGCCATTCCGATGGTCCCTACCATACACTATGCCAATTTCAAACCCCTATCATTCTTCACATCATGGAGGCTACACACGGGATGAGTTGCTCCGGTAACTTCAACTACAGTTTGAGGTTTTGAGTCGTAGAGTTTTGGAGCTTGAGCTGACACCACGTCCTCCACCCTGTCTATGCCAGTATATTTTTGATCATCCGCATTCATCACTGTCTCCTTTTGCATTCTCACCTGTTGCTCTTTCTCCTTTTCCAGAGTTTGATGCTCGTTTCCTTACGGTCGAGCATCAGATCAGTTACTCGCTTCGACGTGTCTATGAGCTTGAGGAGCAACTTGCGCATGTGCGCAGCTTGCTTTCCTTCCCTCCACCTCCTCCTCCACCATCAGCATAGTTGGTTTTTGGTTTTATGCAGATTGCATTACTTTTGGTGAGAGCACCACTATCGAGCCGAGATTGTGAAGACTTTTGAGGACCACTTTTGACCACATTATTTTGGTATATTGATAGACTTATTGCACAAGGGTAGTGTGACCCTGTGTCCCTTTTGATGTGAGACGCTTTGTAGACAATGTGATTGTGGTCGGTAAATAATGAAAGCTCAGTCGTCATGTTCTCACTAAACACGTTGTTGATTTATATGTTTGTGCTATAATTGTGATGTTATATGATTGCTTGCTATGACGATTGCTTATATACATATGTATACACACCTCCTAGGTCTTATTCGTTAAGTAGATGCTTATGTGCTTGTGTCTTTAATAAGACCTGACCCATCCGATCTTCTTCTTAAGAAGATGTCGCCTCGAAGGAACACCGATACCAACAACCCTCTGCCGACGACAGAGGCGGAATTTCAAGAGCGCATCTCACAGGCCATCGCACAACACGAGGCCCTTCGCTCCGAATGCAGCAGAGGTACCTCAGGAAATAACCCACCCAACGGTAATGTTTAGTCATTTAAGACACATTACAAAACGTTTGGACATTTCCAAGTGTGCTTTACTAACGCCTTATGTGAATGATGTTGCTTATGTCGCAGGCTGCACCTACAAGTAGTTCTTGGGCTGCAAGCCCCTAGAATTCGACGGTACTGGGGGTGTTGTAGCTTTTGTGCGTTGGGTTGAGAAGACGGATTCTGTTTTGCGATTGAGTAAATGCGCCCCTGAGCATCAGGTCACGTACATATCTGGACTGTTTCTAGATGAGGCTCTGTCATGGTGGAACCTTCAGGTTCAGACGTTGGGCGAGGCTGCTACGTACGCTTTGTCATGGGACGAACTGAAAGAGCTGATGCACAAGAAGTATTGTTCGAGGGTAGAAATCCAGAAGATGGAGACTGAATTTTGGAACTTGAAAATGGAAGGTTCAAAGATAGCTGAGTATGTGCAGAGATTTCATGATTTATCGCGAGTTGTTCCTTATTTGGTGGAGCCAGAGTTTAAGCGGATCGAACGCTTCATCTGGGGATTGGCACCTCAGAGTCTAAGCATGTTAACAACATCTAAACCTCCAACAATTACCGATGCTATCGACATAAGTGTGATGCTCACTGAAGAAGCGGTTAGACTGGGAAAATTTTCCACCTCGAAGGAGAAAAAGGAGACTCATGTGGAGCCATCTGGGGATAACAAGAGGAAGTTCGCAAATTTCAAGAAGGGTACTCGGGCGAATAACAAGAACAAGGCCAAAAAGGGAAAAGAGTATATGGGTATCCTACCTAAGTGCGACTATTGTCGACGTTATCATGTCAGGCGATGTAAATATGGAAAATGTGAAAACTGTGGCAAAGTGGGGCATGTCAAGGAGACGTGTAGGCAAGGTACTGAAGGTGTAAATTTAGGTCAAGGTGGTAGTGGGAATCACAGAAGAAACAACGACAACAACGACTATCAAGGCAGAAATGGTGACGATCAAGGACGTGGTCAAGGTTGTTTTAACTGTGGAGACAAAAGGCATTTCAGAAAATATTTCCCTAAAAACAATCAGGCACGTGGATGAAAGCTCAACAGCGGAGCTAGGGAAGCACGCCAGGATCCAAACGTGGTCATCGGTACGTCCCATATTAGTCAACGTTATGCATCTGTGCTGCTTGATACTGTTGCCAATTTTAGCTTCGCATATCTAGAGTTTAAGAGTATACTTGGTTTAGTAGCAAGTAAGTTAGATATCCCATATTCAATAGAACTAGCTAATGGGAAGCTAGTGGAAGCCAACGAAGTAATTAGAGGCTATGTGATAGAACTTAGAGAGCGTGAGTTATCGATAGATCTTCTGCTAGTTGAGTTGGGAAGCTTCGACGTCGTAGTTGGGATGGATTGGTTGTCGAGTAATCGTGCGGAGATTGTTTGCCGTGAGAAGATTTTCCACAGCCCGATGGCGAGTGAAGAGACGATCGTGATTCATGTAGAGAAGTAGGATACGCCTCTACGGATTACTAGTTGTTTAAAGGCACGGAAGTTTTTGCGTAAAAGGTGTATTGCCTTCTTGGCTCATGTCATGGACAAAGAAGCCGAAGAACCTAAGCTCGAAGATATCCCCGTGGTAAGGGAATATCCTGAAGTCTTCCCCGAAGACTTGTCAGGATTACCTCCTCAACGACAAGTCGAGTTCCATATTGGCTAGGGCCTGTAGCTAAGACACTTATTCAACTTGCGCCTTCAGTGATGCAAGAGTTGTCAACGCAGCTTCAGGAAATTTTTAGATAAGGGATTGATGAGACCAAGCTTCTCGCTTTGGGAGCTCCAGTGTTGCACGTCTAAAAGAAGGGTGGTAACTTTCGAATGAGTATCGACTATGTCACGGCCCCAGCCCCGGTTTGACCCGGTCAGGAGCCGCGGGACAGGAACCCGTGGTATTGATTAAATGATGCGACAGCGGAAGATTTAACAGGATCTTTTAAAACTTGAAATGCCCGATTATTTTATTTCATAATTCGGGATCAACCCCGTAATTTACAATAGAGGAATTTTCTTAGGAAATTCCCTGAATTATAAAACATGTTTATTTATTTTTATTGAGCCACCTCTTCAAGCTTGTTAGTGCTCCGTAGCACGTTTTCCTTGAATCATAGCAGGTCGCCTGAAACATGTTTTAAAAATATTTTGTCAGCGGGGAAATACTGGTGAATCATTCAGTTTGCACAAAACGACACATAGTTATAAATTACAGCATAAGAGCGATTACAATGGTTTTTATCTTATTTTTATCTGGCGCCGTGTCACCTGGTGACGATGGTCATACCACTATTGGGTCTTTCCCCAAGTAGTGACGTTTATCATTGTTAGGATTTATTAGCCTAACCGTGAGAAATTAGTAATGTGCACAATACCCCACTAGCCAGTGATTCAAGATAACCACGACTTAATCCCTGTAATTATAACATTTGAAAAATGGAGTATTGTAAAACCTTTGATAAAAAGAGAATGACTCACATTGCTGATTTATACGGGCAGAGTTTAGCCTACTGATTAGCCTTGTAACCTAATTTAAATAACAATGTGTAACGACTCACACAAAAACATCCTAAAAACGTTCCGTAAGTATAAACCCGGACCCCTGATAAAACAACTCTCATCAAAAGACATACTTATTAAAATAATTAGTCCAAAAGGAAACCCTAATTGAGACACCTAAGTGATTCTGTGCAAATCCTAAGATTTTCATAATTTTCAGAATCAGGATTAGGGCCCCTAAAACTCAGGGGGGGGGCATTCCCTACTCAACGATTATCCATATAAATCATTAAATAATTCGAATTTATTAAAAACGTCGACTCAGCAGGCCTACTCCCACGCGTGGCTACCCTATAGTGAATTGCTGTCCCATACGGACCGTAACCTTTATAACCTTACGGACCGTATGCTACCTTACGGACCGCAACATCAGCAAGCTTACGGTCCGTAAGCTAGTCACTTTTCGTGTATAAATAGCAGGCATTGGGACAGACTTCTGGGCGATTGTTCGACGAAAGAATTCGTAAAATTCTTCGAGTTCTGTCCAAATTACTTCAATTAACACACACGAAACCCTAATTAAGCATAGCGGGGTGCTGCAGAACAGGGTATTAACTTAATCGCTCTTACGATTCATTATCCAATCGATTAAACTATCCAAGGGATGTTTAAGTGCCGCCCACATTAGGGTTATACTTTATCGTTCGTCATTAATTTGACGGATTGTCGTTAATTCGATAGGTAAAGTATTATACTTTATCGTTCGTTGTTAATTCAACGGATCATCGTTAATTCGATGGGTAAAGTATTATACCTTGTCGTTCATTGTTAATTCAATGGATCATCGTTAACTCGATGGACAAAGTATTGCATTTTGACATTCATTGTGAGAATTTAATCTCGTGGGTTATCGTAAAAGCTGTATTAAGTTATCTACCTAGTTCGTATGCATTAGGTTCCAAAGCTAAGTAATAGGCTAAGCTCTGCTTGTACAAATCTGCAATATATCAAGGCTTATCTGTAGACTAAACTTTGGCCGTATGAATCTGCCTGATTATTTGTGAGTCATTATCTCTTTTTATCAAATCTATTTACAAAATCATGTTTTATTCAAAGTTATAATTACGGGGATTAAGTCTTTGTAATCACCAAGTTACAGCCGGTATGTGGGGTTCTGTATACATTACTTGATAATCGTCACCATTGGGGCAGCCAGTGGGGGATATGACCATAGTCACAGACACCATTGGACGAATGGGCCAATGGGTCGAGTGGCAAGTACCGTGGGTAATTGGCTTGATATCAGAAACATTGTAATCGCTCTTAATACTGTATATTATAACAAACGGGTCATTTTATTAAAATGAATGAACTCACTCAGTATTTCCCGCTGACAAAACCTTTTTAAACACTTTTCAGGTAATTACAGTAGAATTGGAGTAAGAGATGGATACGGCACAAAAAGGCATCAAGAAGTGGCTTATTTTACTAATTAAATTTGTAGAAATATTGTTTTATATAATAAAATTTATCTTTATTAAAGCTACCATTATAAAACATGGGTTTATCCCATTTATTTATTAAAATAAAATCCGGTGTTTCTAAACTCTGATATTTTTCCTAACTCACGGTTCTGAGGAAATTTCCGCTGCAACGTTTTTAAAATAATCACCGGTACCGCTGGACTGTTCGCGACTCCCGATTCCGTCCAGGGTGGGTCGGGGGTCGTGACAGAAGGTGGTATCAGAGCTAACTCAAAAGAGCCACTAAGCAAAGCCACTGCTTTACGCCTTTAGGTGTTGTAATAATAATACCTAAATTTATATAAAAGAGTTAGGGGATTGATGATAATTGGTAGCATTTAGACTCAAACTTAAGAAAAGATGCCTTAATATTAGCTTCATAATAAACTAAGTATTTGTGTAAATAAATATGATGTATTTTGGTAAGTTCATTTCTTTTCTCACAGTTTGTAAGTCCACTCTATTTTCATAGTTTTATCACCTTTTTGTGATACAATTATAATTACAAAAGACTTTTCAAAATCCTAAAATATTGATCAGTTATACTTACAGTAATTAAAGTTATATATATTTTCTAATAGAAAGTTAGCTAATAATAGCATAACCACAATCACAATAGAAACTACGCATCAGTAACCATAGCCTATGACTAATATTATTGAATCATTAATAAAGTTAATAAATGTTTAAAATAAAAATTTATTTATGTATCTCATAATAAAATAGTCAAGTATAATATATTCTACTATACGGAGATTATATTTTTTTTAAATTAAATCAAATAGCGATATTACAATTTTTTTTTTATTTTTTTTTTTATTATTATTTACATATTATATTTGATAAGTTATAGTAGTTTGAAATAAAATGATATATGTCATTCTCTGGGTTAAAAGGTTTTGTGCCATAAGTAATATATTTGATAAAGTAATATCACGAGATAACTAAGTCCAGAATTACTAGTTGAAAGAATGATCAACAGTAATATGACCTGAGTCACTAATTGGAAAAATGATCAAATTGACACTGTCACCGGAATCGTGTAATGATCAATATAATGATAAGATATGTTATGTAAATACAAATTTCCTTAATTCTGAATAAAAGCCCTAATAAGATAGGCACTTTTTGAAAAGATACTATTTATGGGAAATAGAAAATTTTCTTCGGCAAGACTGGGTATGAGGTAATAAGACTCTCCAGTTTGTTCAGATATATTGGAATTACCGCTCCGGCGCGAATCGGATAAGACGGAATATATAATATGTCACACGAGTGACAAGATTTCCCTAAATAGTATCATAATCAGATATTTGACTGGTTTTTGGAAATATGAATCTGTTAAATACATTTACCTGATAGATGAAATGATTAATTCAGCCTGTAAAATATGTGATTATATAGATAGATATATCTATAAAGAAATTCCAAAAGTCAAGTAAGAATAAAGCACTTGCATCTGTGTCTAGATTTCTTTATTAAGAATCTCTTTTCCGATTATTTCGTTTGATTATCTGCTTAGTAACTCAAGCGACAATAATAAATAAAAAAACCCATTAAGTTGGGATACCATTGAAAGTATAAAGAATTTCTAATACGTTACCATAAACTATTAACGCAAGTAAGAAGTATGAAAAGTTGTGCTAATGCACATGAAAATTTAATTATAAATCCGCAGACGTTAAAATATATCACACACAACTTTCGAGGCAAGATCTTTGGAAAATATAAATTGGGCACAATAACTCTAATGTTAAAATTCTGTCAGTAGAAGAACTAAAAACAGCACTTTATCACATGATCCTACAAGCAACATGAAATTTCGCTGAGGTATATTAGAACAAGATTTCACAAAAACATCGGTGCACAGTCTAATCAGAGTCATAAGTATTAGCACTGAAAAAGGAGTCATATACTTTTGCAAATTCTCTATTTTTCATTGTATTTTTGACATTCCCTGATAATATCATTTAAATAACGGTTATCATTTAAAATTCCAGATAGAAGTTCTTATATTTCTTTTATTGAAAATTCTGACTTCTGCATATAAAAAGTTGACTTTCGCATTTCTACTTTTCCTAACGGTCATCATACCAGAAGGATTTATTTCATAGTAACGGATATTGATTCATTTCAATTCTTGGTAAATCCACACATGCACCATTTGTTACACATAGGGTTCGTTTAATTTCTAAATTTCCACTAAAAGGATTCATTCTAAATTTGTCGTTTTATCCAAACTCAAATATCCTTTAGTTAGACTTGATTTTGGTACGGTAAACCATGACTCAGAATATCAAGTCAATAAATTTTTGAAAAACTCAATTTTCTTTGACATCCATGGTTTCTATTATGACCATGTCCGAACTTTCTTATTTAAACTCGTTTTGTTTAAACCGATTTCAGTTGTTTAAACCTGCTCATTTCAAATTCCCATATGATGGATTTAAAGCTATCATATTCTCCAACAAACACTTCAATTCTCTAGAATTATAAAATGCCTAATTGGTCTTCGACTTCACTAAAATCATTTCTTTGATCACAATCACCTTGTACTAACGTTTTCATAAAATTTAAAACTTGCACTAATCTCATTTTATATATATCATATACGAATATTTATAAAAGTTATCTTAACACAAATCGTGTGATAAGATAATGATACACAAGTTCCTGTCATATTTTAATATATCTTATATCTCTTAAATGATTTGTTTACAAATATCAATTTAACCTTTCGTGATAATTATTACTTTAATATTTTCAATCGAAAAATATTATTTTTGGAAACTTACATAAGTGATTACCTAATAGTATTACTATATTCTTATTAGTCACCATAAGGAGGATAAGCAAATACTTAGTCAATATAAGTGAGTGACTTATAATAAAAAGTACCGAATTTATTGTGCTTATATTTAACTAAAATGGATATTTTCACAAACTAGGCACTTAGCTCGGTTGGCTAAGAGCGCGAAAGGGTGTGGCCTAGACCCGGGTTCGATCCTGGGGACGGCCAATTTCACCATTTTTATTAGAATTTTTTCCATTTAAGTATGTAATACTAATATCAGTATTTATTATTAGTAAGAAAATATTAATAATAATAAGTGTTAATATTATTTTAAAATACTAGGATTATTGTCAAGGGCAGATATTGGGTAACCTAGCCTTAGTTAGGCATGGATTGGCCACCTATGCTTAAACAAGGCAGCACTAACCAATATCCAACCATGATAATGACTAGTCACCATACATATTTAGTAAATTTTAATTTTATATGGAAATATATATACATGGGAAAAAGATATATTTTCATAAAACAATACCAGAATTAGAGGGACGAATAAAATTATATAAATAATTATGTATCACATATTTTGTGGTAACTATGTACCATAACACTAGGGCAAGAAGATAATCATATAAGAATAATACAAAAGTCATCAACTACGCTGGGTTAAGGGAACCTTATACTATATAAGAATAGTCTCTGTTTTCACTTATTTACAACATTTGTAAATACATTCACAAAAGTTATATGATTTCCAAAGGCAAATAAATAAACCCATAGAATCGACCCACTAAGTATAATATATGTATAAATATTTTGTATAATAAATATTTTTACCAATCTTATTTAACGTTATAAATAATAAATGATTTCTTTTACAAAATAATATTTTGTAAACATAATGACTTCGTTACGGTATTTTGTAATATATCTTACATAGTATGATAAAATACTAAAATAATATTTATTTAAAAGTAGTGACCATTTACATATAGTAAAAATGCATAACAAATAATATTTATATTACATAATATTTATATGTGATATATATAAGATACGGTTCAGATAAGAACACAAATAATATATATATTCAAATTACTTTACAAAAGTATAATGGTTGGTTAAACCAAAATAATTTGTTCTTATTATATTTCAATTTCTAGGAGATAGTATGAAAATATAGTCATTAAAAGTGTACTATCACAATATTTCACAATTAAAACAATTTGAAACTTTAAAATAATACACTAACTCTACTATCTTTTGATATATTTTTCAATTCATTCCTTTCAACACTTTGATTTCTCATATCATAAATATTTGACAAATCATTTTTCATGCTTTGATTTCATTTGGAACCTGTCAGTTCTACGTCTTCCTCAATCAAAGTAAGCTTTCTTTTGACAAAGAATTTTATTGATTCTAAAAGTCCTTCACAGAATTTATTGATCATATATCTTTTGGTTTGAACCTAGTCACTTTGAACATTTTATCATTTCATTTCATTCGTTTATCATCGATTTCTTGAACTAATTCATGGTACAACTCGTATTCATAAAATTTAATATTTCAATTCTGGGTCATCTACCCTAAAACTATTAACTAAAAGGTGACATAATTCCAAAAGAAATATCATAATCCAAATACACTTGGAAGCTGGAATCTAAGATAAAGAAAAAGTATTCCTATTTATTCCAGTAAATCTTGAGGACAAGATTTTTATTAAGGTGGGTAGAATGTAACGACTCACACAAAAACATCCTAAAAACGTTCCGTAAGTATAAACCCGGACCCCTGATAAAACAACTCTCATCAAAAGACATACTTATTAAAATAATTAGTCCAAAAGGAAACCCTAATTGAGACACCCAAGTGATTCTGTGCAAATCCTAAGATTTTCATAATTTTCAGAATCAGGATTAGGGCCCCTAAAACTCAGGGGGGGGGCATTCCCTACTCAACGATTATCCATATAAATCATTAAATAATTCGAATTTATTAAAAACGTCGACTCAGCAGGCCTACTCCCACGCGTGGCTACCCTATAGTGAATTGCTGTCCCATACGGACCGTAACCTTTATAACCTTACGGACCGTATGCTACCTTACGGACCGCAACATCAGCAAGCTTACGGTCCGTAAGCTAGTCACTTTTCGTGTATAAATAGCAGGCATTGGGACAGACTTCTGGGCGATTGTTCGACGAAAGAATTCGTAAAATTCTTCGAGTTCTGTCCAAATTACTTCAATTAACACACACGAAACCCTAATTAAGCATAGCGGGGTGCTGCAGAACAGGGTATTAACTTAATCGCTCTTACGATTCATTATCCAATCGATTAAACTATCCAAGGGATGTTTAAGTGCCGCCCACATTAGGGTTATACTTTATCGTTCGTCATTAATTTGACGGATTGTCGTTAATTCGATAGGTAAAGTATTATACTTTATCGTTCGTTGTTAATTCAACGGATCATCGTTAATTCGATGGGTAAAGTATTATACCTTGTCGTTCATTGTTAATTCAATGGATCATCGTTAACTCGATGGACAAAGTATTGCATTTTGACATTCATTGTGAGAATTTAATCTCGTGGGTTATCGTAAAAGCTGTATTAAGTTATCTACCTAGTTCGTATGCATTAGGTTCCAAAGCTAAGTAATAGGCTAAGCTCTGCTTGTACAAATCTGCAATATATCAAGGCTTATCTGTAGACTAAACTTTGGCCGTATGAATCTGCCTGATTATTTGTGAGTCATTATCTCTTTTTATCAAATCTATTTACAAAATCATGTTTTATTCAAAGTTATAATTACGGGGATTAAGTCTTTGTAATCACCAAGTTACAGCCGGTATGTGGGGTTCTGTATACATTACTTGATAATCGTCACCATTGGGGCAGCCAGTGGGGGATATGACCATAGTCACAGACACCATTGGACGAATGGGCCAATGGGTCGAGTGGCAAGTACCGTGGGTAATTGGCTTGATATCAGAAACATTGTAATCGCTCTTAATACTGTATATTATAACAAACGGGTCATTTTATTAAAATGAATGAACTCACTCAGTATTTCCCGCTGACAAAACCTTTTTAAACACTTTTCAGGTAATTACAGTAGAATTGGAGTAAGAGATGGATACGGCACAAAAAGGCATCAAGAAGTGGCTTATTTTACTAATTAAATTTGTAGAAATATTGTTTTATATAATAAAATTTATCTTTATTAAAGCTACCATTATAAAACATGGGTTTATCCCATTTATTTATTAAAATAAAATCCGGTGTTTCTAAACTCTGATATTTTTCCTAACTCACGGTTCTGAGGAAATTTCCGCTGCAACGTTTTTAAAATAATCACCGGTACCGCTGGACTGTTCGCGACTCCCGATTCCGTCCAGGGTGGGTCGGGGGTCGTGACACAATGCACACGAACTAGGTCAGTAACTAATACAACATTTACGATAACTCACGAGATTAAAACCCTCACGATGAATGACAAAGTGCAATACTTAAACATCCATCGAATTCACGACGAATGACAAAGTATAACCCTAATTTGAGCAGCACTTAAACATTCATCGGATAGTTTTAATCGATCGGACATTGAATCGTAGCAGCGATCGAGTTAATACCCTGTATCATAGCAGTACCCCACTAATTTGAAAGTGAAATTCGAGCAGAATATGATTGATTTTGAATGTTTCGTCGACACCAGTGAACTGCTCATGACCCGCTCTATTTATAGCTGAAAAATGGGGCTCTCGCGGCCCGCGTGGCCACCTAGTCTACGCGTAGGCTTGCTGGGTCACGAGTAGGTGTTCCAGGTGGATGACACGTGGCCTGGGAATGCTTATCCGGTCAAATTCGTGTTGACGCGGCCCGCGTAAGGCTAAGCTATCCCTTACGCGGCCCGCATGAAACCTAAAAATCTTGATTTCTTGATTTTTCATGCACAGTAGGGTTTCAGGGGTCCGGGCTTTTACTTACGGGTAGGTTAGGGACATTTTTGAAAGTCCTTACATCCTCCCCACCTTATTTAAAATCTCGTCCTCGAGATTTATTGAAATAAGTGGGGATACTTTCGCTTCATTTCCGATTCTAGCTCCCAAGTGTATTCGGGTCCTCTTTTGGAATCCCATTTGACTTTGACGAGTACCAATCTTTTGTGCTTGAGAAACTTGATCTTTTTGTCTTCTATTTGTAGTGGTTTCTCCACAAATTTTAACTTTTCATTTACCTCTACATCTTGAAGAGGTACTACTAGAGATTCATCAGATAGACATTTCTTGAGATTGGATACATGAAATACGTCATGTACTCCAGCTAATTCCTCTGGTAGTTGTAAGCGATAAGCAACTGGTCCTATACGTTGGATTACTGGAAATGGTCCTACGTATCTTGGACTTAGCTTTCCTTTCTTAGCAAATCGAACTACTCCTTTCCAAGGAGAAACTTTCAAGAGTACATTGTCTCCAACTTGGAACTCTAGTGGTTTGCTTCGATTATCGGCATAACTTTTCTGGCGATCTCGAGCCGTTTTCAGTCTTTCCTTGATTTGAGTAATCTTGTCGGTAGTTTCTTGTACTATTTCAGGACCTGATAATTGACTTTCTCCTATCTCTGCCCAGCAGACTGGAGTTATGCACTTACGTCCGTATAGTGCTTCGAATGGGGCAGCTTCGGTACTTGAATGATAACTATTGTTATAGGAGAATTCAATTAAAGGTAGGTGGTCATCCCAGTTTCCACCAAAATCTATCACATATGCCCTAAGCATGTCTTCCAGGGTTTGGATTGTCCTTTCACTTTGACCGTCTGTCTGAGGATGATATGCAGTGCTCAAGTTTAGTTTAGTCCCCATGGCTTCTTGGAAACTTGTCCAGAAGTGAGAAGTGAAACGACTATCCCTATCTGATACAATGGAGAGTGGAACTCCATGTAAGGATACTACTTCATCTACATACAACTTTGCTAACCTTTCCATGCTAAAGGTTTCCTTCATGGGTAGAAAATGAGCTGATTTGGTTAATCGATCCACAATTACCCAAATCACATCATTACCTTTTCTGGTTTTGGGCAACTTAGTAACAAAATCCATTGTTCTGAGTTCCCATTTCCATACAGGCATTTCTAATTGTTGTAGTAGACCTGAAGGTTTCTGGTGTTCTGCCTTAACTTGTGAACAAGTAAGACACTTGGAAACATATCTAGCTATATCCTTTTTCATTCCTATCCACCAAAAATATTTCCTTAAATCTTGGTACATCTTATTGTTTCCCGAATGCATGGTATACCTAGATTTATGTGCTTCCTCCAGAATCTTATTTCTTAACTCGCCTTGCTTAGGTACCCAAATCCTTTTCTTATGGACTCTCCAAATTCCATCATTGCCTTGCTCTAATTCCTTTATTCGTCCTTTCATTCCTTCAGCCTCATCCTTGATTGCTGTTTCCTGAATATTCTTTAGTTGTTCCATTAAGTCTAATTGTAAACTTAATCTAAGAGCACGAATTCGTCGTTGTTTCTCATGATACTTACGACTTAGGGCATCAGCAACTACGTTTGCTTTTCCTTCGTGATATTGAATATCACAGTCGTAATCACTTAGAATTTCCATCCATCTCCTTTGCCTCATGTTTAATTCTTTTTTCCCATATATGTACCTTAAGCTCTTATGATCCGTATAGACAGTAAACTTACTTCCATACAGATAATGTCTCCAAATCTTAAGGGCAAAAATTATGGCTCCTAATTCTAAGTCATGAGTTGTATAATTTTCCTCGTGCTTTTTCAATTGCCTTGATGCATACGCAATTACCTTCTTGCGTTGCATAAGTACACATCCTAATCCTAATTTTGAAGCATCACAATAAACTTCAAAATCTTCTGTTCCTTCTGGTAAGGCTAAAATTGGAGCATTGGTTAACTTCTGCTTTAAAATCTTAAAGGCTTCTTCTTGCTTAGGTCCCCATTCAAACTTAACTGCTTTACAGGTTAGCTTAGTTAATGGTACAGCTATCTTGGAAAATCCTTAATGAATCGCCTATAGTATCCAGCTAACCCTAGAAAACTTCTAATTTCCATAGCTGACCGTGGGACTTTCCATTTGGTGATTGCTTCTATTTTGGAGGGATCTACGTGAATACCTTCGTGATTCACCATGTGACCTAAAAATTGCACCCCCTGCAGCCAAAATTCACACTTCGAGAATTTGGCATAAAGCTTTTCCTTTCTTAACAAGGTTAAGAGTGCATGCAGGTGTTTACAATGCTCGTCTTGACTTTTGGAATAAATAAGTATATCGTCGATGAAGACAATTACAAATTTATCCAAATACGGTTTACAGATTCTATTCATCATGTCCATGAATGTTGCGGGTGCATTCGTTAGTCCGAAGGGCATGACTGTAAACTCATAATGACCATACCTAGTTCTGAAAGCAGTTTTAGGTATGTCTTCTTCTTGTACCTTCAATTGATGATATCCAGAGCGTAAATCTATCTTAGAAAAATATCTAGCTCCCTGAAGTTGATCAAACAGATCATCAATCCTAGGTAATGGGTATCGATTCTTAATTGTAACCTTATTCAATTCCCTATAATCGATACACATTCTCATCGAACCATCTTTCTTCTTTACAAACAACACTGGCGCTCCCCACGGGGATGAACTAGGTTGTATAAATCCTTTGCTCAGCAATTCATCTAACTTCTTTTTCAATTCTAGCATTTCAGTGGGTGCTAACCGATAAGGTGCCTTAGCTATCGGTATAGTTCCAGGAATTAGTTGAATTCCAAATTCTACTTCCCTATCAGGTGGTAATCCAGGTAGTTCTTCTGGGAATACATCTGGGTATTCTGATACTACTGGAATTTCTTTAAGTTCCTTACCTTTTGTGTTAATGATTACTGAAATCATATACACTATTTCTTGTTTTCTTGAATAATTGGCCAACTTCATTACTGAAATGAATTTCAGTGGCTTTCGTGGCTTATCTCCTGTAATCACCACTAATTCTCCTGAGTGTGTATGAATTTCTATGGAATTCTTATCATAAAGAATTCGAGCATGATTGGCTACTAGCCAATCCATTCCTAACACAACATCAAATCCGGCTAAATTCATAGGTAACAGATTTGCCGAAAATTTATGACCTAAAAGTTCTATCTTTCCTTCTCGCACAACCTTATTTATTTTAACAGAATTCCCATCTGCCGTTTCAACTATAAAAATCTGCCTAAGGTTGGTTAAGGGTAAATTAAGAGCTTGGCAGAATGAAGTATTTATAAAACTTTGGTTTGCACCAGAGTCAAATAATACTTTTGCATAAATGTCGTGAACTAGGAACGTACCAGCTATTACGTCAGGAATTAGTTCAGCTTCCTGTGTGGTCAATTGTAAGGCTCTTACGTTTTTCTTGTTAGTTCCTTCTGCAGGTTTGGCTTTGTGATCAGCTGGTTTGGCCAATTTTGGGCAATCTGGCCTAAAATGTCCAGCTTCTCCACAGTTGTAGCAGATTGTGGATTTCTTTCTCCTGCGGTCCTCCTCTTGATGGCCCGGAATTTTACAGAAATTGCAATATCCTTTGCATTTACCCAAATGCTTTCTTTTGCAGGTATTGCAAAATGGAGCAGTGGGAGATTGCATGGTCCCTCTTTTCTTGAAGTTGCTACTATTACCCATACAAAATCCTTGGGTAATCTTTTGGGCCACTTCCTTTTTCCGATTTTCTTCTCTTGTGTGTACCAGCTCGTCAGTTAAGGTGTTAGCTAATTCCACAGCATCGTCAATAGTGCGAGGTCTCGCGGCTTTAACGATATTACAGATTTCGCCAATCAATCCCCAAATATAGCGGGAAATAAGCACCGGCTCTGGCGAAGCCAGGGTTGGTACTACTCTAGCATACTCAAAGAATGTCGAAGTATACCCTCTACAGTCTACACCCATCATTCGATGGTTCAGGAACTTATTCGCCATTTGTTCCTTTTCGTATTCGGGACAAAATTTTCTTTCCACTAGCTGTTTAAATTCTTCCCATCTCATGGCATAGGCCACATTCCTTCCTTTGGCTTGAAGTACTGTATTCCACCATTCTAGCGCCCCTTCTTTAAAAAGATGCGACGCATACATGATCTTGTCTTCCTCGACACATTTACTTATCATAATTACTGCTTCGGTTTTCTCCAACCAACGCAGTGTCGTAGTCGCCCCTTCATTGCCTGCAAATTCAGCTGGTTTACAGGCAAGAAATTCCTTGTAAGTGCAACCAGGCGTTGCAGCTTTCATTCTTTTGAGATTTGGGGTTTGCAGTACATCATTATTGTTGTTAGTATGGTTGCCGCCTCCGTTTACGCTATTACTGAAATTGTCTTCATGAGTACGTTTACTAGAAATAATTTGTTGAGGTTCAACAGGTTTCTGGGCAGCAGCAAGGATTGCGGGAATAGCATTGGCTATTCCTTGAGCAACGATATTCTCGATATCTTGCCTATTCAGAAATTGATCTTCATTGATATGCTCAGATTGATTAACTTCATTATCGGGTTCATTACCAGCATGTGCCATCTGGTAATTAATTTATATAAGTAATTAGCAGAAAATAGTTAATAATCAAACAAAACAATCGCACATAATTACACTAACACGTATAACCAAAATCGTTGATTTTTCAACATTCGATATTTTATATATTATAATAGGCATCCGTACAAACTACAAACTGGTTATCTTACAAAAGTTTTATTTTTAAGTTATTTCACAGGATTATATTTTTCTATTATTATTATTATTATTATTATAATTATTATTATACAACCATAATCATGCCGTTACACTATTCCATCAGCTGGTATCTCAGAAGCGACGCTCCCTCTCGTCGTACTTCCAAGATATCTGTTCTCCTACCTCCCGGATCCTATTCCCTGCATCTTTAAGTTCCTCACCAAAATGGCGGAGTTCGGCTCATTTTTCATTACTCATTGGTGGGTTTGGTGCAGGTTCTGGGTCAAACTGAGGGAAAAGGTGTAAGGATTATTTAGGAGGTTTTGAAACTGCCAGTCGTTAGTTCACCATTCTTCCATTCCTAGAGGTTGGGTGTGGATCAGAGGTTCTGGGATGGCTGGTTCTAAATTTATTGGAAGTTGGGTTTCGGCAGGATAAGGGAAGAGGTTTTCATTGATTGGCCTAATGATATCACAACTTGCCAGTATGCGATCTAGTTCTTCCTGCAGTGGAAATTCCTCGGCTTGCTTAGAACTTTCCCCAATTTCTATCCCTTTTCCTTTATCAATGGGATTTTCTATCTTGGGAACTTTTCTAGTTGGAGGTTTCCTTCTGCGCACACGCCTCCAGCCCACAAATCTTCTTCTTTTCTTTGGCTTTTGTTTCTCTGGAGGTGGAGCTTGAAATTCCATAGGTTCCTCCACATCAGCCAAGTAACCAGTAAAGTCTCTGGAAACTTCTATTTTCACAGGATAGAGATTGAGATTCTGAAGAGCTTCAGATAACTCATTCATGTTGTTTTGCATATATGCAAAAATGCACACAAAATGCTAAGTTAACATTTTTTGTACTTAAATTTTCACATAATTACAGAATAGCAATTTAGAAAATTAATATTAATTACGAATATCTAATAAACCATTTTATTGAAACAAAATATTTATTTTTAGTACAACTAAAATTTTAAAGTTTCGGGATTGTCGGTGATATGGATGCTAGTACTGGGTTAGGGTATTTAAAAACTAGCATTTACTGCTATAGTGGCTAACATATAGAGATCTGCCCATTTTTCATCTTCCCATGGTGGATTATTGCCTATTTCATGAGTTTCCTTATTGATCATTACTCCCTTTGGTTGTGACTTCCTCACTTTCTCTTGACTTTTTCTAATAATCAAACTTCTTTTATTAGGGGAAAGTGGTTTCTCAAATTGTGCCTTACGAACAAATATTCCTTCCTCAGTTTCTGCTGAGTATCTTGAGGAATTTGATTGGGATGAGTTTCCCTTATCTTTCGGTGAACTATCTAATTTAAGATAGATATCCGAAATTATTTGCTTACCCATACTGTAACTAACAAGTAGTCAGTTAAAAACACATAATTACAAGATGAAAATCAGGAAAATTAAGTATTTCTAAATACTTAATAGGCTTAAATCAGTGGCTCTGATACCACATTTTCCTGTCACGGCCCCAGCCCCGGTTTGACCCGGTCAGGAGCCGCGGGACAGGAACCCGTGGTATTGATTAAATGATGCGACAACGGAAGATTTAACAGGATCTTTTAAAACTTCAAATACCCGATTTTTTTATTTCATAATTCGGGATCAACCCCGTAATTTACAATAGAGGAATTTTCTTAGGAAATACCCTGATTTATAAAACATGTTTATTTATTTTTATTGAGCCACCTCTTCAAGCTTGTTAGTGCTCCGTAGCACGTTTTCCTTGAATCATAGCAGGTCGCCTGAAACATGTTCTAAAAATATTTTGTCAGCGGGGAAATACTGGTGAATCATCCAGTTTGCACAAAACGACACATAGTTATAAATTACAGCATAAGAGCGATTACAATGGTTTTATCTTATTTTTATCTGGTGCTGTGTCACCTGGTGACGATGGTCATACCACTATTGGGTCTTTCCCCAAGTAGTGACGTTTATCACTGTTAGGATTTATTAGCCTAACCGTGAGAAATTAGTAATGTGCACAATACCCCACTAGCCAGTGATTCAAGATAACCACGACTTAATCCCTGTAATTATAACATTTGAAAAATGGAGTATTGTAAAACATTTGATAAAAAGAGAATGACTCACATTGCTGATTTATACGGGCAGAGTTTAGCCTACTGATTAGCCTTGTAACCTAATTTAAATAACAATGCACATGAACTAGGTCAGTAACTAATACAACATTTACGATAACTCACGAGATTAAAACCCTCACGATGAATGACAAAGTGCAATACTTAAACATCCATCGAATTCACGACGAATGACAAAGTATAACCCTAATTTGAGCAGCACTTAAACATTCATCGGATAGTTTTAATCGATCGGACATTGAATCGTAGCAGCGATCGAGTTAATACTTTGTATCGTAGCAGTACCCCACTAATTTGAAAGTGAAATTCGAGCAGAATATGATTGATTTTGAATGTTTCGTCGACACCAGTGAACTGCTCATGACCCTCTCTATTTATAGCTGAAAATTTGGGCTCTCGCGGCCCGCGTGAGCCATGGGCTCACCCTTACGCGGCCCGCGTGGCCACCTAGTCTACGCGTAGGCTTGCTGGGTCACGAGTAGGTGTACCAGGTGGATGACACGTGGCCTGGGAATGCTTATCCGGTCAAATTCGTGTTGACGCGGCCCGCGTAAGGCTAAGCTATCCCTTACGCGGCCCGCCTGAAACCTAAAAATCTTGATTTCTTGATTTTTCATGCACAGTAGGGTTTCAGGGGTCCGGGCTTTTACTTTCGGGTTGGTTAGGGACATTTTTGAAAGTCCTTACAGACTACCAAGAGCTGAACAAGTCAACCACCAAGAACCGGAATCGCATGCCGAGGATTAACAATTTATTTAACTAACTGCCAGGATCCAACTACTATTCTAAGATTGATCCATTGATCGAGTATCATTAGCTGTGAATTTAGGAAGAAAGTATACCAAGGTTTAGTGAGTCAACAAGTTGTTTTAAACATACGCTAATATTGTGTTTTATACACGATACACAAAATAGTTACACACAGAATACAGAACCTTGAGGGTTTAGGAATCATGCACTTAAGACCTTCGGAAACTTATATCGGGATCCATTAAAGGTCACCACGTAAGAACCACGTCTATTAACTCAAGCAAACATCATTATTCTGTCGTATATGCTATTTTAGTTAACCAAATAGATAAAGTACTCAAATTTCGTTTATTGAAATTCCCACTTTTGCTTATAGCAAGTAGATTTTTACATTCCTACTTCTCTTAATGGTAGTTGCATCACGACAATTTCCTTCGTTAGAGCAAACACTCCTTTTTCTCGATACTTGATCATTTCTTCATTATAGCGAATACTCATTGCTTTTTTTCTTGGAAATTTATATGACACACATGTAATCGTTTGTTACGCATGTGGCTTCCCTTCTAATGATCGTATTCATCAAAGTTACAAATATTATTTCGTTATATCCGATTATTGCCTTGTGACTCGGATATTCTGCATTATTGTAAGTATCAACTCCTTGATATTGAGACAACAAAACCTTCTTGAAATTCATTTCTTTTCAATTACATACATGGTTTATCATTGTAACCATGCCGAAATCCCCTTGTCGATACATACGTTTATTGTCAGATTGCGCTGAGACCAAGTTCAATTGCTTGAATTTGGCCATTTCGCATATTCAATTCAAGACACCATATGATGTATTGAGAACATCATATTCAAATTCATTTTTGCGAGCGTTTCATTTGTTCCGAGTCGCAGTAGACTTGTTTGGTCTACGGCTCCATTAAATCGTTTGTTGGTTTCGACACCTTGTAGTGATGTTTTCACTAAATTGAAGCTTGCGCTAATCTCAGTTACGCATTTCATACACGTATTTAATTGTTCATTTATTGACTAGCTCTAAATCCGTTCTGTTTTATCATGACTAAAACCGTCTTAACACAATCGTATGTTAAGACAATGGTACATAAATTCATTTTATATTTCAGTGTACCTCCTAACGGTTCTTTCATTATCGATCGAATGCCTTGCGGTATTTATTGCTTTTTCATCTTCGATCGGAAAGAGTAGTTCTTGGTATTCTATATTCAATTGAAAAATCCTACTATGTCGTTTTAATCAAATTTTCAGGTTTGCTTCGTTACACTTTCATTTGATTTCAAACACGGTGAACTTGTTCGGTCGCCGCTATTATTGGTTTATGTCATTACGACACCTCGTGGTGTCGGTACAACCTTGTAGCTTGTGCTAATCACGGACAACCGTTTCATACGAAACTACATATACCTTTCGTTTGACTCGTCATTTAAACACTCTTAATGCAACTACGAATCAAGACAATAATACACCGGATTCGGTTGTATTTCATTCGGTGTATTCTCTCAATTGAATGATGTCGACATGATGGAGAGGGTGAAACCCGAGCTTTATAATTATAATGATTTATGTGTATTTGATGTGTTTATTTGCTTGGAATGAAGTGACTACGAGAATTTGGTATTTTGCAGGTAAAGTATGGAATTCGGTGCGTTTACGATGGTTAAAGATGAAGTGTGAGCATAGGATGTGATGTTGCAGCTCAAGAATGAGTTTCAAAGCTTGTTCGGGTAATATAAAGGCTCACGAGTGGAAGAAGTGTGAAAAAGTGGAGTTCGGGGACCAATTTGGTATATTATGAAAGTTATGTGGAGTTTATATGCACAAGAATCAAAGAGGGGTTCTTTTGGAATTGTAGAAAGCTATGCATGAAGAAGAATAGGTGTCACGATTGTAGTCTATGAGAGTTTGTTCGTAGCTTACGAGTTGTTGGTGTTTCATGATTGTGGGAACAGAAATTGTAAATCGTAGCCTACGGGTTGTGTTTCGTAGGTTACGAGTGGAGATGTAAAGGAAATAAAAGAAACAGAAGATTTAACTCGTAAGTTACGAGGTACTTACGTAGCCTACGACCCAGGGAAGTAAAAAAGGACGCATGTCACGTGTTTGGTTTTAGGATTTCATATGTCAAATCATCATAAAAAAAAAGAAAAAAAGTGGGGGGGCCGACATCTGAAGAGATCCACGTGAACAAGGGTTTTTGGTCAACAAGAATTATCATCACATCATCTAAAAATAATACACGCAGACAAGGAGAAGGACGACTGATTTGTGGTGATTTTTTATTTTAATAGTCAACAACATTAATCAATCTTCATCATTACATCCACAGGGACGAATTGTTTAGCAAGTTGTTTTCATTATTTTTATTATATTATTATAATAAAGATGATGATTTCAATTATGATTGAAGCCTACGAAGACCAGTCAACCAACATGAGCGGCTAGTCTCCTAATGGTTTCCTCCGGATGGAGGGTTTTTGTAAGTTAGACAATTTTATGTGTTTCTGACAATCGTTTAACTTGGTGATCTAAGCATTCGATGCCTTTCACCTTTGATTTGATTTATTGGCTGTAAACAATTGCATTTATTAAACCTTAATTTCTATGCATTCAGTTCCCGAGAGTTCTAGTAATTGGGATATATTTGACATGGGGTTGGGGTTTGTAATTGTAATTGATAATCATTTGATAACCTACCGTTATGTATTGACCGGAGTACTTAGTCGTTGGTTATCACAATTGGTTAATTAGATTCAACACTTATGTCTATGTAAGTGTTTCGATTAAACACATAACTGAATCTAGCTGCAAAACCTGAAATCCGGAGGAACCATTGTCCTCTCTATTGCTTTAAACTTCACTTTTAGTTCGTAATTTTTAGATAATCAATCAAATCCAACAATTGAGTTTTACTTTTTAATAGTAGTTAATCAAAACTGAGCATTATACACTTTCCACAATCCTCCTCTGGTTCGATATCCGACTTAGCCTATCTACTGGTTTAGTTGGTTTTTGCATGTCACTAACGACAGACATCAAAATGGCGCCGTTGCCGGGGAGGCGTGCGCAAAGTGCTTAGTGTTAAGTTCTAGTTAGTTAAATATACAAAAATCCAAAAATAGTGTCTTTTTAGTTTGTTCTGTTTTGTTCGGATTTACGCGAGGTTTTCTTGTTTTTGTTTGTGCAGGTGATCTAGGAAGTGTATATGCATCACACTCGGAATTCCGGGAAGTCATCACCATTAGTGTTCGACCCAGAGATCGAGAGAACAGTAAAGCATTCCAAACGAGTACTACATCGTGAGAACAAGATTCTACAATCACCTACATCAACACTTAAGACAATGGAAAACTCAGCAACCCCGGAGAAACAACCGCAAGACCCACTCCCACAGCAACAATTCTCACCAACACCTACCCACCATTCACCAAATACTACCATACCAGTTTCACCACCACCACAGTCTACACAACCTACTTCTACATCTCCAGTACCATCATTCTCAACATTTTTCCCAAACTTTGACAACACTTAACCAACTTCCACCTAAGCAACATCCCTTCAATACCCAACTGCAACCCAGACGGTCAATTTACAACATTCATCTCCTTATGTCAGAATTATTCCCGATGATGCTGCAGCACTAAGTCAGACTCAAGTACCTAATGCAACATCAATTCCGCTAGCCACCCGACCTATTATTTCACAGCAAAGTCAGCCAACGTCACATCTTTATAGATCCGCCATTTATGATCAAGGAAATAATTCGGGGGATTTCGACGATGGCTTTGAGGAATATGATAACTACGTGGGTCAAAACGAGAGACAAGTGGTCAATATGGGTACCTACGAGAGGCAAACAGTTGGGGCAGGTGGATTCGAAAGAGTCAATAAAGGGAATTTGGGGTATCAACAATATGTACAACCAACTCAGATACCACAACAATATCATCAACCTGACCCACTCAATCAGCAGCCTGCTCCGAGGAGGCCGGTGGTGGATATTCCGTTACCACCACTGGTACCTCAGATGCAGGGTCAGGCAAGACTGCTGCCACGAAACCTACACTGACCGGTGATTTTACAGGAAGGAATTCCACGATGAAATAATCAAGGCCCAGTTCGAGGTATAGAGAGCCACTTCAGACCTGCTATAGTTAACAACCCATCACCGGTTGTGATCCCGCAACTACAAGGAGGGCGGTCATTCGAAGTACGAACACACTCAATATCCAGTCTGCCTAAGTTTCATGGTCACGCACATGAAGAACCATATCTACACATTGCTGCATATGATGCACGTTGCAACACAATCAGCAGCCAAGGTTTATCAGTTGATGATGTGAAATTGGTACTTTTCCAATTCACACTTGAAGACAAAGCACAGCAATGGTCCATTCGCTACCGTCAGCTTCGATTTTCACATGGGATGAAATGCAACAACAATTTTTAGACGAATTTTATACTCATTTGCGTACTAACAACGCCAGGAAGGATATTCGAGGGTTTCGACAACAGCCCGGTGAGTTATTTCATGAAGCGTTCAATCGTTTCAAAATGATGCTCAAGAATTGTCCACATCATGAGATATATTTGTGGGAGCTTATTAATACATTCCACGAAGGCCTAATAGATGAAGATGCCAGGGATGTAAATTCAATATCCAATGGTACTTTTGGAATGAATTACGAAGAAGATGATTGGGAATATTTAGAAAGAACCGCAAGGGCATCAAAACGCAAAGCTCAATCTTCTAGAAGTGCACGACATTCGACAGTGAAAGCTGCAGACCAGTTACCGGAGACTGGGGGACCATACCCGTTGTGTGGTCATTGTGGGGATATAGGGCACATTGCTGATCAGTGCCCTAACATTATCGGTAATCTGGATGAGGTGAATATGATGCAGGGAAGTGGGAACAGGTATTCGGGTTTCCAAGGAAACAACCAATATTACCAGCCCCGGAACCAAAATAATTATCAAGGGGGTAATAATTCGGGTTTCCAACGAAATTACCAGCATAGTAATGGTCAGGTGAATAATGATATGATGGAGATGTTGAAAGCAATTCAACTCGATTTACAAAACCAAAGGCTTGAGTTACAAAACCGTGCTCAAAAGGATGAGATGCGAGATAAGGCCGTTCAATCATTAACCACACAAATGGCTCAACTTGCAACCGATGTGAAGGAGCTGAAGCAGCAACAAGGGAAGCTGCCAAGTGATACTCAACCAAACCCTAAGAATCCACGGAGCACATTGATTAGTGGGGTAAATCCAGTTCCTAATAATACTTGTTATGATAATGGTTTGTCTGCTTCAAATGTGATTGCAGGTCTAAATGAAGCGGTTGTGGAAGAAAGTGGAATCGATTTGGGGGAGCCGGTTGTCTCCATCAGAGTTGGGAAGTTCAAAATCCACAAGGCATTGCTGGACTATGGAGTAGGAGTGAGCGTGTTACCTGGTAGCTTGTATGACCAGTATGACTTCGGTCCGCTACAAGCGTGTGATAGCATGGCCATGTTCGCAGATGCGAGTTTGAAACGACCACGAGGGGTTGTGAAGAATGTGGTCATCCAACTTGGCGAGTTTTACTACCCGGTTGATTTTATGGTGGTCGATTATGCACCATCGCTTACATACGAGCATCCGCAGGTAGTTTTGGGTCGCCCATTCCTATATACCGCGAACGCCCAGATTGATTGTCGAAGCGGAATGGTGACCATGAGCTATAAGAATCGTAAGTTGTACTTTAATGTATTTTTAAAAACTATTTCTTACGATCCTGTTAATGATGCTTGTCACATAGTTGCTACTAATGAACATGGTTCAAGTGTGACAAAGGACAGGTTAGAGGCGAGTGGATATCGAGTGAAGAAGTTAAGTGTGGGAAGGCCATTTGGTGGAGGAAAACCACCTGATGGTGGGTTTGGATGGGGTAATGAAACTGTAGTTAACCCCGAACGAAGTGAAACGATGAGCCTCCCTAAAAACTGGATGGATATGTACGGAGAGACATGGGAGAGAAAACGTGTAGCTGAACCACCCTGAATGTCAGGTATGGTCTGGCTGAAGACCTAAAACTTAGCGCTCTCAGGAGGCAGCCCGAGGATGTAGAGTATTTTATTTTGGTTTGGTTCGTTTTGGTGTGCTTGTGTTTTAACAGGTTCTTGATTCAATCATCACGGATGCAACAATTCAAGTGTGGGGATGTTTTGCAACATCCCCGGTGAGATATCAAAGAATCTATGGAATGCGTCTATTCTGGTTAAAGCACAACAGCCACATCATTACAGACACATGATCAGGTGCATGTGTTTATCTATCTTACTTTGTTTTTGGTGTGTTTTGTTGTTTTTGGTGGTGTGAACCTTTGTTTTGTTTAGGGGATGTGTTTTGGTTGTTTTGTGATGAGTTGGCCGCTCATTTAGGATAGTTGGTTTGTTTTCTCGGGCTTAGATTTAAAAGCACCATACATTGGGTACAATGTATCCCAAGTGTGGGGATGTGGGAGCCCGGGAAGGGATTTGTGGATAAAGCTTGAAGAGATTGAGATGTGATTAAAATCGATGAAATTTGGTAAAAATTGAAAATTTTGAAAATTTTAAAATTTTTCATCGCCTTAAACAAGCTAATTGGATACGAAAACCTAAAGTTTCAATCACTAATAGGCTTCTTACCGGTAGTAGACTAGATTAGTCCCTTGTCATGGTTGTCCCTTTAAGTTTCACGAGAGTAGGTTTGACAAGTGTTTTATAGGAAATGAGTTGAAAAGAGATGTCTATCTAGGGGTAACATGCTTTAATTGCATATGCTACATGTTGTCAACCTCTTTACCTTTTCTTGGTGAGATCTTGAGCCTGTAGATGGATAGGATACATTATATGATGAATTCGTTTGTTGAGTGCAGGCTACGTGTTATTCTGTGTTAGAACTTGTATGATTCGATGCATGCTGAGACTGTGGGTTTGACATGTGCACATATATGATAAAGGCATTAGGATTCTCTGTTACACCCTTTTGTGGTTGTGTTTCTTTTGTGTTATTCACCAAATCTCCCTTAGTAGCCCTGTTGAGCCTAATTACCTTTCGTTTGTTCGCCCATTGTTTATTGTGAAAAACTGACCGTGATTAAATTGCTATGAAAAAAAGAAAAATAGAAAAATATGTGAAAAATGAAAAAAGAAAAGAACAAAAATAGAAGTATTGTGAATATCGTATATGTTCTTGGGTAGAAACCAACCCAATAGTATAAGTTGTGTTTGAATAAAGTATCACGGTTTGGTTATTGTTTGTGAGCCAATTAGAAAAGAAAAAAGAACCTAAAAATATTTTCCTACCTTTACCCTAAGCCCAAAACCCGAAAGTCCTTTTGATATGTGCCATGTTAGATGATACGGTGGAAGTGTGATTGTCATACAAGCCTATGATTGCAGGATTTCATGTTTGCTTTTGGAGTGTTTTATATACTAGCATATTACACGCTAGTCCAGATATTAACCCGAGAGGAGAGTACATTGTGAGGGGTGTGTAGCATGTGGTTAATTGTAAACATGTTAGTTTTAGATAGACAAGTCTTAAGTTTTTGAAATTTCATCATTTACTTGTCAGACTGTCAATCTCGATTGTGTCAGTCTATGGGGTGGGTATGACTTGGGACTGAACAGGTTGAACCGGTTAGGGAGTTTAAAGGTGTTGTTGCTATGGTGACTAGTTCTAGTTGGTTTGCTTGAGGACAAGCAAAGGCAAGTGTGGGAATGTGATGGAGAGGGTGAAACCCGAGCTTTATAATGTTTAAATATAATGATTTATGTGTATTTGATGTGTTTATTTGCTTGGAATGAAGTGACTACGAGAATTTGGTGTTTTGCAGGTAAAGTATGGAATTCGGTGCGTTTACGATGGTTAAAGATGAAGTGTGAGCATAGGATGTGATGTTGCAGCTCAAGAATGAGTTTCAAAGCTTGTTCGGGTAATATAAAGGCTCACGAGTGGAAGAAGTGTGAAAAAGTGGAGTTCGGGGACCAATTTGGTATATTATGAAAGTTATGTGGAGTTTATATGCACAAGAATCAAAGAGGGGTTCTTTTGGAATTGTTGAAAGCTATGCATGAAGAAGAATAGGTGTCACGATTGTAGTCTATGAGAGTTTGTTCATAGCTTACAAGTTGTTGGTGTTTCATGATTGTGGGAACAGAAATTGTAAATCGTAGCCTACGGGTTGTGTTTCGTAGGTTACGAGTGGAGAAGTAAAGGAAATAAAAGAAACAGAAGATTTAACTCGTAAGTTACGAGGTACTTACGTAGCCTACGACCCAGGGAAGTAAAAAAGGACGCATGTCACGTGTTTGGTTTTAGGATTTCATATGTCAAGTCATCATAAAAAAAAGAAAAAAAGTGGGGGGGCCGACATCTGAAGTGATCCACGTGAACAAGGGTTTTTGGTCAACAATAATTATCATCACATCATCTAAAAATAATACACGCAGACAAGGAGAAGGACGACTGATTTGTGGTGATTTTTTATTTTAATAGTCAACAACATTAATCAATCTTCATCATTACATCCACAGGGACGAATTGTTTAGCAAGTTGTTTTCATTATTTTTATTATATTATTATAATAAAGATGATGATTTCAATTATGATTGAAGCCTACGAAGATCAGTCAACCAACATGAGCGGCTAGTCTCCTAATGGTTTCCTCCGGATGGAGGGTTTTTGTAAGTTAGACAATTTTATGTGTTTCTGACAATCGTTTAACTTGGTGATCTAAGCATTCGATGCCTTTCACCTTTGATTTGATTTATTGGTTGTAAACAATTGCATTTATTAAACCTTAATTTCTAAGCATTCAGTTCCCGAGAGTTCTAGTAATTGGGATATAGTTGACATGGGGTTGGGGTTTGTAATTGTAATTGATAATCATTCGATAACCTCCCGTTATGTATTGACCGGAGTACTTAGTCGTTGGTTATCACAATTGGTTAATTAGATTCAACACTTATGTCTATGTAAGTGTTTCGATTAAACACATAACTGAATCTAGCTGCAAAACCTGAAATCCGGAGGAACCATTGTCCTCTCTATTGCTTTAAACTTCACTTTTAGTTCGTAATTTTTAGATAATCAATCAAATCCAACAATTGAGTTTTACTTTTTAATAGTAGTTAATCAAAACTGAGCATTATACACTTTCCACAATCCTCCTCTGGTTCGATATCCGACTTACCCTATCTACTGGTTTAGTTGGTTTTCGCATGTCACTAACGACAGACATCACGACACACTAATTTCATTCATTTATTTGTTCGAAAGTTGACAAATCATTTTCATGTCACTATTACATTTGCGCTTGCTGATTTTGAGTTCATCCAGCGGATGTTATTGTTCCTAGAACTCATTTGCATATTGTAAACAATTATTTGGAATTCTATCGGTCAGAACTCCTCTTTTGTTGAACCCCTATTAACTAAGTTACACTAGATTATACATCTATACGTCTCGTGTCCTCTGACATCAAATTCTGGAACACATACCTGTTAACCATTGGGTTCTTGTTGTTGTAAAATGTCCTTAGATTCACCTGATTCGAATAAGTTTTGAATCGGTTTTGTGGTAAAGCACTTTGGTATTATTCATATCCATGCACGTATAATGTAACCCTAAGGAGTTAATGTGGTTTAAATTTCGAGGATGAAATTTTCTTAACAGGGGGAGAATGTGACAACTGTCAAATTTGCATGCATCCGTACAATTATTAAACAATGATTGGTGCTTAATGACTATGCTGGATTACAATTAGATACTTGAATTGCTTTCTGACTATTGCCATATACATACATGTGCATCATATATTGCAAATGACATATCTTTACAGCATGCAAACTTTGTTAATTCGAATGATGCACGAAGCACCAGCAGCACAATTATCAGACAAATCAGAAAAATGCTGACAGGGTTCAGAACATAGACATATATGATATTGAGGTACAGAATGGGCCAAAAACCAAGAGTCACACTAGTATAGTGTGTAGGAAAGTAAGGATCACAAAACTGCCTTCCTAGAGATAGTTTAAGTGCCAGAAAGTGCCTAAAACTCACATAAACTACAGAATTTTGTAGAAAATCAGCAAATTCAGCATTTAAACTATCTAATATCATGCAGAAATATGGTTAAATGGTCCTGAATGCTTTCCTAAGTTTCGGGAATCAAAACTGTCACAAAAGGTAACATAAAGCACACTAAACTGCATAGTTTAGCAACTTAACGAACCGGTAACCAACCGAATAACCAGACATTACCCGAAACACCAAATTTTCACTAGAAGTATTGTTTTTACATTACCAAGCTAGTTATGGTCCCCGAACATCATAACACACTATATAACACCTAGTAACTAAATACCTAACTAATACTTGAATTTTAACTAACCTAACTAACTATTTAGTTACAACCTAAGCCTAGACCCCCCCCCCCCACCTATGATCGGCCAACAAGGGCCCCACTTCAAGATTTTATTTATATATTATAATGGATCTTGTTCCTTCTTTAAAGAGCATAAAAACCAATGGAAAACTCATATGGATGGATTATAAGTAAACTTTAGGGACCATAACCTTTCATTATCATTCTACACAACACACTTAAACTTCTTCTTCTTCCTCCCTTGGTTTCGGCCGAACCCACATCACCACACACCACCATCATTCAATCTTCATCCATCCATTCCATATACATACAAAGGTGTTAGAAGCATAGTAAGGAAGCTTGGAGCTTTCGGAAGTTGAAGGACCTTCACCATTTGCTTTTATCCACTTCTTTTCTTCTCTTGATCATCCCTAGCCTTGAGCTAGTGGTAAGAACACTAAACTCTTCATTTTACATCTTGTTTAAGTGGTTAAAAGATGATATAAGTAACTAATCTTGAAGAACACTATGAATCTAGAACATGAATCATGAACATAAGCTTAAAAATCATGAGAATACATATTGTTTAAGTGTTGTTATGCTATTTGATTGTTGATTGATTGTGTTTATGATGTTAAACATCATGTGATCTTGCTAGATAGTGATTAAAGACATAATCTAGCAAGATGAGAGGATGATTATGTTAAGATCAAAGTAATCATCCATATGTAAATCATGAACTTGATGTGTAAAATGTGTTTCTTGTAAAGTGATGATCAAAGTGAGTGTAAAGTCTTGTAGATCTATGATTCTAAGAATTATTTTCAAGAAACCAAGTTAAAAATACAAAGTTTACTTAATCTTGGTTCTTAAATAAATAAACCACATTTTTGGTGGTTAATAAAGTGTAGGAACACATATGTAACAAGAAAAGTCCAAGAAGAAACATTTTTAGAAAATGTAATTACAAGTTGTAAAGATCTAGATTCTTCAAAAATGATGTTTTTAAAGAAACAACCACACTTTAAAGGGTAACTAAGCTTACTAAACACACTAGTAAGTTACTACAAATTTTTGTAAATTTTCAAGTTCATGAAGTAGTAGTTTATGCTTGTTTTTGGCAAGATGGTAAGTATAAATTGATTTGTGGTTGATTGTGTTGATTTACAAATGAAAATGATATGCCTTGAAGGCATGGAAACCTCTATTTTTATGGGAAACTATGGCAAAAAATTTTCTAAAAAATTAAACACTTAGAAAAATATTTTTAAACAAATATTTACAAGTGCATTTTAAACCATGAATTTTCATATAAAGTTTGCCATAATTTTTTGTTTCAAAAATTACAAATATTGGGGGTTGGTTTTTATAAATAAAAGTGACTAAATATGTATTTAGGAAATATATATTTAGATGTCACCTTGTGTGTGATTATTTGTATATTATGTGTATTAGTTATATTATTTTAGGACTTGAAATAATATAACTCACCAAATTTCCAAGAGAATGAACATATAAATTATACCCAAAATATTGGACAACCCGAACAAAGGAATATAACTCACAAAATATTCCGGAAAATTATTTACAAGTATATTTTGGTAATTGGTATTTTGGACACCAAGAGAATGAAAATGGGATTTTCATAATTACTACAAAATATATCATATTTTTTACAAAAAGGAAATGTATTATTTTTGAGCAAGTAAAAATATATATTTTTCTTGGAATTATTAGAAGATATATTATTTTTGGAAGAAAATATATATTTTCACAAACAAACATGAAATACATTATTTTTGGAAGAAAATATATTCTCTTAAATAAACTTTGAATATATTATTTTTGGAAGAAAAATGGATTTATATATATTTCTAAGTTTGACTTGGAAATATAGTAGTTTTGAGACTTGTATGAGGTTTATAAATATTTTTGCCAAGGGAAAAATTATGAATAATTTTTCTAAGTAATATTTCTCAAAATATATATTTCGAATATATATATATTGATGTATTTTAAAAAAAAAATATTATTCCGGACAAAGTTGATACAAAAATTAAGTATAAGGATACTTAATAAACACAATAAAAAAATACGTATTCTCGTACGTATAAATACACACCGAAATACACCACCGATAGTTGGCAAAAATACGCAAGGTTAAGAATACGAGTATGAATACACCCATCCTTGGGGAGTTATACACATATGTGTCAAGTTGAAATATATTATTTTAAATAATATTCCAAAATGTAATAAATATAATTTAAGTTAAAATATTAATTATTTTGACGAATAATTATATACTTGGAATAACATTGATGACACAAAGAAATGTAACTCAAAAATACTAAATAAGACCAAGGTCAAGGCACGACCCACCCGTCTAATGAACCATAGTACGCATGTAGGTAGTCGTGCGTTCTAGAGGAAGCTTGAGTTACATTGGATACGAAGAACGCAAAACTGTGAGTGCATGTCCCCCTTTTCTTTTAACTGTTTTCAGTTTTATAACTTCGGGGGTGAAGTACATGTTACACACTGTTTACAAACGATTATACATGGTATGGTTAGCTAAGGAAGGGTACTGCTTGATCATATGAGTGGTGGGTATAACGCTTAAGACCATTAATCCTCATTGTAGGACTGAGGGACATGAGTGATAGATCTATTTGGGTGTAGCGAGCCCACACCCATGTGGACCGGGGTTTGGCCCATGAGGTGACTATGTCTTATTCCCAGAGGCAAAATTTGATAGGTTTGAGCCTTCCTGCATCACGTCACACATATTAATGGCCTTGCAAACCATTAATGATCTATTTTCCTTGTTGCTTCATACCAGTTTACAAAGTACATACATACATACTTACAAGAGTTTTCAAGGTTTATTCGTGTACACATACTAAACACATGAACTCGCTCAACTTTTGTTGATGTTTTCAAACTACATGTATTTCAGGAAAGTGATTGCGGATCTGGCGGGTGTTCAAGATTTCAAGTTGTGTTTTTAATAAAAGATGTCATCCAGTACTTAAGGGTTTGAATCAAGTGTTTTATCCTTGATAGAATACATGGTTCAAAGGCTCGCTTTTATTAGTGTCTTTTGTGAAGTCCAGTATGGAACTTTAAGCTTTGGTTGTCATGTGATCTAAACTTGAAGTCTTAGTTTGATGTTAAACAATGACGGTTGTATTATTTTGAAAACTATCTATGGATGAACATCTTGGTTTTATCATATAGTTGTTTGTTATGGTTGAATGCAATGATATTAAGCAAGTCACACCAAATCACGCTTCCGCAAAAGTCAGGGTGTGACAATTCAACCGTTAGAACAATCGAGGATACTAGAGCTTTATCTTATCTTTGCGTTGTCACGTGAACTCCGGTCCACGTCTTGAGTTCCAACGAACTCTCGCGATTGGAAATCGACTATGTTATCGAACCTTGACTTCCTGGTCCATGTTTTCAATAGGTTCCTCGACAACTGCAACTTGCCGTTAATCTTAGGCGCTAGTAAGGGTATCACAAGTGTTTCATCGGACAAATGCTTCTTTAGATTCGAGACATAAATAACATCGTGAACGTTACCCAATTCGTCAGGTAACTCGAGTTTGTAGGCCACGTTACCGATTCTTTCCAGAATTTTGAATGGCCCAAAGTAAGGTAAATTTAGCTTGCCGCGCTTCCCAAAGCGTATCACACCCTCCCAGGGTGAGACTTTCAACATGACTCGCTCGCCTGCAGCGAACTCCCAGTGTTTCCTAAGCTTATTAGCTTTTCTGGCGGTCACGCGTTGCCGCCATACGATTTGCGTTTTCATCAATCCTCTCATGAGTTTCAAGCACAAGCCCTGGGCTTGTGATTAGGCTGTCACCCATCTCAGCCCAACAAAGAGATCGACATTGTTGTCCATGCAATGCCTCGAACGGTGCTGCCTGAATACTAGAATGGTAGCCGTTGTAGTGAAATTCTACCAAGGTAAATGTCTCAACTTTTACCCAAGTAAATCACACATGCTCGCAGCATGTCTTCGAGTGTCTGGTTGGTCCCCTTATTCTGACCATCTGTCCGAAGGTGTGATAAACAGTGTACATGTTTAGACGTGAGTCGGAAGATTTGTGCATCGCCTGCCACAAATCAGACGCTAAATGCGGATTACGATCAGGGATGATAGAGGTTGGCATTTCGTACCTAGGTACCGCTTTCTCCAAAAGAGTCTGATGGCTGCGAAGATTTGTCAGGTCTCTTGATTGCAGGAAAGTGTGCTGACATTGTGTGACAATTAACGATCGCCCAAATGGTATCGTTTCCGTTTCGAGTTTCTGGTAGGCCAGCGACGAAAATACGTGGCAATCTGCTCCCATTTCCATATGGGTGTTTCTGGTTGCTGAGACAAACTAGTTGGTCTCTGATATTCCACCTTGACTCTCGCACAAGTCAAACATCGTTCTCATACATTACTATGTGGGCCTTCATGCCCGGTCATCCGTACAAGGTCTTCAGTCCCTAATACAACCTATTAAAACCCAGATGAATATGATTATTGAGACTTGTGTGCTTCGTCCTACACAAGTTCCCTAAGGTGGCCGTATGGTGGAACCCATGTTCGCTCCATAAAGTAACGAATGCTGTCCGATTTTGCCAGAAGTTGCCTCTCCATGCCTCGCGTGGATTCAACTTGAAGATTCTCTTCCTTCATTTCTTCGGCTTTGACAGAACAAATCTGATCAGGGAGGCTAGAGTAGATGCTGAGCCGCAAAAGCTCGTACACGCTTAGATTCCATAATCATACAATAGTTCCGTTCCGCGACGCGGTCGCATGTTCAACTTCTTCCGATTCACTAATATGCTGAAGGCTCTTGTGATTGGTATAAGTTGTGCAGTTGGTACCGTCCAAGTAATGCCTCCAGATATTAAATCCAATGACCATGATCTCCACCCCAGGTTGTGAGTCATGCAATTTGTAGATAATATTAAATATTGATATCGTTTAACTTATTAATATAAAATAGTATTACATATTAAGTTTTAGTTTTAAATTAAAAAAACATAGAAACTAAAAGAGGGACTACTGCCAAAATAAAAAAAAAAACTAACAAAACGTTGTGGTAAAAAATATCAATCAATGTGTGTGGTCCATTGGCAAAGATAAAGCCTTTAAACATCTTGGGAGGGGGAAATCTTGGTTTCAAGTCTCATAGATGACAGGAACAAAAAGGAATTTGCGGTAAAAAAAATCAAAAGTTTCTTGCAGCTAACATGTTATTTAATATAATAATTTGAATCCAAAACATTTTGTTTTATCTCACGGGATTATGCTAAGTGTACTTATTTTTCTTATATTTTTACTTGGCGTACCTCGTTAAAATTGTCAAATCAGTAATATTTCTTATTTTTCTCTATAAGACAAAAAAATCCATTTATTTGATGCTTTTAAATATCACACCCTGCTAGCAGCGGAAGCGTATGTGTGTGACCTTAAAAGATTCTCATTGAATTCGATAAAGTAAACATTCTATATGATAAAAATAAACCACAATGCCATCATCAATGTTATATAAAAGTTACGACACAAAAGTCAAGTATATTATTTACAACATATTCCAAATGTAACAAGTTCACGAAATGACTTTCATAAAATATAGTTTTTGAAGATCAAGGTTTTGGCTCTTATATCTCCGCACGAAGGCAATATATAAAAGATAAATCCTCCAAAATATGGCATTGCTTCTTGTTACTTGTTTCTCCTTGATTTTTCGACCATGCGGAGCTTACTTTCCTGAAATACACGCTAAGTAAAAAGTCAACAAAAATGTTGGTGAATTCATGTGTTTTGTTTGTCTCAAATGAATCTTCAAAACATTTGAATAATTTTTTATTGAAAACCGGTATGCATAGCGTATATGAAATTCGTGAATCAATTAATGTTTTGCAAGGACATTAATATAGGTGTTGTCATAAGTAAGCAACCAAACCTAGACGATGTCTGTCGGTACCAAGCAACTAATTCTATAGTGATCCCTGACTTTAGGACACAAAAGCAGACTAACAGGGTCTCGCGGACCAGGAGTGCAGCTCGTCAAAACTCAATAGATCGACCTCTTTCATTCCTCGGACTATATGTGTGATTAATGGCTACTCGTATATTCTACTTATGCGCACATGATCTATGGTGATTTCATTCCCTAGCTTTCATACCATTTTGTAACATGTATCTCCCCCTAATTTTGGAAACAAAATATATTTAAAAGAGGGGACATGAACTCACAATTGGCGTTTGTGCACTTGCTAGCGATCACATTTGTTCCCTTGTTTGTATTCTGACCTATAAGTGTCCAAATTTCGTTAAGGCACTTAGGTCCATTGTTTGATCATGTACAAGTCTTTCGTCATGAACCTTGTTAAGACTTGTCTTTGTTTTTTTTTGTTTGAAACACTCTGTTTGTTTAGACGCGTTGCTAGTTTGATTATCAGTATGATTGTTAATATATAATCTTTCTTTATAAATGGGTGTGTGTGTGTGTGTGCGTGTCCTTGTTTGTGAAATAACCGGTGCCTAGCCCGTTGTATGTCCTCGTGTCTGTCATGATTGTTTCGTACCTGTACTTGTAATATCCGGGGCCTAGCCCCTTGTAGGTACTTTTGTCCTACACGATTGTTTGTACTTGTTCTTGTATTGTCCGGTGTCTAACCCCTTGTATGTTTTCCATTGTTAATACAAGATATATTATTCTTAAAAATAAATATAGTGTTACTTGTCGTTACTTGTTAAAAATAATATTCTTAACATTGTCTTTGTGTACGTATGCATGTATATATACTTGTTTGTATACTTGACCAAGTCATGCAGTTGTTGTGTATTTGTACGTATACATATATACATGTATGATACTTGTAACCTTGTATTCTACTAAGTGTGTTAGGGTATACTTAGACACATATTTATAAGTATATATGTACATTTATACTTGTATTTCTTGGAATATTACCACACTTAGTATTAAATTGGTTTTTCCAGAATTATATTTCTTGTGGAATGTATCTTTGAAGTTTCTTAAAAGTAATATATTTGTTAGATCGACTTGTAATATATATATATATAGGAACAGGATCAGGAGAGAACGCCTCAAAGTGTGAGAACGGTGAGAATGATTCTCAGCCACAAGATCTTAGTGGTTTGTGGCTAAGATTGATGCGGTGACATTTTTGTAAATAATAGGGGTCTTGGAACTACCAGGAGGGGTAAAATAGGAAGATCCAAACAAAGATGCACATGCTAATCACATGCCCTTTTCCCCCATCATATTTAAACGACAATAACTTTTGGGGGCTACTAAATGTACCCCCTCTTGTTACTGTTTATACTCGCTTTCCATAAAATCATATTTAAACTTGTCATATTTACCCCCTAAACAAGTCATATTTTTTAAAGTATTCTTTTTTGTTACAAAACAAATTCAAAAGTGTAAAAATTATAGACGTTTTTTTTAAAATGTTTATTTTTTATGTTTATTTAAAAAACCATATTTTTTTTAAGTTTTCAGATATTTTTTACACTTTCTCAAATTATTTTGATTATGTTTTCTTTTATTGAACATCTTTACAAATTACTAATAACGTTTTTCATATAAAAACAATAATAAAAAAGTTTTGAATTTTATTTTTGAAAAAAGTCTACATAATATTTTTTTCCTCGTCTAGTTTGTATTTTAAATGTCTTATATTTATTATTTTTAATATTTTAAAATGTTTTTTTTTTTGGAACGACTTGAAGTGGGTATCTAATGGGTGGTCGAAAACCGATGATTATTCGTAATTAAGTTTATGCTTTTACGTGACTTTTGGTTTCGAATGACTTGCTTTTTATTACAAAAAAATCCACATATATTTTTCAAATCAACCACTTTAATATATTTTTTAAATGAAGAAGAGAAAAATATTTGTGAATCAACCCTATCCATTTGTTTTGCTTTAAAAAAGTGTTCACTTCGATCCAAGTCTTAGACTGATTTTAACTTGTTTATAACATACTCTTTACACTAATTAAATTTGAATTTACGATGTTGTTAATTTATAGTTTGATAAAATAATTTTAGTATCTATTAATTGTTTGTTCACTTACATAGATGGTTTGAATGATTAATATGTGCTAGGGCTGTAAATGCTATTTTAAAAGAAATTAATTTTACTTTTTTGATAAATAAAAATTGTTAATTATTTTATAAACACGTCTAAGGTATTAAAAATATAAAAGTAAGACCTTTAAAATACAAACTAGACGAGGAAAAAACATAATATAGACTTTTTTCAAAAAGAAAGTTCAAAACTTTTTTTTATTATTTTTATAAGAAAAAATGTTATTATTTATTTGTAAAGATGTTCAATAAAAAAACATAATCCAAATACTATTTGAGAAAGTGTCTTTAGAAACAATATATGAAAACTTTTAAAAAATATGAATTAAATAAAAATTAAAAATAAATATTTAAAAAACGTCAGTAATCTTTTTTTACACTTTTGAATTTGTTTTGTAACAAAAAGAATATTCTTTAAAATGGTGATTTGTATAGGGGGTAAATATTACAAGTTTTAATGTGATTTTATGGAAATGGGGTATAAAAAGTAATAAGAGGGGGTACATTTAGCCTACCCCTAACTTTTTTATACGTGATTATTTTTCGAAAAAAATTACACCATAAAACTCAGCGTTTTTTATCTTTCCAACGAGTATACTATTGATATACTTTTCGAAAAAAATTAACTGGGTTTTATGGCGTTTTTCTGAACTGGGTGTTTTATGGCGTTTTATACTTGGTATTTTCATGGCGTTTTTCTGAACTAGGTGTTTTTATGGCGTTTTAACTTGGTATTTTCATGGCGTTTTTTTGAGAGTGTTTTATGGCGTTTTCAACTGAGTTTTTTCATGGCATTTTTCTGAACTAGGTGTTTTATGGCGTTTTTACAGTACAAATTATGATTTTTCTAAGCTCAAAAAAAAATTAATTTAGGTGGTTAGACACATAAACCGCACAAAAATTAGCACAAATAAACTTACACGCACATTTTTTGAGCTATATGGCTAAAAAAATGGTTTTTTTTTGAGCTGTTGTAAATTATAGCTCAAAAATAGCTTTTTTGTTATGGCGTTTTAACTGGGAGTTGTCTAAAAAAAAATGGTTTTTTTGAGTTGTTGTAATTTATAGCTCAAAAAAATAGTTTTTTTTTTGTTATGGAGCTATATGGCTAAAAAATGGTTTTTTTGAGCTGTTGTAAATTATAGCTCAAAAAATAACTTTTGAGTGTTTTATGGCGTTCAAAAAATTGGTTTTTTAAGCTGTTGTAAATTATAGCTCAAAAAATAGCTTTTGAGTGTTTTATAGCGTTTTAACTGGGTATTTTTCATGGCGTTTTGAGTGTTTTATGGCGTTCAAAAAAATGGATTTTTTTAGCTGTTGTAAATTATAGCTCAAAAAAATAGCTTTTGAGTGTTTTTATGGCGTTTTATTTGAACACCCAGTTCATGTGAGTGGGTTTTTTTGACAATATTACCCCTTAGTGCAATTTAACATCAATGCCACATGTCACCACCAAAATCGTTCTCACCGTTCTCACACTTTTCACCGTTCTCTCTAAATCCTGACCCTATATATTTCTTATATAATGATTAAATATATATTTTGTTACTTGTCCGAATTCGTATAATTTTACCGAGCCTTGTTAATATATATATATATATATGTTGGTGCAGTCATCTGTCGTCTTCGTCTTATGTCGAGTCTCGGGTTTCGTTACTGATCTGATCAAGCATGACATCACTAGTGACATCATCACATGACATCACTAGTGACATCATACTACAACTTCACGTGAAATGGCATGCTTGCATGAAAACAGAATGTTGTTTGTCAAAGGTTTCGCTTGAAGACAAATCTCATGTGAGATTTTCGCTTCAAAGATTCTAGAAGGTTTCGCTTGAAAGGCTTTAAGCGAAATCTTGTTCATTATATATAGGTGTAATGTCATTTCAGTTTTAACAGTTCTGGTATTCTACACCGAGGTGCTGCCGGTGTGAGAATTGATTGTAAACTACGTCAGATTAATACAATCAGTGTTTAAAGTGATACGCAAGCTATTTCGACATCCGTTTCTTAGTTTCCGCCTCTGAAACGGAGTAAATCTCTTCTGAACGACTCGTTCGGGTCGCAAACCGATCCTACAAGTGGTATCAGAGCTCAGGAGGAAGAGATTTCGCCAAAACAGCTCATTTTTGTCACTTTTTCTGTTTTTCTACACCTTCTTTCAAAATCGAACAAACTTTTACGGTTAAAATCGGCTAAAATTCTCACATATCACGCGTAATCATGTTTTAACAGTTCCTGGAAAGTTTCAGAAACTAAATCAGCCTAAAACTGGTAAAAAAGTGTGTTTTCGCTTGAAGTTCGTTCGTCATTTGCTGACTTCATGATTTCGCTTGAGAAATCTCGTTGATTTCGCTTGAAATCACGATTTGTGACTGGATTTCGCTTGAAAAAGTTAGAGTTTGAAGCGAAATTGAGGATTTCGCTTGAACACAGCAGTTTGTTTGAGATTGTGTTAGTTTTCGCTTGAAATACGTGTCGGATTCTGCTTGAATTCAACATTTGCTCGACGTACGTGTTTGAATTTGACATCTCACTTGAAAAACAATTAGTGTAAATCCAGTGGAGCAGCCCATGTGAATATATCGATTTTGGTGAGCATGTGAAATAGGTTCAGTTCACGTGAACACATTTGATCTATCCATATATTGTCTGTCATATAGTGACAAAAGAAACGGTCAAATAGGTTTTCATTGATATTAGTGTTGGCAGGTTAAGTTGTTGTCAGGTCTTGATATTTGAAGTGCATGTGAACGGTTCAATCAAAGTTGATTGATATCAAAATTGTCGGCTATTAAGTCAAGTTTAAAAGTTTCGAGATTTATAGAATTGGTTTGCACGTGAACAGTCGAATTAGTGGTGTTTGTTGGACAAATATAGTGTTAAACATATTCGTTTATTCACGGCCAAATCAGAATTTTGAGTAATTGGTATTTTGTTTGAAAGGTGATATAGCTTGGACTTGATATTTCGTTTAACGGGACTGTTTTGAAAAACGGATTTTAGAATCATGGCTATTAATTTCTTTAATATGTCTCAAGAAACATTGGATAGAATAAATGTATTAAAGAAAGAATTTGATTCGTTTTCAGGTTGTCCAGGAGAAAATACAAAGAGCATCATTGAGAGGTTTAGTCATCTAGTTCGCTCAATGTCTGAGAAGGGTATTCAGAAACGTCCAAATGAATGGGTTGAAAGATTGGCCAATGCCATACCTCAACAAGAGTGGGGTACATATCTTTTGGATTTAAAAGGAACTGGAGAATACTCTAGATTGACAATTTGTCAATTCATTGAGAAACTTAAAGAACAGATGGAGAAGAATGCTGAGAAAAAGAAAAGTCAAAGTGGAAAATCAATTTTAAAGAAGAGCAAGTGTAAAGGGGTCCAAGTGGGAGAGGAACAGACTGAAGAGATTTCAGTTATGAAGGATGAAAAGAAATCTGCTGATAAACAGATTCTTGTTTTGCAGGAAAATTGTGAGAGGTTGAAATCTGAAAATGACAAACTGTTAAATGATTTGAACAGTTTGACATTAGAAAACAAGGTTTTGAAAGAGAAAGAACAAGATTTTGAAAGCAAAAAGAAATCTTCAGAAGATGAAGATTTCTGGATAAAATTGGAGAACAAAAATCTGAAAGTGAATGAAACAAAATTTCAAGAACAGTTAAAAGTTTTGGAAAATGAAAAATATGTTCTTGAAAACATTAAAATTGAGAATGAAAAAACAATCAAGTCTCATCTTGAACAAATATCTCAGCTTGAAAATGAAGCTGAGAATTCGAGGAACAAAATTGATGAGCTTGAAAAGAAATTGAAAGGTTTTGTGACTTCATCTGAGTCTTTGAATTATCCCTGTCCAAAACCGATCAATTCCGTTCCTATAAGTGATTGTGATGAGAAAGCTGATGATGAAAATGAGGAGTTTTATTCAGCAGACGAGTCTGATTCAGAGTCTGATGCTGAAAATGAGAAAAAGAAAACATTTTTGAAATTAAAAGAAATGTTTCAAGAAACTGTTCTACATTCTACTGAAAAAGGTGAATGCTCAACGCAAAAACCTGTAAAGAAGAATGTGGAACAAAAACAAAAAGATAAAAAGCCATCAGTTCAATCATCCAATCGCAACAAAAATCCACAAAAATTGAAAAATGAAAACTCAAAAAATGTTGGTGAAAAGTGGTGCAGGTCGGACCACAGTGTTCAAAAGCCAAATCCAGCTTACATGAGGAGAGATGGATATCACCTAGCCAAACAGTGCTATGATTTGAATGTTTGGGCTGAAAATGGTGATTGGTACGATAACAGAGTGTGTTACCGATGCGGTTATCAAGGACACATTGCTGTTAACTGCCAGAGATGGAGTTTTGAGTCAAGGAGATGCTTTAATTGCAATATCATTGGCCACATTGCTAGAGATTGCTCAATGAGATCAATGAGAAGATCGAGGGTTGAATCTCAGAAGCAGATAAAGATCCCAGTCTCTGTCAATCCCAAAGAACAGAAAGTTCAAGAACGTAAAGTTCAAGAACCGAAAGTTCAAGAACCGAAAGTAAAGCTTTCTCAGGGGCAAAAAGACAGACTGAGGAAGAAGAGGAAGAAGGCCAGAGAGTATCTGGAAAGGATTTTGTCCTCGGATACAACTGGTAAAACAGATAAAAGTTCTGATAAATCGTCTTGCTCACCAAAGAACAACAAATCAAGCAAAACGCATTCATCAGATACAAATCTGAGGACGAAAGAGGAAAAGAAGAAGAAGAAAGTTGTTGGCAATGAATTTGTTTCTTCAGAAACAAAGGAGCCACATGTCGGCGATGAATCTGGCTCATCAAAGTCAGACAAGCCACATTCAGGCGATGAATCTGGTGTGGTAAAGCCAGAGGAGCAAGTTGTTGAGGTAAAAATTGAGAGTTCTAGTCTAACAATGGATGATGCAAATTTTCCACCATTGTTAAACAAGAATTCAAAATCACCCAAGAACAGTCAGGCTTGGGTGAATCTGTTTAAATGAAAAACCTGACTTGCCGGAGTTCACAGGTTGGTAAGCGTGGAACATGAATCGGCACATTTCTTGAGAAATTCACGAAAGTGATATTTCGACTTACAAGTGGTAAATCAGGGACATTAAGTTGTATCTGATTTCCTACATAGGATTGATCTTACAAATGTTAGTTTTTACAAGTGGTATTTTGAAGAACAAAATGATGAGTGTAACCCCTAACCTACAAGTGGTAAAATCAACAAAACTAATTTTCCGGAAAAACCATTTTGATTAAAACAAACTTAAGTGTTTTGAAATCACTATGGGAAAATAGTTTGTTGTGAGGGGGAGTTCTGATTGTTTATGCCAAGTGGATGGAGATTTGAAGCAATTCTCATCATGTTGTCACGTTTCTTGTACAGTTTGTTTTCAAATTTCCTAAAATGTGTTTGCATTTTAGGGGGAGTAATTTTTTAGAAAATCCAAAAACATTTGAAAATTTGAAAAAGCCAAAAACATGATAAAAATGCAAAAATGAGTTTTGTTGTAAAAAAGAGGAAATGATAGTAGATCAGTTGGACTGTCACAGCACGCTAAAGAAATGGAGAGTTAAAATGTGATAAACGGTCTCACTAAAGATGTGACGGTAGGCTCAGCTAGACTAGTAGTTTTGCAATAACGATACAAACCTAAATGAAAAAGCCTAGTTCTAGTGGGAAACATGGTCAAAAGCATAGTACTTAGTTTTGTCCTTCTTGATTGTGTGCCTATTCAGTAATCGCTGATTGTCGAAAGACATAAAACTGGTTAAGTTTGTGAACTTTCACAACTTTGCTGAAAAGTCACTGTGATTGTGCATTTCATTTTGCAAAGATTTAAACTTGTTTTATTTCTTTATTTTGTTTAAGCATCGGACATCCTTTGCGTATACGTGAGTATCGACCTGGATGTTGTTGCCTAAACGTTCTGCTTTATTTTCTTTGGTGTTTCGTTTAAGCTTTGGATCACCTCTGCGTATACGGGAGTATCGACCTGGTGGTTAAAGCCTAAACAACTTCAATTTGTTTTATTTTTCTTATTTTGTTTAAACATTGGACTTTCTCTGCGTATACGGAAGTATCGACCTGATTGTTAATGTTTAAACATTCTGCTTTATTTTCGCACAAATCACAGTCGATAAAAGTTTAAAGGCATTACTTGAGATAGTGTATTACATGATGAGGGGATATGCTGAGATCGTGGGGTCCATAAGAACTTAGTGCTATCTTAATATACCTTAATGTATCGGTAAGCATTTCGAAAGTTTTTAGATTGGGTTTAAGTGGACAACAATATCGTCAATCAATGTGAATCGTTTAGAGCTGAAAATGTGTAAAGCTTAATGGTGCTAGTGATTGGTCACATAAACTGATATGATCCTCTTACACAAGCTCACAAAAATATTGTTTGTATATATTTCATTTCTGCATTTAATTTCTGTTATTGCATTCGTGTTTTATATTTTTGAAAAATCCAAAAAGATTTTTGACAACTGATGATTGAAAAGCTGATTTTCAAAATTCCAAGTGCTAAACAAGATGAACTGGTTTGGGAGTGTGTGTTTAAAAGAAGAAAATGATTTTGAAAAAGAAAAGTTTGATTAGTTATTCAAGGTCATTAAATTGAACTTGATGTAAATATTTCCAGTAAGTTTTTCTTATTGTTTTAAGTGAAAACTTATGTTGTGATGAGAAAATGTGTGCAGGAAATGAGCTGATCAGAGATATAGCCAGGGATTGATCTCAAGGTGATAGCTAATTCCAGACGACGATCCCATCATGATGAGAGGGGGAGTCTGACGAGGTTAGAGCCAAAGAGAAGATCCTGATATATGCGAAGAAAGTGAACAGACTGATAAAGACTGAAGATGCGAAGACTCGACACTTAAGACTCGTCAACATCTGAGGGGGAGTCTGTTGGTGCAGTCATCTGTCGTCTTCGTCTTATGTCGAGTCTCGGGTTTCGTTACTGATCTGATCAAGCATGACATCACTAGTGACATCATCACATGACATCACTAGTGACATCATACTACAACTTCACGTGAAATGGCATGCTTGCATGAAAACAGAATGTTGTTTGTCAAAGGTTTCGCTTGAAGACAAATCTCATGTGAGAATTTCGCTTCAAAGATTCTAGAAGGTTTCGCTTGAAAGGCTTCAAGCGAAATCTTGTTCATTATATATAGCTGTAATGTCATTTCAGTTGTAACAGTTCTGGTATTCTACACCGAGGTGCTGCCGGTGTGAGAATTGATTGTAAACTACGTCAGATTAATACAATCAGTGTTTAAAGTGATACGCAAGCTATTTCGACATCCGTTTCTTAGTTTCCGCCTCTGAAACAAAGTAAATCTCTTCTGAACGACTCGTTCGGGTCGCAAACCGATCCTACAATATATATATATATTCATCCAATATATATAGGTATACTTATACTTTCCTGATTTGTCCGTTTGTCCGATTTGTCCGATTTGTCCAATATCATTGTCATTGGTATATATATACATTTCTTGTATTTTTGTCCATGTATCCTTGTGGATATGTGCATATATATTCTTTGTCATATTTCTTTATATGCTCTTGTAGGTGTATTTTAATTGGTATTTAGTTAGATATGATTTCTTATATCTTTCTACTAAATACATATACCACACAAGATATACACAAATACACGGTTTGCTAAACATATATATTTTGTCCTAATTATATATATTTATATCTATTTTAAGTTTATGAAAATTCTAGTTTCTTAAACCTATATTTTCCACCAAAACTTTGTATAACCATGTTTAGTGTACTCAACACATTTTTAACTTTGTAAATCCTTGTTTAACCATGCCTAAACACAATTTACATTTTAGAAAATTTTGGCATGGTTTCCCCTGAAATATCATGTTTTCCATGTTTAATAACATCTTCAAAATCAGGTTTCTAAAATCATCATAAACACATATAAACATCAAGAACATAATTTTTATATGTTTTCAACAAAACCAAGAACATGAACTTGGATAAAAGTCTACATCTTTACAAATAACCGCTTTGCATAAAGAACAAGTTGTTACTAGATTTTTAAACCCACTTTTAAAACATAAGTTTATGAACATGAACTCTTATAACTTCATAAACCTCATGGAAATTTATAATAACTTTTAGCATACTTTTAAAAGAGATATTTCAAGACCAACAAGTTCATCACAACTTTTATTTATGTATTTTGTTAGATATACTTGTATACTTGATAGATCTACATTTTTAACAACATCTAGTAAGTTCATCATGTTTACAACTTCATCAACAATAAAGATCAACACAAAAACAAAACAAAACAAAACAAAACAAAACAAAACAAAAACAAAACAAGAACACTTATATTAGGGATGAGCGTGGTACCGGTACCCTCCTAGAACACCTGTTCAAGTAGACCTCGAGGACGAGATCTAAAATAAGGTGGGGAGGATATAACAACCCTCCTAGAACCCTTAATGTGACCCTAAACGTCCTATAATATACCCCGTATATGAAAAATGAGCTTATAATACCTTTATATTTATTAAAAACAAATAAAACAAAATCTGGGAGCCGCTCGCGGGCCGCGACCCAGATGGCCGTAGGTCTCGCGGGGCGCGAGCCCCTTGGTTTGCTAGACACGACATTGCGCCACGTGTCCCTGTCTCGTGGCAACCCTACTCGATGACTGGCCAAGCCTATGACCACCCTTAAAGCCCTCGCGGGTCGCGACTCAGGTAGAGGTGGCTCTCGCGGGGCGCGAGAGACCCCTCGACCAACCCTATAAATAGAGGCTTCAGCCTCATTCAGTCGTCGTTCAATTCTTTTCTTTCCTCTGAAACATTAAAGCTATAATAGTCGGGATATAATACCCCTTTAAAGCGAAGCTTTGCCTCGTGGTAAGTATTATAACTCTATTAGTTACCCTACACGATCGATCTAGGGCTCCGTAACGCATGTCAAGGCTCTGCCTGACTCAGTCGTTGGAGTTCTGTCTTGTGTTACACCTGATTTATCTAGGACTCCGTAATGCATGTCAAGGCCCTGCCTGACTCAGTCATTGGAGTTCTATCTCGAGTTGTACGGTTAATATGATTTGGGTTATTTTACTAACACGTGTGCATTGTTTAATTTTAATAGATAATAACCAGGAGATACACCAGGAAGCTTTAGTTATACCTAAGTGAACAAAGTGAGTACATTCTCTTTTTGTAAATCTTTTTGTGAGTTAAAATGTTTTACCAAAACCTAAAATGTTTTAAATCATACTTAACAGTAATCGAGTATTTGTGATTCTACAATTACTGCCGGTATGTTGGGGTTTTGTATACATTACTTGAAAATCGTTACTATTGCGAATAGTAGCATGACCACAAGTCAGGATTGACAGTACCAAAAAGGTAATTGGATAGATATAAACAATGTAAATGCAGATGCTCTCAATTACTGTAAAGATTATAAAACTATTTGATTAAACTGGGATGCACTCGCCAGTATTTCTTGCTGATAAAACCTTTTTAAAACGCGTTTCAGGTAACTTAATGTGAAGCTAATAGAAGCCAGCTGGAGAGCACTGAAGGCTTGGAAAAGTGGCTATAAAAGTTACCTAAATAAAAAGGAGTTTTGTTTTCAATAAAACTAGGGTTTATCCCAATAAACATATTGTAATGGAAAATTGGGTTTTATCCCATTTATTTGTTATAAAAAGTTTGGTGTTTTAACTCTGATAAAATACTTCCTAACTACGGTCCTGCTGTCTCATTTCCGCTGTCAAGTTAATAAACACCGATACCACCTGATCTGTGTGCCGCGGCCGCCTGCTCCCGGGCAGGGGTCGGGGGCTGGGACACGTTAGGACCCATGAAAGCACTTTAAAAACTTAGTGTCCAAACGAGTGTCTAGACGAGATATACTTTTGCATACATATACTTTCGTACTTAATTCCGAATCCAAACATTCCATACCCGAACACATTCATCCTCCTAATCTCATTAACTCATAAATACATGGATTATTAGAAAGCTTTGCAATATTGTGAGTATACTTGACCCTTTTTACGCTTTAATGCACTTTTGGGTGTAACATGTTTCAACTATCAAAATTCACAATACACATAAACAAACTTATTCAATCACTCATTCCGCAAAACATGCTATTTGTTATGCTTAGGTTGTTTATGCTAGAATACATTCATGCACTCTATTTTCCATTAACTTAGCTAGCCCACCTTAACGATTATAGCGCTATAGGAGTAGCACACCACCCGACGGGGTATTGTTAAGTCAACATACTTTACGGTCTTGAATACTTTGGTGTCGAGGGATGCACATTATACTTTACGGTCTCTTCACTTCGGTGACGAGGGATGCACATTATTCTTTTGGACACTCGGGTTTGGCCTATAGTTATGCATGCTAGCTTCAACTTTGTATATCAATTGCCATGTTGGATTGGAGAAAATCTTTTATACTTATATGTTAGTATTCCAAAACTTGTATACTCGCCAATACTTTGTATTGAAATATACTTTAAAACATGTTGCAGGATTTTGATGATGATGATGATGATGCACGGAACTTAGTAGGATGCCTAGAAACATATTTTAAACTTTGAATACTTGTCGTATTGTACTTAGTTTCGTTCCAACTTGTTGTATTCTATTTCAAACAATGTAATTGATTCTTGTAGCAATGAAATGAAATTTATTATTAAATACTTGTCACAATTTAGTGTTATGAAGTATCGAGCAATCTATTTCGTCTCACTCCGATGTTTCCGCCATCGGTTGGGGTGTGACACATAGTGTTTAATAACCTAAGCCACTGCACAAACTGTAAAAAATTCACGGATTTAAAAAAACGAAAGTATTAATCAACTGGTATGAAGACTATAAACATATTCACAAAACCAAAAATAAAACATTTACTTGACACCCAAATTCTCATAAGCCTAAGATTCGCTCAGTGGTGGTTTACGTTACGTATCCAAAAGTTCCTTCCAATGCGTTATCTGAAGATGCCCGGAAGAGATTGCAGTAGTGCAGGGACTGCATAAACCAGATTCTCAAGGCGGCATCGGCTATAAACGATAACCATCAAAAATCCCAATCTTCACCTTCTTTCTTTCATCATAAAACTAAAAGTAAAACTACATGGACTACTTTTAATCATCAAGAAATAATTTCATTCTAATTCAAATTATCCATGAACAATCAAAAACACTATAAAAGAAACAACCCTAATTATTCAATTGCTAACCCTATAAAAGTCAATTATAATAATTTATTGCAAAGCCATAAACTAATACGTATTATTCATAAGGCTAATCTAAGGTTCAATTCATCCCAATCTAACTACATTCAAGTCTCTTATCGGATAATGGATAAGTAAAGGTTAGTTTTACACTTACAAAGGTTAATGCCATGGTTTGTACATTGTGCTCCAACAGCTGCATCATGCTATTCATTAAACAATAAAGCGACCACTGCCTCTTCCAATTGTTTTATATGAATAAAAAATTGTTCATAATTCCATAGTCTGATAAAAATTTTCAAATAATGTCATGCGCTAAACAATGAAAGTATATACCTGGCTGGAACCATGGCAGCCTTAGCCTGCTAAAAATAATAATTTGAATACCCCTTTGCTTCATCATCATCTACAGAAGATAACGGATGCCTACGAAAAACATTACCAGTTGCATCACCATCACTTCCTTTTACCGCAAGGGTTTCACCAAGTTCGAATAAAACCCTAAATAAAAACAGTCTAAAACGAAAAGCAACAACCATAACATACCATATTGACGATTGAGAAGAAGACATGATAGATTTACACATTGAATTTGAGTAAATCGAGCGAAGATTGAAGAAACACCTTTGATAATAAAAAAGATCAGAACGATGTTGATGATGCTAATAAATCAAAGGATGAGATCAAAATCAAAGGGATTAGATCAAAATCAAAGGATTATAGGAACGATTAGATGTTATTACCGTGTAAAGGATGATATCTAGGGTTTAGAAAATTGTCCAGTGTATTTGTTCCGAGTGAATCTCGTAGAAAAAAAGAGATTTATAGTCCACCAATACCACAAATCAATAGAATTGAAAGAAGAATTGGTATTAGGAAGATTAAACATACCTAATGCTTGATGCTTTGAAGAAAAATGGAGATGAAGGAAGGCTCTCTATATCATGCTCTTCTTCTGGTCTCTTTCCTCTATTCTTTTTCTCTAATTTCTTTATCTGCAATTATAATGAAAGAAAGGGGACAATGGTATCTTGGGATGAGTAAAGTGAATTTAAAATTTGAATAGAAAAACCCGGGTATTTATGATAAGTGGGGAATATGATTTGAAAAGGATATATAGGGCATGTTTGGCTAAGCTTTTTGAAACAACTTATTGACTTATTGGTTTTTTGGAAAAATCAGTATGGAGTGACTTATTGACTTTTTCCCCTCACATACACCCTCATTGCCAAACATCATTTTGGAGTTTATGATTTTTTTCAAAAAGCCAATAAGTCAGTAAATTGTTTCAAAAAACTTAGCCAAACATGCCCATAATTTGATGATGCAAAAATTACATAATAAGAAAGACATTGTTAGATAGCTAGATAGGTATCACGTCAGGATTTTGATGTGATATTCATCTTTGCTTTAAGGCCAGAGGGTGTGGGGGGCGCCACCCTCGCCACGTCAGAGGCTATAGCGCCCCCGGCGCTATACACCCACACCCACACGCAGGGCCGGTTTTGGGCCTGTGCAAGAGGTGCCATCGCACAAGGCCCAAAACATTTAGGGGCCCAAATCGTTTAAAAAATAATATAAATTTTATTTATAAATTTCTTGCAGGAGAAAGTGTACATATTAGTCTTTTGTCTCAATGGATGCAAAAGTTAAATTGAGAGCCGTAGACTTCAGGTTCGAATCCCCATGTCATCTTTTTCATTTTTAATTCATGTTTCGTATTTGTTTTTCATTTTCAATTTATGTTTTGTTTTTTATTGGAGCTGATTTCAGCTTGTAAAAAGGCTATTTTTTAGTTTTAATTTTGATTTTTCACATCTAAATTTGGGCCTCCACAAATTTGCAAGTTTATTCATTTTTTCTTTTTATTTAATCATTTACCTAACAAACTTTACATGTTTTCTTGTAGGTTTTTTATTTCTCATTTAACCATTTACAATATAAACTTTGAAGAACTCAATAAGTCAATATCTAGTTCTATTTTTTTTTAATTTATATGAAAAGGTTCGTGTTGTCAAACTAATTTGGGTATGTTTATATATATTCAGTTATTTTGCTACACTACTTTTGTTTTGTTTATTTTATAATTATAGTCGTATTGTGGTTTTTTCATGTATGATTGATGGGGAGGGCCCAAATTTTTTTTTTCGCACGGGGCCCAAAAGTATTTTATCATTTTCGGCGACGGTCCTGCCCACACGATTAAGAGGGGGCGCTATAGAGGGGGCTCCATGGTGGTAACGAGGGAGAAGGGGCTTTATCAGGTGGGGCCCTCACATGTCATCCAATCAAATTTTTTTTTTTTATTTTGTTTAATAGGGGGCTCCATCCCACACCGTGCAAATTAAAGGGGGCGTTATGGCTGACGTGGATCCTACGTGGTGCTTACGTGTCTTGATAAAGCCCCTAGGGGCTCCATCCTACACCCTCCAGCCTAATGGATAAGAAAGATAGATCATTACAAAATTATCATCGATCAATAATTAACCATTTAGATTCTTTAAAATCCAAAATTTCCATTATTAAACTATAATAGTTTTACCTTTTCAAACCAAAAACAAATATATTTAAACCCAGTTTCATCAGATTCCTAGATATTTACTTTCATCATCTTCCTCCATTTCAATCACTCTCTCTAACAATGTCATCTTCACTGGGTCTAACCCGTCTCACCGGCCTCACATCCTCCGGGGCCTCCTTTCCGCCCTCTCACCGCCGTTATAACGGCAGACCAAGAACTTCTAGTTTCAAGATCGTTGCTTCAGAAACCAAACAAGAACCCGATCTCAGCGTCACCGTTAACGGGTTGCATATGCCAAACCCATTTGTAATCGGGTCGGGTCCACCCGGTACAAACTATAAAGTCATGAAAAAAGCCTTTGATGAAGGCTGGGGTGCTGTTATTGCTAAAACAGTAATATCTTTAAACTATAAAAAGAATTTTATTTATTTAATTTTTTTTCTATTCAGTTAGAAGAATTTGAAGCTGATTATTGGTATTTGAGCTTTCGTAGTAATTAGATTATCTGATTATTATGGTTTATATGATCAGATTTGGATAATTTAACAAGGAGAGATGTTATAAGAAAAGTGGATTCAGGTTTGACTTTGAAGAGTCAAACTAGTTTTTAGCTTAGAGGTGTATAAAAAACCGGGTTGGGAACCGAGCTTGATTCGAAAACCGGTTTGGTTGAACCAGTTTGGATTTTTCAGAGGTAAAACGTCTGCAGTCTGCGGACCAAGTCTGTAGCAGCTGAAGAGGTGGACCAAACTTTGTAGTCTGCAAGAAGAAACTGTTTGTTTTTTAACTTTTGCAATCTGCTGAAATAAACTGATTTTATTTAACTTAAAAGAGTTTTTAACGAAATTTGAAACTAGTTACCGGTCAAACCTAAACTGAACCGGTATTAAAACTGGTCAAACGCGATCCTCAAAAGCCGGTTTCAACCCGACCCGGTTTGGACAAAACCTGATTTGACTCTCTTTGACCCAACTCGAACTGGTTTGGACCCAAATCCTGATCTGTGCACCTTTATTGAAATTTGATGAAGGATGGTAAATAGTTTGTTAGATTAGAGAAAAAATGATTAATATGTTAAAATATATGCTCTGATCATTTCATTTCAATTTGGATATATATAAATAAATAATGTAATTGATTTTTCTGCATTAATAAAAACTTGCTTGTTTTTGGATCTTTGTGGGATTGGTGAAAGATTCATCATTAGATTATTTCCAAGCTTGTTATTGTGTAATGAAACTCAGTATTAAAGGGTGAAATTACCTAATTACCCCTTCTTCTAAGTCATGAAGATTTATATTTCTGGTCAGTTTTTGATTTATTTGAATCAAGATTCTAACTTTTATTGATAATATTCAGGTGTCACTAGATGCTGCAAAAGTTATTAACGTAACGCCTAGATATGCACGGTTAAGAGCAGGAGCAAATGGCTCGGCCAAAGGGCAGATTATCGGTTGGGAGAATATTGAACTTATAAGTGATCGGCCGTTGGAAGTAATGTTAAATGAATTTAAACAATTAAAAGAAGAATATCCCGATAGGATACTTATTGCGTCGATTATGGAAGAATACAACAAAGCAGCATGGGAGGAACTTATCGATCGGGTGGAGCAAACGGGAATTGTAAGTTTTTTAAATAAACCGATGTGGCATGTTTGGTCCTTTTTTTATAAACGAATCGGTTTAAATTGAGGTTTTATCTCATATAAAATTAATTATCTTAGCTATAAATGGCACCTGTTAAACACATTTTGAAATGTTTAGTTATAATGGGTCGGGTTGTGTTTTATATCAAATGGATCAAAGAGAAAAGTCTCTAAACAGGAAATGGGTCAAGCAAACAGTTTGACCCATTTCTATAAATGGGTCAATTAAACAGCTCAGATAAAAAAAATTGCGAACAACGATACTTGTCACACGTTGCACTTTTGACTTATCTCTATATAACGGGTCGATTTGGATTGTAACTTATCAACTTATCTCAAACACGTTGAATCAAAATGTTTAGCTAAAACGATTACAGTCATAGCAGTTTTGACCCGGTAATTTATAATGGGTCGATTCAGGTCGTGTGTCTTCTCAGACTTGTCAAATATAAAAATGTGAACGGGCCAAACTGTTTGGAAGTTGCCCAAAGTCTTTTAAATGTAGATTATTATTGTAGTAATAATTTGTTTTATCAAACCCAATTTATCAAAATATTGAAACAGACAAATAAATGTTTGCGGGTCAACCCAACTTGTCTTAACCCAAGCCCATTTTGACCCGTTACCCAACCCGCCTGACATGCCCATTTTACCACCTCTATAAATAACATGTAAATTAATTGAAGTCAAACATCATTCTTTATTTGACTTTAGCGTGTAATTGTTTAACTATTTTTCATAGGATGCTATTGAAGTAAATTTCTCTTGTCCCCATGGTATGCCCGAAAGAAAAATGGGTGCTGCAGTGGGGCAAGATTGTGATTTATTGGAAGAAGTTTGTGGATGGATTAACGCAAAAGCTACAGTTCCCGTTTGGGCAAAAATGACTCCAAATATAACAGATATCACTCAGGTATGTTGTGTGTTTGATTCTTGTTTTTGTTTTCATTTTAAGCTAGTACTATAAATTGTTCTTTCACTCAGGTATGCCGTATGCATCATATTGTTTAAGTAAAATATCTTGTTTTCACTTATATTTCTTGTTTTCTGGTAACACCAAAACTGTTTTTCTTCTATAGCCAGCAAGGGTTTCTCTAAGATCCGGATGTGAGGGCGTAGCTGCAATTAACACAATCATGAGTGTTATGGGCATTAATTTGAAGACATTACATCCCGAGCCTTGTGTTGAGGGGTTAGTATATTCAATTCAACAAACTTTTTTGGACAAGCTTATATTTTTTTTGAAAGGCTTAATTTTTGTCACCAATGGGATTTGAACCCTCACCACATAGAAAGGCAAAACCTTATCCAACACCTTGATACCAGTAGGCCCATGGTTGCAAAAGTCGCTAGGCGCTCCCTAGTCGGATTCGGGAGTACTCGGCTTAGGCGGAGATTACTCGGGGAGTAATTGGCCTGGGAGACCAGTACTCGTGCCTCGGCAGCCTACCTTGTAACGAGTACTCGGGGAGTACTCGGAGCCTAGGCGGGACTTTTACAACCATGAGTAGGCCTAATGCATAAAATCTCTTAAATCATTTCATTTGAAAAAAATAGATTACTATTGAAATAATTTGATTTTTGTAATCATAATTGGTACACTAATTATTATATAAAATATAAAAAAATCTGTATATAAATTATAAAGTGTTTGCGTTGATTGGGTTATGTTTTATCTCTAACTAGTCAGGTAAAATCAGAAAATTTAGCTAAAAATGGAACACGTCAATCCGGTTGAAAATCATTCAAAATGAACTTTATTCAATAAAATCTCGTACATCGTTTTATCCAAACTGTTGTTGTTGTGAATTGTGATAATCATAATTATCACTAATAATATGATTTATATTTGTATTTTGCACATCTAATCAGAAAAGTTAACTAAAGAAGGAACAAGTCAAACATTGCATAAGCCATTTAATAGCAATTATCTTGTAATCAATGTAAATCCCTTAATCATAGGAAAGGTTGTTGTACACCATTATTAGTTTCCTATTATTATGTCAATCCTTGTAATTATATATTGATGATGTTTAATGAGAATAATTCATTCAGTAAAATTATCCCTTTCAATTGAAACGTGTAATTGTAATAATTCAATAATGATGAATACAAGTCCCTATATAAAGATAGACTAATTACAACTTGGTACCCTTAATAATAATAGACTTGTCTAATTTAAATAACTTAGTCTAACATTCCCCCGCAAGTTGAGGGCGGGGAACGACCTGCAACTTGGACCGTAGAAACTCAAATCTTTGTGAAGGTAAAGCCTTTGTAAACACATCAGCAATTTGATCATCAGTGGATATGAACTTGACATTCAGCTTTCCTTGAGTAACTTGTTCACGAACAAAGTGATAGTCTATTTCAACATGTTTTGTACGAGCATGAAAAACTGGATTAGCAGAGAGATAGGTTGCACCAAGATTATCACACCATAGCGTTGGTGCCTTGCTTAACAGACCGAGTTCATGAAGAAGAGATTTCAGCCAAATCAGTTCTGCTACAGTATCAGCAATAGCCTTATATTCAGATTCTGTTGAAGATCGAGAGACAGTTCGTTGTTTTCGAGCAGACCACGAAATAAGATTAGAACCCAGATAGACAGCATATCCCCCTGTGGATCGACGATCGATAGGGCAACCAGCCCAATCAGAATCCGAGAACGCCCGAAGATTAGTAGCCCAATGAGAGTCAGAAAAGGCTTGTAGCCTAGACCCCGTGTTGTGACGAAATAAGAGACCCATATCAGCCGTGCCCTTCAAATAACGCAGAATGCGTTTCACACCAGCCCAATGATTCTCGGTAGGAGCATGCATGAATTGACAAACCTTATTAACTGCAAAAACAATGTCCGGACGAGTTAAAGTTGCATATTGAAGAGCACCGACCGTCTGCCTGTATCTAGAAGGATCATCAAGTAATGGGCTATCATCAGGTAAGAAAACCTGAGAAGTACTCATAGGGGACGACACGGGTTTGCAGTCTGCAAGGCCTGCACGAAGAAGAATATCAAGAATGTATTTTCGTTGAGATAGGACCAGATCCGAACCATGATGCACCACTTCAATACCCAAAAAATAATGTAATGGACCCAGATCTTTAATTGCAAACATAGAGCTCAAACGTTCAATAACAGCAGTAACAGCCCCAGAGTGATTACCTGTGATGATAATATCATCTACATAGACAAGAAGATAAACCAAAGTACCATTGTTGTTGAGAATAAACAAGGACGGATCAGTTTTGGACCCGTGAAAACCCAATTGATAAAGAGCCGTTGATAATTTTGTAAACCAGGCACGAGGAGCTTGCTTGAGACCATACAAAGACTTGTGTAATAAGCACACATGATCTGGCCTAGTCGGGTCAACAAAACCAGGAGGTTGCCTCATATAAACTGTCTCCTGAAGATCACCATGCAGAAAAGCATTCTGAACATCTAATTGTCTGAGAAACCACCTGTTGGTGACAGCCAGGGATAAAATGGTCCGAACCGTAGCAGGTTTGATTACTGGGCTGAAAGTCTCATGATAATCAACTCCATGTTGCTGGTGAAAACCTTTAGCAACAAGTCGTGCCTTGTACCTGCTGATGTTTCCATTTGCATCTGTTTTTAACCTGTAAACCCACTTACAATCAACCAAGTTAGTATGAGGGGCAGGGGGAACTAATGTCCATGTCCCATTCCTATGTAGCGCATCCAACTCTTCAGCCATGGCTTGGCGCCATTCTAAAGACTTATTAGCAACGGTAAAGGAGGTGGGCTCAACGGGTAAGGTTGGGATAGTGGTGGCAGTATAGGCAGCGGGATTATAACGAGTGGGTGGCTTGGGGTTTGGACGAAGGTTGGATGGTCGAGTTCTAGGTGCTTGGGTGGATTGGTCCGTGGGAACTGTGGGTTCGGTTGAGGTGTTGGTGTCGGTTTGTAGTGGTGGGTCTGACTGGGTAGGTTCGGGAGGTGTAGTAGTGGGTGGTATAGGTGGAGTAGGTGGTGTGGGTGCAGCTGGAAAATTGGGTGGTGGGTCAGGAAATATTGAGACGTAGGGTGGGGAAGGCTGTGGTGGGGAAGGCTGTGGTGGGGTTTGGATAGGAACGGGTTTGTTATATGGAAAGACATGTTCATTAAAGCGAACATGTCGGGCAATGTATATTCGTTCGGTGGATGGGTCAAAGCATCGATAGCCATGATGAACAGGGCTGTAGCCAAGAAAGACGCAAGTAGTGGATCGAAATTCAATTTTGTGACGGTTATATGGACGAAGATACGGAAAGCATTGGCATCCAAAAACACGAAGAAAAGAGTAGTCGGGTTTTCGTTGAAAAACATGCTCATATGGAGATTTGTTAGAGGAGACACGAGAGGGAAGTCGGTTGATCAAGTAAACGGCTGTCTCAAAGGCAAATTGCCAGAAACGTTGGGGAAGACTGGACTGTGCAAAAAAAACTTGTCTTAAAAGTTTATATAAACAGTTAAGAGTCAGATATGATCGCAAAATTAATATAAATATTTCAATAAGAATCTATCTTTTCCATATATGATAACTTAGGAGGTTTTAAGCTTAATGCATTAAATACAACTTCAATGGTAATAGCAATTATCTTGTAATCAATGTAAATCCCTTAATCATAGGAAAGGTTGTTGTACACCATTATTAGTTTCCTATTATTATGTCAATCCTTGTAATTATATATTGATGATGTTTAATGAGAATAATTCATTCAGTAAAATTATCCCTTTCTATATGGTATCAGAGCAGCAAAGGTAGGAAGGAAGAGAGGGGGGAAAGAGGCGGAAGGGTGGTGGTGATGGTGGTGTAGGGCCGGCGGTCAGAGGGGATCGGTGGAGACCTGAGAGTCTCTATGTGGATGACATCATCCTCACCACGTCTTCTGACGCACTTCGCGGCCGTCTTATGCAGTCACTGTCTAGCGAATTTGCAATGAAAGATTTGGGTTCCTTATCTCACTTTCTTGGTATCTCGGTCACACGAACGGGTGACAGCATGTTCTTATCTCAGCATTCTTATGCCAATGACATCATACACAGGGCCTCTATGGACTCATGTAACCCGGTTGCTACTCCGGTTGACACTGGCTCCAAACTTGGGGCAACTTCCTCCGCCCTGTTTCATGATCCGACCACTTATCGTAGTTTGGCAGGCGCACTCCAGTACCTTACTTTCACCCGGCCAGATATCTCATACGCTGTTCAGCAGATATGCATGCACATGCACTCCCTTTCTGATGATCATTGGAATGCTCTTAAACGGATCATCCGGTATATCCAGGGCACTGCAGATTACGGTCTCTCTATCAATCCTGCCCCAAATATTTCTCTTCGTGCATATACTGATGCTGACTGGGCAGGATGCCCTGACACTCGCCGTTCAACTTCTGGATACTGTGTCTACCTTGGCGACAACTTGCTCTCCTGGTCCTCCAAAAGACAGCCAACAGTCTCTCGCTCTAGTGCAGAAGCCGAATACAGGGGAGTAGCTAATGTTGTTTCTGAAATTTGTTGGATTCGTAACCTGATGCTCGAACTGAATCAACCTCTTCTCAAGGCCACTCTTGTTTACTGTGACAATGTCAGCGCCATTTATCTTTCTGGTAACCCGGTTCAGCACCAGCGGACCAAACACATTGAACTGGACATTCACTTTGTTCGAGAGCAGGTACAACGGGGGTGCGTTCGTATCTTGCACGTCCCATCTCGCTACCAGATCGCGGATATCTTCACCAAAGGCTTGCCTCGGATCTTATTTGATGATTTTCGTTCCAGTCTCAACGTTCGCCAACCTCCCGATTCGACTGCGGGGGTGTAATAGCAATTATCTTGTAATCAATGTAAATCCCTTAATCATAGGAAAGGTTGTTGTACACCATTATTAGTTTCCTATTATTATGTCAATCCTTGTAATTATATATTGATGATGTTTAATGAGAATAATTCATTCAGTAAAATTATCCCTTTCTATAAACCCAACCGCACCTGTTTCAACCCATACAAAGATATCTCGTTTGGATCCAAATCCGCTCCGCCCATTTTGTCACTTCTACATGGCTTTTTAAACCTTGGAAGCTTACAGATTTACTTGTATGCCACTCAGATATTCTACTCCAGGTGGCTATTCTTCAAAAGCTGTTCATCCTATTGCACTTGGAAAAGTAATGAGCATTGCACAAATGATGAAAAATGAATTTCAAGATGGAGATTATTCGCTTTCTGGGATTGGTGGTGTTGAGACCGGTGGTGATGCTGCTGAATTTATTCTTCTTGGTGCAAATACCGTTCAGGTTTGACTTTTTTTCATTTCTCAAAATGATATTTTTCATCTTAAAATGATTGTTCATAACCCGTTTTTGTATGGCTCAATTTGGGTCAAACGAGCTAAGAGTATCAAAAAAAGACCTACCAATTTTTTTTAGAATATTTGTCTTGTTACTTTACTAATGGCTTTTGTAATTATATTATATATATTAGTTATTTATGAAATATCGAAAAAACAAGTGTTGGCAGGTCATAATGGATCATTTTGGTACGTATTGGGTTTGGTTGGCCTGAAAACACTTTTTTCCAAAAAAATAAATAAATTATTTATATAAATCATCAGTGTGTCAAATTGGATCATAAAAAAATTATATTTTCAATAAAAGCTTCAATTTTTAGTAAGTTTATTTAGAAGGCTTTATGTATTAGAATTTAGAAATACAGTTTGGGTGACTTCTGACCCGTTTCCTTTTATGCTTACTTCTTTTATAAAATTAACCTGCGTTATTCATAAGTACATGGGTGGAAATTCACACCAAACCGAACTAATTTTTCTGAATAGCAATAATCATAATAGTGCATTATGTAGGTCTGCACGGGTGTGATGATGTATGGATATGATCTGGTTTCAAAACTCTGTTCAGAGCTCAAAGACTTCATGAGAACTCATAACTTTTCAACCATAGAAGAATTTAGAGGGTATGCATTCAATATCACAGTTTTCCATTTTTATGTTATAAACAGAACCCCCCCCCCCCCCCCCCCCTCGTCTGAATATAACGGTTTTATGCAGTGCGTCACTTCAATACTTCACTACACACACGGAACTCGTGAGAATACAACAAGAAGCAATTCGGGAACGAAGGGCGATAAAAAAAGGCTTGCAATCTGATAAAGATTGGACTGGAGATGGATTTGTGAAAGAAAGTGAAAGTATGGTTTCTAATTGATCAAAAGAAAAAGACTTGAAATAATTACCAATAAGTTGTTTCTACTTTTGCAGCATTTTTTTTTTTTTGGAAGAATTTTATGTAAATTTACACATTTTAATCTTTATAAATAAAGTGGTCTTTGTTGTATAGATTACAAATTTTATACAGTCGATTATTTAGGATGTTTAAAGCACGCCTAGTGAAGGGGTATGGTCCCAAATCTCGCGTCAACACGACCGCGAATGACCATTACCCTCATCAAAAACCTCCAACAGCAATAAACTCCCCAGTGTCCGCATGGGCACATGCGAGCACTGCGGTCCAATCTGTCCATTAATGAGAAGACTTACCTTAAGGACGGAAACTAATGTTACGCATAGCGATGCGGCCTCACACCGCATCCTATTAACATTTTCGTCACGACAAGGGATCTGGACAACAGTAACAGTCACTCAGCAGGTAATGCGGCATAACACCGCATCCCGCATAAATCATGGATGGAACAACCAACGCGGGAACATCAATGACCGCAAGCAGCGATGCGGCTTGGCACCGCATCCTGCCTACAAGGCAAGTGGGTCTGACACCACAGTGCAAGTGGCCCTGGGAACAGTCGCCTACTGGCCCACGTGTATACAACAGTCTGACTCCACAGCAGGACGTGGCATCACCACAGTATCCGACAGGTCTGACATACCTGCAAATAGCTGTGCGATGTCAGGCTAACTACTCAACTACCCTCCTTCACTCCTCGGCTATAAATACTCACCCCAAACCAGGTTTGAGGTATCACTTCTCAACTCTCTCAATACTACTACTATCACACTTTGCTTCCCAAGCAAACTACTGATTCTCACGCCGGAGAGTGGTAACAAGGAGCACCCCCCACCCCATCCTCCTTGTTACGAGTCACGGCTTGTTTCCTTGTGCAGGAAACCAACCACCACCAGACGATCCAGCCGGCGATCCTCGGAAAGAAGGGATTAACCCTCTTGACGAGACCAGTGAGTTAATCCACCCGGTTAACCATTGTTTCATCATTGGCGCCCACCGCTACTCTTAGCACTTTTTCCAACCATCCCTTTCTCTCCAAAGATCATGTCTGATCGTCAAAACAACACTACCGGGGATAACCTACACCCCGCAAACCAAGGGCCTGCAGGAACCATTCCCCCAGGCCCAAACGCTGAACACATTGGCACATCAGCACAAGGGGGTCCATCCCTTACGTTCGGCCACGATCTATCACAGTATGCCGCTGAGATACCCCCAGGCATGAACCTGCATACCTGGTACGACCAGCAACAAGCTTTGCTGGCCGCAGCATACAACAGAGCTTGCGCAGAAGCGCAGGTATCAACAGGGCCTACCCCAGCTCCGCATACCCCTGCGGGTCGTACTTTACAATACGACGGCAAGGCCCCAACACATCCAACTTCTAGAAGCAGACAAGAAGACCGCGGTTCCTCTTACTGCGACGTCCGCACGCTTGCGGAAGACGATTCCTCGTATGGGTCCCGCCGCAGGGACCCCATACAGAGCCGCCTAGGCCCCCAGGGCAAAACTAGGCGACAGTCTACAGCCTACCACGGCCTAGGCATTCATAGCCGACTGGGACCCCAGTCCCACCGTGAGGGGCAAGGTCATACCGATCCGGACGACGGTACATACCGTGCGGAATCCCATGCCACCAGCAGCAGACCGGGAGGACGCAACTACGTTCCTCCCACACACCCCCGCACTACGTACCTCCGCGCCGCTAAGCATCATCGCGGCCAACCCTACAGGCCGAAATCTGCGGCCGAAAACTCCAAGTTCGCCCCAGAAATCGCCTGCGCCGATGTCACCACCACAAAATTCCCGTTAAACATTGGGAAATACAACGGTTCGACGGACCCAGATGATCACAACAACATCTTCGTCGGCGCCGGGTGCAACGGTAGGTGGGATGAACCCACCTGGTGCCATTTTTTCCCACAGACCCTAACAGGTCTGGCTAGGGCATGGTTCGATTCTCTACCACCAGGGTCACTGACCTCATTCGAGGACTTGCAAGGAAAGTTCCTCGCGCACTTTTGCCAGCAACGGCGCCATGAACGTGATTCCATGGACGTCATGAACATCTGGCGTAGAGACAACGAATCGCTGGATGCATTCGTTGTCCGTTACAATAAAGAGATCCTAGAGATAGGCGACGTTGCCGACCAGATGGCACGTAACCATTTCATCGTCGCGGTCAAAGACGAACAAATGGTTATGAATATTTCCGGCGGTACCGGCTTGCCCAAGAAGTGGGAAGACGTCATGACTGCGGTCAAGACATACGCCCAGACTCAGCGGTCTCTCAGACCGCACATGTCAAAGGCACAACCCCAATCGGAAGGCCAGTCTTCCCGCCAAGAGCCGAAGCGCAACAATAAGCGCAACCGGGACACATGGAATCGTGGCAGCGATTCCAGACCGTATGTCCCACGAAGCAACCAGCCCGACGCAAGGGCTACAATCAACGCCCAGCGTGAAAATCGGGCATCAAAAAAGGAATCTCGGGACCGCAGCTGGACCGAGATTAACCAGTCGCCAAGCGACGTCCTTCTCACGGACGCACAATTTCTGCGACCGGCCCAACCGATGAAGTCAAAAAAGAACCAGGACCTCGCACTCTACTGCGAGTATCACAAGGACAACGGCCACACAACAAACAGCTGCATCAGTCTCCGACTGGAGATTGAGCGAGCCCTAAAAGAGGGAAAACTGCAACACCTGTTGACAGGCGCGCAAAAAGCTACCAAGCGCATCACTCCCCACAATGAGGGCACCTCCACGGGGAAGAGGACCATGCACGTAGCCTCTACCCACATGATCAACGGAGGAAAAGGAAGGCCGCGTAAGGCCGGAAGAAGACCGGAGAATGACTGGAAGGACGAGCAAGTCGTTTTTCCAAAAGTCCGAGGCGGCCCGCGCGATAGATGCGCCGTGGTTATCACAGGCCACTTAGCTCACTACTGTACCGAGCGATTGTTCATCGACCCAGGCAGTACATCCGATATTATATACGAGCAATGCTTCAACCAGTTCGATCAAGAAGACAAAGATCGACTGCAACCAGCGGATTACCCGTTGGCCGGGTTTGCAGGGGAAACCGTATTCCCCCTGGGTCAGATTACTTTTCCGGTGCGCCTCACCAACGGGAGGCACACAAGAACGGAGGAGGTAAACTTCATGGTTCTACCGCACACCTCCAAATACGACGTACTTCTCGGGAGAGAGTCCCAGGGTGATTTTAACATGATCACATCCGTCCCTCACTCTGCTATCGGTTTCCCAACCGAGACGGGGGTCGCGATAATATACGCCAGAAGGGAAGTTCTGTCTACGGACGACCTGCGTCCAGCCAAGGTAGCAAGGCCCACCCCCAACACGCAACCAGAAAAATGGGTGCTTAACGCAAGGCACCCAGAGCAAACGGTCACGTTGGGCCATGCCTTGACACCTACCATCAGAGCGCGCCTGAAGCAATTACTCTTCAGGAACCAAGACATTTTTGCGTGGACACCCGCAGACATGACAGGGGTACCGTGCGACATAGCGCAACACATTTTGAATACCATGCCAGGTATCAACCCAGTGATCCAAGGCCAACGCCACCTTGGATCAGCGAAAAACGCGGCGATGGAAGAGCAGATACAGGAGCTGCTCTCCGCAGGTATCCTGCGGGAAGTCAAATACCAGACGTGGTTATCTAACCCAGTCATGGTCGAAAAACCAAGCGGGGGCTGGCGCATGTGTGTCGATTACAAAGACCTCAATAAGGCATGCCCCAAGGATTGTTACGCACTTCCGGAGATCGACGAGAAGGTCGATAACCTCGCACCATTTCGATGGAAGTGTTTCCTCGATTGTTACAAAGGCTACCACCAAGTACAGATGGCAATCGAAGATGAAGACAAAACGGCATTCCGCACTCCTACCGGGAACTACTGTTACACCAAAATGCCGTTCGGGTTGCGCAACGCTGGCGCAACCTATCAAAAGTTGATGAACGACACTTTTCGCGGTCAAATCAGCAAAAGTGTCGAAATCTATATGGACGACCTGGTCGTCATGAGCATGGAAGAAGACACCATGCTCAACGATATCGAAAGAACATTCCAGACTCTGCGAAGCGTCAACATGAAGCTTAATCCAGGAAAATGCTCGTTTGGAATGGAAGAAGGCAAATTCCTCGGATTCATCGTAATCAAAGATGGATTCAAGGTAAACCCGGAAAAGGTTCAGGCGATCGAACGCATGCCATCGCCCTCAATGATGAAAGAAATGCAACGACTAGCCGGCAGGTTAGCCGCACTAAACAGATTCTTAGCCAACCACGCGGCTAAGTCATACCCTTTCATCAAGACCCTGCGGAGCTGCCTTAAAAAGGAACAATTCCAATGGACCGCAGAAGCCGAAAAAGCTTTCCGGGAGATGAAAGAGTGTTTGATCCAGCTCCCAACTTTAACCGCACCACGAAAAAATGAGCCACTTATTCTGTATCTGTCTGCCGCAGACAGCGCGGTAGGCGCGGTACTCATAGTGGAGCGGGAAGGAGTTCAAACACCCATCTACTACATCAGCAAAATGCTCAACGACCCAGAGACAAGGTATTCCATCATGGAAAAGTTAGTACTCGCACTGGTGCACGCATCGAGACGCCTACGACGCTACTTCGCCAACCACGTCATCACAGTACTAACCAACTACAGGATCGGCCTGATCCTATCTAAACCCGACATCTCTGGGAGGTTAGCAAAATGGGCAATTGAGCTGGGCGCACTTTCCCTGAATTATAAGCCGCGCCCCGCAATCAAAGGCCAAATCTTGGCTGATTTCGCTGCTGAAGTACCAGCAAACCGCATTCAAGAATGCGAAGAAGAACAAAACCCGCCATCACCACCATCCTCCACAGAAACCTGGGCACTATATACAGATGGTGCGTCCAACGAAGATGGTGCTGGTGCAGGTCTACGACTTGTCAGCCCCGATGGCCAAGAGCTAACATACGCAATCCACCTCGATTTCAAAAGCACGAATAACGAAGCAGAATATGAGGCTCTACTGGCAGGGCTGCGTTTGGCGGTCAAACTCGACGTCAAACATTTGGAAGCACATGTCGACTCACTACTGGTTGCAGGGTAGATACGCGGTGACTATGCCGCAAAAGGGGACATCATGATCCTCTACCTCGAACAAGCCTTGCAACTGAAATCACGGTTCACCTCCTTCAATATTCTCCATATCAACAGGAGTGACAACAAACCTGCGGATGCACTATCAAAACTTGCATCCACCAGCTTCCAACACCTGGCAAAAGAGGTGCGCATCGAGATTCTGCAAAATCCTTCAGTACCCCTGCGCCAAGTCAATGTCATCCAGTACGGCACAACATCCTGGATGACACCGATAATTGCATACTTACAATCAGGTGTTACTCCCGAAAGCAAGGCAGAAGCACGCAAGCTACAATACAACGCGTGTCATTACCAAATGGGAGACGGTATCTTATACCGTAAATCATACCTAGGGCCACTCCTACGATGCGTCAACCCCGAGGATGCCATATACCTTATCAAAGAAATTCACGAGGGAATATGTGGCATACACGCGGGCCCACGCATGGTCGTGGCCAAAATCATGAATGCCGGGTACTACTGGCCCGACATGCACCTGGACGCAGTCAAAGTCTTACGCAAGTGTTTCAATTGTCAGCGACATGCTCCCAAGACCTTGCGTCCCAAGAACAACCTGATCCCCGTCACCACCGCATGGCCATTCCAAAAATGGGCAATCGATGTGGTAGGACCATTTCCAGACGCACCAGGTGCAGTGAAATTTATCATAGTGGCTGTTGATTACTTTACAAAATGGATAGAGGCAAAGCCACTTGCATCAACCACCGCTATGATAACAAGGAAATTCGTGTGGGAACATATCATCTGTCGTTTCGGCCTACCAATGTGCATCGTCACCGATAACGGCACCAACTTTGCCGCAGATGACTTTCAAAAATGGCTAAAAGAGCTAAACATCGAACACATATTCTCCTCAGTGGCGCATCCGCAAGGGAATGGCCAAGTTGAGAGTATCAATAAAAGCTTAGTGGAAGGCATCAAAGCACGGTTGGGAACAGCCAGACGCGGCTGGGTTGATGAACTCCCAAGTATTCTATGGGCTCACAGGACAAGCCCAAAAACAAGCAACGGTGAGACACCCTTCAGCCTGGTCTATGGCACTGAAGCGATGATCCCCGCGGAAGTAGGCCTCCCATCACCTAGAATGTTGGCTATCAACAAGATAGACAACAGTGAGGAACGCAGGGTTGATCTAGACCTCTTGGAAGAAAGGCGTGAAAACGCAGCCATCAATGAGGCCAAATACAAGACAAAACTCGAAAAGTACTACAATGCACGCGTTCGCATTTGTACTTTCAACCCGGGAGACTACGTCCTTCGTGACAATGAAGCATCTAACGCGGAACGCCCAGGGAAACTTGCCCCCAAGTGGGAAGGACCCTACCTCATCCAAGAGGTCTTGGGCAAAGGCGCGTATAAACTTCAAACATTGGAAGGCGAAACTATCGCACGCACATGGAACGCACAACAGCTTCGACGCTGTTATATGTAAGCCATGTTTTGTTTTTACATTTACCATGTAACCTATCAGGCCACGGGCCATTTGCAAATAAATAAATAAATAGACGATTCAATGCAATATTGTTTATTTATTTCTATTATAAATGCGTGTTCCACTCTGAGGTATATACAAAAACAGATTGGCAAAATCTTCATTCGTGATACCCACACAGAGTGGTAAACACACGCAACTATTATAATAGGCCAGCAATGGCAACACCGTTTGTCTGACCAAAGACAAGCCTTCATACTTGCATATCACCTAGATATGCAAAAGGCAATTACAGGTTGTGTTACTCATATTAACATTAAACTCCTACGAATTCAAAAATGCAAGTAGTAACAACACTTGTACAAATTGAACGGAACAATTCTTTATATTCAAAAAATTCCTACACCTGCGCGGTGCACAGGGAATTTACATAAAGTTTTACACAAATACGAACAAGGCACGCAGGCCAACCTAATCTTTCTTCGTGCCGCTGGAACCTTCACCATCCTTGCTGGCCACAAAAGGTTTTTCCTCATCTTCATCACCGTATAACACTCGCAAGCGGTCCACATAGTCCTCCGCTTCTAAACACTTTTCAAGCTCCTCGAGATCAGAAATGGTTGTTTCGTTATACATCTCAACCGCAGCATTAAGAAGCGCTTCAGTATCCACGCCGTGAAACCCAGATCGCTCATCAGTATGTCCGCCACGAGCTGCAACAGTCAAATGACTAATACAGCGGTTATAGCCAGCTTTAAAACCAGCATCCCGGGCACGCTCCTTGATCTCGTTAACACCTGATACAGTCTCAGGAGCATCAAGGATGGATGCAACAATCTGCGAATACAAAAAACACAGGTTATCAAAGGCAAACAGATAACAAAAATAACAAAAGCAACGAACGCTTACATGCCCGATCCCGTGCATACGCATCCATTCACGGTCAGCCTTGAGCAACTTAAGCGACGAATCAAGACTATCTCTAGCCTCCTCAGCCTCTCTTGCCCGCGCTTCAACCTCCTCAAGGCGGGCAGAAATCTCCTGAATAGTGGCCCCCCGGGTCCGCAATTCAGCCTGGTAACAAAACAAAAACAAGTATACAAAATAAACACTTGTGAAATGTACAAAGTCAGAAGCAAGAAACTTATACCTGGAGGCCCAAGATAGTATTGCTTAAAGTGGTGCGGTCAGCATTCGCCCCTTCAAGAGCTTTTGCAGTGCGGACCTCCGCCTCCTTGGCCTCTTCTAGAGCCTTAGTAAGGCGAGCTTCTGCCTCTTTGGCCTCTCGGGCAGCCGCATCAGCTGCCGTTTTCTCCTTAGCCAGCGCAGCATTTGCTGCCTTAGCATTGACAAGCTCCTGGCGAACACGAAAGAGAGTTTCATTCTGTTTGGCCCAAGAGTCTTTCCAAGCCTTGCGCTCATTAGAAAGTGTCTCGCGCTCATTAGAAAGAGATTCTTTCCAACTCCGGCGCTCAGTGGAAAGCAGTTTGGCAAGGGTACGAACCTGTGTAAGCTCAGCAGTTGCAGCCCACTCTTCAGTCTGCTTATGCTTTTCAAACGCAGCCCTATCCCTTTCAAGCTGCTCCGCACCTTCACGCGCAGCCTTAACCAACTCCTCAGCCTCTGCACGCAAGCGCACACTCTCCTCCTCCCTGCGTGCCAACACCTTATAGTTTTCCATAATGGTGTTGGCCATTACAGAACTCCCAACAAGAAGGGAGGAGAGTTGGTTAATCTGGGCTTCAGTTGGTAAGGCACGGGCCCGGTTGATTTCAAATGGGGTGCCCAGACCACCCAAAATCTCCCTACACGCAGAGGGATCAGCAGAAACGTCATCCCCTTGCATCACAGACCACGGAGGGCGGTGGTAAGCCATGGCCCGATCTTCCGTATAGGAGCGATAATAATACTCCAATTCAGACTCTTCAGGCTGAATAGGAGTCTCTACAAAACCCGCACCCCCGGGACCGGAACCAGAAGCCTTCTCAGCAACAGGAGACTTTGGCTTTTCGATATAAGCAAATTTCAAGTTCAGATCATCCGCATCCTCTGGGGTAATGACATTGTCATGCGAATCCACCGTGTCATGGATCTGGGCCGCAGGCCCCTTCCCAGTGTTCTCCCGCGTAGAGGGCTCAGGTGTAACAACCTTGTGAACCCCCGCACCCGTAGCAGTGTCACGCGGGGGAGAAAGAGGAGCATCAAAAATGGAGAACCCTTCATCTTGGGGTTCTGCAATCAAAGAACATTTTGAAATACAAATTATTTGACCATTTCAAATTCAAATTCAAATTATTTGACCAAGTAATACATCACGCACCAGGAACAACCGCAGACTTCGTTCGTCCCACAAAAGCCCTGCGTCTGGTCTGAATCTTGGGCTTCTTCCCCTCACCAGCATCAACAGTTTTCCCCGCTTTCCTCTTCTTCTCGTCAGCAGCCTTTGAACCCGCAGTGGTTCCACCTGTGGCCGCACCAGCACCTGGCACACCCAAGCCCTCAAGGGTGTCAGATACTACCACATAATCGGTATATCTGCGGAAGTGAGATCGAGAGATACCTGCTGCTTGCGGAACCAAAGGCGGAACCGCAGGAGTTTCAATTTTCTTCTTGCCGCGACCCCGCACGGGTTTATCAACTTGCTTCTTCTCTGCATGCTTTCTGGGAGCACCCCTTGACTCAAACTTTCCAAGGGCCCCAAGAATACCTGCAGGTAGACTATCAGCAGCACAAAAAGTACAAGGCATGAAAAGAAAGTTATGAATTATACCTTTGCCCTGCGGCAGGGGTGCTTTCAGTGCCTCGCGTGTAGGAACGCGGAAGTTATGAAGAATGGTCAAATTAAACCCTGCACCTTCAGCAGTCTGGACAATATCAACCTTGCCAGTGAAACTTGGATCAAATATCTTCCACAGCTCAGCAACTTCTTCTGATAGTACAAGTTCAAATTAATAAGCAAACAAGGGAATAATAAAACCGCGCAAGAGTAAAAACACTTACCACCAGTTTTCTCCCGCACAACGGGCCTTGAATGCTTATCGGCCCTAGTCAATAACATCCGCAGCATCCACAACTCGGTGTTCTTCAACAGCCTATGCTCTATAGTCTTCAACCGCGAGAACCATTCCGCATTCTCCGAATTAGGAATGGCAATGTCCTCCGCAGGGATAGGCTCATTAACATTCCGCAAAGGTATGTTGACAACAACCGCGCAAGCTTTAACGTAGAAGAACTTGCTCTTCCACTTGGTAATACCCTTGGGAGGGGTCATCAACTTGACACTTCCATACCGTTCTCGGAAGGAGAAGAAACCTGTGTTCACCGTCAACTGATAAAACCCCCGGAAATTATCAACGGTGACTGGTAAACCAAGGGCACAAAAAGTCGATTCAAAATGTCTAATACGAATAAACCCAAACGGGCTCATCTGAGAAATATGAACCCCATAATGCTCCAAACACTCAGCAACAAAAACGGTCAATGGTAAACGAAGGTTACCATCAATGAAAGAATCGGCCCACATGGTCACATGACCGGCTGGAGCACAAGCACCGGTATCACCATCTTGAGGATAAACAGCCCCAAACTCGGAGGGCATTTGTGTACTGATCATCAGTTGGTCAAAAGACGCTTTCGACCACTTCAACGGTGGCAAACCACCACCAGGAACACTGCCACCATCATCTTCTTCTTCCCCGGCCACCGGAGAAGAGACTTCAGGGTTTTCACCCTCCACATTATGTGGGTTAGATGGTTCAGCCATCAGAAATATGAAGAAGAGAAGTTTCGAGTTACACAAAAACTCAGAAAACTCAGAAGATGACCGGAAATACAGGCGGATTGATCGGAGAAGATGAAGAGTATTCTCTTTCCACCGGAGAAATTTTTTGAATTTTGAACAACGTGAGGAGAAACCAAACGGTTTCCCCTTATATACTCATCGCAATTAATGCGATGAGGTAACCGACTTACAAAATTCAAAAAGGACCACTTACATTTAGCTACGTGTTCAGCAACCTTTCAATTGACGGTTATCACGCGCGCGTGGCCGCCCACGCGCCTGACAGAATTGACCTTTACACTACTTGCTACAGTGCAGTTATGACCTCGGTCAATGCACCAGTCCTTTCAGAACATCACATGTCAGAATTCTACTGACTTTCAACAACCCACACGTGCTATCAGCCACGTGGACAATACAAAAGCGACAAACTTATCCAAACATTAAGCGGCATGCGGTTTCTCTCGTTTACCGCACCATAACCCATACCGCATGTCGTTTTTTACATACCCCTCAAAAAAGGCAAAAATATATATATCCAAATTATATAAGGGGGTATAACGATAAACCGCACATACCCACGAGCACACGTGGAATATGCGGAGATAACACACAACCCCGCCCGAGTGTGTCAGATACTAAGAACCAGCATGGCTCTTTGGACTGCGAAAACCGCTTCTCATGATGCGGTCAACCGCACTCCAGGAAAGCTTCTTCAGGCTTCAAATCCCTCGTATCCGGTTCACAACCACGAAGGGAACGCAAACAGCTTCTCCTTAAGGGAAAGGACAAGTATGCTGAGCAAACCGCACATCAGCAACCCTGTCTCCTGAACCTTCAAGAGCTGCATCCAGGCTACAAGACTTCTAGAAGCGAGTTCTTTGCTGCAAACCGCAATCACTCGTGAGTGGCTGCTACAAACCGCAACTATGCGAACGGTAGCTACGGAAGAGCCACAACTAAACCTCCACACGGTGGAGCAAAGCTACTTCAAAGAAAACTGCTTTTCAACAAAGCATGAAGGAAAGTGGCTACAAAACGAATGCGGAAGAGTTTCAACCAACTTCCCAAGCATCTAAGTTGGTCTCCTCCGGCAACACTACTTAAAGGAAACCTACTTTCCACCAAAGCGTGAAGGAAAGTAGCTCCAGAACAGTGGTAACAAGTCTGCCTATGACTAGTTACCCACCTATGGACCGCACAAAATAAACAATGGTGGGCACAACCCTGCCTATGACCATGTTTATCTGCCCATAGTCCAGATTCACATTGTTCGACCAAACACGACCAACAATGGCGCAACTACCCCACGATCCTCAAACAAACATAGTCAACAAGGTACGGCAACGAGGTAACCGCAAAGATCATGCGGTTACTAGAAAGCTAAACCTCAGAGGATGTGCGGTTACTTGAGAGATAAACCGCAGAGGACGTGTGGTTACTAGAAAACTAAACTGGAGAACATGAATACCCCACAAGAGAGGGTTCATCATTGCATGTCCAGTTGCTAAACATAGAGCTTGAGCAAAGTACTTACAACTTTGCACTAGCTGACGCAGAGCTTCCAACTAGACTGAAGAAGACACATCTTCAGTCACGATCTCAAAGGTTGGTTCGAACCCTGCTAACACCTTCAGTCACCATCTCAAAGGTTGGTTCGAAACACCAACAGGTGGCTGATGACATCAACAAAAGGTAGACTAAGAGTCAAATCCACGGCTGAGAATTCCGCATCAGACGGAACTTGCTCACCATGCATCCTTCTCAAAGGAAGAAACAATCCACTAGAAAGGCGCATACTTAACCTTCTAGACAACATAGTCCAGTATCCCTCCCACATGCAACTCGCATACGGAAGGAACACTAGACTGGGGGGACTTGAAGGGGTATGGTCCCAAATCTCGCGTCAACACGACCGCGAATGACCATTACCCTCATCAAAAACCTCCAACAGCAATAAACTCCCCAGTGTCCGCATGGGCACATGCGAGCACTGCGGTCCAATCTGTCCATTAATGAGAAGACTTACCTTAAGGACGGAAACTAATGTTACGCATAGCGATGCGGCCTCACACCGCATCCTATGAACATTTTCGTCACGACAAGGGATCTGGACAACAGTAACAGTCACTCAGCAGGTAATGCGGCATAACACCGCATCCCGCATAAATCATGGATGGAACAACCAACGCGGGAACAACATCAATGACCGCAAGCAGCGATGCGGCTTGGCACCGCATCCTGCCTACAAGGCAAGTGGGTCTGACACCACAGTGCAAGTGGCACTGGGAACAGTCGCCTACCGGCCCACGTGTATACAACAGTCTGACTCCACAGCAGGACGTGGCATCACCACAGTATCCGACAGGTCTGACATACCTGCAAATAGCTGTGCGATGTCAGGCTAACTACTCAACTACCCTCCTTCACTCCTCGGCTATAAATACTCACCCCAAACCAGGTTTGAGGTATCACCTCTCAACTCTCTCAATACTACTACTATCACACTTTGCTTCCCAAGCAAACTACTGATTCTCACGCCGGAGAGTGGTAACAAGGAGCACCCCCCACCCCATCCTCCTTGTTACGAGTCACGGCTTGTTTCCTTGTGCAGGAAACCAACCACCACCAGACGATCCAGCCGGCGATCCTCGGAAAGAAGGGATTAACCCTCTTGACGAGACCAGTGAGTTAACCCACCCGGTTAACCATTGTTTCATCATTGGCGCCCACCGCTACTCTTAGCACTTTTTCCAACCATCCCTTTCTCTCCAAAGATCATGTCTGATCGGTAAAACAACACTACCGGGGATAACCTTTATTTTATTAACATGTTCTATTTTATTAACAGTTTTATTCTAGTAAACCTTTATTGGATGGGGTATGTGATATGGGATGTGCAATCAGCCATTTTGTTGGATCGCAGTATTTTGGATGGCCATGAATTATTATTAAAGAAACTCTATCTTGGCGTAAGAAATCCAAATCCAAATCACTTATGTCAAAGTCGATTTTTAGAAAGCTTTTGACTCTCTCAACTTGGACTTTATTGATTCAGCGCTCCTTTAATGAATTTTCCCACTTTATGGAGAAACTGGATCTGGGGAATTCTACCTTCTTCTCGTTCGTTGTTTCTTGTCAATCATTGTCACACCCCCAAAGTACCATATGCGGAATCACCGCGGGGCGTGTGACGTACCAGGATCCAAGCCACCAATCATGTTGAACTCATAACAATTATTCCAAATAAAACTTTCATTTATTATTGATAGAAGTGTCACAAAACATTATTTTACGTTTAGCGGAAGCATAATACATTAATTAAGGAATTCATAAACCAAGTGTGTGAAAGCCATTAGATTCGTCTCGTGTTTCCATGTATCTCGACCCATGACCACTCCAGCATCCCAGACAGCAAGTTCCAACAATATGCACCTAAAGGCCTGCAAGGCATGTAACAACGAATCAACAACAAAGTTGAGCGAGTTCACAGTTGGGTGTTCGTTTTAAGTTGTTTCAAAAACATAGTTATTCTTTAGCTGGCTTACTTGCCGTGGGGGTTACCCCATAGTTGAAAATATGATTAACCAAATTCCTTCTTTCCCAAACCATAACCAGTGGGGGCTTCCCCATGTGAACCACTAGACCGTTACCATATCGACAACTGATGAAAGTAAGTTGTGCCCTAAGTCAATGTCTATCATCATTGACTGAGTGCCCAGATCCATTAGTACACGCCCGTCTGAACGGCACGGTGTGAGGCTTGTCAACCCTAATAGCGCTATCAACTAATGACCCGCTCGCCATTGGCCCGACGATTAAGTCGATATAAAAAAATGAGGGACTTCATGATAGAGTTTTGTCTAGTAAGTTTAAGGTTGTTGTCCTATCCAAGGAGGACGAGCGAACGTATTCTACCCAAGGAGAATACGCAGGATTAATATTGACATCCTACCCATGGAGGATGGAGGTACATATCCTACCCAAGGAGGATATGCAGGTTCCGTTTTAATTCTTTAACCCATTCCCAACCACCGGGAATCCCATGCCTTAGAAAGAGTGTGAACTCACCTTGGTTTGCTTGGTATGTTTTAGTTACTCGCACACACTAAATCAGTCAAAGCCTATAATGTGCATGTACACGAAATTAGTTTACGTTCACGTTCTTCGCATATAACTTGTAATCATAATATGCATTCAAGCAGTGATCTTCGAATAGCACATAGCAGTTATACCAACTCATTAAGACCCGCAATTCACATGCAACAATAATGACTTCTCACACAACGGCCGACATACTAGATATACTCACATATGAGTCTGACACTTAATGTCATGAATTGACATGATATGGAACAATCACTTGACAATAATGAAATCTAATGATTTCTTAAAATCATCACCAACAACTAAAATCAACTATCACCTCATTGGGCCGATTCATTTAGTGGACAAGGAATAATAATGATGTATTGGGTTGAGAGTGTATAGTGGACGACAACAATCACTTAGGTGCTGTTTGTTTTTGCAGACATAAATTGTCTGCAAGCTGATTTCATCTGTTTTCATGTCTGCAACTGAAGATGTGGTCTGAAGCTCTTCAAGCTGAAAATATAAGACTGTTTGTTTTTATAAATTGATACCGTCTGTACATACTACATGAACTTTGTTTTTATAAATTGATACCGTCTGTACCTTTTGTAAATCAAGATTCAAGAATCAACCTTTTGTGTTCTAACTTCTAACTTCTAATTCTATTTTGGGCTATATGATCTCACAACATTATGGTTTTCAGGATCAAACGATCTATACACAATCACCATATACACATACCCATTACATAAACATAAATCAAAATACAATTTTGTACACAAATACACACATTTAAATGAACAATAATTTAACTAGAAAACTCTAACCTCTGGTGTTTTAATTCTATCTTGGCCTGTATGATCTCACAACATTTTTGTTTTCAGGATCAAACTATCCATAAACAATCACTATACACACATACCCAATGAAACATTCTGGGTCAACTCAATGAAACCAAACACAGCAAAATTATGGGTTTTGAAGAGCAAAGCTACATCTATTCAAGCAACAACTACCACCTGTAAAAAAAACCCATAAAAATTAGGGCTTTTTGGAGCAAAATGAGCAGTGAAAAATGAAGAGAAATTGAAACTAACAAGAGGGTTAATTGTTACTGCATTTCTCGTGAGTAAGACAAATGAAAGGAAAGGAACCAATAATGGAGGGTGAAGTTTTATTGCATTTATGGCAGTGAAGAAGCTCAAAGGATTGGTGGGTATGATGAAATTGAAGTCAAGATTAGATTTTTAGAGGAATTAGATGAGAAAGAAAGGGAATTTAGAGAAACCCATTTGAGAAGAATCGATGATTCAGAACAAAGGGAGAGATCGAAGAGAGAGAGAGAGAGAGAGATCGCAGATGAGGATGATCGACGATGATGTTGAAGGTTGATGGCAGCCGCGACGATGGTGGTGGCCGACTGAGGTGAAGATGATGATGAACAGGAGTTGTTCTTACGGCAGTGGTGTTGGTTATTATTGTTGTTCTTGAATGGGGATTTTGATTTGAGGGAAACATGGTGAAGATGATGATGAATAGGAGGGTTTATGAGTTCAGAAGATGTTTGAAGAAAGAGGGGGATAGCTTTTTTTTAAGCTGAAAAAAGCCATTTTCAGATCTGTTTAAAAGAAAAAAACAAACAGTCTTCAAGGGTAATGTCGGCGCGCCTGCAGACATCAGCTCCCTTGAAGATGTTTGAAGAAAAAACAAACACCCCCTTAGTCACTTAGCACGTGCGGCCCAAAACATAATATACCCATACATATTTCACTCACATCCCCCTCAAAGTCCATTAATTAATAATCCACATGTAACTCCTAGTATGTAAAACAATCTCAGGACCCATTTACACAATGCATAGACATTTACTAACATGATAAATTCATCACACCCTCTTGATATCAAGTATCACTAATTATTAAATAAACATCCCAAAAAAATAGCAAATCAGTTCTAGTTTTGCATCATCAGACTCATCTCACTTCGCAAAATAGTTCCATTAATTTACATTTCTCTTTGGTGCAATAACATTCATAATTTATTATCATATGAAAACAATTAAACTCTATTACCTCTAATCACTTGATCATGTAACAGTTAATTATTAAGAGCTTGCACAATATCATGCATCATGGATTAAATAGTTTACTAATATACAAACCCATATGCTCTAACAATTTAACCATACAGTTACCATATCATTAACCTTCTAATCGAACATGATCATCATCAGGGAATTAATCAACATGTCAAAATCATACAATCACATGACTAAATCAGATTTGTGCACATTCCATTACTATCAACTATCCTTTGTATCGGACCATCAATATTACTAAAAGCATGTGACCCTAAACATCATTAATCATAATGAATATCTACCTTACTTGTCCATATTTACAGCATTATTATACAAACTAATTGTTGCCAAATATTAGACGTAACAGTAACAATCAAGTAACATTAATCACACAATGATAACCACATCAGTTATGCAATGATCATATGTCTATCATGGATTTACAATAAATCAAGAATTGAATGACTATAGGTTTATCCACAAATAAATAAACACAATAAATCAGCAATTGATTAAACATAACTGAACTAACCAGAAGATTAATATACGCTAGGCACAAAGGTTGATCACTAAGAGCAAGAGGCTTCGACCAAGGGGGGGCATCTCCTGTTGCCATGCGTATTCTTAAGAGAAGGGTAGGGTTTCTGTTTGAGTTTTTGGTTTAATTATCATGTTACGTATGTATAATTTAATACATGTTTGGGCGGTTCCTACTTTGGGCCGTGATAATAGACATGAGCCCAATTCAACCAAAATACATTAGAGATTAAGGGTGGGCTTCAATAGTCTGGAGTGCGGCCCAACCATATACACTACACAGAGTTCGGCCCAATCCACACAAGCATACATATTAAACGCTTAGCAATAATATTGCCGTCACAAATATTTACTAAGTTCTATCGTCGTAAGGGATATGAAAAAAAGAATAACAAGAAACAGGATTACATGACGATAAGATACTGACCTTGAAAGTTCAGGTTGTCACAATCATCTAGGCCCACCCTTGAATTTCAATACAAGCAAGGTGCGAGGCAAGGTGACCGCTTATCACCTTATGTTTTCATCATTACCATGAAAGCCTTGACTTGCTCAATTATTCGGACATGCTCTATGGGGATTATGCGTGGTATCTGTACTCCGCATAACGAACCTACCTTATCACTTCTTATATACGCAGATGTAGTCCTTATGGTTGGGGAATGGTCGACCTCGAATGTAAAAAACATTGAGAGGGTTGATGAGATGTTTTCATTTAGGTGATGTTTGTTTTTTCTGAAAAGCTATGCGCAAGCTCTTCTGTCTGCGCCGCACAGACTATGCGCAGACATTGCCACACTCAGACTATTTGTTTTTCCGAAGACGTTTCATTAAAAAACGTCTGCGCGAGCTCTTCTTGGTGCAGACTTGGCCCAGCCACTTCTAAGGTCTGCAGAGGGTTAAACACCGCCACTCACCACCACCGCGCATCACCACCACCATAGTTCACCACCACCGTCCACCGTCCACCACCGTCGTCCACCACCCACCACCGTCCATCACTACCACCGTCCACCACCTACTACCATCCATCACCACCACCGTCCACCACCATCATGGTCCAGCACCACCACCACTCACCATCACCGTCCGGACACCACCACCAGTTTATTTTAGAAGTCTACATATGTTAAAAAACAAACAGTCTTCTTCTTGCAGATTGCAGAGGTTTGGTCCACCTCTTCTTCTACAGATGTCTGCAGATGTGGTCTGCAGACTGCAGACATTTTACATCTTAAAAACAAACAGCACCTTAGTCTCTGGTTTAAAGATCACCTGTTTATTCGGTGTTGGAGTGGACCATGCATGCATAGAAGAAATGGTTGCTAAAGTCGATTGTAAACCCGGTTGCCTTCCTTTCACCTACTTGGATCTCCAAAAAGGTAATTGTAATTTGGTTCTTAAATATGAATGTCTTTAAAAGTTTACATTCTTGGTTGGAGAGTGTTGTTAAATCGGCTTCCTACTAAGGATGCTTTACATAGAAATAGGGTCGGCTCAACCATTTTAGAGGTTGTCAACAAAGAATTGAGGGCCCTTTGTCAACAAAGAATTTGGTCCGGAAGTAGTACTTTCGATTTCTATTTTACATGCAAATTATGAGTAAGGAGCTAATCAATTTATAAATTAGGTGGTTTTTATTTTCTGCAAATTTATATAATCTTAAAAGAAAAGGTCGGTGGCTTTCGCCACTGACACCCCAAACTTTTGTATAATGTCAATTTGTAACCCCTCACTTTTATTATCTACCCCAAACTTTTGTGTAATGTCACTTTGTAAACACCTAACTTTTATAAAAACAATGTAACCCTCTAACTTTGTAAAATGTCACTTTGACTCTCTTATGTTTCTAAAGTTTTGAGTCTACCCTAAAACTAATTTCTAACGTTTTTATTCTTTTATGTATGTGTAAGGGGCTGTTTGGTAGCCTCTGAATGGTCATTAAGAGATTGCCTCTTAATGGAACCATTAAGAATTTTACCAATGAGAAGGTAGAAGAATGTGACATGTGATGATTTACCATTCAGAGGTTACCTCTTAACCATTCAGACTTGAGGTTACATCTTATTCATTAAGAGGTTTTAAACCATTAAGAGGTAGCATCTGAATGGTCATTAAGAGGCTACCAAACAGCCCCTAAGTGTAAATTTGAGTATGTCTACGCTTTATCGGAATTTTTGTTTGGATACGAGTTGGTTCATTTATAAAACGTTTTATTTTTATGCACGTTTTGAGTTGAACTACGCTTTGACGTAATTTTTTTTTTGGAAACAAATCGGGTCTAATAAATTACGTTCTTATTTTATGGTATAAATTTGAGCTACTATACGTTTCAATGTAAATTTAGTTCGGAAATGAATCAGGTCGATTGTAGTCTATAATCTATCACGCCACATACAACACCACCGCACGTGTTTATTTTATGTATATTTTGAGTTAGTCTACGTTTTAACGTAAATTTTGTCTGAAACAAGTCGGGTCAAATATAATACATTTTCATTCAAAATTATGAATTCGGATTACACTACATTTCAACATAAATTTCATTCGGAAACGAGTCGTATGATTATAGTCTATAATTTATCACGTTGCGTATAGTGCCGCTGCAACGCGCGACGAGTAAATTACCTAGTAAATACAAATAATGAAGATCAATAAATGAATTTAATAATTTAGCAACCATACACATCAAAGCAATATGAGTAGCAAGTTTATAAATAAGGAAATCTAAGTAAATAAATAAACTCATGGTTAATTCATTCTCCTTTGACATAACATTTTGGAAGCCCATTAAAGATGGTGGCCCTAGCCTGGTGCTTCATTTGGATTGCACTGGAGCCGGCCCTGCATAGAAGGAGAATAAAAGTCAGGTCTCTTTTGTGCCCTCTGTGTGGTGACATGTGATGGGAAAATAGGCGAAACCTGGTCACAAACTGTAAACAAAAACGTGAAAGCAAACTTTGTTTGACGAAAACTTTTCCCAAACTTGAATAAACCTATGAGGATGCAAACAAATAGGGTAAACCGACTACAATCTAAACAACCCGAACAATAACAAAGAGACACCAAATTTTAGCGTGGAAAACATCTCAAGACGAGAGTAAAAACCAAGGGACTACTAGAGCCGCTTCAAATCTACTATCACAAAATTAGAGCAATACAAAGTCTTCTCTAGGTATACTAGAGGCATACAACAAACACCATATACTTGGAATCAACCACTTCAATCATATGGAATCAAAATAAAGAAAAAGAAAAAGATATCACCAACAAAACTACAACTGCGAACGAGGGTTGTAAAACTTGACTTCCAGATGTGGTTAACATAAACTCACCATTAGATAAGGTTGCTCAAATGTTCTCGAGACTCTGTCCAATAATCAGAACGATCCAATGGTTCAATCTCCGGGAAATCGACAGTCTCTGCAGGTAGGCAGTGGCGGATCCAACATTTTTTTTCAGTGGGTTCATTTTTTAGATACTCTAATATCATAGGACCGGATGTAAAAAAAATTTCGGGTCGGTCCAACATTCGGGTTGGTAAAATTCATCACATAATAAAAATACGATATAATAATCTAAAAAAACATGGTCATTAGAAATAAAAAACATGTAACACAAATACGATGGTTCTTACAAATTAAAAAAAAAACTATATTTGTTCCCTATGAGTTTTCATCAACCTTGCATTGCATCTTCGATCGAAACTTGTTGAAAGAACTCCTTTTCAATGCAACAAATGCAAGCATTGTTCATATATCCATCACCCATCCTATTATGCAATTCTGTCTTCACATGCTTCATTGAAGAAAAAACTTCTTTCAACACTAGCCGTTACAACGGTAAAACTAGTGACAACTTTATTAAACGATAAACCAACGGATAATCAATGTGTATGCTTGTTTCCTCCATCCTTTTATAGTCTTGATTACCATGAGACAGCTCCCCCTGCAAAAGTCATCAAATATCCAGAAGTGGATTTCAGGTTGTCTTTGTTCCCCGCCATATCAGAATCTATACAACCAACAAGCACGGGCTTTCCATTTCCAAATGTTATACCCAGTTTGGAAGTACCACGTGGATATATAAGAATCCAATTAACTACTTCCCAATGCTTCTTACATGGATTTGATAGAAACTAACTAACAACACCTACAACATGGATAATGTTACGTCTTGTACAAACCTTCACATACATCAAACTTCCAACTGCTGAGGCATATGGAACACCATTCATTTCTTCAATCTCCTTTTTAGAAGAAGAGCAATCTTTATCAGTTAGCTTAAAGTTGGGAGTTAGAGGTGAACTGACCACTTTAGCTTTATCTGTGTTGAATCTGCGAAGCACCTTCTCAATATATTTCTCTTGTGACATATGCAGCTTCTTTGAAGCTTTATCTCTAGTAATCTGAATGCCAAGAACTTTTTTACTGGCCATAAGTCTTTCATAGAAAACAAGTTGCTCAATTTTTTCTTCAGTTGGACAATTCTATCTACATTCTTACCAACAATCAACATAAAAAAGTAAGATGCTAAAATCATCATCACTAAACCTCTGAAAGAGAACATAGTGATCTGAAGTAGTCTTTCGGTAGCCTTGCTTCCCCCTGACTGACTCAAATTTCTTGTACCACCACTGTCTTGGTGCTTGCTTCAACCTATAAAGACTTTTCTGTAGCTTACATACATAGTCATCTTTACCCTTAACCTGAAAGCCTTCAGGTTTCTCCATATAGATTTCTTTATCCAAATCGTCATCAAGGAAAGTTGTCTTGACATCCATTGGCTCAACCTCAAGATCAAGACTAGCTGCCAAATCAAGAATCACCCGAATGGAACTCATCTTCACGATTGGAGAAAAAATATCTTCAAAATCAATACCCTTTCTTTGATTGAACCCTTTGACTACCAATCTAGCTTTGTACCTAGACCGTGAGGTATATTCTGTCACACCCTGATCGCGTTAAAACAACAAACCGCGGCGGAAACGTCGGGGAGTGTCGTAACAGAATCATTGTTTCATAACACATGGATTGAAGTTCTGTTTTATTGAATTAAATGTATTACATTGTATTGAAGTTAGAAACAAAACATGAACAAATTGACTTTCATTGTTATTAAGTCACTAAGGCCACGTCCATTCCTATGTGAGCATGCACCAATATCATTATCAAACATCATCAACTATAGTACCTGAAACATATGTGAAAATACGTCAGCATAAAAATGCCGGCGAGTACATAGGTTTTATGTGAGTGTCAGATTCATGGCTTGTTTTACCTTTTGAAATAACTCAAACAACTTTGTTATTCGATATTAGAAAACTTAGTTTTATAAAATGTTTATATTGTGAATTGAAATAACCAAGTTAAAACAGATTTGTTATAATTTATAAAACCTCGATGCCATGAATCTTAACTCCAAAACATTTGTTTATGTAGACCCAGATCGAAAATCGTTTTTGTAATAAAACTCGAATGGTTTATATTGTTAGAAAAATCTTGTAATATAACTTCGTTTTGATAACCTTTGCCCAAGTGATCTAGATAACGCAACGATATATAATGTGTTAAAAGCACTTATATATAGGAAGTACCAGCGGCATATCCACCATGCTTTTAACACATTACACCCGCCCCGCTACCTAATCACTTCCCTAACCCAACGGTTCAAACAGTTCAAATAGTTCACATAAATCAAACAGTTCCAAACGGTTCGCAAGGATCAAACAGTTCCAAACGGTTCACATAAATTAAACAGTTCCAAACGGTTCACAAGGATCAAACAGTTCCAAACGGTTCACATAGTAATATAACCCATAGCATTTGTTTAAAAGACTCGAAATCATTTAGCACATATGAATCACCCCAAAACAGTTTAAAACGGTAAAAGAGGGGAACTATGTACTCACTTGAGGATGCTTAGAAGTCTTTAATAACAACCAAGCAAAGCTAGAGGGATCACAGAATCAAACGGCACCTAATATAGGTAACTATGTTAATAAACCGGACCTAAATCGGAAGATCGGATAGGATGAGGTTTTGTAAACCAAATGAGTATTGGAACTCATGTGATATGGTTTAACAAAGCCTACATACTAAAACAAAACTTATCCTAAGTGCTTATGACCCATTACGACTCGTTTAGGTAGCTTACGCTACTTTAACGCGTCGTTCGCGTAAAACGCGTTCGGACCGCCTAACTAGTCCTATGACAAGTATTATATGCCTAAACATGTTTAAATATGTTGCATAATCAGTTAAATGACAAAAGTTTAAGTTACATATGCTTAAAATCCAATTATGCATGAAAAGGGCACTTTGGTCATTTTTCCTAAGGCATATAAACTACCTATCATACAACTAACTAAACGAAGTGACCATAAGGTATAACCTTGGAAGGTTATTCCCTATACAACTATGGTCACAATATATGCTTGGTCGGATCCTATTGATCGACCAAACGGGTCGGGTTCGAAAGTCTAAGCGGTTGTTTAGACCGCTTATCTTACGACCCTATACAAGCACTAGACTATAAGTGACGAGTTAAACATGTTGAAACATGTTTAACTAAGTTTGATAACAAGTTTGATATCAAAACAAACAATTTTGATACCCAAGAATAGTTTGGTTACAAAATACGCATAGATACGCATTTTGACCGAAACTATGACTCGTCACTACACCTAATCAACGTGGTAATCAGTAGGTATAGTCACAAGGGACTATAACCATCGTGATTACGCTCACGTTGCGAAGTTCAAACGAACTTCGTGTTGACCATTGACCGGTCAAAGCAGAAAGTCAAACACTGTTTGACTTTTACGCTTAAAATGCATAAAAGCATGAATGAAACTTACAAGAGGTCCAAGCTATGAAGATTTGATCTAATTTGCTCAGGTATGAAGTGGGGAAACTCCAACTTAGAGCAAATAATCAGATCAACTGTGAGGAACAAGTGAATTGGGGTTGGGTATTTATAGGAAATCCACAACCGTTAAGATCGTTCCTCATTAAACGAGCTTCAATCTGGACCGTACAAGTATCACCCACTGTTTTGGTAATATGTGGGTGCCCAAAACAAGCCCCTAGAGTGAATAAACCATGTGCAAAACCCAGGAAACCAGCTGCTGATTGCAAAAACAAGTTTGCTGAACTGGGCTGCTTACACGGGCCGCGTAAGGAGACATCCTGGGCTACATGCCCCGCCTGGGCCAGCTTTCAGAAATTGTCAGAAATTGTCCCTGCAGGTCTGAAACTTGGTTTTCGATGCATTTTTGGCACGTTTAAGCCCCGTTAACCCTATTTCAAGGCTCTAAAATGAATTTAAATTATAGGGAACTTAAATTATGCTCAAAAATATCTCGGATGTCGGTTCGTTTGGCCGTACGGTTGCGTTGTTCAGTTAATTACGACGAAACACGAACGGACGCGAATAACGATCCAAATTACGCGACAAATGGAATTTTATCATGCCAATCACTAAAATAAAATATTTTAATGACTACATAAATTTTTGGATGTCCGGATATATTCAGAACGTAAGATATGCGTGAAAATGCAAACTTATGCACTTTTTGACGCTTTTAGTCCCTGTTTGACCCAAAAGTTTATTTTTGCGCACCAAACACCTCAAAGCCTATTTCTAAGCTATGTAAAGGATATTTATGGCATGTTTAACTTATGGTCAAGTTCCAGAATGTTCGTTACCATATAAATCGGCATACTTTCGCAGTTTGACATAAATAGTCCATGCGATCGAATAAACTTGATTTCGACACACCAAACCCTCCAAAACTTATTTCTAAGTTATGTAATGGTTATTTAAGGTATGTTAAGCCTATCTCACTGTTCCGGAGTGTTTGTTGCATTAAACTGATTACGTTTACGCATCAGTTCGCGTATAACCTTCCAGAAAGCGATTTAAAGCTCGAAATCGAACAAGAATTGATATGTGTAAATGATACACATATTTATACAAATCCCAAGTATGAAACACAATATTTCATTGATGTGCGGGAGAATCTAGCCTCGGCTATATAAGGCCGGGTATGGGACAGAAACATTCGCTCACTTTCGATCTCTGAAATCGATCTCTATATACCTCGTCACTCTGTTTCTCTGTATTCACGTGTATTAAACCCTAATCACTTAAATGATACCCTATCCGATTTATCCGAAACCAATCAACAGATGCCAAAGTGCTGCCTGCATAAGGCTATACTTTGTTAACTACATTGAGGTTTTGATCTCGTGATTATCGTTAAAGTTTTGAGTTGGGTTGGGTTGAGTTTATACACTAATACGGATTACATTTTGTGAAATTAGGGGTTAGAATCAGAAAGCTTGAAACTAGAAATTTACTGATAAAGGAGATGCTTAATTATCAGAAGACTTGAAACTATAAACTTATTTTAATCAAGAGGCTTAGTATCAGAAGGCTTAGAATCAGGAGACATGTTAAATCAGAACTATAGATTTACAAGGTGAGTCATTCTTTTTTATTAAATGTTTTCAAAACCCTAAATGTTTTCCATTTATTACTTATAATTATAGGGGATTAAGTTTTGTATTCTTAAATTACTGTCGGTATGTGGGGTTTTATATACACTACTTGATAAGCATTACTAGTTGAGAGAGTGATCAACAGTGATATGACCATAGTCACCGAAATGGGCGTATGACAAGTACTGGTTTGAGTAATGGAAAGATATAAACAAATGTAAAAATCCTTAATACTGTGATTATAAGAATGTGTCATTTTATACAAATGAATGATCTCACCAGTATTTTCTGATGATAAAATGTTTTTAAACATGTTTCAGGTGATTACAGTAGATCTAAATAAGAGTTGTGATACGGCACCAAAAGGCTTAAAGGAGTGGCTTATTTTATCATTTAAATTAAGAAACATTGTTTTATGTATTCAGGTTTATTCACTACTAAAGCAACCTTTGTAAAACATTGGTTTTATTCCCATTTGTTGTAAATAAAATTCTGGTGTTTCTAAACTCTGATATTTTTCCTAACTCACGGTCCTGGTAAAATTTCCGCTGCAATATTTTTAAAATAACCACTGGTACCACTTGACTGTTCATGACTCCCGTCCAGGGTGTGTTCGGGGGTTGTGACATAAACCCACTTGTTCTTCAAAGCTTTCTTGCAACTCAAAGTTATTGTTCTCATACAAGCAATTCATCTCATCTTGCATGGCTTCAACCCACTCCCTTTTGTGTTCATCTTCCATGGCCTCTTCATAACACTCGGGCTCTCCCCCATCAGTGAGCAAGACATACTCACTAGTAGAATAACGAGTGGAAGGATGACGATCTCTTGTAGACCCGCCTGAGTAGGACAAATGTTGGTATATCAGATACTTGTAAATCTGGATGAAAACCTTCACCCAACTCTTGATGCTCTGGAACATCATTATTGATATCATGTTGTTCATTATTTTGATTATCATCTTTAGTATGTAGCTCAACGTGCTGTGGAGGAACATGATCCAAATCTGTAAGATCATCATGTTGAGGAACTTTCTTTGTTTTTTCAATATCTTTCGAACTTTGATTTTCAATATAATCAACATCAAAACTTCTTATAAGATTCTTCGAGACTAGATCATTAAACCTGTATCCAAACTCATCTCCCCCATAACCAAGGAATATACATGGCTTGGTCTTTACATCAAGCTTTGTTCTTTCATATGTGGGAATATGCACAAAAGCCTTGTATCTAAAGACCCACAAATCATCGTATGAAACATCTTTGCCACTCCAAACCCTCCTGTCAGGAACATCAAAAGACAAAGGAACACAAAGAGTATGATAAATAACATGTACTGCAGTGTTCAAGCTTCACCCCAAAAGGAATTAGGCAATCATGCATGTGACAAAACATCTAACCCTTTCAGCCAATGTTCTATTCATCAGCTCTACTAAACCATTCAACTGTGGTGTCTTTGGAGGAGTCTTTTGGTGTCGAATACGCTTCTCTCTACAATAAGCATCAAAAGGACAAATGTACTCACCTCCATTATCTGTTCCATTGAGCTTCTTCTCACTTTGTCTCTCAACTAAGGCATGAAACTACTTAAACACATCTAATACTTGATCTTTAGATTTCAAAGTATAAAACCATACCTTCCTTGAATGATCATCAATGAATGTGAAAAATTATAAGTAGCCCCCAAGTGTTCTAGTCTTTATAGGACCACAAACATCTAAATGTATTAAATCAAATATATTCTCTCTCCTATGAGGAGGATGTCTCTTAAAAGAGACTTTTCTTTGCTTATATGCTAGATAATGAGAACATTTCTTTAAATGAACATCATGCAGATACGGTAAGACATTCTTCTTCAACAAAATAGATATCCCCTTTTCACTATGTAAATTGGGCACAACATTTTTCTTCAACAAATTAGACATTTTTCTTCAACAAATTAGACATTCTTCTTCAACAAAATGAACATCATGCAAATCTGAAACATGTTTTACATTGTGTAAAACCAACTCCATCCCAGTGTGAAGTTTCATGCAAACATCCCCAACACCTACAATCTTTAATAGCCCATTATTGGCCATCTTAACAATCCCAAAGTCACCAAGGGTATAAGATGAATAAAATTCCCTTTTGTGATATCACATGACACGTAGCACTACTGTCAACAACCCAACTTGAATCATCATATGCAATGTTCACCATATCATAATCACACCAAATGAAGAACTCTTCGGTAGCAGTATTAACTTCAGCAGTGTCGTTGCCACCATCATCTTTTTTATAATTGTTCTTTTGATTGTTGTAATTAGCCTTCGTGTTCTCTCTTTTTAATTGTCCGTAGAATTTAATTGTGTGTCATTTCCTACCACAATGACGACACTCATAATCCGCAAACTTACCTCTGGACTTACTACGATGCTTCCCTTTGTTACCCGAACCTCTACTTTGACCTCTTCCCCTGCTCTCTATGACCAAGACATCTGATTGTGTAGAGGAACCATGTGATTTTCTTCTCATCTCTCCATTTAAAATACTACCATTAGTTGCAAAGTTGGACTATGATGTCCTAAAAGTATCCCAAGAGTTCGGTAAAGTACCAAGAAGCCATAAGTATTGTATCTCGTCTTCAAACTTAATACACGTTCCTACAAGCTAATTAATGAGACCCTGAAACACATTCAAATGATCAGTGACAGGAGTCCATCATTGTACTTCAAATTTATCAACTGTTTAAAAAAAGAACAGTTTTCCGGTCTTCCGAGCATACAACTCCTCAAGCTTGTTCCACAAAGTACGAGTGTGAGTCTCACCGCTAATATGGTTCAAAACATTATTATCAACCCATTGGCGAATATAACTACAAACTATGTGCAAGATATTCCACTATTCATCTGTTTAATCATCAGGTTTATCAGTAGTAAACACAGGCATATAACAATCCTTCACATAAAGGAGATCTTCCATCTTGCCTATCAAAACATGATAGTTAGAACCATTCAAATTCACGATCCTACTTGTGTAAGTTTCAATCGTTCAAACAAGTCTTAACTTAATAACAAAAGCCAATGACTCTAATACCACTATGATGGGAAAAAAGGCGAAACCCTGTTACCAATAGTAAACAAAAACGCGGAAACAAACTTCGTTTGACAAAAAAAAAATTCCCAAACTTGAATGAACCTACGAGGATTCAAACAAATAGGGTATACCTACTACAATATAAACAACCCGAAAACAATAACAATGAGTCACCAAATTTTAGCGTGGAAAACCTCTCAAGAATAGAGTAAAAACTACGAGACTACTAGAGCCGCTTCAAATCCACTATAACAAAATTAGAGCAATACAAAGTCTTCTCTAAGTATACTAGAGGCATACAATAAACATCATATACTTGGAATAAACCACTTCAAGCATATAGAATCAAAACAAAGACAAACGAAAGATATATCACAAACAAAACTGCAAATGTGAACAGGGGCTGAAAGACCAGGCTTCTGGACGTAATTAACAAAAAGCCACCATTAAATAAGGTCGCCCAGATGTTGTGATGACTCTGTCCAATAATCAAAACGATCCAACGGTTCAATCTGCATGAAAGTAACGATCTCTACAGGTAGGTTCAAAAGTGACGAAAATCTTCTTCTCAAAGTCTTGTGTAACACTTTTCTTCTAATTTTTTTGTGTGGCTAAAAATGTATTAGCTGATTCTTATCATCTTATCCTTTTATCCATCAGTAAAAAAAAATAGGAATGGGCCATACAAAATTGTTGGGCTTTCCTCATGGGCTTAAAAAACCCAACAACATGGATGAATCAGTGGAACATCATATATCTTCATGTTATAATGCATCTGTTATTTGGCACATGATTAGCAATTGGTGCAAGGCCCTGCCTATCTACGCCTTCTCGATTCAAGACCTAATTGAAGTTCACAGGAGTTCCCATTCCAGTGATCTCCATCAGAAAATGATATAGTCGGCCATTGTTGTTGCATGTTGGCGCATATGGAGAGCTCGAAAGGATGTGGTTTCTAATGATAAGTCTATCTCGATCTCATGCATGATTAAAGAAATCAAGATTGTTGGATTTCTATGGATGAGAAGTAGATCCAATATGAAATCCTTTGAGTGGTTCTAAATTTCTAAATATTTAGGTGTTTTGCACTTTATTTTGGTGTATCCATGTATCTAGCTCCTGGCTAGTCTTGTACTAGTTGCTTTTTGTTATATGATATTTTGTGCCTTACAAAAAAAAAAAACTAATTAAAAGTTAAATTATTTATTTTATCAAGTTTATTAACGTCCATAACGGGTTGTGATGCGAGAAACCAAGTCACGGGCTTGTTTTAGTAGGCAATGTGTTCATTTTTAACCTTTCAAGGGGTGACGTAGTAGTAAGTGTGTGAGTCCTTGCATTAGAGTATCAAGACACATGCTTAATGGAAACTTTGTTTTTATATGATCTTATTGGTTAGAACCTTCATATTTTTTTTCTTAATTAACTACTTATATAGTTATATTATCATTCACTAGGTTAAATAAAATGTAAGTTACCTTTTAATCGTGTTACTCGTCTTAAATCTTCATCATGCTCTTCTTGTTCTTTGAAAAAACCAATGAAATCGAGTTCTTCATGAATCTCTTGAAGTCGTTTCAAACAAATTTTTATTGATATTTTTTTGAAAGAGAGATGAAAAATTTGTTTGAGAGAGGTTGAAGTTGGAGAGAGAAATCGGAGAAGAATGGAGATGAAGACGAAGATAGGTGGAAAATTCGAAATATAATCAATAACATGTTATTTAGGGAGATAATGAAAATATATAATGCCCAGCAATAGATGATATAAAGTTGGTATGAAAATGTGAGCTATGAGAACTTTATAAAACACTAAGTAGTGCATTGATGATTTAATGAGCTAGTAAGATAGGGGTTATGTCGCCTTCTATATCACACTTAAAATAAACATTACAAGTTTATTTTGCGGTTCTCGAACCGTATTATATGTTCTGCAATGAACGACCCTCTATAATTTTAGTCGATAGACATTATTCAATTGTTATAGTAAGTGTGTGTATTCGATAAAAACCGAATGATTGAATTTCTCAATTGGTTTACTTACCTTTGTTCAAATTTTGTATTAGATTAACTTTTGTTTAAATTTTGTATTAGATTAAATAAGCACTAATATATTACTTTTCAAAGACATTAAAAATCACTAAAGCCACAATGAAAAAGTAAACTAATTTAAGCATAGGACTACACATAATATAGTTATGCCTTTTTAATGGTTATGTGACAATCTACCTACTCCCCTTCTAACTCGAGTTATTTCAATCAAACACTACCTACAAATGCATTATAATGATCTCATGTTTTGTAATTTAAAATTAGTTATATATATAACACGTTGTATAAAACCCATTTACATTTATAAACCTTAAAAGAATCTGATTTGATGCAAGATATGGGGTGACTAAATCTCAGTATAATCCACTGAAATCGTCAAAATTTCGGGGTTTTAGCAACAAATTCCACTCAATTCTCCATCTTTTTCTTTTAAATAAGAAACACCACTATATCGATAAGCCTAAAACATTTAGAGCAGAATTTAGTTTACTCATCAAAATGTCTCTTCTTTCACATCTCATCAACCTCAATGTCCCTACAGAGAAGATCATTGCTGAATACATATGGTTAATTAGATTTTTTACACTCCCTGTTAATTTTTATTTCTTTTCCAAATATTTTCAAGATTTTAGAGTTTGTTTATTAATGTGTTCTTAATATACTCCATAAAAAATTACGAATTCTGGCAAAAAAAATATTAATAGATATTTTTCAGTTATGATAATAAGTATATCTATATTTGTTAGTGGTTCGGTTATTTTGGTTTGATTTTTTTTTAATCATACTAAAGCAGCAATTATTTACTCAATTAGTTTGGTTATTAGTGTTTTCTAAATTTTGTCAATATTTTTTTTCAAGATTTTCGATAGAATGATTCATCAAAAATATGTTTGAGTGTTAACTTGTGATCAATGAACAGGATTGGTGGATCATCTGGTATGGACCTAAGAAGCAAAGCCAGGGTAAAAAGTTTTTACTTTTTTTATTTCATTTATAGGTTTTTGGTTTTTGGATTTTCATAACCGATCGATTTTTGTTATAACTGTTTCCGTTAACCCCGGTTCTAGAGCACAAATAATATTTATATTTGTATTATTTATGACGACATCAGGGTTTTCTAAACTGGTCGATGCAAGGACTAGTACAGTTATGAAAGCATTCGTTGATGATCCAGGATTTCGTCATAAATAATACAATTAAGGAAATGTATATTTTTGACTAATTATATGAATGATTTTATTATTAGACCCTTCCTGAACCTGTTGATGATCCTTCAAAGCTACCAACATGGAATTATGATGGATCAAGTACCAATCAAGCTCTTGGAGAGGACAGTGAAGTCATTCTATAGTGTGTTTCCTCTATCTCTTGAATATTTAGTTTCTTATTTGATCTTGAATATTGACTTGCATGTGCATGTGCATGTGCATGCATATATGAGTATGAGTATGTGTGCTTGCATTTGCATGTGTATTTGAATGTATGCATCTTGTTTCAACTAATACATTCATATGTTGCCCCTAGTCCTCAAGCAATATATAAAGATCCATTTAGGAGAGGCAACAACATTCTTGTAAGTTCATAGTCATGATATATAGATGATTGTTTAAGTCTTTGGAATTTCTATAAAATAATTTAAAGATTGAATAATAAAAATATATATATGTAGGTGATGTGTGATTCGCGCACACCAAAAGGAGAACCTATCCCTAGCAATACGCGTCACAATGCCGCAAAAATATTTGCCCATTCTGATGTCGTTGCAGAAGAACCATGGTATGTAATTATATTGTTGCACAACAAAAATATGCCGTAACACATAATATGTCTTAAATTTGCATCGTTTGTTTATACAACGAAACAAAACAGGTTTGGTATAGAGCAGGAGTACACTTTGCTACAAAAAGACGTGAACTGGCCGCTAGGATGGCCTATTGGAGGGTACCCTAGACCACAAGTACACTCTTGAACTATTTACTTAAAAGCAATCATAACTTAACATTATCTTAATGATAAGTCTAACAACATTTTTTTTTTTATCTAAATAGGGGCCATACTATTGTGGTACGGGTGCCGATAAGGCATTTGGTCGGGACATTGTTGATGCACATTACAAGGCTTGTCTATATGCCGGTATTAATATCAGTGGCGTCAATGGCGAAGTTATGCCCGGCCAGGTATTATTGTTTTTATTTGTACACATGTTAATACATATTTTAATGATCTTATGTTATGTATATTTTCACTTGTGACTAGTGGGAATTTCAAGTTGGCCCGTGTGTTGGCATTTCTGCTGGTGATCAAGTTTGGGTGGCTCGTTACATTTTAGAGGTATTAATGTTGTTACACATTTTCTTTACAAACTAAATAAAACTTATTTTAGGATCTAGTATATTAAAACACACATTTAAATAAGTTTACCGGTACAAAAATAAAATCTAGTTTTAATTATCATTGAATCTAATGTGGAATCTAGAAACCAAAGGTTTAGAAAAAAAATCATTCAAAAAGTTTTTTTTATGAAAAAAATTATAAAAATAAAAATATATTGTTTTATACATAAACACTGTTTCTAATTGATTTCACTTTGTTTTACATATCCATTCTATGTACGCGTATTATATAAATTGCCTTGAATTTTACTAACATGTCCCCTTATATAGAAAAATATATACCCTAGCAGTGATTAGTCTAAATACACCATGTTAGCTTTAACTATATTCTTAAATGATTTTTAAAGTATTGTTCCTTGAACAGATTTTCAACAATATTACATTTTAAAATATGCTCTTAAACATACATCAAACTCATCTTTTTATTTATTGTACCAAAATATATATGAACAATTACAAATTATCTCTTATAGTGCCTATATTAAGTCATAAACATATATATATTTATCATATTCGTAGAGGATAACAGAGATGGCCGGAGTGGTTCTTTCTTTTGACCCTAAACCTGTTCCTGGTGATTGGAACGGAGCGGGTGCTCACGTGAACTATAGGTACATACGTGTATCGTATCATATCAACATCTTTATATTTTGTACGATAAAATGTTAGAATGCAACTAACTGTAAATTTTTATGTAGTACAAAGACAATGAGAGCCGATGAAGGTTATCAGGATATAAAAAAGGCAATTGAAAAGCTCAGGAAGAGACATAAGGAACATATTGTTGCGTATGGCGAAGGCAATGAACGTCGACTAACTGGGAAACATGAAACCGCTGATATGAGTAACTTCTCATGGGTAATGTGTTTAATCTTGATTTGATATGATCTCATTCACTATAGGACAAAAGATGTCAAGTAACTAACTTGCATGTCTAATAATCAACATAAATTAAGGTGAAAAAATAGATGTTAAATATTACGCCGAACCAATCTATCCGATATTTTTCTCTGGTAGCCACAGTTATCGTGATGTAATTAGAGTGGTTTCGTGTTGATAGGGTGTCGCAAATCGTGGGGCATCCGTTAGGGTTGGAAGAGAGACGGAGAAAGCGAAAAAAGGTTATTTCGAGGACAGGAGGCCATCATCGAATATGGATCCTTATGTCGTGACTTCAATGATTGCTGAGACAACCATCATTTGGAAACCTTAAACCGGTGTTTGTTTGGCCGGTGATGTTTTTCTAGAATCATCATTTGGAAGCCTTAGTAGTTTTATTAGTTGTTTAGTCTGACTTTATTTGACTCATCTTTAGACATGAATGTGGTACATACAACTAAAACAATGTTTTCTTAAGTGAGTTTTGTATCTTATGCTTTTTATTTGAAACTATTTTTTTTTTTTTCAGAAAAAAGACATGAAGAAAACTGAGACAATTCAGTTTATTGCTTTTTTAATTAAACTTGTTACTATGTGGACTAAATGTGGCTCTTTTGTTTGCATCCATAAGTTGAACCCAAGGTCCAGTAAATTTAGGAGTTCAAATTTAAAAAGAGTTAGAATTAGAATTGCTCATGAGCTATTCAAGATAGGCTTATTAAAAGTTCAAATCAATGTCAAACTTAAACTAGCTCAATGTTACGGAGTAACTCTTTTGACTCATGTGCAACACTTAGATTGGTTCTAAGTTAAGCCTTTTGGTAAGGTATGGTTATGTTTGGCAGCAGAACTCGTAGATTGCAAGAGCACAAAAACAATTTGTAGTACTTGGTTTACAAGACTACAAGAAAATATGGTTTTATATTGCTTCAAGTTTACAAGTCTTTGAATTACAGGGAATTTGGTTGGTTACAAATGATGTCTATTTATACTACTTATCTAAGATCTAGATAGCTCTTGGCCTAGTACATTCCATACAAAAATCTACTAGGTGGGTTCTGGAGAATTCCATCAAAATATCTAGCATTTGTGTTGATTATTTGTTGATCTATATTCTTTTTTTAATAAGCCCTTTTGGTGATCTTTCTAGGCTATTTCATACAAAATATCTTGATATTTTCATGATGTTTTAAGATTTTTCTAGAGCCTTCTTAGCTGCATTTGGACTAGAATTTTCAACCCATTCTAGAGTCTTCCACACCCTTACAAGTAGGTTTAATGAACCAAAACTTTCTAGCATTATTCGGAAAGTTTTAACAGCCCCTAACGCGTCTTGAATAAGCTTATAATGGCCAATGAAGCCCAGCTCAGCTGGGTGGAGGTGGGAAGGTTTTCCACACAGACCCGGGTTCGATCCCGGTCTGTGACGGTTTCCTGCCCGGGTGAGATAAGGGGGGGTTCGAGTACTAACCGGCGTATGTCTGGTGAGGGCTGGACCTTCGGGGGGCCCGGGGCTCGAACCCGGTCTCGTTAGGGGTGTACCGTTAGCCATTCAAAAAAAAAGAATAAGCTTATAATGCATTTCTTTAATTAATTAATGAGCTCGGCTTTTATATATCAAGCTTTACTAGCTTGTGAGTTTATTCGAGTCTAATATTTGTACAACTTTTATTTAACATATTATATATATATATATAGGGGAGGGTTTAAATGAGAACGCTAAATATCGCGAGAACCGTGAGAACGAATGAAAAAACCACGAGAACTTGGTCAAAAACAATTCAAATTCAAAATTTCTTTTTACACTTATCATTATTATTCGAATAAAATGTTAGAAATTAAATTTACACGTTTAAATTAACGTGAATTCGTAAATAACGAAAATTTACACATGTGTAAGTTTGTCATTTACACATGTGTAAATTTGTTATATTTACACATGTGTAAAAATTGTAGTAAGAGTGATTTTGAGAGGAGAAATGAATTATTTGATGTTGTGAATTCTTTTTTGATGTTGTATTTTAATTAGAACGAGGTTTGTATTAAAAAAATTCGGTTTTGATTGGTTTTCTCATTCGTTCTCACGGTTCTCGCAATATTTAGAGTTCTCAAGATAACCCTCCCCTATATATATATATAGGATAAGGATCATGTGAGAAGTAGTAGTCTATTTGAGAAACTTGAGAAGCATTCTGGACCACACATTTTCTCTAAGCAAAAAAATGCAAAAAAAAAATCTAAAAAAATGCATTTTTTTTTTTGAAAAAATCGCAGCTTTTTCTTTAAGGATTTAATTTTTTTTTTTTTTTGGGATTTATACACATGTGTATATTGTTAATCTTCTAACTATACATATATGTATATTGTCAATTATACATATATGTATATACATGTTTAAAATTGAAAAATAAGTGTTATTTAGGGTTTAGCATTAGTATTTAGGGTTTAACATTAGGGTTTAGGGTTTAGCTTTATGGTTTAGGGTTTAGCTTTAGGGTTTATCATTAGGGTTTAGCATTAGGGTTTAGTAATAGTATTTAGGGTTTAGCATTAGGGTTTAGCTTTTGGGTTTAGCATTAGGGTTTAGCTTTAACTTTTGGGTTTAGCTTTATCTTTAGGGTTTGCATTAGGGTTTAGCATTAAGGGTTTAGCTTTAGCTTTAGGGTTTAGCATTAGGGTTTAGCTTTAGGGTTTAGAATTAGGGTTTAGCATTAGGGTTTAGAATTAGGGTTTAGCATTAGGGTTTAGAATTAGGGTTTAGGGTTTAGCATTAAGGTTTAGCTTTAGTGTTTATGGTATAAGGTTTAGGATTTATAACACATATTTTTTTAATTTTAAACATGTATATACATATATGTATAATTGACAATATACATATATGTAAACACATATTTTTTTAATTTTAAACATGTATATACATATATGTATAATTGACAATATACATATATGTATAGTTAAAAGATTAACAATATACACATGTGTATAAATCCAAAAAAAAAAAAAAAAATTTTAAATAAAAATAAAAAAATTTAATCCTTAAAGAAAAAGCAGCGATTTTTCCAAAAAAAAAAAAAAAATTTGCATTTTTTTCACATTTTTTTGCATTTTTTACTTAGGGAAAATGTGTGGTCCAGATTGCTTCTCAAGTTTCTCAAATAGGGTGGACTTCTCTTAGGATCCCTACCCTATATATATATATTTTGTTGACGAGTGATGATAAATAGTAACTTTATTTTTATAATAATATATAATTTTTTATTATTTTATTATTCAATATATTATAATAGTTTATTATTATATTTACTTTTAATAACATACTAGTAGTAAGACCCGTGTGAACACACGGGTCGGTTTAATAACGATCGAAATCAAATACTAAAAAACAGATTATAATATATCATTTAAATTGTTTGCGTTTAGTTACATATCTTTATAAAACAATGTTAAAGACAGTATGTGTTAGGACATAATTTCATCGTTCAAACTGAAATATACTAACTGAGAAATAAATTTAAAAGTTCAATAGTCAACAAACTTCCTCTTGCTAGATGTAAAATAGGTGTGGTTAACTATGTTTTAACTACTGAAGGTATTGAGGATAGACCAGAGATATGAGTCACTGAACAGAGTTAATGGAAGAATATAACTTAAGTAGCCTGATGAGAAACTTATGTAATTTAACTTGTAAGACATGATAACATTAAGCGTTGTACTCAAATTGTTGACTAAATATGATTATTGTTAAAAGAAAAGCAAATCAACTTAAAAAACCTTCACTCTTCACTTTTTAACATGTATTCAACTCATACACATAACGTATAACATTCTGAAAATATCAAGCAAGCAACATACATTTATAGTTGTACCTGGAAAATGTGTCTCCTGATTTTTATGTTAGAAAGTGGAAAACCTTTTTTAAGTTGATATCTCGATAATTTAAGCTCCTTTTGATGCTTAGCCAACTTGATTTCGGCCTCTTCGAGACGGGTTTTTGATTCTTTAAAGCTGTTTTCTTGGTCTGCCGAATTTAATTCAGCTTCTTCAAGACGGGTTCTTCATTCCTTCAACTCGTTTACACGCTCTGCCAAATTGATTTCAGATTCTTGAAGCTACTTTTCTTGATACCTTAGGCTTGTTTTGTCGGTCATATAACTTAGATTCAACCTCTTGAAGCTGCTTTCTTGATGCTTTAAGCTCCTTTTCATAATTAGATAACTTTATTTCAGCATCTTCAAGCGGACTTCCTGATTTTCCTCTTTAAAAATCTAATCAATTCTTTTGCAGTCTTCTCCAATCCTTTATTTAAAGAAATGGGATCCGCTCCAAACAAAACCGCCAATAATACAGATTTCATCATTTTTGTTGAAAGAACAATTGCAAAAAAAAAATGTTAGTTTGTCTAAGTGCAAAAAAAAAAAAAAAAAAAAAAACATCGCAGCAAGATGTAATGGATTTTAAGACTTACGATGAGACCAACTTGCACAAAGGACAAGTCATACCATGAGATGCCGCTAGAGGTAGATGACTGCAACATTTAAAAGAATATGAAAAATAGATACACACAAAAGAAACTGATTGCTACATAATACACAAATAATGCTAGATCTTTCATAGTCAACAATCTTACTTAAATGATACCTTTATATTAATAGTAGCAGAAGAGGTTGCACCGATATCATAGCCATATAACAGCCCTCCAAAAGCAGGGAAAATAAATATGATATCATTGATCGATTCATCATCAAGAGACATGTGTCACACCCCTTTCTAAGGCGGAAGCACGAGGTGTGATCTTGAAAGGTTCTCATTGCATACGAAAGGTAAACATACTACATGCTCGTAAAATAACTCCAAATGCCATTATCATTGCTTAATTTAAACATGACATAAGTTAAGTGTTTACATCACAAGACAGCATATTGTCTGAAAAGTTTACAACTTTATTTAAAAGACGAACATCAAGGACTTGATTCTTATATCCCACGTAAGATGAAATATAATAACCAATTCCACAAAACAGACACCGGAGACTTGACACAAGATAGCTAAAAACATAAACATCATCCAAGAGCATGAGTAAGACCGCGCGCACATCCACTTTAGTTACCTGAAATACATGTGAGTTTTTGGAAAATCGTCAACATAATGTTGGTGTGAATTCATGCAGTTTTTGTATTGAACGTTTGTATACTTGAATGAGAACATGGTATGTAATTTGTATGAAACAAGTATTTCTGTAAATGTAAGGAAATCGAGATTGCTAATGGTTTGCAAGGCCATTAACATGTGACACGACATAGGAAGCATCCAAACCATAGGCATTTTTAGCTGTCGAATCCACGACTGTCGATTCACGACTAGAGACACAAAAGCACTGCTTGGTACTAGAATGACCAAGAGCTTGGCTGCCTGAAACCCATTAGATCTAACATTTTGTTCCGCGGTCTTGGTATGTAACTGATTAATGGTGCTTATGGCACCCTATTCGTGACATGATCTAAAGTATCATTCCTTAGTTTTGTATTCAACATACCATAACACATGTATTTTCCCCAAGTTTAGAAAACAAGTAAAAGTTTAAAAGTGGGGACATGATGTCACAACCCCCGATCCCTTATCCCCGGGGAACGGGCGGACGTGATCACAGAGTTTGGTGGTATCAGTTTTTATTTAGTCTTGCAGCGAAATTTACATCAGGACCGTAGTTAGGAAATGTTTATCAGAGTAAAACCACCTTCTTTTATATTAATAATAACATGGGCAAAAACCAAGTTTCTTATTACAATACATTATAGGGACAAACCCTATTTTATTGAATTTAAAACATCATTTATTAGGTAACTTTTTATAGCCCCATTTTCCCAAGCCTTCAGTGCTCTCCAGCTGGCTTTTTACTAATTGGCTTTCACATTGGGTTACCTGAAACATGTTTTAAAAATATTTGTCAGCGGGAAAAACTGGTGAGTGAATCCCAGTTTAATCAAATTTAAAGTCACAGTGAACAGTATTGAGAACGATCACATTGTTTATGTCTACACAATTACTCCATTTGGTACTATCAATCCTGACTTGTGGGTCATATTACCCATTGGCTAACTCATTGTCCAATGGTAACGTATTGTCATCCCGACTTACTACTCGCAAGTAGTACAAAATTTTGTATACAAAACCCCAACATACCGGCAGTAATTGAATAACTACAAAGACTCAATCACTGCTAAATTTCATAGTAAAACATTTAAGGTTTGGTAAAACATTACCAAAAACATTAACAAAAAGAGGATAAACTCACATTGCTGTCTTAGGCTTTTCGTAAGGGTTTCCTGGCTATAATCTATAATTTATACAAATGTACATTGGTTAGTATCATAACCCTTTGAAATTATTAATAATACCCTCCCCGAGACGGCATTCCAACAACTACGTCGGGCAGAACCACGACAGTTGTTACGGAACCCTAAATCAATCGGGCAGCGTAACTATTATGAAACCGGGGTTATAATACTTACAATGGAGCAGAACCTCGCTAATTAGGGGTATAATACCCAAAATATTATGCTTATAACTTCAGAATTCGAGATTGAGAGAAAGAAATGAGCGACGGAAACTGAAAACTGATGCCTGCTATTTATACTTGTGTAATCTGCCTTCCACGCGGCCCGCTTCAAATACAAGGTAACCTTACGCGGCCCGCATCAACACCAGTCAACACTATAGCTTAGCTGAGTCGTTGAGTAGGTCCGCCACGATGTCGACACGTGTCGGCCTCTGGTGTGATCGCGTGTTATGAGTCCGCGCGGCCCGCATTGATGTAAGCTTAAGTTGAAGCGGCCCGCATGAACTAAAGAAGTCAGCGGAGTCCAAATCTGGTCTTAATACGGCCCGCTTAAGCTTGAGGTGAGGTCTTATGCGGCCCGCCTCAGCTTATAATTCAGATTTTTATTTTATTTTTATAGACTATAAAATAACTAGGGCTCGGTTTTCACATACGGGTTGTAATATAAAACATATTGGAACATTTTAAAATAGAGGGTCGGAATTATTATAAGGGTATTGGTTTTACCGAGGGTTGTTACATTCTCCCCACCTTATTTTAGAGCTCGTCCTCGAGATCTACAGAAATAAATGCGGATATTTCTTCTTCATTTCTGACTCGAGCTCCCATGTGTATTCAGGTCCTCTTTTGGAGTCCCACTTTACTTTGACTAGAACTAGTCTCTTATGCTTAAGATTCTTAACTTTCATGTCCTCAATTTGTAGAGGTCTTTCTACAAACTTAAGTTGTTCATTTACCTCTATATCTTTAAGAGGCACTATCAGTGATTCATCAGCTAAACACTTTTTAAGATTAGATACATGAAACACATCATGTATTCCTGCCATTTCCTCTGGCAATTGTAGCTGATAGGCTACAGGTCCTATTTTTCTAATAATCTTAAAAGGTCCAACATACCTGGGACTTAGCTTTCCCCGTTTGATGAATCTTACCACTCCTTTCCAAGGAGAGACTTTCAATAATACTTTATCTCCTACCTGAAATTCCAATGGCTTGCATCGGTTATCAGCATAACTCTTTTGTCGATCACGGGCTGCTTTCAGTCGTTCTTTGACTTGAATAATTTTGTCAGTTGTTTCCTGCACTATTTCTGGTCCAGATAATTGTTGTTCCCCAATTTCTGCCCAACATACTGGGGTTCGACACTTTCTTCCATAAAGTGCTTCGAATGGTGCAGCATTAATACTTGTGTGATAACTATTATTATAAGAAAATTCTATCAAAGGTAAGTGATCATCCCAATTACCTCCAAAATCAATTACACAAGCTCTAAGCATGTCTTCCATTGTCTGGATTGTTCTTTCACTTTGTCCATCTGTTTGTGGATGATAAGCCGTACTTAGCTTTAACTTGGTTCCCATTGCCTTTTGGAAACTTGACCAAAAACGAGAGGTAAATCTACTATCTCTATCAGAAACAATTGATAAAGGAATGCCATGTAAAGAAACAATTTCATTTACATACAATCTAGCTAATTGTTCCATACTAATTGTTTCCTTCATTGGTAGAAAATGAGCTGACTTAGTTAATCTATCTACAATCACCCAGATTGTATCATTTCCTTTCCTAGTTTTGGGTAATTTAGTAACAAAATCCATTGTTATTAATTCCCATTTCCAAACTGGCATTTCTAGTTGTTGTAACAAACCTGAGGGTTTCTGATGTTCAGCTTTAACTTGTGAACAAGTCAAACATTTAGAAACATAGACTGCTACTTCCTTTTTCATTCCTATCCACCAGAAATTTTCCTTAAATCCTGGTACATTTTATCACTTCCTGGATGTATCGTATACTTAGATTTATGGGCTTCTTCTAATATACGATTACGTAGATTTCCTAATTTAGGTATCCACATTCTCTTTTCATGAAATCTCCATATTTCATCTGTTCCTTGTTTTAATTCTTTTAACATACCTTTTAATTTTTCAGAATCATCCTTGATTACTGATTCTTGTGCTTCTCTTATTTGATCATTTAAATCTACTTGCAGATTTAATTTAAGAGAACGTACCCTTTTTGGCTTTTCATGATACTTTCGGCTTAAAGCATCTGCTACTACATTTGCTCTTCCTTCATGATACTGGATATCACAGTCATAATCACTAAGAAATTCCATCCAGCGTCTTTGTCTCATATTCAACTCCTTTTGTTTGAATATATACCTTAAACTCTTATGATCAGTGAATATAGTAAACTTACTACCATAAAGGTAATGTCTCCAAATCTTAAGAGCAAAAATTATAGCTCCTAATTCTAAATCATGGGTTGAATAATTCTCTTCATGATTCTTAAGTTGTCTAGATGCATAAGCTATAACCTTCTGCCTTTGCATCAACACACATCCATAACCTAATTTAGAAGCATCACAATAGACTACAAAGTCTTCAGTTCCTTCTGGTAATGCTAATATAGGTGTATGGGTCAATCTTTGCTTAAGAATTCTAAAGGCTTCATCTTGTTTTAATCCCCATTCAAACTTAACAGATTTACAGGTTAACTTAGTTAAGGGAATGGCTATTCTAGAGAAATCTTTAATAAATCTTCTATAATAACCGGCCAATCCTAAGAAACTTCTAACCTCAGTTGGTGACTCAGGGGTTTTCCATTTCGTAATTGCTTCAATCTTTGTTGGATCTACATGAATTCCTTCATGATTAACTAGGTGTCCAAGAAATTGTACCTGTTCTAACCAAAATTCACACTTAGAAAATTTAGCATAAAGCTTTTCTTTTCTTAATAAACTTAAAAGTATGTGCAAATGTTTTGCATGATCCTCTTTATTCTTAGAATAAATTAGAATATCATCTATGAATACAATTATGAATTTATCCAAATATGGCTTACATATTCGGTTCATCATGTCCATAAATGCAGCTGGGGCATTGGTTAAACCAAATGGCATGACAGTAAATTCATAATGACCATACCTCGTTCTGAATGCGGTTTTAGGAATGTCCTCTTCCTGTACCTTTAATTGATGATATCCTGACCTTAGATCGATCTTAGATAAAAATCGAGCTCCTTGCAGTTGATCAAACAAATCATCGATTCTTGGTAATGGGTACCGATTCTTAATCGTGACCTTGTTTAATTCACGGTAGTCAATGCACATACGCATTGATCCGTCCTTCTTTTTAACAAACAGTATCGGCGCTCCCCATGGCGACGAACTTGGTTGTATGAATCCTTTTTCCAATAATTCATCTAATTGTTTCTTCAATTCTTGCATTTCTGCAGGTGCCAAACGGTAGGGTGCTTTGGCAATTGGTGAGGTTTCTGGTAATAGGTGAATTCTGAATTCAACTTCTCTGTCTGGAGGTAGTCCTGGTAATTCTTCTGGAAAGACATCTGAAAACTGAGATACTACTGGAATATCTTTTAGTTCTTTCCCTTTAGTGTTAGTGATTATGGAAATCAAATACACTATAGAACCTTTTCTCATACAACTTGCAGTTTTCATCACAGAAATGAATTTAGTAGATCTAAAGGGCTTATCTCCTTTAATTGTGATCGTTTTACCTTTTGGTGAATTTACTTGGATTAACTTTTGATCACATAAAATATTGGCTTTATTGGCTATTAACCAATCCATTCCTAAAACAACATCAAATCCTACTAGATTCATGGGATACAGGTTTGCAATAAATTTCTGATTTAAAATTTCTATGCTTGCTCCCTGCAAGATTTCAGAAATTCTAACAGTTTCTCCATTGGCTGTCTCTACTAAACATTCATGTGGAAGTTTAGTTAATGACTGATTTAGAAATTTGCAAAACGATGTATTAATAAAACTTTGGTTTGCACCAGAGTCAAATAATACTTTAGCAAAAACATCATTAAATAAATACGTACCAGCTATGACATCTGGAATCATTCTGGCTTCATCTGCAGTCAGAACAAATGCTCTAGCATTTTTGGTATTCTTGTTGTCTGTGGCTGGAGCTAATTTTGGACAATTTGGCCTGATATGACCTTTTTCTCCACAGTTGTAGCATAATCCATTACTGGTTTTCTTCCTGCAATTTTCTTCCTTGTGTCCTGGCATCTTACAATGATTGCAGAGAATGGAGCATTTTCCCGAATGCTTTTTCTTGCAAACCTTGCAGTATGTTGCAGAGGTAGAACCCATATTCATACGATTGTAATTCCCCGAACGGAATTCTTGAGTAAGCCTTTGAGTTAGGTTCCTTCTCTGGTCTTCTTCTCTAGTACGAACTAACTCATCAGTCAAGGTACTTGTTAATTCTACAGCTTCTTCTATGGTTTGAGGTCTAGCTGCCTTGACTATGTGTCTTATCTCCCCTATTAATCCCCAAATATAACGAGAGATTAACACTGGTTCTGGTGAAGCAAGAGTTGGCACTATCCTAGCATATTCAAAAAATAGCTTTGTGTACCCTTTGCTATCTACACCAGTCATCCTAAGATTTAGGAATTTGTTTGCTATCTGTTCTTTTTCATTGGGTGGGCAGAATTTCCTTTCTACCTTGTTTTTAAATTCTTCCCATTCCATATTATAGGTTTGATCACTTCCTCTTGTCTGAAGGATAGTGTTCCACTATTCTAATGCTGCATTCTTAAACAGATTAGAAGCAAACAGTATCTTGTCTTCTTCAGCACACTTGCTTATCCTTAAGACTGCCTCAGTCTTTTCTATCCAGCGTAAGGTTGCAATGGCCCCTTAATTGCCCGAGAATTCCATTGGTTTACAAGACCAGAATTCTTTATAAGAACAACCGTTAGGCATGGTTCTTCTTCTTTTAGGAATAGGCATTTGAAATACAGGTCCATTGTTCACGCTGTTTTCTGGTTCAAGTGGTCGCTTACTGCTATGCCTACTTTTATTATCAGCATCCTTAACAGTTTGAAGTATAAATGGCATTGCATCTATAATTCCTTGTGCTACTATATGTTGAATAGCACTATTGTCCACTTGATTTTCATTGTTATTGGCACTCGGATTATCATTAACCACGTTAATGTTACTCTGGTTATCTGTAACATCCTAAAATTTTACCCTTAATTTTATGGAAAATATAACTTAAATACACGTCATTCTTTAGCAAAGATCATATGTAATTAAAACCTTAGTCAACTAATGACTAAGTTAAAATGTTTCAAAAATTGTTTAACAAGAGTTTACAACCCATATACAATAGCTACAAAAGATTTATATAATAGCGGAAGCTTCATAAGATGTGTTCGGTTCTTCGATGTTGCTTGATCACCATCCGTAAAGTCCATCTAGTTACCTAGGGTCAAAACCGTTAAACATTAGTTTTGACATCATTATATAACATTTAAATACAATATCTAACATTTTAACCTTGAAAAGCAAAATAAAAAAAATATGTCTACCGTAAATTACGGTATCACCGTAATTTACGGTGAGGTCTGGAATTATTTGACCACCGTAAATCAGTAGACTTTCACCGTAACAAGTTAACCCTCACCGTAAATTACGGTACTACCGTAATTTACGGTGGAACCTGGAAATCCATGTCTTTATTTGTTAGTTTGTTTCCTTCAAACCAATTTCAAAATTTGCCTTGCAAACAACCCATTTCATCTAAAACTAGTATTCCTAACATGAGATAAACATTTAACCCATAGCGTATAACAATATATATATATTTCTGGATTATAATCTATGATTTACTCGATTATTTGACCCGTTTGGCTCGTCTACGGAAATCCTTTCCTATGACGACTACCAAAGGGTACCATCCGTGTTTAACAATCATTGTAGCGACTTCATCATGTAACCAAAACAACTCTTATTCAAGGATTCAATTACTCACTAAAATCATCAAGCCTAATAATGTAACGGGTCAAGTTACATACCTTAGCGCACTCCCTTCAACCGTGAGTCCCCACTGGCTTGTCCGCTTGACGTTCCGGTTTCTTGTCCTATAGAGTTCAATTCAATACATGTTTAGAACTCTTTTCATATCATAATTCGCATAATGCACCAAAACATTATGATTATGCGTTTAAGCTCCGAATTTCAATTTTAAAGCCTTCATAGAGGCATTTCAACAAACACTTCATGTGCAGGATTTTCATATCTTTAGAAATCAACTTCTTAGCTTGCTAATTAGCTAACTTGACAACAATAGAGCATCCTATAGTGTTTTAAGCATCATATTTTTCTGGAAATCACTTTCAACAATCAAAATACACTAGAATAACCTTCTTAACCCTAGAGTTATCATCATCATGTGAAACCCATAACCCACCTTCAAGGTGTTCATGGTACTTTCTGAATTGGGTCATGATTTCCAAATTTGTTAACTAGGTTTTACTTCTAAACACCTAATCAACCTTAATCTAATCAAATAACACACATGCAAGCATCTAATTTCAGTTTTACAAAATCATGAGAATTTCAAGTTGATATTTTTCATCAATTTTTACATACCTTAGAATCCTCTTGCAGTGAGGATTACGATTCTAGGCTCAAAATTCAATTTGGACCAGATTTGCTCCTTCAATTGTGGATTTTAGTAGAGTTCTAGGGTTGATTCATGGTGGGTGTCGCCCCTGATGTTTCTTGGTCGACCAGGAATAGAAGTGGGGGGTTAAGTTTGGGTTTTGTTTGTTTATTAGACTATAAATTTCAGTTTTAACAACTTTAACCCCTTCACTTTGATCATTATTGATTTTAGTAAGCTTTAACTCTACTTTATGGTTATTTCTAGTCTTTTAACTAATTAGGTTAAATTTCCTAGTTAGTAAATTCTCGTTTATATAAACCTTACTAATTCCAGTTTAAGGTTTTAAAATTTTCGGGGTGTTACAAGTCCACCCCCCTTAAAAAGGGTTTCGTCCTCGAAACCGCAATACTTACCAAATAAAGTAGGGTGAAGACGTCGCATCTCCTCTTCGGACTCCCACGTAGTGTCCGAACCCTTCCTATGCTCCCATTTCACCTTGACTTGTTCAATTTGCTTATTTCGTAGACGTTTGACCTTTCTATCTAAAATTTCGACCGGTCTTACCACATAATTTAGACTATTATCCACTTCGATATCATCGTAATGGATATAGGTCGTTTCGTCTGCTAGGCACTTTCTTAACTGAGATACGTGAAACGTGTTATGGATCCCACTCAGCTCCTCCGGTAGTTCAAGACGGTAAGCTACCTTGCCAGCTCTTCCGATAATCTTAAATGGTCCGATAAACCTTGGACTTAACTTACCCTTCTTTCTAAATCTAATAACGCCTTTCCATGGGGACACTTTTAGCATGACCATGTCACCGACTTGAAATTCAATTGGCCTTTTCCTTTTATCAACATACGCTTTTTGTCGGTCTTGAGCCGCTTTCAAGTGTGCCCGAACTTTATCAATCTTTTCATTCGTGGCTCTTACTATGTCTTGATGGGCGAGTTCACGTGGACCCACTTCACCCCAACAAACTGGGGTTCGACACTTCCTACCGTAAAGCAGTTCGTATGGTGCCATTTTAATACTAGATTGGTAACTGTTGTTATACGAAAATTCAACTAACGGTAGGTGAACATCCCAACTACCTCCAAAGTCGATTATGCATGCCCGTAGCATGTCTCCCAAAATTTGTATCGTTCTTTCACTTTGTCCATCCGTTTGAGGATGGTACGCAGTGCTAATGAACAATTTGGTCCCCATTTGTTCTTGGAATTCACGCCAGAATTTCGAGGTAAACCGGGTATCCCTATCGGACACGATGGACACCGGCACTCCATGACGTGCTATGATTTCATTGGTATAGACTTCTGACATCTTTTCTGACGTATAAGTCTCACGAATCGGAATGAAATGAGCACTTTTCGTCAATCTATCCACCACTACCCATATGGCATCAAAACCACGGTTTGTCCTAGGCAGTTTGGTTAACAGGTCCATTGTAAGATGTTCCCATTTCCAAACCGGAATTTCCAACGGTTGGAGTTTGCCATAGGGTTTCTGATGCTCCGCCTTGACTTGTAAACATGTCAAGCATTTTTCCACATACTTCGCCACATCCCTCTTCATTCCGGGCCACCAATAATTTTGTTTCAAATCATTGTACATCTTGGTCGCACCCGGATGAATTGAATAACGGGATTTATGAGCTTCATCAAGTAGTAGCGCCTTTACTCCACAGGTATGTGGGACCCATATCCTTCCGGATCGAGTCTTTAACCCGTGATTCCCATCCGACAAGTCTTTCAACTGACCAATTATTCTTTCCTTCTTCCAATTCTCTTCTTTTACCGCTTCTAATTGCGCCTCTCGAATACGTTCAAGTATTCCCGAGGTTACTACGAGTTGCATCGACCTCACTCGTATTGGGACATAATCCGCTTTTCTGCTTAGAGCATCCGCTACCACGTTTGCCTTTCCGGGGTGATAGTGTATCTCACAATCATAGTCCTTCACCGTTTCCAGCCATCGCCTTTGTCGCATATTTAACTCCTTCTGGTCGAAGAAGTATTTCAAACTCTTGTGGTCGGTGAATATGGTGCATTTTACCCCATACAAGTAATGCCTCCATATTTTTAATGCAAATACTACCGCTGCCAACTCGAGATCGTGCGTGGGGTATTTCTTCTCGTGTATCTTCAATTGTCTTGAGGCATAGGCTATTACCTTGCCCCGTTGCATCAACACGCAACCGAGCCCCGATAATGAAGCATCCGAATAAACCACCATGTCTTCGACTCCGTCCGGCAATGTCAGTACCGGAGCTTGAGTTAGCCTTTCTTTTAGCGTCCGAAACGCTTTTTCTTGATCAACTCCCCAAACAAACTTTGCTTTCTTTTGGGTTAGCTTTGTTAGCGGCGATGCAATCTTGGAGAAATCTTGAATGAATCTCCTATAATATCCAGCAAGCCCCAAAAAGCTTCTAATTTCAGAAGGGTTCTTCGGGGGATTCCATTTTGACACCGACTCTATTTTTGACGGATCCACCAAAACCCCATCGGCATTTATGACATGACCGAGAAATTGTACCTCTCGTAACCAAAAGGCACATTTAGAAAATTTTGCATAAAGCTTCTCTCGTCTAAGTGTCTCTAACACTTCTTGCAAGTGGCGTGCGTGTTCGGCTTCACTTTTCGAATACACCAAGATATCATCGATAAACACGATGACTGACTTATCCAACATTGGCTTGCAAACCCGGTTCATGAGGTCCATGAATGCCGCGGGCGCATTTGTTAGCCCAAATGACATCACGAGAAATTCGTAATGTCCATATCTTGTGCGAAAAGCCGTCTTCGGCACATCTTCTTCTTTGACCTTTAGTTGGTGATACCCCGACCTAAGGTCAATTTTTGAGAACCAACTTGCGCCTTGTAGTTGGTCGAATAAGTCGTCTATTCTCGGGAGCGGGTATCGGTTCTTTATCGTGAGTTTGTTTAACTCCCGATAATCGATACACATGCGCATACTCCCGTCCTTCTTTCTCACAAACAACACCGGTGCGCCCCAAGGAGACACGCTCGGCCTTATGAATCCTTTATCAAGCAAATCTTGAATTTGGGACATCAACTCTTGTAGTTCCGACGGGGCAAGTCGGTACGGGGCTTTTGCTACAGGTTTCGCGCCCGGAATCAATTCGATCCCGAACTCTACTTCCCGTTCAGGCGGTATCCCCGGTAAATCTTCCGGAAAAACATCTTCATAATCCCGTACTATCGGTACGTCTCCAATCTTCCGTGATTCTTTCTCGGTCTCATTTGCATAGATTATGAATGCCTTGCATCCTCGCTTCATGAGCTTGTGAGCTTTCAACATCGAACATACTATGGGGTTGCCTCGTTTTTCGCCATAAATGGTGACGTGTTTTCCGCTTGGAGATGTTAGTTTTATCTCCTTGCGAAAACACACGACCTTTGCATGGTATTGAGATAGCCAATCCATCCCCACGATTACTTGGAATTCTCCCATCGACATCGGGATTAGATTTATCAAATATTCTTCATCATCAATGCTCAGTTTACAATTTTCACATACATCACAAACAATAAAACTTTTGTTATTACCTATCTCTACTTCTAAAGGCATAGGTAATTTGGTTAAAACAAATGAAGGATGTCGAATAAACCCATATGAAACAAAGGATTTATTCGCACCCGTATCAAACAACACGTGTGCGGGAATTGAATTTACAGCAAATATACCTGAGACCACATCAGGTTCAATCTTCGCTTCTGCGGCAGTTAGTTGGAAAGATCTTGCCTTTGCTTTCGGGGCTTCACTTTTTGATTCTTGCCCATCCTTCTTTCCAACCAGTTCCGGGCATTCCGACTTTTTGTGACCCGTTCGATAGCAATTGTAACAAACCGTTATCTTCTCCGGGCATGACATAGCCATATGTCCCGTTTTCTTGCATATGGGACAGGGCTTATCCTTGTAACGACATTCTCCCTTATGATTTTTCCCACAAATTTTGCAACCCGGTGTACTACCTTTAGCATCTGATTTCTTTGTTGTTTCATTCGTTCTTGCTTTCTTGGTAGGGCTTGGATTTACATCTTGTGCCCTTCGTTCCCCCCGTTCTATACTCTTTTTCAGTTCGATTTCCCTTTCCCGAGCCGCATTTATGATCTCGGTAAGGGTCTCGTATTTTGAAGGAGTTATGAACTCTCTATATTCCGCACTTAGCATGTTATGGTAGTAATAGACCTTTTGTTCTTCGTTTGTCACCAAATCATTACAAAACTTCATCTTATCCATAAACGTTGCCGTAATTTTGTCTATGGTCTCGCCCTTGTGCCTAAGTTGCATGAACTCTTCCTTGATTTTGTTCATAACCGCCTTGGGGCAATGATGTTTAAGGAATGGGGTTTTGAATTCCTCCCATGTCATGACTTTAGCGGCTTCAATACCGATCTCTCTCTTCTTGTTATCCCACCAATCTTTTGCTTGATTCCTTAGTTGGCCCGTGCCATAGGCTACGTAGTCTCCTTCATCACAATGGGTCCTCTCGAAGACCCCTTCGATATCACTTAACCATCGTTGGCACACTATTGGGTCAACCTCTCCATTATATATTGGTGGCTTACAGGCCACGAATTCCTTGTATGAGCAAGACTTTCGTTCTCCATGCTTTCCCTTTGCAGAATTTGAATCATCTTCCAATTTCTTGATTCGCTCGTCTACTATTGATAAAACCGTGTCTTGAATTTTATCAATGAAGTCCGATAAACTATTTTCGATCGCCTTTCCAACCTCTTCGGCAATCACTTCCCTCATTTGTTCGGTGACTCTTGGCACCGCATCATCTTTACCTCCCTCAGCCATCTTTGTTACTGAAATGTTTACATAACATATTAAACATTCCATTTATAATACGTGCTTTACTTGTTTGTTTTAATCAAGTTCGTAACTTGATTTAATCGTTCTTGTTTTGATTCAATCAAGTTCATAACTTGATTTGATGGTTCTTGTTTGATTTGATCAAGTTCGTAACTTGATTTAACAACTCTTGTTTCAATTCAATCAAGTTCGTAACTTGATTTAGTAACTCTTGTTTCATGCATTTCTTGCTTTTGAGTGAGCTTATACACACTCTTATCATTTTCATGCATATTATTCATTTCTCATTGTATATGTAATACATAATTTATTAACAAAATAAGTTAACTCTTACCGGACGATCGATCAAGCTTGAACCGAACACTTATTAACAACCTTGAGCTCTGATTACCAACTTGTAACATCCTAAAATTTTACCCTTAATTTTATGGAAAATATAACTTAAATACACGTCATTCTTTAGCAAAGATCATATGTAATTAAAACCTTAGTCAACTAATGACTAAGTTAAAATGTTTCAAAAATTGTTTAACAAGAGTTTACAACCCATATACAATAGCTACAAAAGATTTATATAATAGCGGAAGCTTCATAAGATGTGTTCGGTTCTTCGATGTTGCTTGATCACCATCCGTAAAGTCCATCTAGTTACCTAGGGTCAAAACCGTTAAACATTAGTTTTGACATCATTATATAACATTTAAATACAATATCTAACATTTTAACCTTGAAAAGCAAAATAAAAAAAATATGTCTACCGTAAATTACGGTATCACCGTAATTTACGGTGAGGTCTGGAATTATTTGACCACCGTAAATCAGTAGACTTTCACCGTAACAAGTTAACCCTCACCGTAAATTACGGTACTACCGTAATTTACGGTGGAACCTGGAAATCCATGTCTTTATTTGTTAGTTTGTTTCCTTCAAACCAATTTCAAAATTTGCCTTGCAAACAACCCATTTCATCTAAAACTAGTATTCCTAACATGAGATAAACATTTAACCCATAGCGTATAACAATATATATATATTTCTGGATTATAATCTATGATTTACTCGATTATTTGACCCGTTTGGCTCGTCTACGGAAATCCTTTCCTATGACGACTACCAAAGGGTACCATCCGTGTTTAACAATCATTGTAGCGACTTCATCATGTAACCAAAACAACTCTTATTCAAGGATTCAATTACTCACTAAAATCATCAAGCCTAATAATGTAACGGGTCAAGTTACATACCTTAGCGCACTCCCTTCAACCGTGAGTCCCCACTGGCTTGTCCGCTTGACGTTCCGGTTTCTTGTCCTATAGAGTTCAATTCAATACATGTTTAGAACTCTTTTCATATCATAATTCGCATAATGCACCAAAACATTATGATTATGCGTTTAAGCTCCGAATTTCAATTTTAAAGCCTTCATAGAGGCATTTCAACAAACACTTCATGTGCAGAATTTTCATATCTTTAGAAATCAACTTCTTAGCTTGCTAATTAGCTAACTTGACAACAATAGAGCATCCTATAGTGTTTTAAGCATCATATTTTTCTGGAAATCACTTTCAACAATCAAAATACACTAGAATAACCTTCTTAACCCTAGAGTTATCATCATCATGTGAAACCCATAACCCACCTTCAAGGTGTTCATGGTACTTTCTGAATTGGGTCATGATTTCCAAATTTGTTAACTAGGTTTTACTTCTAAACACCTAATCAACCTTAATCTAATCAAATAACACACATGCAAGCATCTAATTTCAGTTTTACAAAATCATGAGAATTTCAAGTTGATATTTTTCATCAATTTTTACATACCTTAGAATCCTCTTGCAGTGAGGATTACGATTCTAGGCTCAAAATTCAATTTGGACCAGATTTGCTCCTTCAATTGTGGATTTTAGTAGAGTTCTAGGGTTGATTCATGGTGGGTGTCGCCCCTGATGTTTCTTGGTCGACCAGGAATAGAAGTGGGGGGTTAAGTTTGGGTTTTGTTTGTTTATTAGACTATAAATTTCAGTTTTAACAACTTTAACCCCTTCACTTTGATCATTATTGATTTTAGTAAGCTTTAACTCTACTTTATGGTTATTTCTAGTCTTTTAACTAATTAGGTTAAATTTCCTAGTTAGTAAATTCTCGTTTATATAAACCTTACTAATTCCAGTTTAAGGTTTTAAAATTTTCGGGGTGTTACATTATCGTTATTCAGATTTCCTTGATTTCCTTCGTCGGCCATCTGAATTTTAAACATTTATCCCATATTAATATCACAAGATAGTAAATAATATAATTGATCATATGACACACAATCTAACCAAAAACGTAGATCATTGCTACTTACTCTTTTCATATACTTATGCGTCTATTACACACTAGTACAGAAATAAAGATTACAATACCAACAGAAATAAAATAGTAATATGCATCCGTACACACATATTTTTATTTTATTTTTATTTTTATTACTACCACTTCCTTCATTCTAACATTCAAGGATATGGATTTATCCAAAAATCCATATTACGTTCATCGTACTTCCATACGAGACGTTCTCCCACCTGACGCATCCTCTCACTGCTCTCTAAAATTTCCTCCCCGAAAGTCCTAAGTTCTTGAACGTTTTCTGCACAAATTGGGGGTGCAGGTTCTCGGACTGGGTTTGGAACCTGGGGTTCATTTTCCTGATATGGGGGTGACATTTCCTGAAATTGGTAAGGATCCTCTAATATTTCCCTAATATAGTCATTTTGATGATAGGGATCTAAAGGGTCCATACCTGGGTAAGCTTCTATGTTCTGTATGGGTGGATAATCCTGGATAGGGTAACGTTGCACAAAGTCTCTATTGTCATCCCACCAGGGGTCATAATCCGGGTCTATGGGGTTTGGTGCAGGTACTCTAGGGATTTCTTCTGGGTTAAAGTTGTACATCTCTTCTTGGTTTTCCTGATTTTCTATTTCCATGGGTTGTTCTGGGTTTTGTGGTTGTGGGGCTACTAATTGTTCCAGACTTGGGTCAGCAGCAGTCGTAGCTAAGATATGGAAATTTGCTAGGCTTCTATTTAGCATATCTTGAGTATGGGCATCTGTCTCTTTCTTAATAGCTGCTAAAGCCCTTTGCTGTTGCAATTTCCTCATTCTTTTTCTACGAGCAAAAGCTTCTTTACTGAACCATCCCCGTTTCTTAGTAGGAAATGGTTCTTCAGATTTAGCTCTAAAAGCAAATATCCCGTCTTCCTGATCAGCAACATACCCTGAGAGGGCAGGCTGTGATGATGTACCTTCACTCCTAGGTGAATCAGCTAACTGACGATTCACGTCTGATGGTCCTTGATCACTCATACTGAAAACTAACAGATAGTCAAATAAAACATAACACATAATTACAGTTATGTATATATTTTATTTCCTAACATTAATTCAAAATTTAAGTGTCAGCAGAACACTTCTTTGGCTCAGACCAGTGGCTAGGCTCTGATACCACCTTCTGTCACAACCCCCGATCCCTTATCCCCGGGGAACGGGCGGACGTGATCACAGAGTTTGGTGGTATCAGTTTTTATTTAGTCTTGCAGCGAAATTTACATCAGGACCGTAGTTAGGAAATGTTTATCAGAGTAAAACCACCTTCTTTTATATTAATAATAACATGGGCAAAAACCAAGTTTCTTATTACAATACATTATAGGGACAAACCCTATTTTAATGAATTTAAAACATCATTTATTAGGTAACTTTTTATAGCCACATTTTCCTAAGCCTTCAGTGCTCTCCAGCTGGCTTTTTACTAATTGGCTTTCACGTTGGGTTACCTGAAACATGTTTTAAAAATATTTGTCAGCGGGAAATACTGGTGAGTGAATCCCAGTTTAATCAAATTTAAAGTCACAGTGAACAGTATTGAGAACGATCGCATTGTTTATGTCTACACAATTACTCCATTTGGTACTATCAATCCTGACTTGTGGGTCATATTACCTATTGGCTAACTCATTGTCCAATGGTAACGTATTGTCATCCCGACTTACTACTCGCAAGTAGTACAAAATTTTGTATACAAAACCCCAACATACCGGCAGTAATTGAATAACTACAAAGACTCAATCACTGCTAAATTTCATAGTAAACCATTTAAGGTTTGGTAAAACATTACCAAAAACATTAACAAAAAGAGGATAAACTCACATTGCTGTCTTAGGCTTTTCGTAAGGGTTTCCTGGCTATAATCTATAATTTATACAAATGTACATTGGTTAGTATCATAACCCTTTGAAATTATTAATAATACCCTCCCCGAGACGGCATTCCAACAACTACGTCGGGCAGAACCACGACAGTTGTTACGGAACCCTAAATCAATCGGGCAGCGTAACTATTATGAAACCGGGGTTATAATACTTACAATGGAGCAGAACCTCGCTAATTAGGGGTATAATACCCAAAATATTATGCTTATAACTTCAGAATTCGAGATTGAGAGAAAGAAATGAGCGACGGAAACTGAAAACTGATGCCTGCTATTTATACTTGTGTAATCTGCCTTCCACGCGGCCCGCTTCAAATACAAGGTAACCTTACGCGGCCCGCATCAACACCAGTCAACACTATAGCTTAGCTGAGTCGTTGAGTAGGTCCGCCACGATGTCGACACGTGTCGGCCTCTGGTGTGATCGCGTGTTATGAGTCCGCGCGGCCCGCATTGATGTAAGCTTAAGTTGAAGCGGCCCGCATGAACTAAAGAAGTCAGCGGAGTCCAAATATGGTCTTAATACGGCCCGCTTAAGCTTGAGGTGAGGTCTTATGCGGCTCGCCTCAGCTTATAATTCAGATTTTTATTTTATTTTTATAGACTATAAAATAACTAGGGCTCGGTTTTCACATACGGGTTGTAATATAAAACATATTGGAACATTTTAAAATAGAGGGTCGGAATTATTATAAGGGTATTGGTTTTACCGAGGGTTGTTACGCATGAACTCACAACTTTGCGTATCCTGCGCCGTAAACTTCACCGGTTGGTTTTATAGCGTCGTGACCTATACGTGTTTTATTAACGTTAGTCACTAGACTTGTATCGCACAAGTACAAGTCACCATCTTTTATGTATGTGTTCTTTGTTGTTAAAAATAATTTATATTTTTGACTATGTATCTTACTTATATTATTTTCCCAAAAATAAATATAAGTATCTTGTATTTTTCATCCGACTTATATATTTTCGTCCAAAAATACATTTTAAGTTCATAACTTGTCCAAGTTACATAATCTGTTAGGAAATATATTTTCATAAATATATTTTCTTGTATTTGTCTAAGCATGTTGTATGTGTATTTTTGTATTTTTACTCCTTGGGAGTATTTAGTGTATTTTCAAGTCCTAATACACTATTACATATAATACATATTACACACTTAGCACAAAATTTGGTGACCAATAAATATATATATTTTCCTCAAAAATATACATACTTAATATTAATTTTTATCTTGAAGAAATCATCATTTCTTAACTTGAAATTTACACAAAAATTAGGGAAACCTTGGTAAATATTTTTAGGTGAATTTTTAGAGAACAAGTTTCACCAATACTAATATCTTCTAAGTGTCAAAATTTTATAAAAATTTTGACATGGTTTCCCCTAAAATTGGAGGTTTCCCATGTTTTCAAAACATGTGTTTATTTTCCTTTTAAAATCATCACAAGTAATCAACAATCAACCTTAAACAACCTACACTTACCAAGTGCCAAAACTATGCTATTTACATAATAATCATGAACTTGAACTTTCATAAAAACTTGTAGTAAATTGGTAGTGTGTTTAGTAGACTTAGTTACCCTCCAAAATACATTTACTTCTCTATAAACTTCATTCTTGAAAGATTTAGGTGTTGACAACTTGTAAACATGTTTTACAAAAACATTTTTTTTCATGACATCCTCTTGTTTCACAAGTGTTTATACACTTGTTTTACCACTAAAAATAGTGTTTGTTTATGTAAAAACTAAGTCTATGTAAATCTTGTTATTTAACTTAGTTTCTTTGGAAAACTATTTTTGAAACCATCCAAGTTTATGTCTAATAATCATGTTAAATGTTTCATTATTCACAAAATCATTTTCATTTTTCAAGTTCATGAAAGCATAAAGCATGATGATCTTGGTCTTTCACAAGATCACCACCTTAACTTACTAGATCATGTGTTAAATCACAATCTAGTAGGTTTCATATGGTGTCTAACATCACTAACACAAATCATCAATCATCAAGAAGCAAATCAACACAATCAACATGTATTCTTATGTTATTATGCTTATGTTAGGATTCATGATTATGTTCTTTAGTGTTCTTCAAGATTAACAATGTTCATCATCTTTTAACCATCAAAATATGAAGTAAAAACAAGTTACAAGGAGCTTACTACTAGCACAAGGGCTAGGGAAGAACACTAGAAGTTGAAGGTGACAAATTTCTTGGATAAAAGCAATTGGAAGAGGTCATTCAATCTCCAAGACCACCAAGCTCCTTAACCTTGCTTCTTACACCTTGAAAGTACTTGGAAATGGATGAAAAGAGATTGAAGATGATGGTGGTGTGGGGTGGTGATCTCGGCCGAGAATGGAGGAGAGGGAAGGAGGTGGAGTGGTGTGATTAAGTGTGTGTGAGATAATGTGAATGATAACCTCCTTATAACATGCTAACCTTTTATCCATTGGATCATGTGTTTCTTAAGTACACAACATGATCTAAATCAAATCTTAATGAATCCAAGGAAGATCAAGTGAATCAAAAGAAATCATGAGTGACCGTCAATATGAAGGGGGGGGGGGGGTCTTGATTGTGGTTTAATGATAAGTAAAGTTTCATGGTTAGATTCTAAGTGTAATGTTTTAGGTGTTATGCATATGATGTGTTATATAGTGTGTTAGGGTGTTCGGGGATCATAACTAGCTCAGAAATAATAAGAAAATGCTTCTAGTATAATTTTGATGTTTCGGGTAGTGTCCGGTTGTTCGGTTAGATACCGGTTCGTTAAAGTGTCAAACTATTCCGTTTAGTGATTTTTAAGTACCCTTTTGTGACACTTTTAATTCCCGACACTTAGGAAAACATTCAGGACCATTTAGTCATATTTTTACATGTTACTAACTCGTTACAATGCTGAATTTTGCTGACATATGTAAAATTCAGTATTTAAAGTGTGTTTCGGGTGCTTTTTAGTGCATATTTTAGCTTCCGGAAAGTCTATATGTTAACCCTTGTATCCATACTTGGGTTTTAATGTATTGTAGACGTTGGACCTACTCCTTGGCCCTAATTCCATTATCTGGCTGCTTTCTGCAGAGTTGCTGACACAGTGTGTCTTACCGGTGAGTTTACTAGTCTTTCTGACGTAACGCTAACAGTAATGCATAAAGCAATATTTGAAGTATAAAACGTGCATGAATTCACATGTATAGCATGTAATCAGACAATGTTGACGTTTAAGCACATAATTGCAGATATTAATAATAATTAAACTGTACGGAAATGTAACACCCCGAAAATATAAAACTTTATATTAGAATTATAAAGTATAAATAAACCAGAATTTACTAACTAGGAATTTTTTTAACCTAGTTAACTACAAGTCTAGAAGTAACTTATAATAAGGTTAAAACAACCAAACTTTAAGTTAAACAAAAGTGGAGGGACCTATGTTGTAGAACTTGAAACGTAAATTGATTAAAACAAAATAAATAAAAACCAAACACACAATCAGTGTGTCTGGTCGATCAAGAACGCAGGGGAGCGACCAGAACTCCTCACCAAACCCTAGTTTCCACAAAATTGATCAATTGAAGGCCAATTTCAGTCCCAAATCAAAATCCGAACATAGATTGGTGATCACCTCAGTGAAAGGGATCATAAGGTATGTGAATTTTGTAGAGAATTCTCATCTAAATTTCTGAATGAACTTAGAAAATTCGGATTTATGATTGCATGTTAGTTGTTTGGGATGAAATAATGTCTAGGGACAAACCCTAGTCCATTTACTTGATGAAATTATGCCTATTTTGGGTGAAATTCATAATCACCATTAATGGTGATAAGTGGGTTTTGTGAAACTTGATAAACACTAGGATTATAGTGGTTGTTCTAGTAATATTTGACATATGTGAAGAGATTTCAGAATTTTAGAAGCTAAAGTTCATGTAAGGTAGTTGATTGATAAAAATTTAGGACTATATGACAAGTTATGAACTTGATAATATATAGTATAAATTTATGCCCTTAAAGTGTTTGCATAAATGCCTCAAAGAAGGCTTAAATCTGAAAATTTGAGTTAAACCGCATGATTGTGATGTTTCGGCAAAATATGCGAACTATGAATTGAAAAGAGTTCTAAACATGTCTTGGTTGAACTCTATAGGAAAGGAAACCGGAGCTCCAAGCGGACAAGCCGGTGGCGACTTGCGTTTGAAGGGCGTGCACTATAGGTATGTAACTTGACCCGATAATATGCCAAAGATGGTTGAGCGACGTTGAAGGAGTATTTGAAAGGACCCATTGTGATGAAAGTGACTTTGTTGCTTACGGAACGGGTCAGCTGAGAGATCAAGCCAAAGATTGGTGGGACAATAAAAAGAATGAAATAGGGGCCGAAGCAGCGAGGGCCATGACATGGGAGGAGTTTAAGACGCCGTTTCTTAAACATCATAGTCCCAAGGCGGTCAATAATAGAATCAAGGAAGAGTTCATGCAACTTAGGCACAAGGGCGAGACCATAGACAAGATTACGGCGACGTTTATGGATAAGATGAAGTTTTGTAGTGAATTGGTGACGAATGAAGAACAGAAGATATACTACTACTATAACATGTTAAGCACCGAGTATAGGGAGTTTATGACTCCTTCAAAATACGAGACCCTTACCGAGATCATAAACGTTGCTCGGGAACGTGAAATCGAGTTGAAGAAGCAAGTTGAAAGGGGTGAGCGAAGGGCACAAGATGTGAATCCAAGTCCTACAAAGAAGGATCGAACTGGGGAATCGGGAAAGAAGGTTGATGCTAAAGGTGGGTCGCCAAGTTGTAAGGTGTGTGGAAAAGGGCACAAGGGAGAGTGTCGGTTCAAAGACAAACCGTGCCCAATATGTAGTAAAACGGGGCACACGACGTCTCTATGCCCGGGTAAAATCTCGGTTTGCTACAAATGTTATCAGCCCGGCCACAAAAAGTCCGAATGCCCAGACTTAGTTGGAAGGAGAGACGATAAAGAATCTCCAGCAGAAGCCCCTAAGGCGAAGGCTAGGTCCTTCCAACTTATCGCGGCCGAAGCAAAGATAGAACCCGATGTGGTCTCAGGTATATTCACAATTAACTCAATTCTTGCACGTGTATTGTTTGATACGGGTGCGAATATATCCTTCATTTCGCATGGATTTATTCGACATCCTTCATTTGTATTGACAAAATTATCTGTGCCCTTAGAAGTTGAAATAGTGGACAACAAAAGTTTTATAGTTTGTGATATTTGTCGAGGCTGCAAATCAAGCATCAATGATGAAGAATACCTGATAGACCTAATCCCGATGTCAATGGGGGAATTTCAAGTAGTCGTTGGGATGGATTGGCTATCTCAGCACCACGCAAAGGTCGTGTGTTTTCGTAAGGAGATAAAGCTAACATCTCCGAGCGGGAAACACGTTACTATCTATGGCGAAAAAGGAGGTAATCCCATAATATGCTCAATGTTGAAAGCTCACAAGCTTATGAAGCGAGGATGCAAGGCATTTATGATATACGCAAATGAGCCCGAGAAAGAATCACTGAAGAATGAAGATGTACCGGTAGTAAGAGATTATGAAGATGTGTTTCCGGAGGATTTGCCGGGGATACCGCCCGAACGGGAAATAGAGTTTGGAATCGAATTGATTCCGGGCGCAAAACCCGTAGCTAGAGCACCGTACCGACTCGCGCCGTCGGAATTACAAGAGTTGATGTCCCAAATTCAAGACATGCTTGACAAAGGATTCATAAGGCCGAGTGTGTCTCCTTGGGGTGCACCGGTATTGTTCGTGAAAAAGAAGGACGGAAGCATGCTCATGTGTATCGATTACCGGGAGTTAAACAAACTCATGGTAAAACCGATACCCGCTTCCGAGGATAGATGATCTATTCGACCAATTACAAGGTGTGAACTGGTTTTCAAAGATTGACCTTAGATCGAGGTATCACCAACTAAAGGTCAAAGAGGAAGATGTGCCGAAGACGGTTTTCCGCACGCGATACGGACATTACGAGTTCCTCGTAATGTCATTTGGGCTAACAAATGCACCCGCGGCTTTCATGGACCTCATGAACCGGGTTTGCAAGCCAATGCTGGATAAATCAGTCATCGTGTTTATCGACGATATTTTGGTGTATTCGAAAAGTGAAGCTGAGCATGCACACCACTTACAAGAGGTGTTAGAGACACTTAGACGAGAAAGGTTATATGCGAAATTCTCGAAGTGCGCCTTTTGGTTACGAGAGGTGCAATTCCTCGGCCACATCATAAGTGTCGATGGAATATTGGTGGATCCGTCAAAAGTTGAGGCTGTGTCGAAATGGAATCCCCCCGAAGAACCCTTCGGAAATTAGAAGCTTCTTAGGGCTTGCGGGATACTATAGGAGATTCATTCAAGATTTCTCCAAGATTGCGTCGCCACTAACAAAGTTAACTCGGAAGGAGGAAAAGTTCATTTGGGGTGTTGAACAAGAAAGGGCGTTTCAGACGCTAAAAGAGAAATTAACTCAAGTTCCGGTATTAACGTTGCCGGACGGAGTCGAGGACTTGGTGGTTTATTCGGAGGCCTCATTATCGGGGCTAGGATGTGTTTTGATGCAACGGGGCAAAGTTATAGCTTATGCCTCGAGGCAATTGAAGATACATGAAAAGAAGTATCCCACACACGATCTCGAATTGGCTGCGGTGGTATTTGCGTTAAAAATATGGAGACACTATTTATATGGGGTAAAGTGCACCATATTCACCGACCACAAGAGCCTAAAATACTTCTTCGATCAGAAGGAGTTAAATATGCGCCAGAGACGATGGTTAGAAACGGTCAAGGATTACGATTGTGAAATACACTATCACCCCGGGAAAACCAATGTAGTGGCTGATGCGTTGAGCCGAAAGGCAGATTATGCCCCGATACGAGTACAATCACTGCAGCTCATTGTGACCTCGGGCTTACTTGAACGAATCCGAGAAGCACAAGATGAAGCAGTAAGAACGGAGAACTGGAGAAAGGAAAGGATTGTTGGCCAAGTTAAAGATCTTGAAGTAGGCAACCACGGTTTGAAAACACGTTACAATAGAATTTGGGTTCCTAACACATGTGGAGTTAAAAAGCTTCTACTCGATGAAGCTCACAAGTCCCGTTATTCCATCCATCCGAGAGCGACCAAAATGTATAACAATTTAAAACAAAACTATTGGTGGCCCGGAATGAAAAGAGATATTGTGAAATATGTGGAAAAATGCTTGACATGTCTACAAGTCAAGGCGGAGCACCAAAAACCATACGGCAAACTCCAACCGTTAGAAATCCCGGTTTGGAAATGGGAACATATCACGATGGACCTATTAACCAAACTACCAAAGACGAACCGCGGATTCGATGCCATATGGGTAGTGGTGGATAGATTGACGAAAAGTGCGCACTTCATTCTGATTCGTGAGACTTATATGTCAGAAAAGATGTCAAAAGTTTACACTAATGAGATAATAGCACGCCATGGAGTACCGGTATCCATCGTGTCCGATAGGGATACCCGGTTCACTTCAAATTTCTGGCGAGATTTCCAAGAGCAAATGGGAACCAAATTGTTCATCAGCATTGCCTACCACCCTCAGACGGATGGACAAAGTGAAAGAACAATACAAATGTTTTGGTTGAGTTTTCGTATAACAACAGCTACCATGCTAGTATTGGGATGGCACCGTACGAAATGCTCTATGGTAGGAAATGCCGAACCCCGGTATGTTGGGGTGAAGTGGGCCCACATGAACTCGTCCACCAAGATATAGTACGAGCCACTAATGAAAAGATTGATGTGGTTCGGGCACACTTGAAAGCGGCTCAAGATAGACAAAAGGCCTATGCTGACAAAAGGAGGAGGCCGATCGAGTTCTAGGTTGGCGACAAAGTCATGCTCAAAGTATCCCCATGGAAGGGGGTTATCCGGTTTAGAAAAAGAGGAAAATTAAGCCCAAGGTTTATCGGGCCGTTTGCGGTCTTAGAACGGGTAGGAAAGGTAGCTTACCGCCTTGAACTACCGGAGGAACTAAGCGGAATTCATAACACATTTCATGTGTCACATCTTCGGAAGTGTCTAGCGGATGAGACAATTTATATCCACTACGACGACATCGAGGAGGATGACAGGCTAAACTATGTAGTAAAGCCCATTGCGGTTTTGGATCGTAAGGTAAAAACCTTAAGGAATAAAGGGATCAATCAAGTAAAGGTTAAATGGGAACACAGAAAGGGTGCGGATACCACATGGGAATCCGAAGAAGAGATGCAACGACTCTACCCTACTTTATTTGGTACGTAATTCGGTTTCGGGGACGAAACCCTTTTTAAGGGGGGTGGACTTGTAACACCCCGAAAATATAAAACTTTATATTAGAATTATAAAGTATAAATAAACCAGAATTTACTAACTAGGAATTTTTTTAACCTAGTTAACTACAAGTCTAGAAGTAACTTATAATAAGGTTAAAACAACCAAACTTTAAGTTAAACAAAAGTGGAGGGACCTATGCTGTAGAACTTGAAACTTAAATTGATTAAAACAAAATAAATAAAAACCAAACACACAATCAGTGTGTCTGGTCGATCAAGAACGCAGGGGAGCGACCAGAACTCCTCACCAAACCCTAGTTTCCACAAAATTGATCAATTGAAGGCCAATTTCAGTCCCAAATCAAAATCCGAACATAGATTGGTTATCACCTCAGTGAAAGGGATCATAAGGTATGTGAATTTTGTAGAGAATTCTCATCTAAATTTCTGAATGAACTTAGAAAATTCGGATTTATGATTGCATGTTAGTTGTTTGGGATGAAATAATGTCTAGAGACAAACCCTAGTCCATTTACTTGATGAAATTATGCCTATTTTGGGTGAAATTCATAATCACCATTAATGGTGATAAGTGGGTTTTGTGAAACTTGATAAACACTAGGATTATAGTGGTTGTTCTAGTAATATTTGACATATGTGAAGAGATTTCAGAATTTTAGAAGCTAAAGTTCATGTAAGGTAGTTGATTGATAAAAATTTAGGGCTATATGACAAGTTATGAACTTGATAATATGTAGTATAAATTTCTGCCCTTAAAGTGTTTGCATAAATGCCTCAAAGAAGGCTTAAATCTGAAAATTTGAGTTAAACCGCATGATTGTGATGTTTCGGCAAAATATGCGAACTATGAATTGAAAAGAGTTCTAAACATGTCTTGGTTGAACTCTATAGGAAAGGAAACCGGAGCTCCAAGCGGACAAGCCGGTGGCGACTTGCGTTTGAAGGGCGTGCACTAAAGGTATGTAACTTGATTCGTTACTGTCACAACCCCCGATCCCTAGTTCCCGGGAACGGGCGGCCGCGAGCTCAGTGGCGGTGGTATCAGTTTGTTAAATCTCGCAGCGGAATTTCATCAGGACCGTAGTTAGGAAATGTTTATCAGAGTAAAACCACCATATTTTATTTTAATAATTATATGTGCAAAACCCAAGTTTCTTATTACAACACATTTATAGGGACAAACCCTATTTTTAAAACATCGTATTTTAGGTAACTTTTATAGCCACTTATTTTCCAAGCCGTCAGTGCTCTCGAGCTGGCTTTTTCCCAGTTGGCTTTCACATTGTGTTACCTGAAACATGTTTTAAAAATATTTTGTCAGCGGGAAATACTGGTGAGTGAATCCCAGTTTAATCAAGAAACATTTTATCAATTAACACAGTATTGAGGGCTATCACATTGTTTATTTCTACCCAATTACTCAATCAGTACTGTCAATCCTTGACTTGTGGGTCATATTACGCATTGGCTAACTTGTTGTCCAATGGTAACGTACTGTCGTCCCGACTTATTACTCGCAAGTAATAATTTTGTATACAAAACCCCAAATACCGGCAGTAATGGAAGAATTACAAAGACTCACATACTGCTTAATCACATTGTAAAGCATTTAAGGTTTTGTAAAAACTGTTAACAAAAAGGAGATTACTCACATTGCTATCTTAGACTTCGCGTAAGGGTTTCCTGGGAATAATCTATAATTTATACAGATATACATAAGTTAGTATCATAACCCTTTGAAAATATTAATGATACCCTCCCCGAGACGGCATTCCAACAACTACGTCGGGCAGAACCACGACAGTTATTACGGAATCCTAAATCAATCGGGCAGCGTATCTAATACGAAACTGGGGTTATAATACTTACAACGGAGCAGAACCTCGCTAATTAGGGGGTATTATACCCGTGTATAATATGCCTACTACCAGAATTTGAGAGAAAGAAATGAATCTGAACGAATTGAAATGGACAGCCGATGCGTTCTATTTATAGTGCTGATATCTGGTCTTCTCGCGGCCCGCGTAATATATGGGCTAGGCTTACGCGGCCCGCGTTGACTCCGGTCAACTGCGTAGCTTAGCTGGGTCATCAACTAGCTTCTCCAGGTGTTGGGCCACGTGGCGGCCCAGGGCTGCGCCACCTTTCTAACCTCTCGCGGCCCGCGTAAGGGTTATGGGGTACCTTACGCGGCCCGCCTCAACTTAACTTTTATTGTTTTTCATCTATTTTTAATGCTATATTGTATTTCGGGCTCGGTTTTTACGTACAGGGTGTATTTAAAAACATATAGGGGTATTTTAAATATATTAGGGGTGTCAGAAATATTTTGGGAGTGTTGGCAATATTTTGGGTATAGCTCCTGGACTATTTAATAAAATATATAGTGCACTCACACTTAAATATAGTAACCCAATTCCACTTTATCCCTACGTCATGAGACAGAACCCCAATGAATTTAGGCAGAGCCTTGACATACATTACGGGGCCCTACGTCACTTGGACAGGGTATCGGTGATCAGGGGTTACAATACTTAAAACTGGGCAGGACCCTATTATTATTATAGGTGAAAAATATAATTTTTTTAGAGAGAGAGATGGCGATTTAGTAAAGAAATGATGAGTAGTGGAAATTGAAATCAATGTATTCCATATATATAGTTGGAGAACTTGGAACTAACTTAGACATCACGAAAAAGGATTTCTTCTGATGGATACACGTGTACACTGCTTTTCAAAATTCATAATTTCCTTCATACGTAATCATTAGTATTATCTTCATAATTTAGTTTATTGTTTTATTCAATAGGTAAGTCTTTGTTTATTATATTTTTATTATTATATTACTATTATAATTAATGTATCTCACATGCACCTAACGTGCATTGTGTTTTAATTTCAAACCTTTGATTTTTATCATTAACTATTTTATAAATTATATATATTATAATAAATTTAACTGCTTCACTTATTTGGCGCGTATAACTTCTAAAATATAATGTTGTATAAAATAATAAATATATCATTTAGAATGAGAATATTTTTGTCTATATTTGGGTCTAAGTTTCATTAAAAACGAAGTAGGTTCAAATATAATGTATTTTTATAATTTAGTTATTAAACGGTTCCTATGCTTTCCCAAAATATCTCATATTTCCATTGGTCAACTTACCCATGATGCATTCTTTTAATAACATAAGAAATTTTGGGATTGTTACATTCTCCCCACCTTATTTTAAATCTCGTCCTCGAGATTCACTAAAATATGAATGAATATTTTTAGGTAGTCTAGTTTCTAGGTATATTCTGGTTCTTGTTTTGAACTTCACTTTGACCAGAACTATTCTCTATGTTTTGAGATTTTTATCTTCTCAAAAATTTTGAATAAAGGTAACTTTATTGTTAGTGTAAGCTTTCGCATAACTTTTAGTTACAGGTTTTCTAATGCGTTAATAATCTAAGATAACGCAAGGAAAATTCTTATACTTTTGATGGCGTTCCAACTTATAGAATTCCTGTCGTTCATTTTGTCGTACGAATTTCGAGACGGATAATCAAACGATATAGTGTTTGATACCGGAATTTAGAGACGTATACGAGAGATTCCTAATAAATAAATCTAAAATTATCATTGACACACTTGTTCATGATTTATTCCTAATTGTCAATCAATATGGTCTTTGGATTTCCTCATAGACATACATGTCTATATAATATTTCATATACTGTAGTATGCCCATTATCCATAATGTAAACATACTCACAAACCAGACATCATGTCATAGCACTATTTAGGGAATTCTATTATCATAACATATACCCCATCTCACCCGGTCTTGCCGGAGAGGTAACCCCATCTCACCCGGTCTCGCCGGAGAGGTAACCCCATCTCACCCGGACAAGCTGGAGAGTCTACCGCACCATGCCCAGTTTTACCGGAGAGGCAATTATCATAGTATTTCCTATAAATAGACTTCTCTCAAATTAGGATTTTGAAAGCACATCGTTTATCATAGTTTGCATCAAGAAACAAGGAAATCAGTATTCTCATGTTGGATAATATTCATGAACCGAGTAGTATCAATAAACAAGAAATAACAGTGGCCAGTTGTTATCGCTTATTTATCATACAGGCACTGTTCTAGTCATCATCCTCACTGGATACCAATAACCGTCACACTTTATCTATGCAAGCAATTGGTTTATCTCAAAACTTTATACTAAAGCATTCTTCTTAGGTTCAAGTCTAAATACTGTCCTAGGTGTTACCAGTGAATATCAATATCCCAACTCTTTCATTTAAGCATATATATTATTATGGTTATGGTTTTCTATGGAGTTTCAAATATGTCATTGTCTCCATTGATACTATAGCTAGGTTCAATGTAATAAGTATGCTTACAGCTAACTCCGTTTATGCATATAAAATCTTAGATCCCGTTATAAGGAATATTTCATTGAGACAATTGGCATTTTAAAACATAGTAGGTTTCATGGTTTATTCTTATAATAACTTCATGTTTTCATATGAATTACCAATGATATTTTCTCTTTATGTTTATCTTACAGAAGATATTATATTGGGTATATCATCAAGAAATTCTATCAGGTATATGCATATATGTTCATAGAATTTTTCAAATTTCTAATTAATATTAAACTTACGGAATATATACACACATATATATAATACTAAAATAATACTATATATCCGATAGTATCCATCATCAAGCTTATTTCCATGACTTTATTTTATCCTTTGATAAAAGTAGTATATTGAAATAAATTTCTGTCAAATAAAATATTTTGGAATTTAAAAGTCTAGAGAAATAAATTACTCAAAATATAATTTTTCTGGGCTCATAAGAACAGTTTCATTTTTAACTGATGGGTTAAACTATACCAGACTCACTCTTTATGTTACCTTTAATAATTTCTCCTCAAGTAATCATACATATATTCCAATTATCATATTCCTACCTTTTCCTTTAAGAATCAATTCAAGATTTAGAGGTATTATTTAGAAAAATATGTGCATGTGTGACCCATGACATTTTATTTATGGTTTCAAAATATCAAAACTTAACTGTCAATTTATTGTATATTATATTATTTATTCAAAGAAGTAAATAATACCAAGTTTTGACGTTTCAAAAATTGATTCTAACTATATTTGAGTAATATACATGTATTGAAATATGCATGTATATCTCATACAATAATAATTTATTTAAAGATATTACAATATTAAAATTGTAATCTGATTTTTAAATAAAGTTTTATAAAATACAAACGTACTAAACATACATTTGATTCAACTATTCTTATGTGGGGTATCCATTTTTAATTCTAGTGTGATAAAAATGAATGTTTAGGAACATTTTAACGTGCAAGGATCAAAAATATACAGTATATTATTTTCATATAGTATAATACACTTATACTTATGAGAATATTGGATTTGTATACATATTTTAGTAAAAAGATCTAATAACTTTGTTACATTTTAATACACCTGCGACGGACTTATAAGATAAATGCATATACTATTCTATATACTATATTACACTTATTAGAAATTATTACACCATGATAGTTTATTAAAATTTTAGATATAAAATATATCTTTTACTTACTGTACTATCTTATAGTAAAATATACTATTTATATATCATTGTAAAATGTTTTATCATTATACTAATAATAATATAAAAGGTACGGATGAACTCAAATATTATGAGTTATAAGATTATAAGTGTAATATATAAATCAAAAATATATATTTGACTTACTGTACGAGTCGAATATTTGAAAAAATTTATATTAGATTTTTAGGTATCAAATTATTTTTTCAACCGAAAACCGTGTAGGATAGACAACCATATGTACTAGTGGATTTCTATCTTTGGTCAAACTTTAACACCTGTTTGAAAAATGAATATTTCCCTCAAGTATTTTGTTAAAGATACTTCAAAGATATATTACAAAATAAATTTAAATTTAAACTAATAAATTATTTTGATAAAGAACATCTTAAAAATAGAAATAATTAATTTATGGTTTTAGGCAAACCAACAAACCATGTGCTAATATACAAACCAAAATCAAAAACTTTGCAACTTACTTAGAGTAAGTTTAACATCCAATTTATCAACTCCACTCATTTACTAATATTGTATTATTTAACTATTATACATCAGCCATCTAATTCGAATATATATATATATATATAATTTTTTTTTTATAATTTAGGATACACAATCCTATAACTAATATGGCTGGTTAATCTTATAATCTTATATTAATTATTTTCGGGCATAAGACCTATCTTGGACATACCTTAAAGATTTGTAGAAATGTTTTCAACATTTAGTTAGGCCTTTTTACATAGTCCAACCAACCCAAATCTCTTTTAAAAATTTTAAATGATTTTATTTAATCATGAATAACCATCATATTCATTTAACCATCTATTTTATTACTAAGTATTTCAAATATAAACTTTTACAAGTAATCCCAATATCAGTTATTTCATAAAACTATGAAAGTAGAAAGTCTTAAGGTTAACTAGTTATAAACCAGAAATGATAAAATAGAGTGAGAAATTGGTACACCTGGGTTTTCAAACTTGCTTTGGCTAGATCCACTAGAGCAATCTTTTAAATTTTTATTATTTCTTAAAAATCCTTTTTGGTTAATTCAATAGCTTTGGTTTTATTTATTTAAATATAAATTATTTTGAAACAATATTATTAAAATTACAAGGTTTTAAAGCTTTATACCATATATTTCAATATGTATTTTAAACCAAAGTAAATAATTGGTTCCAAAAAGAGAATCATAAACATGACTGCTTTATTAATAACTAACTTAGTTTGATGTATATTATGATATTATTTGAGTAGGTGATATTAATTATCACAGACAAATTTCTAGTACAAACATTTAAGTACAATCATAAAAATGGATTGATAAAAAAAACGGTGAACATTGCGACTCATATATATATATATATATATATATATATATATATATATATATATATATATATATATATATATATATGTATTTATTACAAACTACAACTGGAATTCAAAATAAACTAGGGATTATGCATCCGTAACTTATTTTAGTCTATCTATGTTATAGAAGTATTATGCTCAACATGCCTCTATGTAAGGTTTATTCTATCTCCTGTCTCCACTAAGTTGTTATCTAATAGGCAAAGTTCCTTTTTAAAGTTTCTAGCTCATAGGCGGCATAGGTACTGGTACTGGTTTGGCCGTTCGACTATTTAATATAAGTTAGCATTTATTGCTGTAGTAGCTAACATATGGAGATTTACCCATTGTTCATCTAATTCATTTTTCCCTAGTGGATTATTGTCTGCTTCCTGAGTTTGTGCGTTTATTTCCTGATTGATTATCGCTCCCTTTGGTTGTGACTTCTTTATTTTCTCTCGACTTTTGCTAATAATCCAGCTTCTCTTAGTGGTAAATGGTTTCTTAAACTGTGCCTTACGAATAAATATTCCTTCCTCAATATCTGCTGAGGATCCTGAGGGATTTGGTTGAAATGAGGTTCCCTTATCTTTTGGTGAACTATCTAGTTGACGATAGATATCCGAAATTCTTTGTTTACCCATACTGTAAACTAACAAATAGTCAAATAATATAAAACACATAATCACATAAGTTATTTCCTAACACAGAATTTAAAACTTAAGTGTCAGCAGAACACTTCTTTGGCTTGAACCAGTGGCTAGGCTCTGATACCACCTTCTGTCACAACCCCCGATCCCTAGTTCCCGGGAACGGGCGGCCGCGAGCTCAGTGGCGGTGGTATCAGTTTGTTAAATCTCGCAGCGGAATTTCATCAGGACCGTAGTTAGGAAATGTTTATCAGAGTAAAACCACCATATTTTATTTTAATAATTATATGTGCAAAACCCAAGTTTCTTATTACAACACATTTATAGGGACAAACCCTATTTTTAAAACATCGTATTTTAGGTAACTTTTATAGCCACTTATTTTCCAAGCCGTCAGTGCTCTCGAGCTGGCTTTTTCCCAGTTGGCTTTCACATTGTGTTACCTGAAACATGTTTTAAAAATATTTTGTCAGCGGGAAATACTGGTGAGTGAATCCCAGTTTAATCAAGAAACATTTTATCAATTAACACAGTATTGAGGGCTATCACATTGTTTATTTCTACCCAATTACTCAATCAGTACTGTCAATCCTTGACTTGTGGGTCATATTACGCATTGGCTAACTTGTTGTCCAATGGTAACGTACTGTCGTCCCGACTTATTACTCGCAAGTAATAATTTTGTATACAAAACCCCAAATACCGGCAGTAATGGAAGAATTACAAAGACTCACATACTGCTTAATCACATTGTAAAGCATTTAAGGTTTTGTAAAAACTGTTAACAAAAAGGAGATTACTCACATTGCTATCTTAGACTTCGCGTAAGGGTTTCCTGGGAATAATCTATAATTTATACAGATATACATAAGTTAGTATCATAACCCTTTGAAAATATTAATGATACCCTCCCCGAGACGGCATTCCAACAACTACGTCGGGCAGAACCACGACAGTTATTACGGAATCCTAAATCAATCGGGCAGCGTATCTAATACGAAACTGGGGTTATAATACTTACAACGGAGCAGAACCTCGCTAATTAGGGGGTATTATACCCGTGTATAATATGCCTACTACCAGAATTTGAGAGAAAGAAATGAATCTGAACGAATTGAAATGGACAGCCGATGCGTTCTATTTATAGTGCTGATATCTGGTCTTCTCGCGGCCCGCGTAATATATGGGCTAGGCTTACGCGGCCCGCGTTGACTCCGGTCAACTGCGTAGCTTAGCTGGGTCATCAACTAGCTTCTCCAGGTGTTGGGCCACGTGGCGGCCCAGGGCTGCGCCACCTTTCTAACCTCTCGCGGCCCGCGTAAGGGTTATGGGGTACCTTACGCGGCCCGCCTCAACTTAACTTTTATTGTTTTTCATCTATTTTTAATGCTATATTGTATTTCGGGCTCGGTTTTTACGTACAGGGTGTATTTAAAAACATATAGGGGTATTTTAAATATATTAGGGGTGTCAGAAATATTTTGGGAGTGTTGGCAATATTTTGGGTATAGCTCCTGGACTATTTAATAAAATATATAGTGCACTCACACTTAAATATAGTAACCCAATTCCACTTTATCCCTACGTCATGAGACAGAACCCCAATGAATTTAGGCAGAGCCTTGACATACATTACGGGGCCCTACGTCACTTGGACAGGGTATCGGTGATCAGGGGTTACAATACTTAAAACTGGGCAGGACCCTATTATTATTATAGGTGAAAAATATAATTTTTTTAGAGAGAGAGATGGCGATTTAGTAAAGAAATGATGAGTAGTGGAAATTGAAATCAATGTATTCCATATATATAGTTGGAGAACTTGGAACTAACTTAGACATCACGAAAAAGGATTTCTTCTGATGGATACACGTGTACACTGCTTTTCAAAATTCATAATTTCCTTCATACGTAACTAGGTTATATCCCCGTGAGCTTCACGGGTTATGGGTTGTGTTAAAAAATATATATATCTACCCGTGTATTACACAGGTTGAACAATTTAAGTTGTATAAAATATAAAAATCTATTAATATACCCATAGATCTAAAATCAAAACAACAATACACCCAATCATGAAACTAAGACCTAAAATCAAAATAACCATCAATTGCTTTACATCTTATTAAATATGATTTTGTATATGTTTCAACTTAGGCCTAAATACAATAGAACAATAAACTTGATTATGAAACTTCATATATTTCCCCAAATGTTAATACATGGGGATGCCCGCGCTTTGCGGCGGTTAACCATTAGGTGGACAAAAGCCTTGTTTAGCCAGCGACTCTAGAGGTAGATTTCTCCGAGCCAAACAGCTATCACCCTCCAAACAAGAAAGATTAACCTTTGAGACTGCCCTGTTGTTCCACCTGAACCTAATATATCCTGCTGCATACTATTATGTGTTATGGATTAAATTTTGCTTCACCATTTAGCAGCAATGTAAAACTTGTGACAATAGCAGTCCCAGAGACCATTTGGTACATCCCTTTACCTCGCCTAGATAGGCCTTTAAGGCAAGTCGAAGGCCGCATCTTGATCAGACCATAAATAACCCATTATTGTCTTGATTATGGGCTGAAATAATAACAAATTAACCTTAATGGACTGAAAGATTAACTAAAACCGATATTAATTTTGCAACTAAATTATGCTCAAAAGACATTTAATTGATTGACTTTCATTTGTTTCACTTGTCTGTGATGAAAATTTAAAAAAAAAACTTTTCATTTATTACTTCTTTAACGTCCAAAACTATTTGCTTCTAAATTAATTTAGGTTGACAATGTATAAACATGATCTGTTAGTTAACTTGTTGAACATTACTATCTTTTTTTATCTTGCCTTTAACATAATTGTATCATTTTAGCTCATTTTCTTTCATAACCCATATAATATAGAAATCGATTAAGGTAATATAGGCTCTCCTTGATATAACCAACCCACAATCGATGTAAAGAATGCGTAAACGATAAAGCTTCGTTTTTATTAACTAAACTTGACGAATGAAATTTATTAAAAGTTGCATACTGGCTTGCAGGGCGAGATCATTCAACAACAAATATATATTTTTCATTTATTAGCTATCGCATCACTGGCACTTTACCTGGTTAACAGTAGCCATAAAGCCCTATAGCCACATGTAAAAGGAGTACTTAAAACTATGTAATCATTTTTAATACTTTGATTGTTAGGCTATAGGGTGTGGTCTGGTTATGACCCTCATGACCACCAAGACCCTCCACATAGGCATCATGTCATCCATCTCTAATTCACCATCCAAAATCACTACCCTAAGGGTGTGGTCATGACCCAAACCACTATCCTCTTTATATTTTTAATTTATTTTTGTCTTAAAATCTTCAAATGGGAGGGTTGTGGTTGCCGTGGTTTAATCCACGTGAACCACCATGATTTAATGAGGGAGGTGGTGTAGTACATGAATAATGGTCCTATGTAGCAAACATGACCCAACCATGGCCCCCATACCCGTTAGCCTTAACAAAATGGAAAAAAGAACTTGGTGGGTCAACCTAACCCATAATATATATATATATATATATATATATATATATATATATATATATATATATATATATATATATAAGGCTCGTCATTCAGGAAAAAGGCAATATCTTGCATGGCATAAGGATGCGAATGGATGACAAACTGGTTACTTACTTTAAATACGGAGGCTGATGTTGACACAGTTATTGGCTTCTAGCCATACCACCATAAGTCACCATGGTTCTACCCTGCCTGAAACCATGAGTAGTGATATAATTGAAGGAATATGTTATAATGAGATATAGTTAATTATTTATAAAACTTAATCCCACTTTCAACATGAACCCATTTTGCTTAGAACCTATGGGGACCTGTTACACCACCTCTCCAGTTTGATTTTTACCTTTTCAATTTATTATTTCTTTTTTTTGCTGAACTCCGATCCAAAGCTGCAAAGTCCACATCCTTCCACCTACAGCACATCACCCAAATTTTAGGGAAAAAAACAACGCCAACTTTGACTTCTTTAAGTAAAAAATCAAACTATTACCCAAAATGGGGTAAACTAACCACAATTACTCAACAACATTTAGCGTGCATTTTTTAGTATCTGCCTCTGTAACTGCACAAAACCAAACTCCCTTGGCTCTCTGCACAAACAATTAAATAAATTTAATCATCACTAAAAAAACAACTTATGTTAACCTGTTTTTATCTGAATTGCTAGTAAAACTGAAAACTCAGAACCAATAACGTGTTGATTATAGCTGATTGGTGTACAGACAAACTTTAGGTGTTTGATTTGTGTCAGATTTTAAATGACGATTATCATTTAAAATTACATAAAGATATACCAGTCGATTATCATTTAAAATTACAACGTTTCAAAGGAAAAACATATAGTGACGATTATCCTTTTTAGTTTAATAGTTGAATGACTTTACAACAGATCACCTTCAATCTTGACCTAATTTCACACACCTAACTCCAAATTCCCAAAATCAGTAACATACATCAATCTTTATGCTATAAAGCAATAAACTTTATCATCTTTACACCCATAATATACACAAAACCAGAACAACAATGATAAAAATCATAACTTTACAACAGATCACATCAAGAACAGAACAACTTGCGGCAAAAACAAAGAACTTATGCATAAAGATTTAGTATATACCTTATCATCAGCCATTTGTGTGTTCAGATGATCGATCTGGTACAAGAAACAATTTTTCTTTTTTTATTTTTCAAGAAAAGAATGAGTTCATGATGGGTATGAAGAGAGAGAAAGAGGACCCATGGAAACATGTGTATATGCAAGCTACGGTTACGATGGAAACATGTGTATATGCAAGCTAATAATTGAGATATGTAACCGATGGAAACATGTGTATATGCAAGCTAGGGTTATGATCGTACTTGCAGAGAGACAGCCCTGCCTTATCGAAATCGTTCAGATTCCGGCTCCGGTCATCATCGGTGGCTGAAATAATGTCTAGAGACAAACCCTAGTCCATTTACTTGATGAAATTATGCCTATTTTGGGTGAAATTCATAATCACCATTAATGGTGATAAGTGGGTTTTGTGAAACTTGATAAACACTAGGATTATAGTGGTTGTTCTAGTAATATTTGACATATGTGAAGAGATTTCAGAATTTTAGAAGCTAAAGTTCATGTAAGGTAGTTGATTGATAAAAATTTAGGGCTATATGACAAGTTATGAACTTGATAATATGTAGTATAAATTTCTGCCCTTAAAGTGTTTGCATAAATGCCTCAAAGAAGGCTTAAATCTGAAAATTTGAGTTAAACCGCATGATTGTGATGTTTCGGCAAAATATGCGAACTATGAATTGAAAAGAGTTCTAAACATGTCTTGGTTGAACTCTATAGGAAAGGAAACCGGAGCTCCAAGCGGACAAGCCGGTGGCGACTTGCGTTTGAAGGGCGTGCACTAAAGGTATGTAACTTGATTCGTTACTGTCACAACCCCCGATCCCTAGTTCCCGGGAACGGGCGGCCGCGAGCTCAGTGGCGGTGGTATCAGTTTGTTAAATCTCGCAGCGGAATTTCATCAGGACCGTAGTTAGGAAATGTTTATCAGAGTAAAACCACCATATTTTATTTTAATAATTATATGTGCAAAACCCAAGTTTCTTATTACAACACATTTATAGGGACAAACCCTATTTTTAAAACATCGTATTTTAGGTAACTTTTATAGCCACTTATTTTCCAAGCCGTCAGTGCTCTCGAGCTGGCTTTTTCCCAGTTGGCTTTCACATTGTGTTACCTGAAACATGTTTTAAAAATATTTTGTCAGCGGGAAATACTGGTGAGTGAATCCCAGTTTAATCAAGAAACATTTTATCAATTAACACAGTATTGAGGGCTATCACATTGTTTATTTCTACCCAATTACTCAATCAGTACTGTCAATCCTTGACTTGTGGGTCATATTACGCATTGGCTAACTTGTTGTCCAATGGTAACGTACTGTCGTCCCGACTTATTACTCGCAAGTAATAATTTTGTATACAAAACCCCAAATACCGGCAGTAATGGAAGAATTACAAAGACTCACATACTGCTTAATCACATTGTAAAGCATTTAAGGTTTTGTAAAAACTGTTAACAAAAAGGAGATTACTCACATTGCTATCTTAGACTTCGCGTAAGGGTTTCCTGGGAATAATCTATAATTTATACAGATATACATAAGTTAGTATCATAACCCTTTGAAAATATTAATGATACCCTCCCCGAGACGGCATTCCAACAACTACGTCGGGCAGAACCACGACAGTTATTACGGAATCCTAAATCAATCGGGCAGCGTATCTAATACGAAACTGGGGTTATAATACTTACAACGGAGCAGAACCTCGCTAATTAGGGGGTATTATACCCGTGTATAATATGCCTACTACCAGAATTTGAGAGAAAGAAATGAATCTGAACGAATTGAAATGGACAGCCGATGCGTTCTATTTATAGTGCTGATATCTGGTCTTCTCGCGGCCCGCGTAATATATGGGCTAGGCTTACGCGGCCCGCGTTGACTCCGGTCAACTGCGTAGCTTAGCTGGGTCATCAACTAGCTTCTCCAGGTGTTGGGCCACGTGGCGGCCCAGGGCTGCGCCACCTTTCTAACCTCTCGCGGCCCGCGTAAGGGTTATGGGGTACCTTACGCGGCCCGCCTCAACTTAACTTTTATTGTTTTTCATCTATTTTTAATGCTATATTGTATTTCGGGCTCGGTTTTTACGTACAGGGTGTATTTAAAAACATATAGGGGTATTTTAAATATATTAGGGGTGTCAGAAATATTTTGGGAGTGTTGGCAATATTTTGGGTATAGCTCCTGGACTATTTAATAAAATATATAGTGCACTCACACTTAAATATAGTAACCCAATTCCACTTTATCCCTACGTCATGAGACAGAACCCCAATGAATTTAGGCAGAGCCTTGACATACATTACGGGGCCCTACGTCACTTGGACAGGGTATCGGTGATCAGGGGTTACAATACTTAAAACTGGGCAGGACCCTATCATTATTATAGGTGAAAAATATAATTTTTTTAGAGAGAGAGATGGCGATTTAGTAAAGAAATGATGAGTAGTGGAAATTGAAATCAATGTATTCCATATATATAGTTGGAGAACTTGGAACTAACTTAGACATCACGAAAAAGGATTTCTTCTGATGGATACACGTGTACACTGCTTTTCAAAATTCATAATTTCCTTCATACGTAATCATTAGTATTATCTTCATAATTTAGTTTATTGTTTTATTCAATAGGTAAGTCTTTGTTTATTATATTTTTATTATTATATTACTATTATAATTAATGTATCTCACATGCACCTAACGTGCATTGTGTTTTAATTTCAAACCTTTGATTTTTATCATTAACTATTTTATAAATTATATATATTATAATAAATTTAACTGCTTCACTTATTTGGCGCGTATAACTTCTAAAATATAATGTTGTATAAAATAATAAATATATCATTTAGAATGAGAATATTTTTGTCTATATTTGGGTCTAAGTTTCATTAAAAACGAAGTAGGTTCAAATATAATGTATTTTTATAATTTAGTTATTAAACGGTTCCTATGCTTTCCCAAAATATCTCATATTTCCATTGGTCAACTTACCCATGATGCATTCTTTTAATAACATAAGAAATTTTGGGATTGTTACAGTTACATTGGGTAAAATTTGATAATTTGCATATGTGTAGTGAATCGTAGAATAAAGGTTGACTTAATTTAAAGCGATAATGTTCGCTGTATTGATTTATAAAACCAGGATTGGTTAGAACTTGTTGGTAGTCATCATAATTGAGGATTCCGTAGATCAGCCAAACGGGTCGAATAATCGATTAATGCGTGGCAATTGCTTCGAAATATAATAAATTGGTCTTTTGGTTATTGTTGATAAACGACATATTAATACGAGAAATTAACATGTTGGTTTGAAGATAAGAGAAATCCGAGAGTTTGGTTTGGACTAAATAATCAAATCAATCAAAAAAATGAATGTACAGGGTCTACCGTAAGTTACGGTATATACCGTAACTTACGTTAGAAATAAAAAGGCTTACGGCAGTTTCTTACTGCCTTACGGCAGACCAGAACTTTCCAGCAACTACCGTAACTTACGGTAGATACCGTAAGTTACGGTAGATACCGTAAGTTACGGTAGAACTTAAATATTCTTGTTAAGTTTCGCATATTCTAGCTAATCGAATCCGTCTTTAAGCGTAGTTTCGATTAAGCAATAATTCTAAGAACTCTAACATTTATTTTTGATTAAAAATCTCCAAGTTTTCAGGTATGGCAAGAATACGGATGGCGATCAAGCAAGTTTATGAAGAACCGAACACAATTTTTGAAGCTTCCGTGATTTCATAACTTTGTTAAACAATGTTTCTATTTCTTTTGAATGTAAACAATTTGCTAATCAGGTCATGAATATTTTAACTAGTTGTTTGTTGACTAGTTATGATTACTTGGAACCTTGTTTTGGTAATCATGTTTTAATTTAGACACTCTTTTATATAAATCATATGAAGATTTATTAAATTCAAGTAATAATAAGATGGGTGTTACAGGAAATTACCGGTTTGGTGCCAGTTGTCACAACATGTATCACAATTAGAACATTAGAAAGCAAGATCAATGAAGGTGTAACAACTCTCATCAAAAAGTCTTAATTATTATTTTAATTGTCCAATAGGAAACCCTAATTGAGACACCCAAGTGATTCTGCGTAAACCCTAAAATTTTCAGAACAATCGGAATCAGGATCAGGGCCCCTAAAACCCAGGGGGGGTAAACCCTAGTGACGATTATCTAAATAAAACGCTGTCGAAATATGAAATTCGAATTCTGTCAAGTCAGCAAGGCTAGTCCCACACGTGGCCAGCCTATAATGAAAACGTGTCCCTTGCGCACCGCAAGGGTTGGAGTGTTACGGTGCGCAAGGGTTGATTACGCACCGCAACAATTATAGGCTTACGGTGCGCAAGGCTAGCTAACTTTTGGGTATAAATAGAGGACTTTGGCAATCGAATTCTGGCACAAAAACGACGTAAAAATTCTAATTCTACGCTGAGTTATAGTCGAAATACCACAATTAACACACACGGATCACTAATCGACGCCGCAATCAGGGTATTAACTCGATCGCTGATACGATTCAATGTCCGATCGATTAAACTATCCAATGGATGTTTAAGTGCTGCCCACATTAGGGTTTATGCTTTGTCATTCGTCGTTAAATCGATGGATGTTTAAGTATCGCACTTTGTCATTCGTTGTGAAGGTTTTAATCTCGTGAGTTATCGTAAATGTTGTATTAAGTTACTAACCAAATTGTGTGCCTGTTATTAATTTAGGTTGAAAAGGCTAAATCAGTAGGCTAAACTCTGCTCAAATTAAATCTGCAATGTGAGTCATTCTCTTTTTATCAACTATTTTACAATACCTCAAATTATTTTCAAAGGTTATAATTACAGGGACTAAGTCGTGGATATCTTGAATTACTGGTTAGTGGGGTATTGTGCACATTACTAATTTTCTCCCAGTTAGGTTCATTGACCTACTCGGGATAATCACTGTTAGGTTCATTGACCTACAGGGATAATCATCACTATTTAGGTTCATTGATCTAATAGTGGTATGACCATCGTCACCATTGTGACGTGTCACCATTTTGACACAGCGCCAGATAAAAATAAGATAGAAGCCATTGTAATCGCTCTTATGCTGTAATTAATAACTATGCATCATTATGCAAAATGAATGATTCACTCAGTATTTCCCGCTGACAAAACCTTTTTCAAACATGTTTCAGGTGATCTGGTATGATCTAGGAAAAGTGTCATAAAGCACTACAAGCTCAAGGAAGTGGCTCAGTATAAAATAAAGAAACATGTTTTGTAAAATAAAAGATTTCTTCGTGAAATCAAATGATTGTAAATTACCAGGGTTTATCCCGTGTTGTTAAATAAAATAATTAGGAAATATTTCAGTTTTAAAAAGATCCTGATAATAAACTTCCGCTGTTAAACTCAATTAATTAAATACCACGGGATTTCTGTCCCGCGGTTCCTGAAACGGGTCAAACCGGGTCGGGGGCCGTGACAGAAAAAGGTGGTATCAGAGCCACTGATCGAGCCACTGATTTAAGCCAATTAAGTATTTAGAAAATACTTAATTTTTATTAATTGCTATTTTATGATTATGTGTTTTATTATTTGACTAATTGTGTACAGTATGGGCAGATCTTTATATGCTAACCAATGTAGAAATAAATACAAATCTTTAAATATTTTGATTCAAGTTTTAGCATCCTTATTAAATATAAACCAGAAACCTTATTCAGTAAATAAATAAATTTACAAATAAAATCTAGTATGTTTTAATTTTCAGTTATTTAATAGTTACACAGTCTGGAATAATATTTAAAGGTTTTCTATAAATTTGTTATAATTAATAATGGTGTGTATTTTGTATAACAGCATGAGTGACTTGTATGACGCCCTTCAGAATCTAAATCTTTATCCGGTAAGAATAGAAGTTTCCAGAGATTTCAATAGGTATATACCAGACATAGAAGAACCTATAGAATTCAACGCTTCACCTCTCGAGAAACCCAAGCCTAAGAAAATGGAAATTGGGGAAAGCTCTAGGCAAATTGAGGGGTTACCATCTCAGGAAGAACTAGATTTTATAATGGCAAGCGATAATACTATTAAGCCTGTTAATGAAAATGTTTTTATTCAATCTCTTGAAACACAACTACCAATGAACTTAGAACCAGCTATTCCAAACCCTTCAATCCACTCACAAATAGACGAATGGTTGACCAATGAAATACAGTTACAAAACCATCCCTATAAGTTTTTTTCCTCAGTTCAATCCAGAACCTTTACCAAATCCACCAATGAGTAACGAGAATATGGCTGAACTCCGTCATTTTGACAAAGAACTAATGAATGCTGAGAATAGGATCCAAGAGATTTTGGGACAGATCTCCTGGAAATACAATGAGAGGGAACGCCATTACTAGAATATCATCTGACCAAGGATAGGGGATTTATGGAACTATGGTAGTATAATAGTAATAGTAAAAATTAGTCTGTAAAATAACTCCAAATAAAACTTTGTAAGATAATAGTGTGTATTGATGCATACTATTAAATATAAATGGAAATCGAGAAATCGATAGTTTTGGCCATATGTGTGTATGTGAAAATTGCATGAATATTTTATATTTATTTATTCGATACTAATAAGATATATATATTAATAATCAGATGGAAAACGTTAATAATGAACCAGTTAATGAGGTTAATCAATCTGAGCAACAACCGGGGGATCAATTTATGACTAGGAAGGATATAGAAAATATTGTTGCTCAAGGGATAGCCAACGCTATTCCAGCAATAGTTGCTCAAGGGATAGCCAATGCTATTCCGGCAATAGTCGCTGCTGTCCAGAAGCCTACTGAACCTCAACAAATCGTTCCTAGCAAACGTATTTCTGAAGATAACTTCAGTAATAGCATAAATGGAGGCAATGATCATGTTAATCATGATAATGAACCACGGCAACCTCCGCTCCCTAAGAAAATGAAAGCTATAACGCCTGGTTGCACTTACAAAGAATTTCTTGCTTGTAAACCCGCTGAGTTTGCAGGCAATGAAGGAGCGACTGCGGCACTGCGTTGGTTAGAGAAAACCGAGGCAGTAATTGCCATAAGTAAATGTGCTCAGGATGATCAGGTCATGTACGCATCAAACCTTTTCAAAGAAGGAGCACTAGAATGGTGGAATACGGTGTTACAAGCAAAAGGAAGAAGGATGGCGTATGCTATGAGCTGGGAAGAATTTAAGAGCTTTGTAGAAAGAAAATTCTGTCCTGAGTATGAAAAGGAACAAATGACAAATAAGTTTCTAACTCACCGGATGGTGGATGTAGATTGTCGAGGGTATACTACGACATTCTTCGAGTATGCTAGAGTAGTACCAACCCTGGCTTCGCCAGAGCCGGTACTTATTTCTCGTTATATTTGGGGATTGATTGGCGAAATCCGTAATATCGTCAAGGCTGCGAAACCTCGCACGATTGATGATGCGGTGGATTTAGCCAATACTCTGACTGACGAACTAGTACGAACAAGAGAAGAAAATAGAAGGAAGGAAGTAGCTCAAAAGATTACCCAAGAATTCCGTCCGGGTAACCATAAAAATTTCAAGAGAAGAGGGAATGGGCAATCTTCCACTAGTCCATTTTGCAATTTTTGCAAAAGGAAGCATTTTGGAAGATGCAAAGGATATTGCAATTTTTGCAAAATTCCAGGGCATCAAGAAGAAGACTGCAGGAGGAAGAAATTTTCAGTCTGCTACAACTGTGGAGAAGCTGGACATCTTAGGCCAGATTGTCCAAAACTGAACAAACCATTTGACAATAAAGCTAAACCTGCAGAAGGAGCAAAAAGGAATGTAAGAGCCTTCCAACTAACTGCTAAGGAAGCAGAACTTATTCCAGATGTGATAGCCGGTAAGTTCTTAGTTCACAACATTTACACAAAAGTATTATTTGACTCTGGTACAAACCAAAGTTTTATAAATACTTCATTCTGCCAAACTCTTAACTTACCTTTAACCAGCATTAGGCAAATTTCTACAGTAGAAACGGCAGATGGGAATTCAGTTAAAATAAATAAGGTTCTACAAAACGTAGAAATAGAACTTTTAAGTCATAAATTTTCTGCAACCCTATTATCTATGAAATTAGTTAAATTCGGATTGGTCAGTAAACAACCATGCTCGAATTATCTGTGATAATAATTCCATAGAAATTTGTGCACCCACTGGAAAAGTAATAATGATTACAGGAGATAAGTCATGTAAACCCATAAAGTTCATATCAGTAATGAAAGTTACTAATTATGAACGAAAGCAAGGAATAATATATATGATTTCAGTAATCATTAATACTAAAGATAAAGAACTTAAGGAAATATTTGTAGTTTCAGAATACCCAGATGTATTCCCAGAAGAGTTACCAGGGTTACCACCAGAAAGGGAGGTAGAATTTAAGATTATCTAAATTCCAGGAATTATACCGATCGCTAAGGCACCTTATTGGTTAGCACCACAGAAATATTAAAACTGAAAAAGCAATGAGATGAATTATTAAGTAAAGGTTTCATATAAGCTAGTTTATCCCTGTGTGGGGCACCAGTATTGTTTGTTAAGAAAAAAGATGGTTCAATGAAAATATGTATTGATTATAGGGAATTAAATAAGGTTACAATTAAGAATCAATACCCATTACCTAGAATTGATGATCTATTCGATCAATTCCAGAGAGATAGATATTTTTTTTTTAAGATCGACTTACGTTTCGGATATCATCAATTGAAAGTACAAGAGGAAGATATACCTAAAACTATTTTCAGAACTAGGTATGGTCATTACGAGTTTACAGTCATGCCCTTCGGATTAACGAATGCACCTGCAGCATTCATGGACATAATGAATAGAACCTATAAACCATATTTGGATAAATTTGTAATTGTCTTCATCGACGATATACTTATTTATTCCAAAAAGTCAGGAAGAATATTGTCAGCACTTGTATGCACTCTTAACTTTGTTAAGAAAAGAAAAGCTTTACGACAAATTCTCGAAGTATGAAATTTGGCTGCCAGAAGTGCAATTTCTAGGTCATATGGTGAATCATGAAGGTATTCACATAGATCCTGTTAAGATAGCAGCAATTACCAAAATGGAAAATTCCGCAATCCGCAATGAAAATTAGAAGTTTTATAGGTTTAGCCAGATACTATAGACGGTTTATTAAGAATTTTTCCAAGATAGTTGTACCATTAATTAAGTTAATCTATAAAACAGTTAAGTTTGAATGGGGACTTAAACAAGAAAAAGCCTTTAGGATTTTAAAGCATAAATTAACCAATGCTCTAATCATAGCCTTACCAGAAGGAACAGAAGATTTTTTTATGGTGATGCTTCAAAATTAGGAGTTGGATGCGTGTTAATGCAACGCAAAAAGGTAATTGCGTATGCATCAAGGCAATTGAAAAAGCATGAAGAAAACTATACCACTCATGACTTAGAATTAGGAGCCATAATTTTTGCCCTTAAGATTTGGAGACATTATCTGTATGGAAGTAAGTTTACTGTCTATACGGATCATAAGAATTTAAGATATATAGTTGGGCAAAAAGAATTAAACATGAGGCAAAGGAGATGGATGAAAATCCTAAGTGACTACGACTGTGATATTCAGTATCACGAAGGAAAAGCTGAAGACGACTAGAGATCGCCAGAAAAGTTATACAGATAATAGACGAAAGCCATTAGAATTTCAAGTTGGAGATAAAATGTTATTGAAAGTACCTCCTTGGAAAGGAGTTGTTAGATTCGGTAAGAAAGAAAAGCTAAGTCCAAGGTACGTAGGACCATTTCCAGTGATCCAACGTATAGGACCAGTTGTTTATCAACTATCAGGAAAGTTAGCTGGAGTACATGATATATTTCATGTATCCAATCTCAAGAAATGTCTATCAGACAAATCTTTGGTAGTACCTCTTCAAGATATAGAGGTAAACGAAAAGTTAAAATTTGTAGAGAAACTTCTTCAGATAGAAGATAGAAAGATCAAATTTCTCTAAACATAAACGATTAGTGTTAGTTCAAGTAAAGTGGGATTTACAGATAGGACTCTAATACACTTAACTAGAATCAGAAAAGAAGTGAAAATATTCTCAATTATTCCAGTAAATCTCGAGGACGAGATTTTTATTAAGGTTGGGAGAATGTAACAACTCTCATAAAAAAGTCTTAATTATTATTTTAATTGTCCAATAGGAAACCCTAATTGAGACACCCAAGTGATTCTGCGTAAACCCTAAAATTTTCAGAACAATCGGAATCAGGATCAGGGCCCCTAAAACCCAGGGGGGGTAAACCCTAGTGACGATTATCTAAATAAAACGATGTCGAAATATGAAATTCGAATTCTGTCAAGTCAGCAAGGCTAGTCCCACACGTGGCCAGCCTATAATGAAAACGTGTCCCTTGCGCACCGCAAGGGTTGGAGTGTTACGGTGCGCAAGGGTTGATTACGCACCGCAACAATTATAGGCTTACGGTGCGCAAGGCTAGCTAACTTTTGGGTATAAATAGAGGACTTTGGCAATCGAATTCTGGCACAAAAACGACGTAAAAATTCCAATTCTACGCTGAGTTATAGTCGAAATACCACAATTAACACACACGGATCACTAATCGACGCCGCAATCAGGGTATTAACTCGATCGCTGATACGATTCAATGTCCGATCGATTAAACTATCCAATAGATGTTTAAGTGCTGCCCACATTAGGGGTTATGCTTTGTCATTCGTCGTTAAATCGATGGATGTTTAAGTATCGCACTTTGTCATTCGTTGTGAAGGTTTTAATCTCGTGAGTTATCGTAAATGCTGTATTAAGTTACTAACCAAATTGTGTGCATGTTATTAATTTAGGTTGAAAAGGCTAAATCAGTAGGCTAAACTCTGCTCAAATTAAATCTGCAATGTGAGTCATTCTCTTTTTATCAACTATTTTACAATACCTCAAATTATTTTCAAAGGTTATAATTACAGGGACTAAGTCGTGGATATCTTGAATTACTGGTTAGTGGGGTATTGTGCACATTATAATTTTCTCCCAGTTAGGTTCATTGACCTACTCGGGATAATCACTGTTAGGTTCATTGATCTAATAGTGGTATGACCATCGTCACCATTGTGACGTGTCACCATTGTGACACAGCGCCAGATAAAAATAAGATAGAAGCCATTGTAATCGCTCTTATGCTGTAATTAATAACTATGCATCATTATGCAAAATGAATGATTCACTCAGTATTTCCCGCTGACAAAACATTTTTCAAACATGTTTCAGGTGATCTGGTATGATCTAGGAAAAGTGCCATAAAGCACTACAAGCTCAAGGAAGTGGCTCAGTATAAAATAAAGAAACATGTTTTGTAAAATAAAAGATTTCTTCGTGAAATCAAATGATTGTAAATTACCGGGGTTTATCCCGCGTTGTTAAATAAAATAATTGGGAAATATTTCAGTTTTAAAAAGATCCTGATAATAAACTTCCGATGTTAAACTCAATTAATTAAATACCACGGGATTTCTGTCCCGCGGCTTCTGAAACAGGTCAAACCGGGTCGGGGGCCGTGACAGAAGGTTACTGTCTACACTTATCAGAAAAATAATAGTCACTCTAATAAATGACCTTATCACTTGTCCAACAGCAAGACATTAAAGCAGAACATTATAACTTCATTTCTATCTGTCCTGATATCACATACAATGACTTGTATCCACAATTTTCTTCACATCAAAACAAAGAACACAATTCTTTTCAAATATATATATATATATATATATATATATATATATAGGGAGGGGCTCATGCGAGAACCACCCTTATTGTGAGAACCTTGAGAACCAATGTGAACACAACCTAAAATAGCTAAAAAAACCTAACCCCCACCCCCCAAAAAACCTAAACCCCCCCACCCCCCCCCCCCCCAAGCTAAAAAAAACCCTAACCCCACCCCCCCCCCCCCCCCAAAACCTAAACCCCCCCCCCCCCCCAAGCTAAAATGTTAAAAACTAAACCCCCAAAAAACCTAAAAAAATCTAAAAAAATCAAAACAAAATCTAAAAAAAAAATTTGAATTTTTTAATATTTTTTATGTTAAAATCGCTACTTTTAGAAGCAAAAAAAAAAATTTAAAATTTAAATTTTTTTTTTTTTTTTTGTCTTCGAAAAGTAGCGATTTTTTTATAAAAAATTCAAAAAAAAAAATTTGTGTGATTTTTAGCTATTTTTAGGCATTTTTGGTGTGTTCACATTGGTTCTCGCGGTTCTCACAATAAGAGGTGGTTCTCGCATGATCTTCTCCCTATATATATATATATATATCCAGTACGTTCAAATCAAAAATCAACACTATAGTGTAACAAATATTACACCAGTTCATCATTTAGTATAGACTATAGCAATCATTAAGTTTAAATTTAACACGTTTGACTCCAAAATGCTCTAGTAATCAATCAGATCTTAAAACTAACTGTAAAGTGCATCAAAGTCAAAGTAATTTTAAACTTATGTTACTCAGTTGTAGATCATAAATGATAACCTAAAGTAATGATTGTCCATGATCTACAAAATACACATTACACACCCAAGCTCCCTAGATTCACAGCCATAAGACAATAGAAAAATACAAAATCACGTCAGCAGCAACAGAACACTATTAAATCAGAGAAGTAATAGTCACTCTAATAAATGACCTATCAATTGTCCAACCGCAAGACATTAAAGCCGAACATCATAACTTCATTTCTATCTGTCCCGATGTTACCTACAACAACTTATATCAACACCTTTTCTTCCAATTGAAACAAATAACACAAACTTATATCCTTTCCAGTTTCAAAGCTGGTACGTTCAAATCGAAAATCTATCGATCTAGCCAAAAACCAGACATAAAGGTAAGTTTAGAGTTGTCGGAATTCCTTCGAAAGTTAACCGAGAAAATAAAAAATGAAATTGGTTCTACATACCTTTGAGAGGATCAAGCTACTCAAACCTGAAGCTTACATCCAAGCGATGGAGATAAGGAACAACGTTGGCAAGTGTCTTTTCTTGGGTCCAGATTAAACTCCTCATGTTCACTTTGATCACATCTCCAGATCTATAAAGGAAAAAAATTTAAATACATACATGCACTTGAGGAAATTGCAAATACACAGATGGATATATGAAATGAACCTGATTGATGAAGGCATCTTTTTGAGAATTCTATAACATGGCTCAGATTCTATAAGATGCGTCTTTTTGAGTAGTCTCTAAGTAACAATGAAAGAAGTCATAGTTATGGTGAAATTGAAAAGAAAAGAGAATTAACAAAGTGGGGAGTTGTTACAATGGAGTCCGGGAAGGTTGAAAGCTTTCTGCGCTGGTCACAGACTTGAGCCTGGACACGAAGCAGTGATTGCATGCATCTTAGTGTCATCTTTGCCCTCTTCCTTACATTGTGACCTCTTATCAAGGCTTGTAGCTTCACAACCCCTTTAAGTGCCTCTATAGCTCTTCTTGCCTAAACTAATCACATCCCCATCCCAGGTTGTTAGTGTTTCAAACTATATCTATATTAATTTTGGTACAATGAATTACCAGGTATCCTCTAAATGACATCTGAATAATAAGGGCTGCTTTGTGTTTATGCCTTTCAAAGGAATGTGAACATCTGTCTGTTGCATCAGCCTGTGACATGGTGACATGATGATGCATTATAGTGGTTGTTTCATGGAGACATGTCTTGACCCTGCTTGGTGTAGCTTCCATTCAAGTCTTGACCCGTTTGCAAAGTTTATATATTTTTTCAGTGTACTTCATTTCCCAAATTCTAATAATCCCAAGCAGTCCAAGACACTGAGGTCGAAGAAAAGCAAGAAGCTTGTCAACAAAACCATTGACAAAACTACATTACTATATTATACCATTTCATTTGTCCTTTATATTATGTTTATGATAAAAGAAATGACTGATAAGTGATGGAATTGAATTGAACAAATCAGTACAAATCTAATTAAGTAATCAAGTAACCTTGGAGATGAGAAGCTCAACTTCTTCCTAAGAAACCTAAGTGTAGAATTCCAGAATTGCTATCTTTTCGGTGTGTCCATATTCTTGATCGTTTCCGTCGCCATATCTAACTTGTCATCTAGCCGCCAGCATATAATATTTCAAAATGACTAAACTTATGTTCTCTATAGGCTTCCCTGTTCTGGTAAACATCAATAAGCTGCTAAAAAGTTATAGTTTCGCAATCTAGACGCAGTCATCAAACTTTTGTAGAGTTACGGTAACTCATCTTAAAATCTTTAAAGAATATGTGTCGAGAACATTCAAAATCAATAAATCTAACAGATAATTAAAACACTTATAAATAATCATCCTCATAGCCAAAGCAAAGATATAAACATTATACCTCCAAAGCCATCTCAATTTCAACTCAACTTCTGGCAACATCCTCAACAATTATAGGAAGCATAGTTGCAACCCTGTTTAGAAAGTGAACCATCATCACTCGAATTTCACCCTACAAATATTCCATCAAACATTCACTATGAAATACTCAAATCTCACAATCAAAATTTCCAAATATTTTACTAAACCTACAAACATGCTGAGGGTGAAATTTAATTGAAAATATGGATACCTATGGTGTTCGTTTTCTTATAGCAATGACCTGCATCAGCAAAGCATTAGCAGCTTCGTGTTTGCTATCTAACTGCAAATGAAAAACAAATATAAATACATGATTTTTGTTAATGTATGGGAGCATGTCGTGAATCGTCAATGGGATATCATCGGACCGGACAAATAGTTAAAACACTATTGCACAGATGGAGTTCGGATGGGTTCGTTCAAATGCACACCAAACAAAAACTAAGTTACGTGGACTGTGTAAGAACAGATTCCAGGTCTGCGTGAACAAAACAATGGTTTTGAACTCGAGCAAATGAACAGTTTTACGAAACAAAACAGTTCTGATGTACAAACTGTAATTTTCCGATCTGCAGTTATTTAATCACGAAATCTCGAACAACAAAAACAATCCTGGTCTGTTTTACCTTTTCGATTAATCTCCAATCACTCTTCTTATTCAGCAATAACATTCAGCGGAAACTATTAGATCAACTTATTCGATTACTTCGTTTTAACCAAATACCCAACTGTATTGTTTTATTTTTTATACCAAAAAACCATCAAGTCAACAGCATTTCACAGAATTTCAATCATCTGCACTTTGAAAAATCACACTACACATTTAACCTATCAATTCAGAACTACTATACTCGATTAGTGACTTGGATTCTTATCTTTGTTCACTCTCAAAAACTCAGACCTGCAACTCAACATGTTAATCTCCAATTGAAAAACATGTATAACTCAGATTCTTAAGTTAATGACTAACATTTAGATCTTACCTCTTCGTAATTTGTTTTGAAAGATTTCGAGTATGTTAAACTTTGGATCTGACAAAAACTACCAGCTATAAATCGGTATGAATATTACAGATACCCAATCTTACCTCTTCGTAGATCTGACTCTTCAACTCTGTACGTTGAAGACGATAGTAGAAGACAGCAAGATCTCCGTAACTTTTCAGGCTCAGAGTTTACAAAATAGTGAAAGCACCATGGCTGCAAGGGAGGTTGCAGATGAAGATCTACCATCCTTCAACCCTGCCAAGCCAAGATGACATATTCAACAATATTTACTCATAACTTTGAACTCATCATAGCCTTATCGAAAACTCTAAAATATACAAAAACCATTCAGCCATCATCAATGACATCGTAAGTGACAAAATTGGCTCTAAAATCGCAATAATTAACAACATTAAACATATTTTAGAGAGAAATTGACCTTAATTTTAGAACACAACATTAAACCTTCATAATATGTTCCGGAGATGATCAGAGGTTGTTGTTTTCCGGTAAATCGGAAATGTTCGGATTTCATGAACCCAGTTTGCAGGAACCTTTTCAGGAACCACAGATCCAGATCTGAGTTTATTGTTCATCGCAAGAGAAGGTGTGAGTGAGAGAGAGTTGATGTTTTGAATTTTGAATTATGGATTCTGAGAGAAATGCTTTTTAGGTTTTGAGGACATTTATTAAGAGAGAGATTATATTAGGTTGTTTGAATTTGAAATTTAAAACACCCGTTTTTTTTTTCAACTCCCCTTTATTAGAGATTAATATATATATATATTTTGATGTTGAAATATAGATAGATTATATTATATTAACATTTTAAATTGTGATTTATGACATCAGCAAAGATTACGTGGCATATCTAGTTACTTGACACATATGCAAACTTACATCATCTTCTAATCTCCTTTTATAGATTATATAGATTTTTAATTTTTTTCCGTTTTTTAAAAATATATATTTCCTTTACTATTTTTAATAATTGTTTTTTTTCTTTTTTGAACATATATTAATTTATCGATTAATTTGATACTTCTTTAATAATTTACGTTATAACTTTTTTTCTAAAAACTTAAGTACGTAGTTGTGTTTTTTTTTTTTTTTTTTGACATTCTGTTATAAGTTTTGTTAAAAACGAAGTTGTACTCAAAATAAAGAATTTATTTGGTATCATAAAACGGTACGATCATAAACTAAATCGTTGTAACGGTTTGTCTTTCTAAACATCTTTATTTTCAAATCACGTTTGTTTTACATTATCATTTACTCGGATTCGCCGCAACGCGCGGCGTAAAAAGACTAGTTATATATTAATTTACATAATTATTGATGTTATATATAAATGTATACAAAAATAGTTAAATAATATATTTTGTGATTTTCAAATTTTATTAGAAATTGAGCTCTAGCTTGTGAGTATATTCGAGTCTAATATTTATACAATTTTTGTTTAACATATTAAATATTAATTTACATAATTATTAAAATTATATATATGTATATATAGTGTAGTGTTATTGTAAAAAAACGTGTTTTTTGTGAGAAGTGTATGAAGAAATCTACACCATTTGATCTATAATCTAATGGTTGAGATTATAATAGCAAAATTGTAAATAGTGTTACCACTAAAATAATTAATTTTCTAGATTAAAGGTATAAAGGTAAATTTAATATTTTTCAATTTAGAAACACAAAATGTACATGCAAGTTCCCCCTTCTTTTTAAACGTCAATAACTTTTTATACGTAACTCTTTTTTTTTAAATACACCATAATAACAAGTGTTTTTTATCTTTAATATGAGTACCATATTGTTATACTTATATAGAGAAAAAAATTACGTTTCGATCGAATGTTTTAGTCCATGGTATTTTGTCTATGTTCATACAATGGTGTTTTAATTGTATTGTGATTCAAGGCGTTGTGTTTTACAGAAAAACACCATGAACGTATATAAGACACCATAACATTGCAAATAATGAATTATGTTCAAGTCATGGTGTTTTAACGTCTAGAGTCTGTAACTATTGTATTGTGATTACAGTCATGGTGTTTTAACATCTGGAATAACAATAGAATCATTCTAGATGTTAAAACACCACGACTGTATTATGATTCAATTCATGGTGTTTCTGGAATTTGTATGGTGTTTTATACCTGCAAAAATAACAAAAATCATTTCAAATGTTATAACACCATGACTGTATTACGATTCAAGTTGTAGTGTTTTCTTGAATTCGTATGGTGTTTTATACGAACTGACGATTCAAAAAAAAATAAGAACTGATGATTCAAAAAAATACGACCTTAATTTCCTTCGATCTTTATGAATCAGACGATAATGATTTATAAAATCTCTAAGTTGGTATATAAAACTGAATTCTTAAATCTTTGTAAAAAAAAAAAAAAAATTATATCACTAACCTAAAATAACTCATTGAAGGTTACAAAGATTATTTTATCAATTAATTAAACTTTGAAGTAAATTACATTATTGCCCTTTTTAATTAATTAAATTGAATGACACATGTCAACACCATATTATTTCCTACACTTCTCACACTATTAACCCTTTTTACAAGATCCTTAATCTGTATATATACGTGTATAACAAAAATAGTTACATAATATATTTTGTGATTTTCAAATGTTTTTAGAAATTGAGCTTTAAAGGAGCCAACCCAAATCTCTAAAAAGGTAAAAATAGAGCTTATAAACAAGCCAAACTCAACCTCGCATAAATTATATATTGAGCTCTTCTTGTTTACACTCTTAGTTATAAAGCAAATAAAATGCATAAAGTCAATTCTATGCACAGATACTAGATGAATCAGCTAGGCCGGTTCAAAAGCAAAAACTGTAATTGGGTCATGCAATTGCAAAAAAATGCAAAACATGCTCCTGCAAGTTTTCTGGTCGACGATGATTCAGAAACAATCGACAAGACATATAATTCTCGAAGCAAGTCTTTTGTTACCATGGTGCTTCCATGAAAGTTTGTCAATTAAATCGAAATTCAAACCATCGAAAAGTTGTGCATTACTGTCTACTACCAGAATATCAACAACACATGAATATGATTTAATTATGTGACACAATAAACAAGAGATATTGAACTTGTAAACAAAAACCAAGTGCTAAAAATGCATTTTGTTTTCTCCATCATCATTGTGCATATTCAGCACCATAACCTGTCTTTCTGTTTTCTCTCCAGCACAAAATACTTCACAAAAAATAAGGTACCCCTGTTCTTGGACCTCTCATCTGATTGTTTTCCTCGGTTTCCGTGAAGAACTTTACCTCTCTCTCCTGTTAGAATCGAAAGTTAATTAGCCAAACAAACAAAAAAGATAATATAATTTTTTGATGAAACAAATGTTCAGTTTCATAATACCATAGTCTCGCTGAAGCTCAATATTGAAGCCACATTGCCACAACGATAACAGTAGTTTGGTGCAGACCAAACCTGCATGATAAAGAGCATAAAAAAGTGGGTAGCAATAAAATGTGGCAATCTAGATCCAATCAACTAATGGGCCGAAATGGGTTGTGTTTGATCTCAGATGGGTCAAATCAAAAAATAGCTAAAAGCAGAATGGATTGAACATGTTAAGAATGCTCAAAAGTCTATTTTATTGCATTGCAATAATATTGTTTTTGTAATTATACTTTGCACATATTTACAAAAAAATTGACAAAAAAGTGTTTATGGGGTTGTGATAAAAAAGGAAACTTACAGTTACAAGTCCTTTATCTTGAAACATATACTTTAAACCTTCTTGGACAAGTTGGTGGGCCCGGCATACCAAATCAAGCTTGTTGATGTGGTTGAACTGAAACATAAAGCATGTAAAAGGTCACTAACTAGTAACTACCTTGAAAAGATGAGAATAAAATTTTACATTATAACTTATCACACATGTCACAACTTTGCAAAAAAAATAAAATAAATAAATAACCATTGCGATAGTAAAATGCAAACATTGTAATGACTTTTGTTTGTTACCACCAAATTTCACTTCATTAAAAACAATGATAGTAACTTGTTGACTTTTGGTCAAAACACAATCATTGTTCTTGTAAAGTGTAAGGGGTGTTTGGTGTGAGTTTTGAAGTTATTAAGTGATATTGAATAATAAAATAAAATGTAAAACAGAACGTAGAAAATAGTGATAGGAAGCACTTATTGTTTAAAGTTGTAACAGATAATAAAACGACTAATAAGGGCATTTCTGTGAAAGAAAGAAAAAAAATGGTTATGGTTGCAAGCATTTTTTTTCCTTATTTTTACCTCAGATGTAACTCTGGATCCAAAAAGCCATCCGGCCCCACGAGGACTCACAGCCCACGTTTCAATGTCTTCAGGGTCACTCCACATCAGATCACAAAACGGTCCTTCATGTGGGATCTCACAGTTCCGTTCAATAACTCTAATCTGAAAAACGGTGTTATAAAAAACAAGCAACAAAAAATAACCCAACGACAAGAAACTTGGATGGAAAGTAAGTTGTAGGCTTGCAGCCACCACATGAAGAAGAAACATACAAGAGTTATATAGTCAAACCTGATCAACAGTCCTAACGTCGGGTGAGAGGCCACCATGGACACATAATACCTATCAAACAATACCAGCATATTAAAATGATACATATATACATTAATACTTACATACATACATACATATATACATACATAGGTGTGTATCAGTGTATGTGTCTTGTGTATAAAATAAGAGAGAAAGTGGGGCATACGGTTCCATCTATTATAGCTGACAACGTTAGATAATCAAAAACGTCTGTGCAATATCTCCAAGCATTAGCATTCCCATACTTTCTTTGGCATTCATCATAGAACCCATAGACCTACAAAAGTAATACAAAGTAAACAAAACTGTCATTCTAGAAGTGTGCAAAACATGTTGGCCTGAGAATGGTACCAAATAACTAAAATGTAATACAAAGTATACACATATATTATTATTCTACTTTCAAAACATAGATAACATAAGGAATTTCATAGTTATATACCCTAGTCAGTAGTCAAACAAGCAACACTTTTGCATACCAATAACACAAAATCAAATTACGCTGCATGTTACCTGCGTTAATTGCCTGCTTTCATGGTTGCCACGGAGAAGAGTAATGTTTGCAGGGTATCTGCCAGCACATATAAGCCAATTAATTATACAAATTATAGATAACAAAAAATATAAACTATATATAAAAAAAAGTTACTTAAAAATCTTGTAACCGGCCACACATATAAACATGAACAAGAGATAGTGAATCGCCAACTTGTTACTTGATTAATTTTAAAAATATTCCAATTCAGGCCTTACCTAAACTTTCTAGAATAAGTTGTAGCACTCATCTCAAATAAAAAAATAATAATGTTATCTGAAACTCGAAGTCTATTTTGAGACACGGCTAAAATTTAATAATTGCAACTTGAAACTTTAAATGTCAAGTTTTATATTAGCAAATGGATCCATGATCTTTAGCTCTTAATATGAACCTAATTTTCTTCAGATGCATAATGAAAATTTGCTAACTATCCATGTAACAGTGGTTTTTAAAATTTTATTTCCTTTTCAATGTAATTTCCACCACTGAATGCAGTCTAATATGCACATAAGTTGCATTACATCAAAAAGTCTATGCCTCTTAATAATGGTTATTATATTTAATCACAGTTTATTGAATATATGAAACTGCATAAACTGTAACAGGTATATACAAATGTGTGTGAATGTATGCGTGATTGTAAAAAGAGGGTCGATACCCTTTTTATACAATATAACTACCTTGCTTTTAGAAGCAAAAGTATTGTGAAAACTTCCAAACTGTTGTAACCACGATCAACAAAATCCCCCTGCAAGAAGCACAAGAAACATCTAGAATGAATATAAAACTAAACAAATTAAACTAGAGCATAAACAATAAATATGCAGAATTGTTTATAGTAATAGATTAAAAATTACCATAAAAATGTAATTTGTCTCTGGTACATGACCTCCAGTCTGAAAAAGCTTCATTAGATCATGAAACTGACCATGAATATCACCACAAACAGTAACCGGACTATTGACTGGCTGAACATTTGACTCCTCGATCAAGATATCTTTTACCTGTAAGCAAAATAATTAATGTTAAACTTTTAAAAAATAATAAACTCAGTTTTTACGGGTTTCTTCGATTTACTTTTGCTATTTATGGCGTTTAATTAATGTCTACATGTAATATTAGGCAGCCTATGATAATTACAAGCAAGAATCCTCCAACCAACAAAAGAGTAAACCATCGAAAATCTTGAATTAAATGGAAGGTTTTAAGTAATGCACAATAAAAACGAATTATTAGTTATGAAGCATTAAGCAACATTGCATGTACCAAACAGTTTCTAGCATTGAAATGCATATGAACACAGACGTCCGGCTCACAAAAACTTGAAACTAAGTCACTAGTACTACCATAACAAAAATTAGGGTTCTGATAAAATAAAACACACACAAAACAAACAAAGCAGTAAAGAACAAGAATTTACATGGTTCGGTAGGCGTGACCTACGTCCACAGGGGCAGCTAGGGTTTTAATTATTGAGTGATAACGTAGCCTACACCCCAACCCAACAGGTTCTTATTTACCTGAAGTCATACATAAGCTTTACACATAGTTGTCAATAGCGGCTATAGCACGCTAAGTATAGGTCATACGTGGCTATATAGTATATAGCGATAAATTGGAACATTTTTTTCCATCTCCACTGCTCGATACCTCAGGTTTGGTCTTATAACATGTGTCTTTCTGTATTTTCTTCATCTCCATACACTGCTCGATAAAAGGTAATTTTTTGTTTAATTTATCGCTATCGCCAAACATGAAATAGCAGGCCCTATTTCGTCGCTATAGACCGCTATTGGCAACTATGGCTCTACATCAAAGCATACCATAACCAATCTTATCATGTTACTTTACCATATAATACTCACCAACCTATAAATGTTCCAACTGAACATCATTCAAGTAACAAAAACTAAAAATGAAAGTAAATAGTCATTTCCTGTTACAAATCTTAAACTCAATAACAACATTTACACAAAATCAACATAGATCTTAATAAAGCATCTTGTCACAAACAGCAACCAAAATTAGGGTTTCCATTTCACTCAACTCATAAAAAAAATCTCAAACCAAACAAATAGAATAAAAAATCAGTCAAATCACAACCCTAAACCGAGCCCTAATAAATCCAAACACAATACAGAAGCAAATTGAGATAGAGAAGGTGAAAAAAGGCGTACGTATTCGCATAAGAGCTGCAATTCGTCTTCGGACAAGTGCTGGCCCTCTTTGACCTTAGATATCCACAGATCCAAATCCATTGGTGGAATTGGGAATGTTTGTGTGTGAGATTACACGTTGGGTGTGTGTAAATTGGGGTTTGTGAATCGCCGATCGGTGAGTCTGAGGACGGAGAAACAGAGACGGCCGACGGAAGTAGTTTTTTTGGTTGGGTATGGGTTGGGTTGGGTAGGTGCAGTTTCCCCTGATATATGATATCCCTAGTTCTCTTCTATGCTCTTTGATTCAACATTTTTCATAACTCCATTTATTATTTATTTATTTTATAATATAATTTTATAATTTATTTATAATATAATATAAATATAAATATAAATAGAAAGATAGGGTTGCGTTAATAATGGATATGTATGATAGAACTGAAACTAGTGTGCGTTAGCTAGTAAGGGATACAAATTCCTTGTCTGTGGAGGTTGGCCTCTACCAAGGGTCTGTGTCGAGCCCGTCTTTTAGCAGTTGTCGTGGATGAGTTGTCTAAGTTAATTTATGAGACTGTTCTATGGTGCATGCTTTTTGCGGATGATATTGCGTTGGTTGCAGAGACTAAACAGTGCCTAAATGCGAGGTTATAGGTGTAACGACTCACTTTTCTAAACCTTCCTTATTTAGAAAGTATATTCGAAACACTATTTTTAGAAACTATTATCCGTATTACTTTTCCCAACGTTTTAATCCAAGGCTTTGATCATAATAAAACTCGATTGTTTTACATCACTTTATACATACTTGTTACATACTTGATACATACCCGTTACATACTCGTTACACGTTTCAAACACCAATACATGCTTATATATGCAAACTCATACTTGAAATACTTGCAATATCAGTTTATACATGCACCTTATTTATACTTACACATACACATCACCTTTTTATGCTTGAAACACTTAAAACGGACTTAAGTACGCGGAACTGGCCAAAACTCAACCTTTCGAGCGATTGGACTCATCTCGGGCGACTGGGCAGGTCCCTTCGCGCGAATGGTTCATTCGTCCCAAACCCTCACTCGTTCCAACCTCACTCGCACAAACAGTCCCCTCGTCCTATAAATACCAACTCATTCCCTCATTTCACACCTTCCACTCACCCCGAAATTCTCTCAACTCACTGAATCTCTGCACTTTAAGTTTTGGACAAGGCATTTCCAGAAGTTTATAAGTAAGTCTTAGCTCACTAACTTCAACCTTCCATGCTATTTTCTACTTTTTTCTTCACCTTCTTCAAATTCCCTTAACTTGGATGTTCCCACAGATTAGCTTTGGCAGTCTAGTGATGAAACTCACCACTTTGAGGACCAAGATAAAGGAAGATGTTTTACTTTTATTCAAACTTTTATAACTTACATTTTTCCATTATGATATTAAAACTTGGCAGAATCAAGAACCCACCAAGCTCACAAGCTAAGTTTATAGCTGTGAGTTAGTGTTGAGGTGGATTCCAGCCAAGAAACGAGTCTGCTCAAGCAAAACCGAACCAACTCGTCCCAAAATAGAAGCCAATCGCACGAATAGGCATCCCACTCGCATGAATGGACATCCCATTCGCGCGACTAGACATCCCATTCGCGCGAAGGGACTTTGTTACTTCCGTTCCGGCAAAATCCTAAGTGTTGAATGTTATCTCGGAACCCTGTCTTCAATATGGGTGAATCTGTGTTTAACAGAAGTGTGAACTGTGGAAGCCTTGGCTTTCAATCTAGTTCCACTGCCTTACTTGGACTTGCAAACGAACACCTAAACAGTTTCCTAGACTCAAAATAAGTTAACCCCGCCTCGCCTCCAACACTTGTCATGTTGGGAATGACACGCCCGGGTTGTCCTTGTTCGGCTGTTTGGTATTTATCTATTTATTTCTGTTATTCATGACCAACCGGGTTTATTAGCGATGTTAATAAACTTTGTGCTTTGGTAAAACATATAATGAGGTGTTATACCTCCATACATGAGTCATGACTTCTATGAACTCTCTGACTTACTGGACTATTAATACTACGTAATATACTATATAAAACTAAACTGAATTCATAACGTAACTGTGGTTAAAACGTTCGAACAAACTTCTATTCGCACGAACAGGCTCCACTCGCGTGAAGGAACTGTCCACTCACGCGAAGGAACTGTCTGTTCGCACGAATGGAACTTCCATTCGAATGAACAGTGTTGTGATGTTTCGGTTATCTGTTAATCTCAGTTTTGCGTTCCTCGTTACTGATTCTAATGGGCAAACTGTGACAACCGTAAAAAATACAGGTATCCGTACAATTATTTAATATTGATTAGTGCTTAATGACTGTGCTGAATTACAATTAATGACTTAAACTGCTTTCTGATTACTGCAACATACTTACATGTGCATCACATATTACATAACGTCATCTCATTATCACATGCAAACTTTATTGACATACATGATGCACAAAGCACAGTTAGCGGATAACTCAGAAAAATGTTGACGATGTTCAGTACATAGACAGACAGTGTTTTGTGACCCCGTATGGGCCAGGGACAAGGTACTACACTAGCATGGAGTGTAGGGAAGTAAGGACCATAAAACTGCTTCACTAGGTGATAGTTTAAGTGCCGGAAAGTGCCTAAAACCTACATAAAGTGCAGAATTCTGCATATTTAAGCAAAATTCAGCAATTTAACGAGCTAGTAACATGCAAAAGTATGACTAAATGGTCCTGAATGCTAAGTGCCGGGAATCAAAAGTGTCACAAAAGAGTACTTAAAGATCACTAAACGGAATAGTTTGACACTTTAACGAACTGGTATCTAACCGAACAACCGGACACTACCCGATACACCAAAATTACACTAGAAGCATTGTTTTAGCGTTTCTAAGCTAGTTATGATCCCCGAACACCCTAACATACTATATGACACATGTTACACATAAACACTAAACATTATACTTAACTTCTAACTATTTAATCTAACTATGGTTTAAACTTACACTAATACCCCCCCCCCCTTTGGGACGGTTACAAGGTGGCCCCACCACCTTGATCTTCTCAATCTTACTAGATATGGTTGGATCCTACAAGATTGTTGAAAGATTATGGCATGTACTTAGGGAATATGTTAACCATTGGGTAATAGCTTAAGATGGTTATAAGAAGACTAGAGGCCATCATTCTCATCACCACACTTCACCATAACTCTATCCCTCTCCTCCCTCTTTCTTCTCGGCCAAACCCCAACCACACCACCATCATCATCATTTGTTCATTCCAAGTGGTACTCAAGGTGTAAGGAGCCATATAAGAAGGTTTGGTGGTCTTGGATCTTGAAGGACCTCTCCCGATTGCTTTTATCCTCCACATTTGTCATCACCATCTCTTGTGTTCATCCCTAGCCTTTGTGCTAGTTGTAAGACTCTCATAATCCTTATTTACTTCATATGTAGTTGGTTAAAAGATGTAGTATGTTTTTAATCACAAGAACACCAACGAACATAAACATGAATCATGAACATAAGCTTGATATATGATGAAACTATGTTGTTTAGTGTATGAATGATACTTGCTTGTTATTTACTTGAGATTATGATGTTGATCATCATAAGGAGCTTGCTAGATTGTGATTAAACACATGATCTAGCAAGAGAGAGGATGATTATGTGATAAAACAAGATGATCATCCTCATGTGTTAAGCATGAACTTGAAGAATAAAGTGATTTCTTGAAAAATAATAAACAAAGTGAGTTAGTAATCTTATGGATCTAAGATTTATGAATGGTTTTCCAAAAGAACCAAGTTCAAAATGTGATTTTTAGAAGATCTTGGTTCTTACTTAAATATACACTATTTTTGGTGATAAAACAAGTATAAGAACACTTTGTTTACAAGAAAAATTCAAAAGAATGATTTTTGGAAAAATCATCTAACAAGTTGTAAACACTCAAATCTTTCAAGAATGAGATTTTTAAAGAAATAAACACACTTTAAAGGGTAACTAAGTCTACTAAACATACTACAAAGTTACTACAAGTTTTTATGAAAACTCAAGTTCATGATCATTATGTAGATAGCTTTGTTTTAGCACTTGGTAAGTGTAGATTGATTGTTGATTGTTTATGATGATTTTTGAAAAGAAAATGGTATGCTTTAATAGCATGGACACCTCCATTTTTAGGGGAAACTATGGCAAAATTTTCTAAAAATACAAACACTTAGAAAAATATTTTCTAAACAAGTATTTACAAGTGAGTTTTAACCATGGTTTTCAATATAAACTTTACCATAGATTTTGTTACAAAAATACAAGTATCGGAGGTTGGTTTTTATAAATAAAAATGGATAAATATGTATTTAGAATATATATTTACATTAATAACACATTGTGTGTGATTATTTGTATACTTGGTGTAATAGTTATGTTATTTTAGGATTTAAAGTAATATAACTTAACAAAACACCAAGAATTTACAATCCAAAATAATACCAAAAATCACAAGGAATAAATATATAAGTTACACACTTAATAATGTGAAATCGAACGCAAGAACGTAACTTACAAAATATTCCAGAAAATACCGTTATAAATATGTTTTTGGTAAATATTATTTTGGATACAAGAAATGAAAATATAATCTTTGAAAATATTACAAGAGTAATATTGTATTTTCGACAAGGAGAAAATATATTATTTTTGGAAGTAAAATATATTTTCTTGAATATTTAGAAGATATATGATTTTTGAGAAAAATATATATTTTCTTGAAATACATTATTTTTAAACAAAATGAGTTTACATATATATTCTAAAGTGAGACTTGAAAATATATTATTTTGAGACTACCAATACGAGAATACAAAGATACATGTATGAGATACCCCCATCCTTGGGAAGGAAATACGAAAACAAATACTTGAGAAGTATTAATACAGAAATATTGCTTAAACAATTATTCCAAAATTCAAATATAATTTAAGTTGAAATAATTATTATTTTAACAAGAAATTATAACTTGGGATAATATTAAAAGAAACGTAACTCAAAAACGTAAATACAAAGGCAAGGCACAGCCCGTTCGTCTAATAGACATTAGTACGTTGTAGGTAGTCGTGTTTGCTGAAGAGATTTGGGTTACGATTCTGAAGACGCAATACTGTGAGCTCATGTCCCCCCTTTTCTTTAAATTGTTTTGTTTATTTACTTCGGGGGTGAAATACACGTTACAAAGGGATTACATACAAATACAATTGGTATGGTTAGCCTAGGAAAGAACCATAGATCATGTGAATGGGTAGGCGGATACTTGGGACCATTAATCCTCGTATAAGGACCGAGGGGCATGGGAGGTTGTCACACCCCTGGCTTTTGCGGAAGCGTGGGTTTATTTGGTGTGACTTCTTAATACCATAGAAAATATCATAACCATGCTATATGAAATAAAACACATGATGTTCATCCATTAATTAAGTTTTAAAAGTTACCACAACAACATTGTTTTTAAAAGTCGACACATAACATAACATACAACCACAACATAGTTAAAAACATGTTCATACGACACGACAAAAGGCTTGACTAGAAATACGGTTTAAGACTTGTAACCCGTCCAGGCAAGGGTTACACCTCCTAAACCCGGATGACATCATTATTCTCTACGCAGCTTAATCATCATTGCAAACTTGGCCAGATCCATTAATTTCCTAAAATACATGTAGTTTGAAAAATCAACAAAAGTTGAGCGAGTTCATGTAAAAGTGAGTATGTATAAACCTTTTTAGTATGTATGAAAATCCCTGGTATGTAGCAATTAAGGAAAAAGAGATCACCATTGGGTTGCAAAGCCAATGATATGTGTGAAGTGATGCCAAGGAAGACTCAAACCTAGCAGATTTTTGCGTCGGGCTCAAAGTTACCCCATGGTCCGTACAGTGGACTCAGGAGTTGGGCTCGCTACACCCAAATAGATCTACCACTCATGACCCTCGGTCCTACAATGAGGATTAATGGCCCCAAGTACCACCTACCCACTCACATGATCTAAGTAGTATACCCTCCTTAAGCTAACCATACCATGTATAAAAGTGTCTGTAATTACTGTAACATGTATTCCACCCCCGAAGTATAAAAACTGAAAACAGTTAAGAGAAAAGGGGGACATGAACTCACAGAAGTGCGTATCCTGTAACGTCAATCTCAAACTCGAACCGCTGCGTGACGACCTACACGTACTAATGTCTATTAGACGAATGGGTCGTGCCTTGTCTTAGGGTTTAGTGTTTTGAGTTGCGTTACTTTGATATAATATTCGTTAAAATAATATTAATTATTTTAACTTATCTTTTGTATTAAGGAAAATAGTTAGGCAACTATTTTGTATCCACACTTCTTAATTATTTTGTATGTATATTTCCTTCCCAAGGATGGGGGTATTTATACATGTACACTTGAAATTCTGAAAAATATATTTTAAGTCCCACTTAGAAAAATATATTTTTAATCACTTGTCTAAAACATCTTAATTCCAAAATATATATTTTTCTCAAAAATATTATATTTTACTTCACAGTTTTCCCAAAATAATACTTTGCCAAAAATATACGTATAAGAGTATTTTCTGAAATATACGTAAGTTACGTCTTAGCGTTTCGTAATGCAACAATACTTGCGTAACTTAAATATTTATTTTGTGAGAGTTTTAGTATTATTTTGGAGTCGTAATATCATGGCGTTATAAGTTATATTATTTTTACCCTAAAAATAATATATTTAGTTCACGTAATAAACAAACAATCATTCAAGAGTTTTAATATGGAATATATATTCTAAATATATATATTTAACAAATTTTATTTACGAAAATCAACCTCCGGCACTTTAATATTTTTGTAATAAAATCATGGCGAAGTTTATTTTGAAAATAAATTTAGAAATATATTTGTAAATACTTACTAGAAAAATATTTTCTAAGTGTTGGATTTTTAGGAAAATTTCGCCAGAGTTTCCTTTGTAAATGGAGGCGTCCACGCTTACTAGCGTATCATTTTCTTTTGTAAAATCATTCAAACAATTTAACAATCAACAACATACAATTTTTGATCATCAACTTTGACAAAACTAAACATGAACCATAAACTTATGAACTTGAAAGTTTGTAAAAATATGTAGTAAATCACTAACACACTTAGTAGGTCTTGTTATCTTTAAAATATGATTTAGTTTCTTAAAAACTTTATTTTTAAAGAATATGTATTTTCACAACTTCTAGTCATGATTTCCGAAAATATTTCTTTGTGGGATTTTCTTTCTACACAAGTGTTCATACACTTGTTTACTTACTAAAAATGTTTTTAGTTCATACAAGATACGGGTTTCAACATAACTAGTATTTTTCACTTGATTCTTCCGAAAAATCGCTCATAGATCTTTAGATCTACAAGTTTACATCTTTATTTTTCAAGAAAACTTATATTTATTCAAGTTTGAGGTTCATGTGTGGATGGTTTCATCATCCTTCATATCTTTAACCTTTACATCTTACTAGTTCATGTTCTTAAACATGATCTAGTAAGTCTAGATGATGAACCATCTTACTTCTACTAACAAACAACATGTATTAAGCATAACAACACAAGATCAACATGATTTCAACATTATTTAACACTACTTCATCTTTTATCCATTCTTCATCCTTTATGTTCAAGACTTGTTTAAGTTCTTTAGAGTTTCTTAACATTTTATCATTCAATCAACTATTAACCACTAAAAATAAGAACAAGATGAAGATTTGAAGCACTTACTACTAGCACAAGGCTAGGGAAGTTTCAAAGCGTAAAAGGGGTGGATAAAAGAAAACTAGAGTGGTCCTTGAACTTCCGAGTGCACCAAGCTTACTTGTAGGGCCACTTGCACCTTTGTATGTATGGAGATTGCTTGAAAGGAAGCTTGATGATGGTGATATGGTGGATGGTGGTGGCGGCCGGACTCAAAGGAAGGAGGAAGGAGAGCTTGTTTGAAGTTTGATGTTTGGAAGTGAGAGAATGGTTAACCTTGGTGTTTATTTATAATCCATTATCCTCTTTAACCATCATGTATTATGCTTCTTAATGTCCAACACTAGCAATTATAATAATCAAAAGAAAAGGGTGAGGGTGTACCACCCTCATGACCGTCGAGTGGGGGGTATGGGGTTGGGATGCAATTGATCTAGTTACTTATTTAGTTAAGATCTAATGATATAGTTAGTGTGTTATTATGTGTGTTATAATATAAAGTGTGTTAGGGTGTTCGGGGACCCTAACTAGCTCAGAAAAGTAAAAACAATGAGTTTGGCAATATTTTTATGTCCCGGGTAAAGTCCGGTTGTTTGGTTGGATGTTGATCCGTTAAAGTGATAAATAAAGCTTTAAAGTGTCTTTTATATTATTTTTAGTGACACATTAAATTCCCAACACTTTGGAAAGTGTCTAGGATGATTTTACCAAGTTTTTGCACTTAACTAGCATTGTTAAATGCTGAATTTTGGTTAAAAGTGCAGAATTCTGCATTTAAGGTGTATTTTAGGCACTTCCCGGCACTATAACTATCACCTAGTGACGCAGTTTTATGGTCCTCACCTCCCTACACTCACTACTAGTGTAGTATTCTATCTCTGGCTCATACTAGCCTTAAAAATGTTGTCTGTCTAGGTGCTGGCTTTGTCAGCATGTTTTTATGGTTATCCGCTCACTGTGCTAACTGTGCTTTGTGCATCATGGTTGTCACTAATGTTTATATATAATAATGGAGTGACAGTATGAAAGTGATGCATGTGTATGTATGTAACAGAAATCAGTAAGCAGTTTATTCACAGTTGAAATCAAGCACAAATTAAGAATTAATTAATTGTACGGATACATGTAAATGTGAGGGTTGTCACATTCTCCCCCCGTTAAGAAAATTTCGTCCCGAAATTTTAGGTTCTGCTTCTGGTTGCAGGGGTCTTGGGAAATAAATGGGGGTATTTCTCCTCCATACGATCCTCACGTTCCCACGTGAATTCTGGCCCATGTCTTGCATTCCATCGAACTTTAATGAGCTTGACACTACTCCTGTGTGTTTTGTTAACTTTCCAATCCGTAACCTCAACGGGTTCTTCGGTAAAGTGGAGTGTGTCGTCGATATGAACTTCGTCAGCAGGAATGATCACTGTCTCCTGTGTTGGACTCTTTTTCAGATTTAATACATGGAATGTATCATGCACGCCATTAAGTTCAGCAGGCAGGTCCAACTTGTATGCTACAAGCCCAATCCTTTGCAGGATTCTGAATGGGCCAATGTAACGCTGATTCAACTTCCCACGCTTTCCAAAGCGTGCCACACCCTTCCAGGGTGAAACCTTTAACAAAACCATATCTCCCACCTCAAACTGTAGAGGTTTCCTCCTTTGATTTGCATAGGCTTTCTGTCTATCGCGAGCCGCCTCGATGCGCTTTCGGATCTGTGCAATCTTGTCTGTCGTCTCTTGGACTATTTCGGGACCAACAAGCTGTCTATCACCCGCATCAGCCCAGCACAGTGGTGATCGACACTTGCGTCCATAAAGAGCTTCAAATGGCGCGGCTCCAATGCTTGTGTGGTAGCTGTTGTTGTATGAAAATTCGACCTAATGGTAAATGATTATCCCAGCTACCACCCAAATCCATTACACATGCTCTTAGCATATCTTCCAGTGTTTGAATTATTCGCTCACTCTGGCCATCAGTTTGTGGATGAAATGCAGTACTTAGATTCAACTATGAGCCAAAAGCTTCTTGGAGGGACTGCCAAATCCTTGACACGAAGCGTCCATCTCTATCAGAGATAATCGAGAGAGGCACTCCATGACGTGCAACAATCTCTCGCATGTATATTTCAGCAAGTTTACTAGTGTTGTCCTTTTCCTTGATCGGTAAGAAGTGCGCAGACTTTGTTAGGCGGTCTACTATTACCCAAATTGTATCATGGCCCTTGGGCGTCTTTTGGCAACTTCGTTATGAAGTCCATTGAGATCTGCTCCCACTTTCATTTGGGTATTTCAGGCTGCTGCAAGAGACCTGAAGGCTTCTGGTACTCGGCCTTAACCTTGGCGCAGGTTAAATATTTACCAACGTATATCACCACATCGCCTTTCATCCTTGGCCACCAGTAAAAGTCTTTTAGGTCCTGGTACATCTTATCTGCCCCTGGATGAATTGAGTACCGAGATTTGTGAGCTTCATCAAAAACAACCTTCCTCAAACCACCAAACAGAGGAACCCAAATCCGTTTCATGAAGCATAAAGTTCCTTCCTCGTTTGGTATCAACTGCTTCTCCATTCCACGGAGATACTCATCCTCAATATTTCTTTCTTTCAAGGCTTCTCTTTGTGCGGCACGAATGCGCAAAGAGAGATGTCTGGACAATCATCTCCAAAGCCCTAACCCTTATGGGCTTAATCCTTTCTTTTCGGCTCAGGGCATCGGCGACCACATTTGCTTTCCCTGGGTGGTATTTGATCTCGCAAGCATAATCATTCAACAGCTCTACCCAGCGTCTTTGTCTCATGTTAAGCTCTTTTTGGTCAAATATGTGATGTAAGCTTTTGTGATCAGTATAAATTGTACATCACGTACCATACAAATAATGTCGCCAAATCTTCAACGCAAATACCACCGCGCCTAACTCCAAGTCGTGCTTGGTATAATTTTTCTCGTGAATCTTCAACTGGCGTGACGCATATGCTATAACTTTCTGGCGCTGCATCAGCAAGCAACCCAAGCCTTGACGCGAGGCATCACAATATACCACGAAGTCGTCCGTTCCTTCGGGTAGCGATAAGATCGGTGCGTCACAAAGTTTGTTCTTTAACAACTGAAATGCTTCTTCTTGCTTGTCACCCCAATCAAACTTTTTGTCTTTCTGTGTGAGTGTGGTCAGAGGTTGAGCGATTTTTGAGAAATCCTCAATGAATCTTCGATAATAACTCGCCAAACCTAAGAACTGTCGAATCTCGGTTGGCGTTTTTGGAGTCTCCCAACTCTTGATCGCCTCGATCTTTGTTGGATCCACATGGATTCCATTTCCATTAACCACATGTCCAAGAAATTGGACTTCACGCAGCCAGAACTCGCACTTCGACAACTTAGCGTATAACTTTTCCTTTTTAAGTAGCTCTAGAATAGCTCTTAAGTGCTGTTCGTGCTCGTCCTTCGTCTTCGAGTAGATCAGAATGTCATCAATAAACACAATCACGAACTTGTCGAGGTACGGCTTGCAAACTCTATTCATTAAATCCATAAAAACGGCTGGCGCGTTTGTCAACCCAAACGGCATCACCAGAAACTCGTAATGTCCATAACGAGTCCTAAAGGCCGTTTTCGGGATACTTTCCTCTTGTATCCTTAGTTGATGATATCCTGATCGAAGGTCGATCTTTGAATAAAAGCTCGAACCTTGCAGCTGATCGAATAGGTCATCGATTCTCGGCAGGGGATATCTATTCTTGATAGTCAACTTATTAAGCTCGCGGTAGTCTATACACATCCGAAAACTACCATCCTTCTTTTTGACGAACAGAACTGGAGCTCCCCAATAGCTCCTGAAGTTGCGTCGACAACTCCTGCATCTCTGAAGGCGCAAGTCGGTAAGGTGCCTTAGCCACAGGCGCGGCGCCTGGGACTAAGTCAATGTGGAACTCGACTTGTCTTTGCGGCGGTAATCCTGGCAAGTCTTCTGGAAAGACTTCAGGATATTCTTTTACTACTGGAATGTCTTCGATCTTTGGTTCAACAGCTTCTTTATCCACGATATGTGCCAAGAGGGCAACACATCCTTTCTGTAAACACTTTCTAGCTTTCAGACAGCTAATGATTCTCAGAGGCGTATCGCGCTTTTCTCCATGAACTACGATCGTCTCTCCATCTTCTATTGGGATGCGGATGGTCTTTTCGTGGCAAACAATCTCGGCTTTGTTGCTCGATAGCCAATCCATCCCTACCACCATGTCGAAACTTCCCAATTCGACTGGTAGTAGATCCAAAGTGAACTCGTGTTCTCCTAGCTCAATCACGCATCCTCTGATGACTTCACCCGTTTCAACTAGTTTCCCATTCGCCAATTCAATCGAGTACGGAATGTCTAACTTACTAGGTGTCAACCCAAGTATATTCTTAAATTCTATCGATACGAAACTATAATCGGCACCAGTATCAAACAGAACAGATGCAAAACGTTGGTTTATAGGGAACGTACCAGTGACTACGTTTGGATCATGACGCGCTTCCCTTGCGCCGATGTTAAAGACTCTTCCCCGTGCTTGGTTCAGTTTTGGGCATTCCCTCTTAAAATGCCCGACGTCTCCACAATTGAAACAACCGGGTCCACGAGCATTTCCATTCCCATTTCCACCTTGAGCGTTGTTTTGGTTGCGATTTCCACTCCCAGCTTGGTTTGCAAAGTTTCAACGGTTTCCATTTCCGCCATTACTTCCTTGTTGCCGGTTTCCATTACCATTCCCATAACCTCGATTACCACCACGCCCAGTACCAGTTTCGGCCCAACACGTATCCTTCGAGTGGCCGTTCCTTCCACATGACTCGCATTTTCTTAATCCGCATTGGCCAGAATGATGGCGCTGGCATGTATCACACTTGGGCAGAGTGCCCATATAACCTCTTCCTTTGCTTTCAACACCGGTTTTGGCCCTAGCCGGTGTGCTCGACTCACCCCTCTTGCTTACAACATTGGTACCTTGCTTGAAGTTGGAAAATTTCCGTTTGTTTTCACCAGACGACTCAACATGTGTTTCCTTTTTCTTCTGATCAGAAACGGGGAACTTGTTCAACCTAATGGCCTCTTCATTAAGCGCCACACTGAGGTCTATGGCTTCCGTGATCGTTGCAGGTTTGGACCTGGTAACCATACTCATTATCTGGGGTACCAATCCCCAGATAAAGCGCTCGACACGTTTAAATTCGGGTGTGACCATGTATGGCACTACATGTGACAAATCATGAAATCTCTGAACATACTCTGCAATCTTAGGACCATCCATTCTTAGATGCCAGAACTCAGTTTCTAGCTTCTGTATTTCAGCACGCGAGCAGTACTTCCTTCTCATTAGCTCTTTCAGCTCATTCCAGGTTAACGCATAAGCAACAGCTTCTCCTAACGTCTGCACTTGCAGATTCCACCACGATAGAGCACCATCCAGAAACAGCCCTGAGATGTAGGTTACTTGTTGCTCGGGAGCGCATTTGCTCATTCTTAGGACAGAGTCTGTCTTTTCAGCCCACCTAACAAACGCAACAGCACCTCCAGTGTCGTCGAAATTCACGGGCTTACAGTCAAGGAACTGCTTGTAGGTGCACCCTGCACATACGTTGGAATTTACAAATGATATTAGCGGTCGTGCTATAAATATCCAAATGTATCGTAGTATATCTCAAACGACTTAACATTACCATGGGGTGGATTGTTATTGCCGTTGTTGTTGTTGTTGTTCGAAGTGTTCCTGGTCGTTTCTGTTCGGGAGGCCGCATACTGTGCTATAGCTGCGGCAATTATCCCTTGGAGTTCCGCCTCGGTAGTAGGCATGCGTACATCGCGTCTTGGAGGCATCTTCTAAAAGATGATTATATAGGTCAGGTCATAGTAAGTAAATAATATGCGTACGTACTAACATTTATCAATCACATAACATCACATGTTATATAAAACAAATAATCTCAACAAAGCATGTAGTGAGAATGTTGCCATTGAGCCTTCATTAATCACGACCACAATATTGTTTTACAAGTTTAGTAATACATCATACATCCAAATGATATCATGGGTCACATCACCCTCAAAAATACAAGTCAAACTACAACTATCATATACAAAAGTGTGATCTCTCAACAGTCTTCGTAAGCTGGCTCAATAGCGACCTTCTCACCAAAAGATCGACCTGCATAAAACCAAAAATGCCTATGCTGATGGCGGTGGAGGAGGAGGAGGAAAATGAGAGAAAAGCAAGCGACGCATATGTAACCAGTCCTCCTCTAAGGCACGATAGGCACGCAGCAAATATGTTATCTGCTGCTCAGAAGTCCAAAAGCGAGCGTCTGAATCGGGGGAAAGTGGACGAGGAGTGTGTGGTGCTGCAAATGGGGTCTGACAATGACAAGATGGACGTGGAGCTCTCTCCAAATCCTGAATACGACGCGTCAATGCATCCTGCTGTATCATCAGGGAAGTGAGGATGTCCTCCGTAGAGTACCCAACATGGTACGGGTGGTACGGATCAGACAGTGGCATGATAGGGGGCGTAGTCCATAAAAATGGCTCGCTAGATGGAATGAAAGATGGTGCAGTAGGTGGTGCAACATGAGGAAACTGTGACATGACCGGATCAGACGTCGATACAGGTGGAACAAAAGTAGGATGAGAAATCTATGGTATAAACTGGCCGCCTCCTGACATGAAAGGTACGTGACCAAATGGCTGTCGCGATGAACCCTCCCCAGGACGAGGTGGCGGTATGTCCTGGAGGAATGTGATGGGAAGATCGGTGCGGTGGACGTCAGTGGTGTGTGGGGGAAACAATGGGATATCAGTGGGTGCAGAAACAGGTGTGACTGGTACCACATACGGTGGATAGTCATCATCGTCGATCCACCCGTTGAGGGTGTCGGCGTAACGTGGATCTATATGAGTAGCAAAAGGTGCACGGTCAAACAGTACCGGGACGGAATCGGGAAATGGTGCATCAACAACAGGATCATCTATCAAGGGTGGAGCAACAACGGGAAGATCAACAACGGGTATATCACCAACAAGAGGTGCAACGGCTGGTGCATCATCATGGACAGGGTCATGCTCTAATGTAGGGTCAGGAGCAACTACAGGCTCTGGGGCCACAGCAGGCTCCGGGTCAACAAGATCCATATCAAAATCAGCAGGGATGTCAAGCAAAGGGTCAATAGGATCAGTGGCCTTGCAAACCATTGGTGATCTTTTCCTTGTTTGCTATCATACCGGGACTTTCATACTTACACTGTTTACAAAGGTTTATACATACATATACAAAACACATGAACTCGCTCAACTTTTGTTGATGTTTTTAAACTACATGTATTTCAGGGAACGAAGTGGATCTGGCAGGTGTATGCATGTGTTTCAAGCTGCGTTATAAATAAACGATGTCATCCGAGGTCGTAGGGTTTAGGAGATGTATCTTACTCCTGGACGAGATACATGGCTCTAAGCTCGGGTTGGTTTAAGTTATGTTGTCGAGTCTTCTTGAACTCATTAAAACATGTTATGGTTTGTAACTTAAATTTGGTGTCGATGTTTCAAACAAGTGTGTTGTGGTATTTTCAAACTTAATTTTTATGGATGAATATCTTTTGGTTTTTATCATATAGCATTGTTATGATTGAATGCTATGGTATTAAGAAGTCACACCAATAACGACGCTTCCGCAAAAGTCAGGGTGTGACACAAACTAGGACCTATGAAATCACAGTAACTTAGTGTCACAACGAGTGCCTAAATGGGATATATTTTCGTGATTGTTTATTTATACTTTTTGTACTTTAGTCCAAATTCGAATCCTCCGTTCAATTCCAAGCAACTCACACACCTTCGATTCCCCATTCTCAAACACTCGTCAACTCGTGGATAATCGGAAAGCTTTTTAAAGACTGTGAGTATACTCGAACACCCTTTTTACGTTTTACACTTTTTGGGAGCAACATGTTTACTTATTCAACTTACACAATCATACATACTTTATACAATCACAAACAAACAATCCAATCATGCATGCTTAATATGTTATACTTGATTCGTGTTACTGGAACATTCTAATGTGATAAACTTGTCTTTAACTTCGTACGAGCCTCCCCTTAACATGTATAGCGCTATAGGAGTAACGCGCCTGCCACACCTCAACCGATGGCAGAATCATCAGAGTGAGACAAAAAAGATTGCTCATCACACATAACGCTATTGGCGACAATAGTTAATTCAAAATCGATTTCATATCATAACAAAATTGTCAAATTACAACATGAAATTCAAGTACAACATGAGAAACAATACAAGTTTAACAAATAAAATGACTACTCTAGTAATTTGAGATGTGTTTCTAGTGTCGTCCCTACTAGATTTCGTCACAATCAACCTCATCAACCTGTAACATGTTAACAAAGTATAGTTCAACACAAAAAATGCATTGGTGAGTACACAAGTTTAAGTAAATAAGTATAAGTATAAAAAGTTTAAAACAAATCCACATGGCAACCTAAGTTATTCAAGATCAACATATCATGGCATGCAATATTTCTAGTCAACCCTCTGTTTACGCAATAAAGAATGAAATTTAACATGATCTCTCGTTCACGGGTGGTGCGTTAATCCTATAGCGCTATACATGTAAATGGAGGCTCGTACAAAGCTAATGACTATAGTATCACATAAGAATCACCCAAGATCATGTATCAAGTATAACAAGTAGTTTTCATGTATAAGGATTGCTTTGTGCATTTGCATAAAGAATGAAGTACTGTGATTTTGATAAGGTTAACATATTGCACCCAAAAAGTGTTAAAATGAAAATGGGTCAAGTGTACTCACGGTTTTGCAAGCTTCCACTTGTTATTCCGTGACGAGTTGTTGGTTGTTTGAGGATGGAATACCAAGTCCTTCTACACGAGGAAACATAGGTGTATGAGTATTTGGATGATAACGGAGGATTAGGAATTCAGAATTTAAAGTATATAGAAAGTAAGTATACGAGAAAAATAATCATCTAGCACTTAATACTCGTTTTTTACACTATGAAACCCATAGGGTTAGAATGTTTTCATGGGTTAAAGTACCCATTAGAATCATAACGAGAAACTAAGTACCTAGATGATGTAACTTAGTACCTTGATAAATAACCATTTGATTATCATCAAGGGTTCGGTTTTTATATGTATTTTATATAGTTTAAATCCAACAAGAATATCAAGGATTATCATATAAGTCATGCATGGAGGTAGGAGGGTAACCTTCCTTTTAAAACCTCTTTCTTAGATTCACCACTGCACAAGTTGTTAAAAACAACAAGGATGGTCATGAATGAACAATATGGAAATGAAACATACATATTAACTAAGAGGAAAACATCAAGTGAGGGTGGATTGAAAGTAGGATAGCCAAAGCTTTCCAATAATCACACTACACAAGCTCAAGTCTTGTTCAACACTTGTGGGTTGAAAACCCTTACAAAACAGAAAGTTTAGAGGAGTAAAACACCTCCTAATTGTATATAACAACCTTGTTTTTAAGCACACTAATCATAGACTTGATTAGTGACACAAGGACATATGTTTGTATGAGTAAAACATGAGTTTTCTTCCTAAACATGAAGAATTAAAAAGATAAAAATGAGCAGAATTATAGGTGCACTTTGGACCTCAAAAATGGTGAGGTTTCACCTTAGTTTACCTAAGCAAACTTGTGAAAACCTTCCTAGAGGTTATCCAAGTGTTGTAAAAGAAAGAACAAGAAGAAAATTGAAGTGGAAGTGAGTTAAAACTCATTTTTTGCTGCTGGAACTTTCTGAAATGTTGCTGAAACTCAACTGTGTTTGAGAGGGTTTTTGAGTGTGTTTGAGAGTGGTAAAAGTGGGATAAAGGATAGGGAATTGCTTATTATATAGGGAAGGGATTATGGTTTCAATGGATTAGGCTTTGGAAGTGATCAGGAGGGGTTAAGCATTGAAACAAGTCCACAAAACCCAACCCAAAGGCTGTCCTGGTCGCTGATTTGGGCAGCCCTATTCTTTTTTATTTTTTATTTTTTAACATTAATATGTGTAATTTGCTGATTAAGTTATGTAAATAATATGTACCATTGTTCACCTAACTCGTGACAAGGTCTAACATGAAATAAAACATGATTTAACTAGACAAAAAATGTGATGTATAAGTATGTAACATGATTGCAAGTGACAAGTATATGTAACATATTAGATGATTAATCGTTGTGTATTTTATGTATTTAAGGTGTACCAATTGTTTATGTGTTATATAACATGTCCTAACATACATAACAAACATGGAACGAGGGTTAATCAAGTAATTAAACATGGATTCGGTGTTGTAAGAATGAATGAAGTGTTGAAATGATGTAACAAGTATATGTAGCAAGTAATGAAGCATTAAATGTGTATAAGTCTCGTATTCGCTTAACCAAACATTTGCATTTAGGTATCACGAATACACGATAGTTGTTTACGAGTTTAACGTATGTTTAAGGAAATCATGAATTATGTATCAAACGAATGCACGTATCAATGTATAAACAATGTATAAACGATGTATATTTCATATAAAAGATTCGCTTAATTATGATCAAAGTCTCGGATTTACAATAGCTTGAAACGAAATATGATTACAAAGGAAATGAGTTTCCGAGAATAGAATTACAATATGAACTTTCTAAAAATGGAAAGCTGCGAAATGCGAGGCGTTACACACCGCCCGTATTCTTAAAGTCATGTTAAGTTAAACACAGAACGGTCTTATCGTTGCTACGATAAGATTACGCTAGTGGTAATCTTTGAGTTGACATTTATAGTTGCATGCCAGTTTTACGTTAATTCTCGATAACAATTATGTCATGTGGATTATTCAAACTTTTATACATATGCTACTATTCAATACTTTTGTATTGAACTATACTTTAATACGTGTTGCAGGAATTTGACGATGATGGTGATGATGAAATCTAGTAGGATGGACTAGAAACTCACTCTAGAAATTAGTATTGTTGTTGTAATCATTTTATGTACTTGTTGTATTTGTTTCACGAACTATGTTGTAATTCTGTTTCAATCATTGTACTTGAAAGTTTATTAATAAATGGAATTCTGATTCAATTAAATATTGTCATAAATAGTGTTATGAAATCTTGAGTAATCTCGTTTTTATCTCACTCCGATGTTTCGGCCATCAGTTAGGGTGACAGATTGGTATCAGAGTCATGACTATAGGGAATTAGGTAGAATTGCCATGTTGTTGACCTAGTCTACAGTTAAGCACCTTACTCGACCATTCTTGATTTATATGCTAAATTCCTAAAAAGTCTTTTTATGTGCTCATATTCACCTTATTTCAAAATATATGCCTTCCCTAAGGCAACTTTACACGACCATGTGAAAACACGAAAACACTTGTATCATGCAAACGAGACGATTTCACCAAAATAGGCGTGAAACCCACACTTTGGTGGAAGACTCTCATTTCGTACTTTTGATTTACACGAAATTATGCATCAAGTTAGGAGTGACATCCTTACCTTGATGGAAATTTCACCATACTCATTCTAGTGGACCCTTACCAACGAGTCGGATTTAGTTCCTTATCTCGTTTGGTAAGTACCAACCACACTTAGGGAATGATGCTATCAAGTTAGGGGTGAAACCCGCATCTTGATAACTAATCCCACTCCTTAATTTTCAATCCTGCCAAAGTCTCGAACTTTCAATTGACTAGGGACATGTAGTAACCGGAAGGGTGAATACCCTTAACGACAATTTCAGCGAGAGTATTCTATCTATTAGGCTAAAGCATGCTTCCCAAACTCAAAAGAACTTTAGATCACTTTGGTTTAGTCAAAGTTCCGTTTCAGGACAATCCAAGTTTTAGTCAAACCAACGTTATAATAGAATCGATTTTATTCACAACACGATTCAAACTTCTCCTTTTCAAAATTCGGAATTTATTTCACAACGATTATTTACCCTTTTCATATATCTTGTAAATATATATATACGATTTCAAAACGACACCCGCAAGGTAGACACTACACATATTCCTAGAAAAGTGGAAACATTATCATTAAGATATGAGTGATTCCCTTACCTTGGTGATTAGCTCCGCTCCTCTCCTCCTTACAACGACTTCACCAACGAGTTAGGGGTGATTTCCTTACCTCGATGATCATTACCAATTGCCCTTTCCCGAATACACTTTATCCTTGAGTTAGGAGTGATGCCCACTTCTCAATGGAAAATTTAAATCGCAACTCGACCACTTTCATGACGACCACTCGATTTGAAACTTACGCTTAAAACCTTTTATCATTATGTCAATTTCCTCACTAATGCATAATCGATTTAATCAAATGTCTTTCTTACTCTACAATCTATTTACGTAAATCACATACACAAGACCCCTAATCATGCTATAAGCGTTTTCTTACCCGATTTTCAAAAATCTTATGAAATGCTACCTATCAATCTAGATGGTCCAATGAACCTCTTGCCCACGTTTTTCATATTTCGTCCAAACACTAATACATACTCACATTATACTATTATCCTAAAAATGCCTTGTTCCCAATAGGGAACCAAGGAAATTTTCACTCGCATACGTACAAACCTTATAGAAATCGCTTCGTTAACCTCACTCAATTGATAGACACAACTGATCCGTAGCCAACCTAACCAACAAATACAACTAGCCTACCCATACACACTCGTGCAACATTCCCAAAATTTTTAAATTTAAAATAAAGTTATTACACGAATAGGTCACGGGTAAGTTGACCGGTAGAAATATGAGGTATTTTGGCGAATGTGGGAACCGTTTCATAATTATAATAATAAAAATACATTATACTTGAACCTACTCCGTTTTTAATGAAACTTGGTTCAAAATGTAGATAAGATTATTCTCGTTCTAATGACGTATTCATTGTTTTGTAAAACGTCATATTTTAGAAGTTATAAGCGCCAAATAAGTGAAGCAGCTGAATTAATTATAATATCTATAATAATAAAATAATAAAACTTATCATGAATGAATATGGTTACGTGTGTGTAGAAATTGAATTCAATTAATGCTTCTTATACGTGTATGTCTGCGTGGACTAACAAACTTAGTCCCCAAGTTCCCACTTCAAGTATAAATAGGAGAAGATGTTCAACATGCAACTTTGCTCAGCTTCTTTCTCCATCTCGATATCTTTCTAAATTTTCTTAAGTATTATACATGTAATACTCTAAAGCCCTGCCCCATTTTAAGTATTGTAACCCCTGATCACCGAGTCAATACCCTATCCGATTGATTTAGGATCCATAAACGCATGTCAAGGCTCTGCCTGACTAAGTTCGTTGGGGTTCTGTCTCGTGACGTAGGGATAAATTTGAATTGGGTTACTATACTTAATGCAAGTTCATTATATATTTTATTAAATAGTTCAGGAGTTATACCTAGGATATAATGACCCTCCTAAAATATTTTAGACACCCCTAAATGTCCTAAAGTACACCCCGTATACGAAAAATGGCCCTAAATACCTTTATTTTTATAAAAATTAAATAAAAACGAAATTTCATACTCGCTCGCGGGCCGCGACATAGCCAGTGAAGGCTTACGCGGGCCGCAACAGATCAACATCAGGCCGGCACCTGGTGCCGCCACGTGGCAGGACACGCGTCAAAACCCGGGATGACTCAGCAAATTCGTGGCCGCCTTTAGGGCCCACGCGGGCCACAAAGCCCTTATTGTTTCCTTCGTGGGGAGCGAGCAAGGCCAGATCAGGCGCTATAAATAGGGACCTTCGGCATTTCATTTCAATTCGCTCACAACTCGAATTTCTCTCTTAATTTATGAAGTGTAGGAATTATATCGGGTATAAAGCCCACTAAAATAGCGAAGCTCTGCCTCGTTGTAAGTATTTTAACCCCCGGTTAGGTATTAGATACGCTGCCCGATTGATCTAGCGCTCCGTAACGGCTGTTAAGGCTCTGCCCTACGTAGTCGTTGTAGTTCTGTCTCGGGGAGGGTATAACTAATGTAAATTTGGGTTATTATACTAACGCGTGTGCATTGTTTAATTAATAGATTATAACCAGGAAGCCACAAGAAATTTCCTAAGATAGCAATGTAAGTAATCCTCTTTTTGTGTAAACCTTTTTGTGAGTAATCCTCTTTTTGTGTAAACCTTGTTGTGAGTAATCCTCTTTTTCTGTAAACATTTTTGTGAGTAATCTCCTTTTTGTAAACTGTTTTTACAAAACCTCAAATATTAAACATTATATTAAACAGTGGTTGAGTATTTGTATTCTAGAATTATCGTCGGTATGTTGGGGTTTTGTATACAAAATTTGTTACTACATTGTGAGTAGTAACATGACCACAAGTCGGGTTGACAGTACAGTGGGTGGTAATTAAAGTAGATGGAAACAAATGTAATTGCGCGACCGCCCTCAATGCTGTAGACTGATAAAACCTGTTTTGATTAAACTGGGATTCACTCACCAGTATTTCCTGCTGATAAAATGTTTTAAACACGTGTTTCAAGTAACTTAGTGTGAAGCCAATAAAAGCCACCTGGAGAGCACTGAAGGCTTATAAAAGTGACAATAAAAGTTACCTAATTAAAAAGGAGAATTATTTTCAATAATTGGGGTTATTCCCTATAAATGTATCAAAATGAAAAATCGGGTTTTGTCCCACTAATAAACGTATTATCAGAGAAACTTGGGTTTTATCCCATTTCTTTTTTTTTTTTAATATTTTTGGTGTTTAACTCTGATAAATATTTCATAACTACGGTCCTGATGAAACTTTCCGCTACCAAATTTATAAACATTGATACCATCAGACTGGCTCGCGGCCGCCCGCTCCTGAGATAGGGGTCGGGGGCTGTGACAGAAGGTGGTATCAGAGCTATGCCACTGGTTTAAGCCCTTTAGGTGTTCTTCCAATACCTAAATCCTTAACCATCTGTGTTAGGAAATTAATATCTTATGTGTTATTCTGTAAACATAAAATTTTAATATGTCTATCATGATTTTTATGCCATTTAACGAATTTGAATCCCCAAAATGTGTTGCCCATATATGTATCTTACAGTTATGTTGTATTATATATATATATATGACAAAGATCCGTTAGGAACCACCTCTTATTGCGAAAACCGCGAGAACCAATGTGAACACAACCAAAAATGCCTAAAAATAGCTAAAAATCACACAAATTTTTTTTAATATTTTTTATAAAAAATCGCTACTTTTTGAAGAAAAAAAATTTAAAAAAAAAAATTTTTTTGCTACTAAAAGTAGCGATTTTAACATAAAAAATATAAAAAAAAAATTTAGATTTTTTTTTAGGTTTTTTGGGGGTTTAGTTTTTAGGATTTTAGCTTGGGGGGGGGGGGGTGTTTAGGTTTTTGGGGGGTGGGGGGTTTAGGTTTTTTTTTGGGGGGGGGGGGGTTAGGTTTTTTTTAGGTTTTTTGGGGGTTTTAGTTTTTAGCATTTAGCTTAGGGGGGGGGTTAGGTTTTTTTTGGGGGGGGGGGGGGGGGTGGGGGGTTTAGGTTTTTTTTTTTTTGGGGGGGGGGGGTGGGGGTTAGGTTTTTTTTAGCTATTTTAGGTTGTGTTCACATTGGTTCTCGCGGTTCTTGCAATAAGATTGGTTCTCGCATGAACCTTACCCTATATATCTATTATATATAATAAATGAAAGTTATTTGGGCCACGTGTCAACACCAGAGAGCCCCTAAATGCCCTTTTTCCCGCCCAACAGTGCCACTGCCCTCTTCTATTTATATCCTCCTTCATTTACTCATTTAGGGCTTCTTGCTTTCTTTCTCTCTCTGCTCTGCTCTGCTCTATTTCCGATCGATGTTTATCCTCTCTCATGTTTATCCTTCTTCTTCTTCTTCTTCTTCTCATATTCATCTCCTCAACAACGTTCAGCAGAGGTTACTTCTATTGGATACATCTTCGTTTGAAACCCTAAATCATGTACCGTCCAGTGGTTGAAGAAGAGAATAATCATGTAAGATCTACTTTTTTATCTAGAAATTTTATTTCGTTTTATCTATTTTGTCATACTGAACATGATGAACCCTTTTCTACCCTCAGAAGAAGAAACAGATCTCCTTATCGTACTCGATGAACGCTTTTGTACAACCTCCTCTTAATCGGTGACTCTGGTATGTTTGGTTTGTTGTATCATGTGATTACGAGCAGATTTATTTTGATATGTTTTGTACTTTGTCTTTCCAAACCTTTTTTGTTGGATTATAGAGTTTGTTGATTAGAAGCAACCTCTGCCGGACGGTTGTTGAGGAGATGGAAATGGGAAAGGTTATACCAGGTGTGTTGATAGGTGATACCAGTGCAAAAGTTTAGGACATCACCAAGGTAACTTAAATTGGTGTGATTTATTTTTTTTGGTATTTCTAACGTTTTGATTTACTGTTTATTGGTGCATTGATTCATTTGTAATCCTTTGCAGATCTCCCGTCATCTCAATTTGAGCAATTAAACGTAGTTTTGTTAATCACTATCGGTGTTTTAATTACTAGCAGTGGTTAAAAAGTTTTCCATCAGCTATTTGACTTAACAATAGTTTGCGTTATTTATTCTAAATTCATCAGTTTTTTTAGGTAAACTGAAGTTTCCACCAATAGGCACTGCCCAGCTAAGTTTCCTACAATGACAGTGGTTATAACAAGTTAATATGGCACATCACTGATCTGCCTAACAAGTGTTGGATATAAGGATGGTTGTACATAAAGTTTGATGAACATCATCCACTGTTCAATTATGAAGAACCACTGATCAAGACCAAAGTCCAGACAAGCACCGATCAACTAAATGTGAAACACTCTCCAACAACAGTGGTTCCTCATCAACAAAACATCTTCTATGTTTGTTTATGTTAACAGTGTTTATTCTATCTTTGTTTATGTTAATAGTGTTTATATGTAACAGAATTTATACTATCACTTCAGTGTTTTGATCTCTACTATTAATTGAACAGTTGTTTCATCTTTGTACTAATAAAATTCCTATACACTTGGATGAATATTAAGCACCTCATCTTGATTGTTTGAGTATAGTATTCTTGAAATTGGTTCAAACATTTTATTGTTCAAAATATTCCACTGCTGAAATACAACCACTGTTTCTTCAATCTCCATGTTGACCACTGATTTGACCAAACAACAGTGTTTTGAAAACTGGTTGGTATCCACTGATCGGAAAAAATCCACCAACTTTATTCTCATAAAAAAATTTAAAGTTAGATTAAAAAAAATTCTTCATGACAATTTGTTTCAAACAAATCACTATTTTAATGCTGATTTCTTGATCTTTTGACATTTGATTAAGCAAATTTTGTATTTCAAATTGACGGTTATTATATGTTGATTAAAGTTAAAATAAAATATAAAAAAGTCATTATGGCATTTGCTATCAAATCAAGTCAGTAGTTACTGACAATATCAGTAATTTTGAAATTGGTTCAAACATTTGATTGTTCAAAATATTCCACTGCTGAAATACAACCACTGTTTCTTCAATCTCCATGTTGACCACTGATTGACCAAACATCAGTGTTTTGAAAACTGGTTGGTATCCACTGATCGGAAAAAATCCACCAACTTTATTCTCATCAAAAAATTTAAAGTTAGATTAAAAAAATTCTTGATGACAATTTGTTTCAAACAAATCACTATTTTAATGCTGATTTCTTGATCTTTTGACATTTGATTAAGCAAATTTTGTATTTCAAATTGACGGTTATTATATGTTGATTAAAGTTAAAATAAAATTTAAAAAAGTCATTATGGCATTTGCTATCAAATCAAGTCAGTAGTTACTGACAATATCAGTAATTTTGAAATTCAAAATATGTAAAATGGTAATTTAAAAGACTTTGTTTATATATAACAGTGTTTTCCGCATCAATGTTTTAAAGACTGTTAGGTTGTTAGATGTCATCACCTCAGTGTTTTATATGAAACCATTTTTATGGCATCAGTGTTTATATGTAACAGGGTTTAGTACTTTTGTTTATATGTAACACTATTTATCACATCAGTTCAGTGGTTTGATCTGTATTATTAATTGAACAGTTGTTTCATCTTTATACTAATAAAATTCATATACACTTTGATGAATATTAAGCTTCTCATCTTGATTGTTTGGGTATAGTATTCTTGAAATTGGTTCAAACATTTGATTGTTCAAAATATTCCACTGTTGAAATACAACCTCTGTTTCTTCAATCTCCATGTTGACCACTGATTGACCGAACATCAGTGTTTCGAAAACTGGTTGGTATCCACTGATCGGAAAAAAATAGCCACTGCTCACTTTTACATTGTTGACAACCAATTACATAAGAGTTCCACCAACATTATTTTCATCATAAAATTTAAAGTTAAATTAAAAAATAAAAATAAATTCTTGATGACTATTTGTTTCAAATCAAATCAGTAATTAATGCTGATTTCTTGAGCTTTGGACATTTGATTAAGCAAATTTTGAATTACAAATTGACGGTTATTATATGTTGATTAAAGTTAAAATAAAATTTTAAAAAGTCATTATGGCATTTGCTTTCAAATCAAGTCAGTAGTTACTGACAATATCAGTAATTTTGAAATTCAAAATATGCAAAATGGTAATTTAAAAGACTGTGTTTATATGTAACACTATTTATCACTTCAATTTAGTGGTTTGATCTGTATTATTAATTGAACAGTTGTTTCATCTTTATACTAATAAAATTCATATAAACTTTGATGAATATTAAGCTTCTCATCTTGATTGTTTGGGTATAGTATTCTTGAAATTGGTTCAAACATTTGATTGTTCAAGTATTCCACTGCGGATACACAACCTGTGTTTCTTCAATCTCCATGTTGACCACTGATTGACCGAACATCAGTGTTTCGAAAACTGGTTGGTATCCACTGATCGGAAAAAATAGCCACTGCTCACTTTTACATTGTTGACATTCACTGATATTGACCATCAGCGGTTTCCCTAAAAAATAGTCAGTGCTCACGTTTTTATTTTTGATGTTGTTAATTAGTGATACATTGAAATTATCAAATGAAAACTAGAATTACAATCAAATTACCATTTTACCTAATCTTTACATTCCAATTACATAAGAGTTCCACCAACATTATTTTCATGATAAAATTTAAAGTTAAATTAAAAAATAAAAAAAAATTCTTGATGACTATTTGTTTCAAATCAAATCAGTAATTAATGCTGATTTCTTGAGCTTTGGACATTTGATTAACCAAATTTTGAATTTCAAATTGACGGTTATTATATGTTGATTAAAGTTAAAATAAAATTTAAAAAAGTCATTATGGCATTTGCTTTCATATCAAGTCAGTAGTTATTGACAATATCAGTAATTTTGAAACTCAAAATATGCAAAATGGTAAGTTAAATTTTTCGTTCTCTCTCTCTCTTTCTTTTTTCCTACAGTGCATATCAGTTCTAATATTTAATTATTTTATTAAAGCAGCATATAAGAATATACACTACTTTTACCTTTGAAATTAAATCTGAAATTTATGACGTCCAATAACAGTGTCAAACCATAACAGTGGTTCAGCATCAACTTTAGTTATTCTATGTTTCTTTTTATTTGTTTATGTTAACAGTGTTTATATGTAACAGTGTTTTCCGCATCAGTGTTTTATAGACTGTTAGGTTGTTAGATGTCATCACCTCAGTGTTTTATATATAACCATTTTTATGGCATCAGTGTTTATATGTAACTGTGTTTAGGAACAGTTTTGTATTTCACATCACTTCAGTGGTTTGATCTCTACTATTAATTGAACAGTTGTTTCATCTTTATTTTAATAAAATAAAATTCCTATACACTTGGATGTTAAGAGTGTTTAAGTGTTTATATTTAACAGTGTTTTTGCATCAGTGTTTATAGTCTGTTAGGTTGTTAGATGTCATCACCTCAGTGTTTTATATGTAACCGGTTTTATGGCATCATTGTTTATATGTAACAGTGTTTATCACCACAGTGGTTTATATGTAAGAGTATTTATCACATCACTTCAGTGGTTTGATCTGTACTATTAATTGAACAGTTTCATCTTTATACTAATAAATAAGGTAACACAAAATACACTTGGATGATTATTAAGTTCCTCATCTTGATTGTTTGGGTATTGTATTATTGAAAGTGGTTCAAACATTTGATTGTTAATGACTATTTGTTGCAAATCAAATTAGTAATTAATGCTAATTTCTTGAGCTTTGGACATTTGAGTTAAGCAAAATGTGAATTTCAAATTAACGGTTATTGTTTCTTAATTAAATTTAAAATAAAATATAGAAAATTCATTATGAAAATTGCTTTGAAATCAAGTCAGTAATTTTGAAATATTGAAATTCTTAATATACAAAATGGTAATTTAAAATTGACGTTCTTTCTCTTTTTTTGCCTACTTTGCATATCATTTCTAATATTTTATTACTTTAAAAAAGCAGCATATAAAGATATACACTCCCTACATTTGAAATTACATTTGCCACTGCATTCAGTTAAAATTTTTATTGGATAATCGGTAAGCTTGAATTTCAACCTTGATATTTTTTTTAAGAACATCCATGCTTATTGTATTATCATATTACGTTTAGCAATACTTATATTTTGCTTATTCTTTGTTTTTTATGTACAGTCTTCAAATGGAGGTTGCAAAGGTTAGCATGCTTAACGATCTTAATACATTCTCAAACAACTATTCGATTAGAGTGAAGATTGTTAGCATTTCGAAGAAGATGATGAATGATAACAAAAATGAAATATATCGTCTTGATATGATCTTCATGGATGAGATGGTACCGTATATAGTTGTGTTATATTTTTTTTGGACATATGAATATCCAAATGAATATAACACCTTTTTTATTTAATCGGATGTTTCATATTCTTAGGGAACTATGATACAAGCCAGCTGTTTGCATAAGATGCTAGGAAAATTCAAACACTTTCTTCAGTTGGATGAATGTATTCTTATCACCAAACCTTCTCTTGCTACTAATAAGTCCTCTGCTAAGTATACCAAGAGAAATGACAAAATATCACTTGATAAAACACTGTTTGACCAAAGCCTGTTTGACCAAAGTCAAACTACTTATGTTAAAAGGTACATATAATAGATAAAACTAAATTTTCCCTCAGCATTGCTTCTTGAGGTCATGAAACTTACTTATGTTAAAACCTAATTACTATTAATACATGATTCAAAGCATTCAAATTTTATGTTATATTAATGGTTTTGCTATATGAAAAATTATTTTTCTTTGTTAATTTGAATACCAAATCAATTCAACTAATCATGTACTTTACTCTTGTATGTCAATGTAAATGTAAATAACAAATTTAAAAGGGGTGTATGTGTAAATATTTTTCATCTGTTGAAAATATGGGAAGAGAAAAACACAACCGTCACTATTTTTTCATCATCATTACACTTCAAACATCTATCATCTCTTCTTTCAAAAATCTCTTCTCCCCAGTCATTTTCTAGGGTTTCAATTTTCTTTTCCTCCGTCTTCTACACTTCAATCACCTGAGGTTTGATTATTTTTTCTTCAGCAACTGGTATGTACATTCCTATTGTAATGAACTTTATATTGTTTAATCTATGTTAATTTAAATCCTATCTTGCTACTAATACGATTTTAAATGTTTATTGCTATACATTCAAGATTCAAGAAGGGTTTACTTATGTGTTTGAATCATTTGTTGAGAACATGTTAAAATAATTATTATTTGCAGAATAATTTTAACTCATACTCTGTTTCTATGATTAATTTCACTATATACTCTGTTAATACAAAAAGTTAATGTTCATTTTCGAAGCCAGCTTTTTAATTACAGTCTTTTAACATCTTTACTGATTCAGGTTTTATGATGTATACTACATTTGTTAAGTTTCTTCGTAACCCAGAATCTTTGAAACTGGTATGACATGTTTTTACATACATAATTTATTTGTATTGAGATATATATTTAACAGTTCTTTTATGGTTTATATTTTCTTACACTATTTAAAAATTATATACAGGATGTACCTATATTCTTTGCTAATCAAAAGTGGGGAGATTGTTGGCAAAAAAGTAGGTTGCAAGTATATCATGAGTCTGGTAAAAAATGGGTTGTTAGGGTCAGAACAGAAAATTCAACGCCGATAATTACTGACGGTTGGGACATTGTTGTTAAAGATCTCAATTTGCCGAGGGATACTTTGTTGGTTTTCAAACCGTTAGGTGATTTTGGACTTGAACTTTCATGTTATGTTAATGGCATGTGTGGGGAATCTTATTTCACCTTTAATCGTTATGCAAGATTTGGTTTTACGGTATGAGTATTGATCTTAACTTCAATTCTTTTGCATCTTTAACGTGTTAACACTTATTCTCATAAGATACATACTTCACGTTTAGTATTCATTATTTTTAATTTTATGCAGGTAATTGAAGACTGCTTCATTGAATAATTTTACGTAAACAGTCCACCGAGTGGGAAATTTCAAATCTGTTACAAAGGTTCCTACTGGAATGTTGAGGTGTCTAAAGTTGATACCCACTTTGTATTTTCTAGAGGATGGCCGGAAATGTGCAACGATGTTGGGATACTTGAGGATGATTTGCTTGTGTTTAGCAGGATTGATGATTTTGTTTTTGAAGTAGTAGTTTATAGAGATGAGATTGAGATTTGCTTTTTGAAGAAACCTAAATCTGATGATGATAGTGTAGTTGAGATATTGAAGGCTGATTATGTTAAAAATGCATTCAAGGTACGTAAGTATTTAGCATTAGCAATAAAAGTTTTAATTTTTTAGCTTTATATTAATTATTTTATTAATGTTGACCAGGACATCTATGAGGATGAAGAAGTTGTTTCTGTAGGTGAAGGTACAACTGTTACTCAGGTACTTGCTAAATTATTAAAATTATTTATTTTTAATTTAACACATATAAGAATTTAATGTTTTTACAACTATTAGTAATGCTGTTTACTGATGTTATATTTATTCAATAATGTATTATTTACAAGAACTTACCAACCAATGCCGAATGCACGTCCAAGAGACGCATGTCTTCACGATTGAACCAAACCCAAGATGTAAGTTTACCATCTTAAAGATTGTTATATTACTATTGTTATTAAATTTACTCTATGACAACAGGTTAAGAAGAAAGCTAAAGTTACTTCTGAGAGAAAGGAGGTCGTCAAGAATAGGACTAAGGGAAATGTTGCCTTACCTGTCGACACAAGTGATCATACTGGATGTTCTTCGTCTGTTCATAAAGTTAAGGTATCTATACTTGCCAGTTAATTAGTATATGTTATATAAACTGTTTTTTTTTTTTGCATATATTGATCATTCCTTTAATTCACATGTATATGTTTACTTTTTCATCAAGGGGAAGAGAGCTGCCAACGTTCAAAAAAAGCTTAACCGTAGAAATAAGATTGCAAAGACTGCAAAAAAACATTATGGACATCCTCTTGACCCTGAGTTCTTTCATTTTGATCGCAAAGGAGACTATAGGCTGGTATACCATTTTTTATAATAAACTAATGATTTACGTTTATTTGTCTGACTATTATTTTTTTCCACACAATACATGTAGCGTCTTCCTGCTGAAGTTGCGAGACGAGCAGGTCTTTTTCTTGATCTTCATCCTTTGAAAGTTCAAAACATGGTTGGAGTTGTGCAGGTTTATGATGTTAAGTTGGAGTTAAATGAATTGAAGCCATGTTATGTGTTGGAAGGTTGGTGAAAGTTTATGACTGACAATAACTTGAGGTTTGGTGATATGTTGCATTTCACATACGTGTCTTCGCAACAGAAGATAGTATTAAATCAAGTTACATCAGTTTAACAAACATATTTTAAGTCTGTTCTGATATCAGATACTAATTATGAATTTTTTGATGGTGATGTTGTAGGTTTTTTTCTTAAATTATTAACTTGATGTTTTTGTTGCTATGTATGGCTAAGATGATAAAACACTGTTATTAGCACTTTATGTTTTATATTTGGCCAATTAGATTATGTGTTAAATTATAGTTCTTTAAGTCATTGTTCCATTTTCTTGAATTCTATCTAATTTTTTAAAGAACTTCAATAACAAATAGTGGTTTGAACATCTGTTTGCCTTTTGGTCAATAGTTAATGGAAACCTATGTTAGGTTCAACAATGTTTTGAAGAGGAAAACTGTGTTAGAAGACAGTAGATCTTAACAAGTTAAACATCTGTTAAGGCTTAAACAGATGTTTGCCCTTTAACAGATGTTTGGCCTTTTATATCAAATGTCTGGACTTAAACAGTTGTTTGACCTTAAACACATGTTTGAACCTTAAACAGATGTTTTGCCTTAAACAGATGTTCTTCTTCTATATCAGATATTTGGACTTAAACAGATGTTTGACCTTAAACAGATGTTTCGCCATAAACAGATGTTTGGTCTTAAACCAACATTTGTTTAAGCTCAACATCTGTTTGACTATTTGTCAATATCTTATTGACTTTTGGTTAACATCTGTTTCAAATTTGGTCAACATCTTATTTTGTAAAAGAGGTACAAAAACAAATATTTTTTCAAAATCTCAAATCACCCTATCATGTAAGTGCATTGATGTAAAAGTGGAAATGATGTTATTCATATGGTCCTGTTGTGCTTTTGTTTGTCCTCTAATATGAGTTCATGATATAATGCGGTGATTTCAAGACATTTTTGTTGAATCGAATGAGATGGTTGATGTAATGCGGTCGTATTAATAACAAATAGTAATTAATTAATCTAAATAACTTTCCCGAGCCCGGGAAGCAATCTCGGGTAAAAACCTAGTATATATATATATAAATGATATCTGTTGATAATATCATGTCTTAGTAAATTTTGTGATATCTTATATATCTACCATATCCATATGGATACGTGGGAACATAATGCAATATAAATTTTATAACAATAATACAATGTTAATATTAATATTTTAATATTAATAAAAGATAAATGCAATTCGGATATGATACTTTGTAAAAATCATAATATAAATATTTAGATAATATGTGTTATACCTAAATGATTTTATATCATTTAAATTATCAGAATGTTTAACTTCTATTTGTATCTTACAGTATGTTAAGTCATAAAAAATATAAAGGGAATATATCCATAATATAATATTTAATTTTGTATCCACATATTTATGTGAATACAATTCAAAATAAATTATAATAATATTACAATATTGATATTAATATCTTGACCAAAGATATAAAATAACACCCTTATGTATGGTATCACTGAAATATCATTATTCAATAAAAGCAAGATATTTTATAATTTATGATATAATCCAAAAGTTTTATTCGATTTAAAGATATGTATTTGTCAAAATTTTGATAACACATATAATTATACTAATTTTGTTAAAATATAATGTTTCAGCATTGTTTAGATACAATAATTAAAATACTTTGTAAATCACTTTATAATTCTTTATAGTATTATTAAATATTAAATATGTAGATTATTCATCAAAATTTGATAAATTACGTAATATTCAGAAAATTATGTGTATAGTTAATATTGATGATAATTAACATGCTAGAGAAATTCTTAATACATAAACGCTCTCTAAGAAAAGTCTTTAATATATATTGTTATTATTTATTATCATTATAATCCACTAAATTAAATCTTATTAAGTTCTGTTTTAAATTAAAACTAAATAATAATATTTTTTAGAAGAATAAAATGTTTGGCTCTCGAATAAAGTTATGTTAAAAGAATTTTATAAGACAAATTTTTTAATTTATACAATTAATGAACAAGAATTATTACAGTTCGACAATTCTAAAATTTAAACATACATACGTATACAATGGAAGATATAAAATATTTTACACAATTGTATCTATGAAACAGGAATATGTACAACAACTTAATCTTATGTAATTAAATGATTTTAATACATAATACCTATATATCAACTAGAAATAACTTAAACTTATTTCCTAAATCATATGTAAGTCAAATGCATATATATTTTTATATACATAACTTGTATCAATATTACAAATGATATTTCATCGATAAAGTAAAAATATGTACAAAAACATTTAGTACGGTATAACGATATGATTTAAAATATATATACATATATCTCAAGAAGAAACAATTTTTACCATTTGATAAGTTTAATTCATTTCTTAAATTATATTTAAGTTATATGTACATATATTCTGAGATGAGAATGATACTTTACTAAATTTAATAACATTAAACTTTGTATTCTCTGTTATGATTCTTTCATAAATAAATGATAAATTAAGATTCAAATCCTAAATCTAGCCAACCTGTCAAGATTAAATTGTTCTAAAAGAATTCATATCCTTATTAAATTTATTTCTTTTGATGGAATTCCTTTTTATTCTAAAAATATTATGTTCAATAAATCTGATAGAAATTTATTAATATAAAGGAATAAACAAAGTTATGGGAATAAAACACGATAACTAATACAAATAGTTATGTAATTGAATTCTTATGAATTAGTATTATATATATACATATTACAGAAAATTTTAAAACTTTACACTTATATGTATATATATATGCAAGACATTATTTTCTTAATAGCATGCATAATAATCAAATATCTTCTGTAAAAGGACAAGCTTCTATATAATAGAAGAAGCAAACATACATGTTTACTCAAAACCTATTTTGATACCCAACTTTAATTTAAAAGATACCTTAAGGATATTCGTACTAGCACCACCTCTTGAAAAATAATAATGAGTCAATAACGGAAAATCTCAAAAATTCATATAAAATCATTATCTTTATTTTTGAATACCTAATCCAGATATGAGTTCTGGAAATATAGTTGAACTAAGACAATATAGAGAAAAGCTATTACATCAATTAAAGAAAGAAACAACACATATAAAATATACATTTTCCTTATATTTTGATAAGATATATATAGTAAGAGAAAATGTTAAGATATAACATGTATACCTTAATATATATATATATATATATATATATATATAATTATCAACGCATAATACTGATAGCTATGACTATAATTGTGCTAACCAAAAAGTGCCTGTATAATTGTTTAGTTCTGTGATAATTATATCTGAACATGTTTGTAATTCAGATGTCAAAGGAAATGTTATGTAATCAAGAAATTGAGACCAGTAATGGAAACTCTTGGGATAGGAACACTATAGAAAATATAATAGCTCAAGAAATATCGAATGCCATACCTTCGATCATTGAAGCTATTAAAATTTCCGTGCCTATAAACGAAGATTGTACTATACACTGTAGGCATACCCATCACTTCAAACCTAACCCTAGTATCAATGGAAGTCGTGATATTCGTATCAAAACTTCATATTCCAAACGAGAGAAAATCACAACCTATAGCTAGTCTTATAAGGAATTCCGTTCCGACAAATCATGCAAGGATAAAGAAATGAAACCAACAATCATGCAACCTACCTACGATAACCATAACAAGAAACATGCAAGAACACGCTATTCTAAGAAGACACTTCGCTGTAATTTCCGCAAGAAGGCTGGACATGCAGAGGAATAATGTAGAAGGAAAACTAATGTATGTTACAAATGCGGAGACCCAAGCCATATCCGTCCCTACTGCCCGAAACTATCTAAGACACCCGACAACGAGGATCGAAACCCCGATGAAGCTAAGGAGAATGCATAAATAGCTAAGACACCCGAGCCAACAACAACTTTTAAAATAAAGCACCCTTATGTTTTGTCTGTACTAAAGTGTTAGTTGACTTTTGATTTCGATCAAACCTCGTCAATGAAAGGTCTTTATTTTCCTTTTATAGAACCAACTCTCATTTGTCTCGTCTCTTGATAAATTCTTATGTCATACATGCATTTCCTGTCATACATGTGAACTCACTTAAAAAAAAAATCATTTACTCATAAGTTTTAATAAATATTTTTGTTATACTCATTTTGATAAACCCCCCTCTGATTTTGAAAAATGCTGACTTTTGATAATCAAGTCAACAAATTTCTTGGAAAACCCCTTTTCTTTTCAGAGTATTTTCAAAGGTAGTTACCAGATTTCATTAAAACCATTTCTTGCTAAAAACATATATCCATTGTTGGAATATGTCCAAACCAAGCTCAATTGTTTGAACTTGTTCACCATATGCATTCACTTCAAAACCCCATATGATGAATTGGAATCATCATATTCAAGGTAATCTCATTGTTTGAATTATAAATAAACTTGTTTAAAGTCTTCAATTTCGATGTGTCATTTGTTAAAACACGACACCTTGCGGTGGCGATTTCTTTGAAAACTTACACTCATTTCATTTTCACACCTGAGGTACGATTTTATCATTAGCCTAAACCAGTTTCAATACAATTTTGTGTTAAGATCAAGGTACCTCAAAATTCTTATTCCAATGTACCTCCAGTAATTCTTTCATCTTTGAATTAATTCCACACTATTCAATTCTTTCTTCATCTGAAACATCCTATCTTTTGAAATATCCAAATTCGCTTCATTGAAACTTTCAGTTAATTTCAAAAACGGTGAATTCATTCAGTCACCGTAATTATTAAATTCTTTCAGTCACTACAACACCTTGTGGTGTCTATATAAATTTGTAACCTGTGCTAATAGTAAACCCTGATCATACATCATTCGTTTGACTCGTCATTCAAGTAGTCTTGATACAATTATGTATTAAGACCATGATACACTAAATTCTATGGTATTGTCCAGTGTATCCTTGCCATTTAAATAATCGTCACTGATTTCTGGTTTGATTATTGACAAATCATTTTTCATACTTCTATCTTCAATTGAAATTATTGATATCGTAGCCCAAATCTCGAGGACGAGATTTGAAACAAGGTGGGGAGGATGTAACATTCCCAAAATTTTTAAATTTAAAATAAAGTTATTACACGAATAGATCACGGGTAAGTTGACCGATAGAAATATGAGGTATTTTGGCGAACGTGGGAAGCGTTTCATAATTATAATAATAAAAATACATTATACTTGAACCTACTCCGTTTTTAATGAAAATTGGTTCAAAATGTAGATAAGATTATTCTCGTTCTAATGACGTATTCATTGTTTTGTAAAACGTCATATTTTAGAAGTTATAAGTGAAGCAGCTGAATTAATTATAATAGCTATAATAATAAAATAATAAAACTTATCATGAATGAATATGGTTACGTGTGTGTAGAAATTGAATTCAATTAATGCTTCTTATACGTGTATGTCTGCGTGGACTGACAAACTTAGTCCCCAAGTTCCCACTTCAAGTATAAATAGGAGAAGATGTTCAACATGCAACTTTGCTCAGCTTCTTTCTCCATCTCGATATCTTTCTAAATTTTCTTAAGTATTATACATATAATACTCTAAAGCCCTGCCCCATTTTAAGTATTGTAACCCCTGATCACTGAGTCAATACCCTGTCCGATTGATTTAGGACCCATCAACGCATGTCAAGGCTCTGCCTGACTAAGTTCGTTGGGGTTCTGTATCGTGACGTAGGGATAAATTTGAATTGGGTTACTATACTTAATGCAAGTTCATTATATATTTTACTGAATAGTTCAGGAGTTATACCCAGGATATAACGACCCTCCTAAAATATTTTAGACACCCCTAAATGTCCTAAAGTACACCCCGTATACAAAAAATGGCCCTAAATACCTTTATTTTTATAAAAATTAAATAAAAACGAAATTTAATACTCGCTCGCGGGCCGCGACGTAGCCAGTGAAGGCTTACGCGGGCCGCGACAGATCAACATCAGGCCGGCACCTGGTGCCGCCACGTGGCAGGACACGCGTCAGAACCCGGGATGACTCAGCACATTCGTTGCCGCCTATAGGGCCCTCGCGGGCCGCGAAAGCCCTTATTGTTTCCTTCGCGGGGCGCGAGCAAGGCCAGATCAGTCGCTATAAATAGGGACCTTCGGCATTTCATTTCAATTCGCTCACAACTCGAATTTCTCTCTTAATTTCTGAAGTGTAGGAATTATATCGGGTATAATACCCACTAAAATAGCGAAGCTCTGCCTCGTTGTAAGTATTTTAACCCCCGGTTACGTATTAGATACGTTGCCCGATTGATCTAGCGCTCCGTAACGGCTGTTGAGGCTCTGCCCTACGTAGTCGTTGGAGTTTTGTCTCGGGGAGGGTATAACTAATGTAAATTTGGGTTATTATACTAACGTGTGTGCATTGTTTAATTAATAGATTATAACCAGAAAGCCACAAGAAATTTCCTAAGATAGCAATGTGAGTAATCCTCTTTTTGTGAGTAATCCTCTTTTTGTGTAAACCTTTTTGTGAGTAATCCTCTTTTTGTGTAAACCTTTTTGTGAGTAATCTCCTTTTTGTAAACTGTTTTTACAAAACCTCAAATATTAAAAATTATATTAAACAGTGATTGAGTATTTGTATTCTACAATTATCATCGGTATGTTAGGGTTTTGTATACAAAATTTGTTACTACATTGTGAGTAGTAACATGACCACAAGTCAGGTTGACAGTACCGTTGGTGGTAATTAAAGTAGATGAAAACAAATGTAATTGCGCGACCGCCCTCAATGCTGTAGACTGATAAAACCTGTTTTGATTAAACTGAGATTCACTCACCAGTATTTCCTGCTGATAAAATGTTTTAAACACGTGTTTCAGGTAACTTAGAGTGAAGCCAATAAAAGCCAGCTAGAGAGCACTGAAGGCTTAGAAAAGTGGCAATAAAAGTTACCTAATTAAAAAGGAGAATTATTTTCAATAATTAGGGTTATTCCCTATATATGTATCAAAATGAAAAATCGGGTTTTGTCCCACTTATAAATGTATTATCAGAGAAACTTGGGTTTTATCCCATTTCTTTATTTTAAATATTTTTGGTGTTTAACTCTGATAAATATTTCCTAACTACGGTCCTGATGAAACTTTCCGCTGCCAAATTTATAAACACCGATACCATCAGACTGGCTCGCGGCCGCCCGCTCTCGGGATAGAGGTTGGGGGCTGTGACAACTCGAGACTATGATTTTCAATAATATATCCTCAGAACGAAACTAACACTACTCCAAAGTGATCGAAAATTCCTTTGAGTTTGGGAAGCATACTTTGGCCTAAGAGGTATAATACTCTCAAAGAAATTTTGGTTAACGATATTCACCCTTCCGGTTACTACATGTCCCAAGTCAAACGAAAGTTTGAGACTTTGGCGAGATTGAAAATCGAAGAGTGGGACTAGTTATCAAGATGCGGGTTTCACCCCTAACTTGACAATGTTATTCCATAAGTGTGGTTAGTACTTACCGAATGGGATTGTTATTGTTGTAAATTATTATCCACAAAATCAAAGTTAAATAACGAATGATTTGGTAATTATTTATAAAAAATGGTTTAGCTAAAGGGTGTTGATTTTTGTGAGAAGCTTGCTTCTACACGATTATTGAGACTTGTAGGTATTTTTATGTTCATTGAGGACGGCCATTTGCATTAAGGATCGAGGAGCGCATGAAAAATGAGGAAAGCAGGTGCATACATGTCACACCCCAACTGATGGCGGAAACATCGGGGCATGGCACTGAGCGAAACAGATTGTCCATGAGTATCCATAACAACTATTAATTACCAGATATTTAAACATCATGTCCCATACCATAACATATCCAAATAAAACAGTTATTACAAATAATTGTCTAAAAAACAAACACTGTTCCGACGACTCAGATTTAACGTGACATAACTAGACCCCTAACTTGATTCACCAAAGCACAGCATTCCTAGAATCTTAAGCACCTGCCACATACGTTAAAATAAAGTCAATACACATAGTGTAAAGGTGAGCATACAAGTTTAATAGTAAAGTAGATTTCGAAAGCGTTTACACATAACCAGTATGTAACGTGTAGCAAAGTGAAAGCTAGTAGGTTATGACAATGAAATATGCACAGGCGTGAATGCGAGTTGTAGAATGCGCAACACATATCCCCACTGGGACACGTGAAGTAAAGCCCTTAACAACCCCTGTCCACGATAAGTGTTGAGTCCAAACTATAGTACTATCGTTGCTAAGGTGTCATGCAACAATCACTGTGTAAACATAACATACAAGCATTCATCGAATAACACGTAACATGCAATAACGGTCAGCGTATAAATAGTGTTTGCATTGTGTGTCGATTGTGATTTGAATAAGTAACGTATGTAACACCCAAAAGTGCGTAAAGCAAAAGGGTTCGAGTATACTCACAGATAGCGTTTAAGTAAATAAACACTCTCTTGGATTGAAGGGAGCGCTGAGATATTAGTATGAACAGTTAACGATAGCATAAGCGAAGAACAACGCGTTAAATGGAGCGAAAAGAACCAAGTGACGAATGGTAATCCGATCGGATGGCGATCCGATCGGATGGTCATCCGATCGGATGGCCATTCATTCGGATTGACATTCGTTTGGGATGGATGTGTTTGTGTATGATGGCTTTGAAGTTTTCGTTGTAGCATTTTAAAATTAGAGAAGTATCTCTACCCTTCAGGTCGATCTATCAAACGGTCGTTCGATCAGATAGCGATCCGATTGGCGAGACATTTCTAGTGAGAACAAGTTCACAGCAGGATGGTAATTCGATCGGATGGTCTTCCGATCGGATGGCAATCCGTTAGAAACTGTTGATCTTTGAAAGTTACTAAAATGTTTAAGTGTTGGAGATCCAAACGTCAACCGATCGGATTGTCGTTCGATCGGATGGCAATCCGATCGGACGGTAATCCATTCGACATTCAAGTCTTTTGAAAGTTTGAAAATGTTTAAGTGTTGGAGCTCAAGTGCAATCCGATCGGATTGTCATTCGATCGAATGACAATCCGATCGGAATGACAATCCGATCGGACGACAATCCGTCCAACGGTTTAATCGTTTTGCAAACTTGAAATTTTGTTAAGTTTTGGTAGTTTTTGTGGTTTGATTGAGACAATGTGACAACGTGTTAAACAACGGAACCTTGTCAAGTTTAAGTCCTCCGACCAAAGTGGGAATCACCCCAGTCTGATCAATTTACTGTTCGTGATGGTGGTTCATGTTCAACCCGAAATCGGTTGTCTCTTTGATAGGAATCAGATCTCAGACCGACACTTCACTAGAAATGAGTAGAAGGCCTGAACGAGTTCCGATTCTATCGGTTTTGAGTGCATTGAGTGTAAAAGAGTTGAAAGGAAGTTGTGAAACCATCTTTCAATCCATTTAACCATGGAAATGTTTAGATCTAGATGAAATCTATGTTAAAACATAAGGAAATCCTTTAGATCTGAGTTGTTCTTGGTGGAATGAAGCCAATTCTTGAAGTTCATAAGAACTCCATGATGACATCATCCTTGAACACCTCAAATCCGCTGATTTCACGGTTAAAAGTTAAGATTCAAAGGAGAAAATGATGAAGAAGTGTGTGTAGATCATAGATGTACAAGATTTGGGTTGAAAACTTACAAGAATCGCGAGAAATCGAGAGAAAAGTGAGCTTGAGCGTGCTGGTCGAAAGAGAGAGCTGTCACATCACTGTTGGTGATGTGACAGGGGTATTTATAGGTTGCTAAAAGAGGAAAGAGGAGCACATCTGTCGGATCAGATGGCACTTCGATCGGATGGTCATCCGTTCGGATGACCATTCGATTGAATGGTCATTCGATTGAATGGTCATTCGATGGAAGTGGTCCGGCGACTTGGGTTTCAGCGTTTTGTTTTGCATTTTGAGCGTTACGATGCGTTTAAGTGAGTATCGATTATGCGATGCGATAGATTATACATAATGATCACACAAATACTATATCTAACATACAATCAACATAAATAACTTGTGTTTAGCATTTGCGATTTGTTTGCGTTGCGATAGAGTTATGATTGCATTTCGATTAATCACCACTAAACAATAAGTAAACATGCACAAGTAACACATAAGTAGCACACACACGTAAAACAATATACATAACCTATAATTCAAGTTGCGAATGCGATTGCGGTGCGATTAGCGATAAAGCGATAAACATCGATTATACCTCGAGTATTAATAGATACTCCACATAATACAACTAAAGCAAATAAAATACAGGATTCGATTACAAGTCAAGGAAGTAAAATCAATAGGTAAGCAAAGAGTGGCAGATCGCAATTAGCAATCTTTTCTTCCTTTGACTTTGACTTCCAAAACACGGGGTGTTATAGCCTCTCCTAGTTTAGGGAATTTCGTCCTGAAATTATGGTGCAGGCGTAACAAACAAATGTGGATACTTCGCCTTCATGTCACTTTCGAGTTCCCAGGTGAACTCTGCGCCTCGTTTGCCTTCCCAGCGAACTTTCACAATGGGAATGCGTGAGCGTCTGAGCTTCTTGGTTTCTCGGTCCATGATCTCGACTGTAGGATCGTTTTGTGACCCAAACGAGTCAATCAGAAGAATTCTTAGACAGAATCAGGGGCGGAATTCAATGATTCGGTCTTCGTTTAGCTTGTATTTACTATTAACTGTCTTGTTTATTGATTTGACAAAGAATTACAGCGAGTAGACATTTCGGCAGCACTTCGGCTCTCAAACCGGAATCACAGAACTACTACAAACGAAATCAGCAGACACATATATATAGGCAAGGTAATTCCGCTTGAAACTGTCTCAAGCGAAATCACATTCAAGCAGAATCATTGATTTCGTTTGAACATGACATAGTGATTTCAAACAGAATTACAACTTCTAATTCCGTGTGAAATTGCCTCTCACCCTATATTTGACATTTTTCTCATACTACGTGCCCTGATCTATCTATATACAAACAAGACTCGATACAAGACGAAGTCGACAGACGGATGCACCAACAGACTCCCCCTCGGATGTTGACGAAGTCTTCGGTGTCGAGTCTTCACATCTTCAGTCTTTATCAGTCTTCTCGACCTCTCTTCTGAAGTATCTAACAATGTAAGTATTCTTCATCTCTCTCTTCTATTTATCAATTTATCTCCCCTTCGGATGTTGATCTAATCTTCAATTCCAGAATCACAATCTGGCTCTTGAATCTTCTAATTCTCGTGATCCGATCTCTTGATTCTTTAAGTTCATCAACATCAGCAGTTCCAGGATCATAACCTGGCCTTCATAGATTCAAGATCGAAACCTGGCTAGCATCCAATTCTCAGGTATCGGAACCTGGCTAACCTGCACATTCTTAACCCAGAAATAAATCTCACAAATTTATAATATGACAAATTTATATCAGCTTACCACTTGTATACATAAACACACAACAAATGATTTTACAATGTTAATTTCTGATGAACCACTTGAAGAAATACCATTTTTCTTTCCAAACAACACTCTCCCAAACCTGTTCATCATGTTTAGCACTTGGAACTTTGAAAATCAGCTTTTCAACATCCGTTGTCGAAAATCTTTTTGGATTTTTCAAAATTTTATGCTAAAACACATTCTTTTTGGATTTTTCTAACGATTTTAGTGTGTTAAGATGCAATCAGAAAATATTTACAGACAATATTTTTGTGAGTTTGTGTATGCGGATCATATCAGTTTTTGAGACAAATCATCAACACCGTTAAGCTTTAAACATTTTAAGTTCTAAACGATTCACTTAGATTGTCAGTATACTGATCCTCTTAAATTTTCACACAAATTTCAACTGTTTCGGGATACGATTAATGTTTTAGATACTTAAACTTATTCGCGTGTCCCACCTCAGAATATACTCCTGTATCCAGATCCCAATATTCAGTCTTACAGGTGAGTATACCTAGATGATATCTGTAAAGGGTTAAGTGCGAGGCCATGAGAGCTCAGGTCAGAACTTCCGTTCAGCAGAGAGATGATGGCTCGTCTTTTGGTGGGTTCCCTTTAGAGAATCTTTTCTTCAACAGCACATGATTAGCATTTTTCAACGTTTCATCAATTTTTATGCTGAGGGTAGGCTATATTTCAAGCAAGCGTAAAGTATTCTCCGGGGACTAGGCCATTGCTTTCGCAAAATCAGAAGTCCCGGGATAATACCCCAGATATCACTAAGCATAAAGACCTAGTATTTCAGAAAGAGGGACCTTTCAAACAAGATTTCGGGGGTTACCCATATATCCGAGAGATGTTCCCCACGAGATAAGTAAGTTTGAAATTTAGGTTTATATCTCGTCACAATCTACTAAATGTGTAAAAACCTACTGGCACATCATCAGTGAGACCGCTTATCACATTTAAACTTTCCAATTCTTTAGCATGCTGTGATCGTCCACTGATGTACTATCATTTCCTCTTTTTCACAACAAAACTCATTTTTGATTTTATCATGTTTTTTACTTTTTCAAATTTTCAAATGTTTTTGGATTTTCTGAAAATTCTTACTCCCCCTAAAATGCAAAATCATTTAACGGAAATTTGAAAACAAACTGAACAAGGTAAAGTGACAACTGATATCGAATCACTTCAATTCGCCATCCACTTGGCATAAACAATCAGAACTCCCCCTCACAACAAACTATTTTCCCATTATGATTTCAAAACACTTAAGTTTGTTTTAATCAAAAATGGTTTTTCCGGAAAATAAGTTTTGTTGATTTTATAAAACCACTTGTAGGTTAGGGGATCAATTCATCACCTTGTTTATTTAACCACTAAAAATATTTAACAATTTTATATCAATCAACAAATACCACATGTAGAAAATCAAGTACAACTTAATGTCCCTGATTTACCACTTGTAAGTCGAAATATCATAAACATGAATTTCTCAAGAAAAATGCCGATACCTGCTCCACTCTTACCAACCTGGGAGCTCCGGTAATTCCAGAGTTTAATCAGAATAATAGGTTCCATCCCAGTCACAAACCTGGGACGACCTATCCTTACCTGGTTTCTTTATTTTCTTCTCATAAAATTCCTTCACCCCTTTAACCTTCCCATCAACCATTTTACCAAAAATATATTGCACTTTGAGGTTAAATGCCTTTTCAATATCAAAATCTTTCTTTTCAGAGAAAAATTGATTTGAAATCTCAACCTTACCAATTTTTTGTTTAAAATTTTCAGCCCTTAATGGTGGAAAATTTGTATCATCCATTGGAGGTACTGATGTTTCCAACTTTAACTCAACATGTGGCTCCTCTGACTTTGTGGAATCAGATTCATTGCCAGAAAATAGCTCCTCTGATTTTGACGAATCAGAATCACTGCTAGAACTATCATCAAATTTCTTAACAACCCATTTTTGATTGTCAAGATTTGCTTTTCTCTTGTAAAACCTTTTTGAACATTCACCAACCTCAAACTTCGAATTTTTGAAAACTTTGAATTGTTTAGTTGGTGGTTCATTTTCAATAATCTTTTCTTTCAGTTTAAGAGAAACACCCTGTTTAGTTTGAATTGCCTTTGGACAATTCCTGGCAATATGACCAATTGTTTTGCATTGAAAACAGGTTCTCGTTTTCTTTTTCTGAACAACATTCTTTTTCCCCATTTCTTCTTGCTTTTTTACAAGGAATTCTTTGTTTGTCTGATTTCTGAACAACTGTTCTTTTTCTTCTTCAGTTGATGTTCCTGCAACAAACACAGTTTTTGTTTTATAAGTTTTCTCATTTTTATAATTTTTCGGTGGAATAAATCCAAGACCTTTCTTTTTGTAATTACCGTTATGGTTTGATTTCTTTTGAAAACCAGAACCAGAACTGTAACCCTTTTTCTTGTTTAAACGTTGTTGAACTCTTGAGGTGTAAGGATTAGGATTTTCAGAAAGATTTACATCTTTTATTTCAGAAATATTAATTTCTGTTAGTTTGAAAACCTTTTTTATCATTTCTGGTTTAACACCTCTTATTGGAAATTCTTCATCAGAATATAATTTGTCAGAATCATTCAAAGTATATGCTACTTTGACTGTTTCATCATTCAAATTAGATTTTGATAACAAAAACTCTTTATTGTAAACCCGTTTGTCCTTTTTGACTGTTGACTCTGACTTTTCAGACTTTGACTCTGAGTTTGACTCCGACTTTGACTCCTCGGTTTCATCGTTATCCAACACCTGATCGACCACTTTCTTTATTAATTCGGACTCATGATCAGTGTCAGATGATGTAAAAGTAACATCAATGTTGTCTGGCAAATTTTCTGAAGAATCAGACTCCCACTGTAAATTGGTTGCCTTTTTTACTCTTTCTGAATTTGGATTTCGTGGAGAATATCCATTTTCAAGCGGGGGTGGACACTTTGTATAACTGGCACTTTGTTTCTTACCAGAAATCTTCACTTCAGTATCCTTTTTCTTTTCAGAACTCTTGTCTACAGATACTTCATCTTCATCAATTTGCCTTCATGCCTTCAACAGTTGGATAAACCCTATCAATAACATAAGAAGTACATGAGTAACTTTTTAACAATCTATTAACTCTTTCTGTTTCAATCCTTTGTGTTTCCAGTTTCTGTTCAAGCACAGCACATTTTTCAATGTAACTGTTAACACTTTTCTGCTTTGTCATGAAAGCTCCTTGAAGTGTCTTCATTGCTGTTGCTTGTTCACTGCTTGTTTGATTGTACTAATTCATTGTTTTATTTAGAAGATCATAGGATTCTTTCAACCTATTCATGTTATGAATCAAAGTACTGTTTAGCTTCTTCACTGCTTCACAGTTTTCACATTTCACCGGAATCTTTTGTGCATCAGTTTCTGCATCAACTTTGAAAACTGGAATGTCTTTTAATTTCTTTCTTATCACAGGAACTTCTTCATCATCACTGCTAACGTGTTTTTTAACTTTTTTCTTTTTCTTTTTAGCTTTTTCATCATCACTATCAAATTCTTCCATCATTTTCAAATGCTTTTCCATTCTCCTTGCATAATAATCATCATCATTATCACTGTTGTCAACAACTCTAGCAACAAAAGCTTTGTGATTTGAAGTTTTGTTAGGATCATAATCATCCCAACTGAAATTTGCCCAGCTAAACCCTTCTGGTAATTTTTCATCATCTTGGTTTATCAGACATGCTTTACTACCTGCTGTGACATATTTGTCCCAATTGAAATCTTTCAATGATTTCTTATCTTCTTGATTCACCATACATGCTCTCTTTGATGACTCTTCAATTGTCTTCCTGGCATGTGCAGTTTGTGGCTCTTGTTGTTGTTGAGCAACTTGATGATAAATTGCTTTCCGATAATAGTCATTGTTGTTAAACGGATTTTGAGCTCCACTTGCTTCGCGATTCGTGCACTCTCTCTTGAAGTGTCCTTTTTCCCTGCAACGAAAACAAGTAACTTTAGATTTATCAAATCCTAAAGTAGAAACATTTGCATCACGGAAATCATCTCTTCCCGTAATTTGTTTAAACTTTTCAGCTCTTCTCAAAACACTCGCCAAACACCACTTTATATCCATCAATTCCATCTCCTCAGCATTAATCTGATCGTAATCGTCTTTTGTCAACATTGGATTCCCGATCTTTCCTGCTACTAGACTTCCATATGATTCCAGCACAGTTCCCAACAAAGACATGTGACTTTTTGCAATATCTTCCGAAAAATTTTGATCATTTTCAAGACTTAACACAATGTTACATTGAAGCTTCTTTCCATTCTTGGTTGTTGAAAAGTTTGGATCATATGATGGATATGAAGAAAATTCAGCTTTGCTGTTTGATCCTTTAGATGACCCTCCTGACGAACTTTTAACATTGAATGCAGTTTCTACCTTTTGTGACATGTTGGTCTTATCACTGACACCTCCTTTGTAATACAGTCCAATATCTTGTTCACCATCAAAATCTTTCATTCTTGATATCTTCCTTTGTTCCATCTCTTGAGCTTCAAGCTTTTCAATGAACTTGTTCAGTGTCAAATTCCCAAAATCTTTCTTATTTCTCAACATCATCAAATACGTGCCCCAAGTTTCATGTGGCAACGCATCAGCTAACTTCTCTATCAACTCTTCATTATCTTTATTGATGCTCACTCTCTTCATTTGAACTAACAGATTGCAGTATCTTTCAATGATCTGCTTGGTGCTCTCAGTTCTCAAACCACGAAATAGATCAAATTCTTTCTTCAAAAGTGATTTCTTGTTCTTGATCATTTCTTTACTTCCAACAAACTTTTATTTTAAAGCTCTCCAAATTGAGTATGTACTTCCAGTGTGTTGTAGTAAAACCAGGATATCTTCTTTAACTGCTTGATGCAATAGACTAATCATCATCTTTTCATTTTTGTATTTCTTTCTATCATCAACACTTAGATCTTTAATAGCAATCTCCTCATCCTCATCATTCAAAGGTCTAACATATTTTGTTTCCACACATTCCCAAGCATCCAAATAATTTGCTTGAACCCAATTCTCAAATAGTTCTTCTCATCCTTTGTATTCTTCGATATTCATCAGCTTAGGTGGTTTTTTCATAGTGCCCGTTTCATTTTCCATGGTCAAGTTCTGAGTAACACTAGCCGGAGTAGTCGGGGTAGTAGCAAATGCATTATAAAATTCCTCTTCCATGTTTTGGTTTTTAAAAAAAATTCACAATCACTGTTTTCAAATGGAATAACCTTTGGTGCGAGAAAACCCTATCAAACGAAATCAATAACTTCCAAACTAAATAACCCTTTGAAGCAAAATACCCTTTCAAGCGGAATACCTTTTCAAACGAAATACCTAATTCCGTGTGAACTAACACCCTTTCAAACGGAATCACTAATTTCGTGTGAAATGTTCAAACGGAATCACTCAAGCGAAATACCAATTTCAAGCGAAATTAAGGTCTAATTCCGTGTGAAATGCTGCTGACATCATCATCTCAAGCTGTTTTTCAAGCGAAATTACCAATTTTACCAATTTTAGATCGAATTTAAGTCCAATTTTCTCAAGGATTTGTTAAAACACTATTGCGCGTGTAATGTGAAAAAATTATCCTATTTTAACCGTGAAAAATTGTAAATTTTGAAAAAGAAGGTGTAGAAATCAGAAATTGCAGCTGAATTGGTAAGAACTCTTCCTCCTGAGCTCTGATACCACTTGTAGGATCGTTTTGTGACCCAAACGAGTCAATCAGAAGAATTCTTAGACAGAATCAGAGGCAGAATTCAATGATTCGGTCTTCGTTTAGCTTGTATTTACTATTAACTGTCTTGTTTATTGATTTGACAAAGAATTACAGCGAGTAGACACTTCGGCAGCACTTCGGCTCTCAAACCGGAATCATAGAACTACTACAAACGAAATCAGCAGACACATATATATATAGGCAAGGTAATTCCGCTTGAAACTGTCTCAAGCGAAATCACATTCAAGCAGAATCATTGATTTCGTTTGAACATGACATAGTGATTTCAAACAGAATTACAACTTCTAATTCCGTGTGAAATTGCCTCTCACCCTATATTTGACATTTTTCTCATACTACGTGCCCTGATCTATCTATATACAAACAAGACTCGATACAAGACGAAGTCGACAGACGGATGCACCAACATCGACAGGCTTTTCCATGAAGTGTAATGTTTCGTCCACTTGCAGATCCTCAAGTGGCACTTGCAAATCCTGCTCGGCTAGGCATTTTCTGAGGTTCTATACATGGAAAGTCGGGTGGACGTTGCTAAGTTCCTCCGGTAGTTCGAGTCTGTAGGCCACTTTTTTGATCCTTTCCAGAATCTTAAAGGGTCCAACATATCGAGGCGCGAGCTTTCCTTTCTTGCCGAATCTGATCACACCCTTCCAATGTGATACCTTTAGGAGTACGTGATCGCCAACGTCAAATTCAAGGGGCTTGCGGCATCTATCGGCGTAACTTTTCTGACGTCTCCGAGCTTTCAGCAGATTGTCTCGAATTTGGAGGATCTTGTCAGTCGTTTCTTGCAGCAGCTCAGGACCGGTTATTTGCGCATCCTCGATCTCATGCCACCCAATCGGCGATCAACATTTTCTTCCGTATAATGCCTCAAATGGTGCCATTTGTAAGCTAGAATGATAACTGTTATTGTACGAGAATTCAACCAAAGGTAAGTGCGCGTCCCAATTACCACTGAAATATATGACACACGAGCGGAGCATGTCTTCAAGAGTACGAATCATTCTTTCAGTCTGACCGTCGGTTTGGGGATGGAAAGCGGTACTTAGATTTAGCGTAGTACCGAGAGCAGATTGAAACATTTTGTTGCAACCACTGTCCCCTAATAACTCGGGAACGGGCGGCCACGGCCAGTTTCAGTGGTATCGGTGTTTATCATTTTGGCAGCGGAAATTACATCAGGACCGTAGTTTGGGAAATATTTTATCAGAGTAAAATACCACACTTTTATTATATTAAACACGTGGGAAAAATCCCAAGTTTTAAGTACACACATTTTCATAGGGATAAACCCTATTTTATTTAATAAAAACATCTCTTTATTTTAGGTAACTTTATAGCCACTTTTCCAAGCCTTCAAGGCTGTCCAGCTGGCTTCTATTTGGCTTTCACATTTTGTTACCTGAAACGCGTTTAAAAACATTTTGTCAGTGGGAAATACTGGTGAGTGAATCCCAGTTTAATCAAGATAAGTAAAACCATTGTACAGTATTGAGGGCGGTCGCGCAATTACATTTGTTTCCATCTACTTTAATTACCACCCACGGTATTGTCAACCCGACTTGTGGTCATGTTACTACTCACAATGTAGTAACAAAACCCCAACATACCGACGATAATTGTAGAATACAAATACTCAATCACTGTTTAATATAATGTTTAATATTTGAGGTTTTGTAAAAACAGTTTGCAAAAAGGAGATTACTCACAAAAAGGTTTACCAAAAAGAAGGATTACTCACATTGCTGTCTTAGGGTTTTCATTTAGGATTTCCTGGTGATTATCTATTAATTACACAAATACACACGCGTTAGTATAATAACCCAATATTTACATTAGTAATACCCTCCCCGAGACGGCATTCCAAAGACTATGTCGGGCAGAACCACGACAGCCGTTACGGAACCCTAGATCAATCGGGCAGCGTATCTAATACGTAACCGAGGTTATGATAATTACAACGAGGCAGAACTTCGTTATTTAGGGGGGTATAATACCCGAAAATTTTGTTTACTATTCAGAAATTAGAGAGAGAGAAAGAGAATGAACGATTTGGCCTGAAGGCCGAAGGCCTCCATTTATAGGCCTGATTTCGGACTTCCTTGTGGCCCGCGTAAGTCGAAGGGTGATCCTTCGCGGCCCGCGACATAGGGTTGTAGGGCCTAGCTTTGCTTATTCGGACAACTAGCCTTGACACGGTGGGTGACACGTGGCAGCCTGGGGGCTCGCCCTGGTGACTGGCTGTCGCGCCCCGCGTAGGCCGAAGGCTTAGCCTTCGCGGCCCGCGAGCGACCCCAAAACCTTGTATTTATTTTATTTTTAATTATATATGGTATTTTGGGCTCGGTTTTCGCATACGGCGTGTATTTTAAGACATATAGGGACATTTTAAATATATTAGGGGCGTCGGAAATATTTTGGAGGGTTGTTATACATTTCCCAAAGGCGCGAGGTAAACCGACCATCGCGGTCAGAGATGATGTCACGAGGCGTCCCGTGTCGACAGATGATCTCGTCGGTGTAGGTTCGGGCTAATTTTTCTACCTTAAAGTCTTATCGTATCGGCAGAAAATGAGCAAATTTAGTCAAACTGTCAATGATAACCTAGATGCTATCGTGACCTGAGGTTGTACGCGGGAGTTTCGTTATGAAGTCCGTAGCTATACTTTCCCATTTCCACATAGGGATCTTGGGTTGGACGAGCAAGCCAGAGGGTCTTTGCTGTTCGGCCTTGACTTTCGAGCAAGTCAGGCACTTCGAAACATAGATAGCGATATCTTTCTTCATACACGGCCACTGGTACTTGTAGCGAAGGTCCTGGTACATCTTGTCGGCACCGGGATGAATAGAATATCCAGACTTGTGGGCTTCGTCCAACATAATTTGTCGTAAGTTAGTGCGCTTGGGAATCCAAATTCGGTCTAGATAGTGGAATATCCCATTCGATTTATTCACTAACTGATCGCCATTATGGAGAATCCTTTCCTTCTTCAAGGTGCGTTCGGTAAAACAAGCATGCTGAGCGTCACGGATAAGAGTTTCAAGATGGTCCTGGGTGTGAACATTACGAACGCTATGCAAGTAGCTTCGTCTGCTGAGGGCGTCGGCAACGACATTTGCTTTGCCAGGATGATAACGGATCTCACAGTCGTAATCGTTGAGAAGTTCTACCCATCGGCGTTGGCACATATTCAGTTCTTTTTGGCTGATGATGTGTTGTAGGCTCTTATGATCGGTGAAGACCATACACTTAGTACCGTAAAGGTAGTGTCGCCAAATTTTCAACACAAAAACAACTGCGCCTAGCTCGAGGTCGTGGTTCGTATAGTTCTTCTCGTGGATCTTGAGCTGACGAGATGCCTAGACGATAACCTTGTCCCGTTGCATGAGAATACAACCAAGACCAAGGTTCGAGGCATCGCAATAGACAACGAAGTCATCGTTTACGTCGGGTAAAGTGAGAACGGGTGCATTGCAGAGCATATGCTTAAGAGTTTGAAAGGCAGTCTCTTGTTCGGTTCCCAAAACAAAAGGCTTGTCTTTGTGTGTCAGAGAAGTAAGCGAAAAGACGATTTTCGAAAAGTCTGCGATGAATCGACGGTAATAGCCCACCAATCCGAGGAACGAACGAACATCGGATGGTGATTTTGGAGTAACCCAACTCTTAACAGCTTTGATCTTTGCGGGGTTGATGTGAATACCTTGACTATTGACGATGTGATCGAGGAATTGAACCTCTTACAGCCAGAATTCACACTTGGAGAACTTGGCATAGAGTCGATTCTCTTGGAGTAGCTCGAGAACCAAACGTAGATGTTGCGCGTGTTCGGTTTTCGACTTCTAATAGATAAGCATATCATCGATGAACACGATTACGAAGCGGTCAAGAAATGGTTTACACACGCGATCATCAAATCCATGAAAACTGCGGGTGCGTTGGTTAGACCAAAGGGCATTACGACAATTCATAATGGCTGTATCGGGTTCGGAATGCGGTTTTTGGTATATCTTTCTCCTGAATGCGTAACTGGTGGTAACCTGAGCGTAAATCGATCTTCGAGAAACATGTAGCACATTGCAATTGGTCAAACAAATCATCGATTCGAGGCAGGGGATAACGATTCTTGATTGCCAGCTTATTCAACTCCCTATAGTCGATGCACATCCGGAACGACCCATCCTTCTTTTTGACAAAAAGAACCGGCGCGCCCCAAGGAGAGGTGCTAGGGAGAATGAAGCCTTTGTCAAGTAATTCCTGGAGTTGACTAGAGAGTTCGTGCATTTCAGACGGAGCGAGGCGATAAGGAGATTTAGCAACAGGGTTGGCTCTAGGAATGAGGTCGATACGAAAATCAATATCACGACTCGGGGGTAAACCAGGTAGATCATCAGGAAAGACGTTAGGAAAATCACGAACCACATGCACCTTATCAGGAAATACGTTACTACAATGTGTGCCAAGAAAGCTTGGTATTCCTTACGGAGATACTTGCTAGTCTGGACACACGACATGAGTTGGAGTTTCTTCGATACGACTTCACCATAGACACACAGTTGATCACCATTAGCGAGCGAGAAACGAATCATCTTATCAAAGCAAACAACTTCAGCACGATTTTCGCGAAGAAAATCCATGCCTACTATAATATCGAAACTACCAAGCTGCATCGGAATAAGGTCGATAGGAAAGATGTGATTGTTGAGTTCAAGAGTAGAATCACGAAGAACATAATTGACAGCGATGGTTCTTCCAGTGGCAACTTCAACATCGAACGTCGAGGGGAGATGGGCACGCTTACGATTAAGGAGCTTTTAGAATTCTAACGACACAAAACAGTTATCGGCTCCAGTATCAAATAAACACGAAGCATATATACCGTTTACGAGGAATGTACCATTAACCACATTGTTATCTGCTTGGGCCTGGCGGACGTTGATGTTGAAAGTACATCCACAGGCTGCTGCTGTTGTGGCTCTTGCTTCACCACTCGATTGGGGCACATGTTTGCGAAGTTGTTGGGGTCACCACACGCAAAGCAAGCTCTAGCGTGGATCGCGGGTGCAGGAGCCGCTTGTTGGCCTTGAGGAGCATGAACTAGAGCTTGTTGAGCAGGAGCTTGACCTTGAGCTGGAGCTTGATGTGGACCAGTACGGCAGTTAGCAGTAAAGTGGCCATACATATTGTAGTGAACACAGTATCTGCAAGCAATCCCCACAGGATGATGATAAGTACAGGTAGGGCAAGCCGGGTGAGGACCAGTGTATGCACGCTTAGCCAGTGGTGCATGGGTAACCGGTGCCGCTACTTGGTGGTGTTGGGGCTGCGGTTGAGCAGAGATGGCATTTAATGGCATGGCAGCAGTACCAACTCCATTCTTGCTACTGTTGTTGTTTTTTCTCTTGCGGTGGGAGGACTTTGAAGATTGCGGTGCAGCGGCGGCGGTTTCAGCGGTGGGAGCAGCGGTAACTTGGTGGAGATTCTTGGAGGCTTTATCAAAGTAACCAGCCTTAACTCGCTTGTCGTTAATCTCGGCAGCGAGCAGAAAGGTTTCCTCAATAGTTGTCGTCTTCGCGGCTTGAACGAAATCGGCCACCTAATCCGGTAGAGCACGGATATACTTTTTGATGGTGATTTCGGGGGTAGTAACTTGGCCTGGACAGATTATGCTCAGCTGCTTAAAGCGGGCAGTTAAACCAGCGTTGTCGCCACCCTCTTGTTTGATGTGCCAGAACTCGTCCTCCAACTTTTGGAGCTTGTAGGGAGGGCATAACTCCTTCATCATGATGTCCTTCAACTCGTCCCACGTTAGCCCGTAAGCTTCATCATTCCCTCGCTTGTTTCTTTCGGCAGTTCACCAGTCCAGAGCCCTGGATTGGAAAACGCCTATAGCGTTAATAGTGCGAAGGTTTTCAGGACAACCGCTTTGGCGCAGGGTGACTTCGATAGAATCGAACCATTGAAACATGGCAGTAGGTCCATCTTCTCCGGTGAATTCCATGGGTCCGCATGCTTTAAACTGTTTGAAGCTAAAAGTAGCTTTGGGCGAATCAGTCATGGACTCTTCAGAGGACTTGCTAGCGATTTCATTCAGCTCGCTAACAATTTGCGGTATGACTTTCGCCATTTGCTTGGCGACCAAAGAAGCGATACGCTTGTCCTCGTGATTACGTCGAGCAGAGCGGGAGTGAAACGATCCAAATGACGACATTGTCTGCAACAAACATCGCCATAGAACTCAGACACTTTATAAATGAATCTTACCTCACACGCACTACTACTAAAGCTCAGGAACATAATCAATCTTATAAACACATATTCACATAGGCACATAATCACATAAACACATAGGCACGTAGAGCATATAAACACGTAACCACAGAATCTACACTATATTTTGCACGTATTCACCTACATATATTGCACGTATTCGCTTATAATTCAAGGTTCGCGCGTTCGAGGATAGTGATTGCGATTAGCGAGTACACAACGAGTAGCATAACGAGCAATTTGTTAACGTTTTGAGATAGGGGTGCAGTGCGAGTTGTATGTGTCGATCAAAGAGAACAGGGAAAAGCGTATAAATCACCAAAAATCGAAACTCATAAACAGGTAAAACCACAAAAACACACGCAATTCCACATAAAACGTCAAATATCAGAGTCAGTAGTTGCGGGCTCAGAATCGAAACACATAAAATCAGCGATTGCGAGCTTGAAATCGAATATAGATTGTCTTAGGCTTGATAGACGTTGACTACCCAAAGTGATTCGACTATTCTCAAGGACTACTAGTATACGTTTTGGCCTAATAGACTGTGCTCTATCACCGACACACGGTGAATGGCACGCATACTTTCGGTTATTTACGCAACTCGAGTCATTGGAATCCATCGAGAATTTGGTGAGAATTTTGTAAAATCAAAATAAACAGCGGAACGAGTCATCAAGATTCGGGTTTCACCCCTAGCTTAACGACTACATTCCTGTTTGTGTGATAGAATCACGAGATTGAGAGATATTTACGTCGAAGTACGGATTTCACTCCTGATTCAACGCAAATTCTCTTGTTTATAGTAAAAATGCGGGTCAAACAAGCGATTTAATCGAGAGTTTGCGGGTTTCACACCTAATCTCGATCTAATCACTCGTTCACTTTCGAAAATAGTGTAGTGCGACTGCCTTAGGAAAGGCAGTGTGATAGAGTGTAGCATGATTACGAGGCGATCGAATAATAGTAATAGGCTCGCGCGAAACCCCTATCGGGTTCGCACAAGGCGGTCTGTTGGTACTTAGACTATAGACTAGGTCGTTTCTAAGACATTGACCCAGGCTAGGTCGAGTCTTGCCTAATTCCCTATAGTTATGGCTCTGATACCAATCTGTCACACCCCAACCGATGGCGGAAACATCGAAGCATGGCACTGAGCGAAACAGATTGTCCATAAGTATCCATAACAACTATCAATTACCAGATATTTAAACGTCATGTCCCATACCATAACATATCCAAATAAAACAGTTATTACAAATAATTGTCTAAAAAACAAACACTATTCTGACGACTCAAATTTAGCGTGACATAACTAGACCCCTAACTTGATTCACCAAAGCACAACATTCCTAGCATCTTAAGCACCTACCACATATGTTAAAATAAAGTCAATACACATAGTGTAAAGGTGAGCATACAAGTTTAATAGTATAGTAGATTTCGAAAGCGTTTACGCATAACCAGCATGTAACATGTAGTAAAGTGAAAGCTAGTAGGTTATCGACAATGAAATATGCACAAACGTGACTGTGAGTTGTAGAATGCGCAACACATATCCCCACTGGGACACGTGAAGTAAAGCCCTTAACAACCCCTGTCCACGACAAGTGCTGAGTCCAAACTATAGTACTATCGTTGCTAAGGTGTCAGGCAACAATCACTGTGTAAACATAACATACAAGCATTCATCGAATAACACGTAACATGCAATAACGGTCAGCGTATAAATAGTGTTTGCATTGTGTGTCGATTGTGATTTGAATAAGTAACGTATGTAACACCCAAAAGTGCGTAAAGCAAAAGGGTTCGAGTATACTCACAGATAGCGTTTAAGTAAATAAACACTCTCTTGGATTGAAGGGAGCGCTGAGAGATTAGCCTGAACAATTAACGATAGCATAAGCGAAGAACGACGCGTTAAAGGGTGCGAAAAGAAACAAGTGACGAATGGTGATCCAATCGGATGGCGATCCGATCGGATGGTTATTCGATCAGATGTCAATCCGTTCGGATGGTCATCCGATCGGATGGCCATTCGTTCGGATTGACATTCATTTGGGATGGATATGTTTGTGTATGATGACTTTGAAGTTTTCGTTGCAGCATTTTAAAATTAGAGAAGTATATCTACCCTTCAGGTCGATCGATCGAACGGTCGATCGATCGAACGGTCGTTCGATCGGATAGCGATCCGATTGGAAATACATTTCTAGTGAGAACAAGTTCACAGCAGGGTGATCATTCGATCGGATGGTCTTCTGATCGGATAGCAATCCGTTAGAAACTGTCGATCTTTGAAAGTTACTAAAATGTTTAAGTGTTGGAGATCCAAACGTCAACCGATTGGATTGTCGTTCGATCGGATGGCAATCCGATCGGACGGCAATCCGATCGGACGGAAATCCGTTTGACATTCAGGTCTTTTGAAAGTTTGAAAATGTTTAAGTGTTGGAGCTTAAGTGCAATCCGATCGGATTGTCGTTCGATCGGATGGCAATCCTATCGGACGGCAATCCGTCCAACGGTCTGATCATTTTGCAAACTTGGAATTTTGTTAGGTTTTGGTAGTTTTTACGGTTTGATCGAGACAGTATGACAACGTGTTAAACAACGGAACCTCATCAAGTTTAAGTCCTCTGACCGAAGTGGGAATCACCCCAGTCCGATCAGTTTACTGTTCATGACGGTGGTTCATGTTCAACCCGAAATCGGTTGTCTCTTTGATAGGAATCAGATCTCGGACCGACACTTCACTAGAAACGAGTAGAAGGCCTGAACGAGTTTCGATTCTATCGGTTTTGAGTGTAAAAGAGTTGAAAGAAAGTTGTGAAACCATCTTTCAATCCTTTTAACCATGGAAATATTTAGATCTAGATGAAATTTGTGTTAAAACATATGGAAATCCTTTAGATATGAGTTGTTCTTGGTGGAATGAAGCCAATTCTTGAAGTTCATAAGAACTCCATGACGACATCATCCTTGAACACCTCAAATCCGCTGATTTCATGGTTAAAAGTTAAGATTCAAAGGAGAAAATGATGAAGAAGTGTGTGTAGATCATAGATGTATAAGATTTGGGTTGAAAACTTACAAGAATCGCGAGAAATCGAGAGAAAAGTTAAGATTCAAAAGAGAAAATGATGTGACAGGGGTATTTATAGGTTGCCAAAAGAGGAAAAAGGAGCACAGGTGTCGGATCGGATGGCACTTCGATCGGATGGCCATCCGATCGGATGGTCATCCGTTCGGATGACCATTCGATCATCCGTTCGGATGACCATTCGATCGAAGTGGTCCGGCGAGTTGGGTTTCAGCGTTTCGTTTTGCGTTTTGAGCATTGCGATGCGTTTAAGCGAGTGTCGATTATGCGATGCGATAGATTATACATAATGATCACACAAATACTATATCTAACATACAATCAACATAAATAACTTGCGTTTAGCATTTGTGATTTGTTTGCGTTGCGATAGAGTTGCGATTACATTTCGATTAATCACCACCAAACAATAAGTAAACATGCACAAGTAACACATAAGTAACACACACACGTAAAACAATATACAGAACCTATAATTCAAGTTGCGAATGCGATTGCGGTGCGATTAGTGATAAAGCGATAAACATCGATTAAACCTCGATTATTAATAGATACTCCACATAATACAACTAAAGCAAATAAAATACAGGATTCGATTACAAGTCAAGGAAGTCAAATCAATAGTTAAGCAAAGAGTGGCAGATCGCAATTAGCAATCTTTTCTTCCTTTGACTTTGACTTGTACTTTGACTTCCAAAACACGGGGTGTTACAATACATTTCTTTTTCTTAACTTTGATTATTAGTTAGTTCAATAAGTGTATATTTTTGACCGGGGCGAAATTTGGGAAGTTAGTCGTGTCATATACCTTGTGCGTTTTAAAAGCTTTCATTCCTACATAGTGAGGACAATGTTAACCTCAAATGTGGGGATGGGGAGAAAAAGTTTCGATTTTGACCCTCCGTTTACGATTCTACACACTGAGGACAATGTTGACCTCAAGTGTGGGGATGGGGGAAAAATTTCAAAATTTTTCAAAAATGTCCTTTAAAAAAAATTCTAAAAAGCACGATTAACAAAGTCAACGAGGGATTGCGCAACCCATTTGGTCTTTTATCATGGTCAAGTTCCGAATATCAACATGATGGGTATTTAACGGGTGTTTTATAGAAAATTGTGGGTGGCTATTTGAGAATAGTCCACTTAGGAAACTAATGTGTTCTGCATATCATATATCATACCCTTTTCACGTGAGACATTGAGCCACTTACACATATCATAGATATATATATTTCTTTGTTTGAGTGTGCCATTAGTTCACGTATTGTAGAACTTGCAAATTTTGATGCGTTTTAGACCATAGACCTATTACGAGCACAAGAATGATTAAGGCATTAGATAAACCTTTTTTAACACCATTTTATATCATCCTTACCTGAAATTAATCCCTTAGTCCCCAACTTTGAGCCTAAACCTTTCGTTTGACCAACCCATTTAGCCATTGACCCGTTAAGCCTTTTTAAATTTAACCCGGGTGATGAAAATTCGATTTTAGGATTATTTTGTTTTGTAAGTTTGTAATTTATTTCAGTGTTACAATAAAAAAAAATCAGAAAATACCATGAAATAATGGGAAATTGTTGTAAAAAACACAAAAACAAGTGTTAGTAGTTTAATGAATAAAAGGCAAACTGTTGCCTTGTAATTTGATCTTTTGTAGATTAGTTTGTTTCGGTAGTTGATGTAAAAAAATAGAGTTTTCATCATCTTAGCCACTTTTAAAATATCCTATTCCATACCCTTAGCCTAGCCCCATTACAACCCGAAAAGACCTTTTGACTTGTGTGGGGATGTGATGCGTGGTGGAAAACCCGTTGCTTTATCGTATTAAGTTTATGTTTTTACGTAAATTTTGGTTTCGAATGGCCTACTTTGATTATAATTGTGTTTTGCAAGTCTAACAGAGTTTAAGGAGCTATTTGGGAGCTTTACGGAGCATTGGGGAACGATGGGATCAACCGGGTACACGAAACGGACAAAACAGAAAAGCAAAAGTTGTTGATTGTTGTTTTGGACGAATTAAAAACCCAATTTTTTTTATCATTATCAAGGAGTTACGTATTTTGAACTTGAATACCCCATTCTTAGAGCCAAGATACCTCACCACAAAATCTCCAATCCATTTGATCATCCGCAATCATCATCCACTATCACAATCCTAACCCTAATCACCATCATCACCAGCATTTCACAATTTAATCCACTATCACCATCAACCCTAAACCCTAACCATCATCCAATACCACCATCAAGGCTCAAGATGTTCCTATGCAAGCTTCAATCATCCGTTGATTGCGTTTCGTTGACCATGAGCAGCTAATCCTCTCGGTTTCACCCAGTGTAGACTTTTGTAAGGATTTCTAGGGTTTTGACAAATGTTTTAGTATTTGATTCTGTGAAAGTTGAATTTAATATTTGAATTGATTGGTAATTGTCTTGCATTTGAATTATATTTGTGAATTGTCGAGTGATTATAAAATTTGACTTTGCAAAACAAGTTTGTGCACTTATGCCTTATCAATCGATAGGATTTACATGTCCTAGGTAAAGATATGCATTGTGGTCCGTTCTTGAAGCGTTGATAGCAATTGGCACCTAAACCATGTGACAATAAAACCGTTAATATCCGAATTCAACTAAATCAAGTTAAAAACGTGTAGAAACCCTAGGCTTTGCAATTGTCGAACCGGGTGTGAACCTTGTTCTACAATTATTGTTTACAATCGAAATTGTGTTTTGTGAAATTCCAAGCAAACAAATTTTTATTAGTTAAGTTATTTAGTAACAAACTTTCCTGTTAATTCCGACCTCCTTTTTTCAAATAAACAAATATACAAATAACCATATAGCAAACTTCATAATTTGTGACAACCAATAATAATCAATCACGTCCGTATACAAACCACAAAATCTTCATGGATCGACTCCGTACTATCGCTAAGTCAAAGTTAAATGTATACCGGGCTTATAAATATTATCCTTGACCGGAGCGCGACACTCCGATCAACAAGGCATGGATTACCCACTTTTTTTTTTTTTTTTGAAAAGATGGATTACCCACTTGACTTTGCAGGGTCAGCCTTAAAGGGTAATTTGACTTTGCAAGGTCAAACAATTTAGGCGAGAATGTTTAACAATTATGCAAGGGCGAAAACGAATAATTGTTGCAAAGTACATGGTGTAAAAAGAAAGAGTATAAATGTTATTTCACATCAAGGACTAAAACGTTCAATAGTTACAAAGTACATGGTGTAAAAAGAAAGGATATAAATGTCATTTCGCATCATAAGTAACAGAAATGTGATGTTATTTAGCAGAGTCCAAGATTGCTTAAATGAGGTAGGCAAACACATGGTGTAAAAGTGAAACTTTTTCATTTTTAGAGAGTAATCCTGATTTTGGTCTAAAGAAAAGCTCAGAGGTAAAAATTGCAGTTTACTCTTGTAAATATTTTCTTTACCTTCTTATCTTTTTTTTTTTCAGTATTTCACACACCTCCGAAATCACAAAAACAATGGCGCCTTAAACCCTTTATAGTTGGCATTTTTCTCCCTAAAATCACTCACTCCACCATGAACCCTAGACCTATGCTCAAGCTTTCTCACTTCCTCAATTCCGGGTACCACCGCAACCCTTTCTTTCTTTCTTTACTTTCTTGCTTGTTTAAAATGCTAAAAAACGATTATCGGTACCCCCTTTTCCCTTTATATTTATCCCTACAATTATAAACTTGTGTCTAATCGTCGATTCATTGTCCATATACTCTGTGCTTATACCAACTTGTTATACCTATAGATTTACTTGCAGTTGTGTGTATTCAATATCATTGTTTATGTTGGTACAAGTTGGTTTTCAATTGTTAAACCTAAATGATATAGTAAAGAGTTAGTGACCATAAGTAGAATTAAGGTTTTAGTAATTAAAGTTTGAGTAAAAAATTACAAATCTTGAGAGGAAAAATCAAATTTTGAGATCCTGATCATCATCATACTCAGTATATCCCATCAATAGCAAAGCTAATGTAGGGTCTGAGGAGGGTAAGATGTAGATAGCCTTACCTCTATCCCGTAGGAATAGAGAGGCTACTTCCAGTGAGACCCCCGGCTCGGTAGTAGTTTTGCATCAAGCCTTGGACATAAGGCACATAACACTCAGCAATTGGGACAAAAGCCGATTAGCGCATGTACCCCCTTGTCTTTCGGCTATCAACGCCACCACATGATGCATGATTAACCGTCCCTCACTTTTTAACGTTATTTTCACGAAATTAGTAAAATAACGTTAAAATTAGTGCACTTTCACTTTTGCCCCCCAAGGGCCCACACATATATACATTATATACGCCCCGCTTGCGGTATGCTCATATAATGTATATATGCGTGGGTGCTCGGGGGGCAAAAGTGAAAGTGCACTAATTTTAACGTTATTTTACTAATTTCGTGAAAATAACGTTAAAAGAGGGGGATGGTTAATCATGCATCATGTGGTGGCGTTGATAGCCAAAAGACAAGGGGGTACATGCACTAATCGGCGTTTGTCTCAATTGCTGAGTGTTATGTGCCTTATGTCCAAGGCTTGATGCAAAACTACAATCGAGCCGGGGGTCTCATTGGAAGCAGCCTCTCTATTCCTACGGGGTAGAGGTAAGGCTGTCTACATCTCACCCTCCTCAGACCCTACCTTAGCTTTGCTATTGGTGGGATATACTGAGTATGATGATGATGATGCGCATACCGCAAGCGGGACGTGTTTGAGATCCTGATGATGAAGTATAAAAATCTGTTCGTTTTGATTACGGTTGTATGCTTTGATTGTATATTAGATGATGGTGCTTTTAGTATAAGAAATTTGATATTTGGATATTGTTGCATCAGGAACAAGTTGTTTCGACGTCGGTTACGTGGGGAAAATGCGGGAAATTGTTATAGTTTGATGTCATCTGCTGGCTTTTCTACTGTTAGACAAAGTTATGGTGCTGAGGGTATTATGCAATGCATTCTCATTCTTTTGTTATTGTTGTTTTTAGTAATCTTTATAGAACTGATCAAATGTTGTATCGTTGAGTGTTCAGGGAGAACTTCTAGCCGTATATTTGCAGATTATTCAATTTTCAAGGGCAAAGCTGCACTATCTGCCGCCCCTGTTCTTCCTACTTTTAGTAAAATGGATGTACGATCTTTATATATTTCAAAGTTTCAGACCCGCTAAAGTCACCTCTCACAAAAGTAAAAGTCTAAAAGAGAAATATTGATTGTAGAACTCAAAACTATGTTTTTTGTTAGTTTATTTGTTGTTATAATATTATTTTTTCTAAGATTCTTGTTATTGAAAAGTTTTTTAAACTGTTTTTGTTTTATCAAATCCATAGTTATCGATAGCGGCCATAGCGACCGCTATCGCGAATAGCGTGGCGAGGCGAGACATGGTCGCTATATGCTGAATAGCGCTGAATAGCGTGAAAATAGCGGATTCCGACGAAGACTTCCGGCCGGAAACCTGCAATTTCTGCCGGAAACTTGCTGGAAACTATGAAGAAGAAGAGAAGAGCGGCTGCGTTTTTGTTTTTGTTGCTCCGGCCGGAAACCTGCAATTTCTGTCGCTGGGGAAACTTGCTGGAAACTATGAAGAAGAAGAGAAGAGCGGCTGCTGCGTTTTTGTGCCTTTTTAGGGTTTAATAAGTTTATGGATTTTAATATTTAACCCCTCTATCTTTCATTAGGTTACATTTAGTAATTAAAACTTGTAAAAATTTACATAAAAGTGTAAAATTAGTTTGTGTATTTTAACATTTAACCCCCCCTATTTTCACTAGCTTACATTTGGTCCTTAAACTTATAAATTTATACATAAAAAGTATAAAACTAACGTTATATATAAAAAAAAGTTATGTAGATAGCTATATTTTATTTCTTAAATTTTTTACTACCTTATCGCTAAACACGAAATAGCGGGCGCTATTTCATCGCTATCGCTACGTAGCATATAGGTACGTTGTCGCTATTTGTCGCTATTCGCTATCGATAACTATGATCAAATCGGAGAATCATCTTGGAATAAAAGGTTAATATATGAATAATCACACGGTTTTTTTGATGATCAAATTATTTTATATTCACTGAAAACTTTGTCTGTTACACAGTCTGGTCATACAAAAGTAGATCGACGTGGCGTGATTATGCTGACATTCCGACCTGCTATTGGTGAACGCAAATACGATTCAGAAAAGAAACAGGTAACTTGCCATACATACCTGCATAATTTTAGTTAATTTTATGCTTTGTATTTTCTCTAATTTTCTTCATGTCAATTTGTTAAAGTCTAATACCAATTATGTAACATCTTATAGTCCATTTTTTTTTGTAATGAAGAGAGAATATTAGACCCAACATGTAGAAGTTCAAAACTTCTTTATGCCACAGTGTCCTAGTTGACCATTGTATGTTGTACTCCACTTTCAACGTTTGAGGCACTCTTATGACTTTTAAACTAACGGATAATGCATCAATTTGGGTTTGATTATGTCGATTCCGGCAAATTTGTAATTTGCAAAATGACAAAATGTTCCTAAATAAAAAGCCTGTGTCACAGCTAGAGTTGTAAAACGACAAAATACCTCATACTTTACTCAAGATCATATCTATATCGACTGTCAAAACATATTTGATTAGATTCAGGAGGGTTTATGCCATTTTACAACTTTAGATGTGATGAAATATGTAAATTTTGCGGCATTTGTCATTTACAGATTTCCGACAATATTTTTTTGATGCCAAATCATAAATGAAACCAAATCGCTACTTGGGTGGCCTATGTAACAGTTTCCCAAACTTTAGTTATATATAAACTATTATTTTGAAAGCATATAAATTTCTTGAGATCTAACAAGTTCTATTTTATGTAGCTGTTTGCATTGTCAGTGACAGAAGTTGGGTCCTTCATAAGTTTGGGCCCTGAAGATTCTTGTGAATTCTACCATGATCCATCGATTCAGTCAAGGTAGACCTTTGCTTCTCATGGCATGTGTCATAAAATCACTTTTCACTCTCCATTCTTGATATAATTTCATGACGTATTTTGAAGTTTTGGCCTGGCCAATTAACCAATGTTTGCCAATTGGAAGTAGCATCTCATTTACAGAATGCTACTTGTTGAAAACTAAAGCTTGTGTTTTGGTTTAATCTATACTTAGTACTACGTTTTTGAATGTACAGGGATGCAGGTCAAGTTAGGAAAAGCCTATCAGTTAAGCCACATGCAGATGGTTATTTCATTCATTTAAGTAGGTTATTTTTCTCTTCTCATCCACATGCTCATCTTGAGTTTATTTTGAACTTTCGTTGATACTTCTACTTTGTTATCGGTGTTGTCTTAAATCATAAGTAGATGCGCCGATATTGACTCAGTTATATACTAATGGGTTAACTTGGGTTGTGTTTTATCTCAAACGGGTCAAATAAATAAAAGGGGCTAAAAAGTGAACGTGTGTCAAATGAGTTGAACGGATCAATCAGGTCGAAACTCCTCTAACTAACTGTTTCACATATTTTTAACTCCCTTTTTTCTTTTATATATATAGTACCAAGTACATGCTCACAAGTTACAATTTCCTAAATCGTTTTTTAATATATTATATTTATATACAATAGTTTATGAATTGTATTTACTATACTAGTTTAAAAAAGAAAAGACGAACAAAGAGTGTTGGTGGGTGGGCACAACTCGATCTGTTTTGACATGCAGACGGGAATTTAAGTTTTTGATACGTGACCCAAACCTGTTGGGCCTGTTTTGCCACCTCTACTATTGATGCTATTCATTTTAGTCTACAATGTTCCTTTACTTGTCATTATTAAGTGACATTTTAGACGTTAGATATTTAGATCAATAGTTTCTATTATTAACTGTGTGTTTGGGCAATTATTTGCTATTTTCGTGGATGGAAGAATCATCTGGTATTATGAGTTTCAATCTCTAAGAATGACTCTACTATCATGACTATCATCATGGTTTACACCTTATACATGAAAAGGTTATTGAATTGTAATTGAAGCAATGTGTGTGAACATTCTTTCAAATTATCTGCAGGTGTGACAAACAATATCTCGAAAACCACTGAACGCTTTACGGTTCCCGTGACTACAGCTGAGTTTGCGGTTATGCGGTCAGCTTTCAGTGTATGTCTTTTAACTCAACTCTCACTACATATAAACCTGAAATATGTCGATATGTACCCATTAATATGAAACCGAGTCATTTTGGCTTATATGTATTGCTAAAACGGTAAAATAAAATAAAAAAAAGCTAAAAAAGAAACATGTCAAACGGCCTAAACATTACCCATACTGTACTCGTATTCTACAACACCCCAAGGGGTTTTTTGGTGCAAACGAGCCAAGCCCGAGCTTGTGTTACTTATGAAAGCTTGATCGGCATGATTCGAGCTTTGTTTCTAAAGCTCGAGCTCGGCTCGTAGGTATTTCTTCAAGCTTGAGCTCGGCTCGTTTATAATTTATTAATGAATTTTTATTAATTATAATTATATATATAGAGAAAGTATAATGTACTTCAGGGCTTAACCTACATTAACATACATGACAAAATATATAACGTGCGTTATTATCATAGAACGTGCGTGATTATAGTCCCATGCGTGATTATGTGGTCCCATGCGTGATTATGTGGTCCCATGTGGTCCCATGCGTGATTATGTGGTCCCATGCGTGATTATACCCCTGATCCAACGGTTACCATTGTCTCCTACGTGATGTATGATAAGGCTTTTTGTATGTTAACCTTTCTCTATATATATATATATATATATGTATATAATTTAGTTATTATTTCATAATTTATTATTATTATTATTATTTAAATATATATATCTTTTCTATTGATAAAAAGATTATATAAACATTAGGACCGTTAAGGCTCGCGAGCCGGCTCGAGCTCGATAAGCTCGGCTCGGGCCCATTTACTAAACGAGCTTGTTTTCAGGCTCGGGCTCGAGCTCGAGCTCATTTAAGCTCGGCTTGTTCGAGCTTTTTTTTTTCGAGCTGAGCTGTAGTGACTCGTGTGTAACTCGGCTCGTTTGCACCCCTAGTTTTTTATTCAAAAAGTTGGGTCATTATATTAATAGTATTTCTTGAGAATTACATTCTATTTATTTATCAAACTAAATGAGGACAGTTTAGACACAAATTGACAGAAATGGAACCAAATTGATACTTGAGATCTGTAGCTGTTTTAAACTATCTGCATGGCCTTTATGTACATGGTCGTCTTGATTCTGTTGAACGAAATATACATGTTGCTTCATTTGCAAGCGATTTGATGTTTGTTAATTCTGAAATGCAGTTTGCTTTGCCTCACATCATGGGTTGGGCCCACAGCACCAACCCGCCAACAGACAGTGTTGGCAGGGATTTTCCCAAGGTGCATCCACAACTAGCAGCAGCCTCAGAGTGGGATAGATGAAGCATGCTTTTATGAGGTTAAACTGTTTGGCAGATGTTAAAAAGATTGTTCTGAGGTTCCCGCATTAATTCGGTCTGGTTAGTGTGGGTACATTGTCTAGAAATTGTTGGACATAACGTGATTTGGGTTGCTAGGGCTCGACTTCAAATTGCACTTTTGATTACCTTGAGGACCAAGTTATTCCCTACTTTTTTGCATGTAGTATTGAAAATGGTTCTAACCATGTTATGTGGTTACTATGCTTGTTTTGTATTTCTTTCAAGTGTTGGGTATAATGTGACCAAGTTATTCCCTACTATCTTGCATGTAGTATTGAAGAAGTTTCTTATATCATCATCATCATCATCATACTCAGTAAATCCCACCAATAGTAAAGCAAAGGTAGGGTCTGAGAAGGGTAAGATGTAGACAACCTTATCTCTACCCTGTAGGAATAGAGAGACTGCTTCCAGTGAGACCCCTGACTCGATAGTAGTTTTGCATCAAGCCTTGGACATAAGGCACATAACACTCAGCAATCGGGACAAAGACCGATTAATGCATGTACCCTTTTGTCTTTCAGCTATCAACGCCACCACATGATGCATGATTAACCGTCCTCAGCTTTTAACGTTATTTTCATGAAATCAGTAAAATAACGTAAAATTAGTGCACTTTCACTTTTACCCCCCTATGGCCCACACATATATACATTATATGCGCATACCGCAAGCGGGGCGTTGAAGAAGTTTCTTATATGTGCTTTGTAATACATTAATTGTCTTCTTTAAGGTAGGATGTGGTAAATGGATGGTTTGGGGATGGATTACTTCACATTTATCCACTTTTAACACTTAATGAATGTTTAATTATTTAATGCACATCATAAAACCTATAAGAAATATATATAATAGGTATAGAAATTTATAGATTTAGTATTACTTTGATAATAAATATATTAAATTTCAATGACGTTGAGCAGAGCTATGAAGGGCTGTTAGACAAAGTTGATACAAGAGTCTGCTACAACAGGATCTGCTTAATTCACCATGGCAACAATTCCTCTCCTTTCACAAGAGAAAACTGCTAATAATTCACGCAAATTTGCATTCACCCTCTCACATACAAACTATGGGTTCTGGAAAGCTATGATCACACCCTTCCTTACCTCTAACAACCTGTTTGGGTGTGTAGATGGCTCCATACCCTGTCCGCCACTAGAGGCTACTACTGGATCAGAAACTACTGATAACCCTAGTTATCCCTGCTGGATTGCTAATGATGCCCACGTCCGCATGCTTATCATATCCACTGTTTCTGAAGCATCTTTTTAATATGTTCAAGGAACAACATCAAGGGAACTGTGGCTTGCTTTGGAGCGTGCCTATGCACCGAATATAACCACCCGTGAATTTACCTTAAAAACCTAACTTCTTAAAATATCAATGAAAGGTGATGAAACTGCTGCTGCTTTATTTAAGTCGAGCACAGGAGCTTGCAACAACCCTAGCTAACATTGGTGAAGCTTTCGAGGACAAAGTTCTTGTTATGCTTGCTATATCCGACCTTCGAGAGGAGTACAACGGTTTAAAGGCCAATATTTTGGTTCGCTCTCCACCGGTTACTTTCAGTGAACTACTTGGCCTCCTTCATGATCATGATTACATGATCAACAAATTTGCTTCCACACCTGTTGTTACAACATCGCAGGTCTTTGCTGCAACTACTGGAACATCTGTACCTGATCTAAAAGCTATCCAGTCTCAACTAAATAACCTGCAACTGATGGCTGCTCAATCGGGGTACCAATTGCAGCCTACTGTCTCGCCAAATTCCTCACCACACGCCTTTTATACCTCGTATTAGGACATATCGAATCAATCACTTTGGAGCAATATCCTCCTGTCAAATCAATTCATTTATTGTAATTATTTAGTCAATATGTATCCTTGTATAGAAGAGAATTTCTCTCCTAATTATTTGTCCTCTTGTATTTATAGGCACCTAGTATGTGTATAATATTCAAGTTGACCATTGTCAGTTGATATGGTATCAGCCTAAATATTTCAAAGATCCTTTTGCCTCTTCTCCATCTTCCTTCGTGTTCTTCTTTTTTTCTTCACAGCCTGTCCCATCTCTTCCATGGCAACCAATACCGATCTCTCTTCCCTTCCCCTTCATTCCCTTAGCCATCTCATTAGCATCAAATTAACATCCACAAACTATCTCTTATGGGAGAAACATATTACCCCAGTCCTGTCTTATCTTGAACTTGACGGACATATCACCGGCACCAAGTCTACTCCTTCGGAAACCATCACTGAAAATGACAAACAAATTGTCAATCCCGCATATTTGACCTGGAAAACAGTCGATCAAAAAGTCCTACTTCTAATCAATTCTACCCTAACCGAGGAAGCCATGACCGAGACCATCGGTCACCACTGCTAAAGCAGTTTGGAAGGCTCTCGCCGATGCTTATAGCCATTCTTCCTTTGAAAGAATTCACAATCTAAAAGACTCTCTTCGAACTCTTCAAAAAGGCACCTTGTCTGTTTCGGAATATGGTCGAAAATTCAAGGCCTTAGCCGACCAACTCGCTGCTATAGGACATCCTATAAGTGACGAGGACAAATGACATTGGTTCCTTTGTGGACTAGGTGCGTCGTTTGAAAACTTCTCCACCTCTCAACGAACCATTCACCTGACTCCCTCATTTCGTGATCTCTTGGCAAACGCCGAAAATCAAGAAATGTTTGTTCAACAACTTCATGGCTCTCAACCACCCCAAGCCGCCTTCTATGCCCACCCGAATAAAACCAATCACAATCGTTCATCTTCGAACCGTGGCAGAGGCCGTACCTCCCCATCATCCCGTGGTCGTGGCCTTTCCTACACCAAACGACCCCCTCATTGCCAACTTTGTCGCCAAACGGGTCATTATGCGAGTACATGTCCCAAAATCGCTTCCTATGCTCAAAAATCAGTCTCCCTTGATGCAAATCTAGCCGAGGCTTTTCATGCTCAATGTAGTGTAGCCTTCGACTCCCCTGACTGGACCGCAGACTCAGGTGTCACACCCCAACCAATGGCGGAAACATCGGGATGAGACGAAGTGTGAAGATTGCTAGAGACTTCATAACACTATTTGTGTCAATATTTAATAAACCGATTTCATTTCATATACTAAATTGTTAACAATACAAGGAATTCAAATAACATCAAGTTCGAAAGAAATACATAACAACATAATCAAAATTGATACAACATTTAAACCTAAACGTCTATATGTGTATCTAGGCATCAATGCTACTTCATTTCATAGCATCATCATCATCAACCTGTAACATGTTAAAATAAAGTTCAATGTAAAAGCAAGGGCGAGTACACAAGGTTTAAATAGTATAGCATAAGTATAAAGCATTTTACTCGAATCCACATGGCAATTTGTATACAAGGTAACTAGCATGCATAACATTACGTCTAAACCCAAAGTGTCCACTAGTATTTAGCATCCCTCGCCACAAAAGTGACGAGACCGTATAGTATATTGACTTAACAAACCCCCGTCGGGTGGTGTGCTACTCCTATAGCGCTATAATTGTTAAGCGAGGGTATAACATAGTAATGGCATAAAGCATGTATTATCTAGCATAACAAGTAGCATGTATATCGGATTGAGTTCGCAAAGTAAGTTTAAGTGTGTGTAAGTGTAATTGTTGTATGGTAACATGTTACAACCCAAAAGTGGTTTAAAATGTAAATGGGTCGAGTGTACTCACGGTTTTGCAAGCTTTCCTACTTGAATCCGTGAAGAGTTGATTGATGGAGGGAACACCAAGTTATCCTACAAGAGGAAAGTCAAGGTGTATGAGTAATTTGGAAGAATGATGGGATATTCGGACTTAAGATTCAAAGAATGACAAAGTAAATATTATGAAAATATTCACTATGGTATTAGCACTTGTCTTGACACTATAGTAATCCCTAAGGATTGTATGTGATTTCATAGGTTCAAGACCTATTAGAATCGTGACAAGGAACTACACACATAGTGATAAACTTATTAACTTGGTAGAGGATTTATATAATCACTACCAAGGGTTCGGTTTTAAGGGTTATTATTGTAGTCATATCATATACAAAATATTATATTTAGTCATGTAGGAGGCAGGAGGTTGAACCTTCCACTTTGGTACCTCTTGGTGTCATATAAGTCAAGTAGGAGGTGGGAGGTGAAATACTCCACTTTGGTACCTCGAATGATATGTTAACATATAGGTCATGTAGGAGGTAGGAAAACGAATCTTCCATTTAGGAACCTCATAGATATGTACAAGAAAGAAAAAGATACAACTATACTTAAACAAAACATCATGTGATGTGTAACTTGTATGTAGGTTAGCCTAGGCTAACCAAGTAGTCACACCATCTTCAAGTTCAAGACTTGACACCACTTGTGAGCTAAGAACTCGATTAAAACAGAAAGTTTAGAGTGTTTAGTCACTCCTATTAAGTGTAAAACAACCTTGGTTTAGCTTTACTAATCATACAATAGACTAGAAGCATAAGAACACAAGTTTGTTTGAAGTAAACAAGAGTTTAGAAAGTTTTAAAACAAAACATAAAGTTTATGGACATTTTTAGGGCAATTCCAGGTCTGATTTCTCTAAGGAGAGATCAAGGAATCAAGCCCAAAGATTATCCAAGCAATTAGAAAGAAGAATCTAGTGATTTGGTTGAGTTTTGAGCAAGTTATGCTCACTTTTGTAAGGAGGTATGAATCTGTCCGAATTTCTGATCTGCAAGAGCTTTGAGAGTGAATTTGTAGAGATTAGAGAGTTGTGAAAGTGTAGAATGGCTTGGAGAGGGTGTGTATTTATAGGGGATGGATTAGGGTTGGGTTGGTTGGCATTTAATAGAGTTGTTGGAGGTTAAACTAATAAAAAAAAACATTTAGTTGCTGTCTTACAGCTTGCGACCGGACAGGCTGTTTGTAGCCACTAATCATCTTTTTTTTTTGTGAGACATAATGGATTAGATTGTTGTACATAATATATATTATGTCAACTATAATACCAACTATTGAAATATCATAAGACTAGGTGTTTGAACAAAAACAAATTAAAAAGTTTGGCATCTTTGGTGGCTGTGTTGGCAGCCATACATTTTTATTATTTATTAGAGTAAACTGCCATTTTGGTCCCTGTGGTTTGGCCAGTTTTGCCACTTTAGTCCAAATCTGAAACTTATTACATCCAGGGCCCTGTGGTTTGCATTTTGTTGCCATTTTGGTCCAAATTTCAATTTTGGTCAGATTCCCCACTAATGACCATGATATTTTGTCTTTACCCTCAGGGGTATTTTAGTCATTTTGAAATTATTATAACTCAATTATATATATATAATACCCTAAAACCATTAACCCTACCCTTCATCTTCAAGACTTCAACAGTTCATCATCTCTCTCTCTCTGAACTACCGCCGCCACCACCACCACCACTATGCCGCCACATGCACCACCACCACCGCCACATCCTCCCCCTTCTCACCACCATCACCAACCTCTCTCTCTTTCTCTCTCTACATAAACCACCGCCGCCACATAAACCCTCCATCATTCTCGTTCTCGTTCGAAATCAGACCCATGAAATTGCACACCATCATCATCTTTATTTCTCTGTTTGCGGTTAGCGATGAAGATGATGTCGGAGGTGCAGATGAAACTCAAAACAGAACTCGAAAGATTGATTTGGTGGTGTTTGTAGAGATTGATGTTTGATTGTGTGGATGAGGTTGAACCGCCGGTTATTGATTCAACCGGTGGCGTATGAGATTGAAACTCCGGCGGTGGTTTACGAGACGGAAGATAGGGAAACTGAAGGGAGTCTCGTGGTGTATGAGGTTGAACCGCCGGTTATTGAAGCTGAAGATAAATTTGGGATATCGAAAGAGAAGGTTCAATCAGATCTCAGTTTTCCGGTGAGAGAGATGCCGTTAGTTAGTTCCAGATTTGCGCTTCGATTTTGAGCGTTTGAGCTTCGATTTGAGAACCAGCAGCGTTTGAGCTTCGATTTTGAGCGTTTGAGCTTCGATTTTCTGGGTTTTGATTTTCTGGATTTTGATTTTCTGGATTTTGATTTTCTGGATTTTCTGGGTTGATGATGATGATGTTCATGTTCTTGATTTTCTGGATTTTCGATTTTCTGGGTTTTGATTTTCTGGATTTTGATTTTCTGGGTTGATGATGATGATGATGATGTTCATGTTCTTGATTTTCTGGATTTTCTGGATTTTCTGGGTTGATGATGATGATGTTCTTGATGATGATGTTCTACATATTCTGCTGCTGATGATGATTATTTGGGAGAAGAGAGAGAGTTAGGGTTTTATTTTGGGATGATGATTATTTATTTGGGGAAGATGACCAAAATTTTAATTAATAAAATGTTAAATGAAAAACAAAATGACCAAAATGCCCCTGCACTACAGGACAAAATAGAGGTTGCAACAGTCAAAAAACTAGGGTTTTTGGATTTTGGACTAAAATGGCAACAAAATGCAAACCACAGGGCCCTGGATGTAATAAGTTTGAGATTTGGACTAAAGTGGCAAAACTGGCCAAACCACAGTGACCAAAATGGCAGTTTACTCTATTTATTATTTTATTTTTTGCAACATAATATGTACATTGAAAATAATAAACTTTACGTTATGTTCAATTCATTATTATTATTATTATTATTATTATATTATTATTATTATTATTATTATTATTATTATTATTATTATTATTATTATTATTATTATTATTATTATTATTATTATTAGAATTTAACCACGTATTTAATAGTTAGCAAGCATGTATAAGTAATGAGTATCAGTATGTCGAGTATCGGTTGCGCGTATGCATTCGAGATTGGTAACGTATAACCCAAGTATTGCAACACGTATAAGCATGTATATAAAACAGAATTTCATTACGATTGAAGTCTCGGATTTACATTGGTTTGAAACGAAATACGAAATACAAAAGGAACAAGCTTCCAAAAATAGAAATACAAGACACGTTTTCTAATTATGGAAAGTACAAAGAAGCGGGGCGTTACATCAGGTGCTACAACACATATGTTACCCTCAACACATAATTTAAATTATTCTAAATCTCATACCGGCAATATTCGTGTAACATTTGGTAACGGTAAATCATCGCCCGTTACCCACATTGGGAACACTAACTTAAATGATTCTATATCCTTAAAAAATGTCTTAGTAGTTCCTAATCTAACAAAGAATCTACTTTCAATTAGTAGATTAACAAATGATTCGCCGGTTGATGTGTTGTTTTCTAACGATTTTTTCCAATTCCAGGACCGAAAAACAACGGAGGTTCTAGCTAAAGGCACGTGCGAAAATGGTCTTTATGTTCTCACCCAAGGTCACAAGTCCCTTGTTGCTGCACTTTCTGCTTCACACCTTCGTGCATCATTCAATAAATGACATAGTCGCCTAGGGTATGTTTCTTTTGATACAATTTCTACTTTAAATAAACTTGGTCGTCTTTTTGTTACTTCTATATTACCCAAACCGGGTTTATGTGAATCTTGTGAATTATCAAAAGCCAAACATCTACCTTTTATTGAAAATACTAAACGCGCACAACATGTTTTGGACCTAATCCACTGTGATCTTTGGGGACCCGCACCCGTGCCTTCCACCGATGGTTATCGCTACTATGTCATTTTCATTGACGATTTTTCTCGTTTCACTTGGTTCTACCCTTTAAAAACCAAATCCCAATTTTTCACCACTCTCACAACCTTTTTAACCTTTGTTCAAAACCAATTTTCATCCAATGTTAAGGTTTTTCAAAGTGATGGTGGAACCGAATTTACCAATCACCAAGTGCAAACGTGTTTTCAACAACATGGCATACATCATAGACTATCAAGCCCTCACACACCCGAACAAAATGGGAGGGCCGAGCGAAAACATCGCCACATAACCGAAACCGGTTTAGCTATGATGTTCAATGCAAATGCCCTACCAAAACTTTGGTTTGATGCCTTCACTTCTGCCACCTACATTATAAATCATCTTTCCACAAAACTTATGGACAATAAATCACCCTTTGAAGTTTTATTCAACCAAACACCAATCTACTCAAACATGCGTATTTTTGGTTGTCTTGTTTTTCCGTACCTTAGAGACTATACAAAAAATAAACTTCATCCAAGAAGTGCGCCTTGCATATTCATCGGTTATAGTCCTAAGTATAAAGGATTTCGATGTCTTGAACCCACAACGGGTCGTGTTTACACAACTCGACACGCAAAATTTGATGAAGACATCTTGCCTTTTCACAACCATTCCACATCCACTAATACCGCCAGCTTACCCATCACAAACTTTGAGGAACAAATACCCACCCCTACCACTCACCAAACTCCCTCTCACCAAACTCCTTCATCCAATCCTACTACATCGCCAAATCATCATAACATCTACCTTCCATTTTGTGATGCACCTACGGTTCAACATCCCCACCCACAACATACCCAAATCCACAGCTCACTCTCCTCAAGCCCAATTGTTTCCCACCCACCCAACCCACAATTCGCTACCTCCCCTAACACACCACCCGCCGGCCCAGATGACTCCCAAACCCAACCATCCGGCCCACATGGCACTCAAACTCCCACACCTCAATTAAGCCCAACATCCGATTCAACCATTCCACCTCCTCCGATCCCCACTTCCGGACCCAGCACAACCGCTCCTTCCACCACTAACCCCCCAACCAACTCTCATCATATGACCACTCGTACAAAAGATGGGATCTTCAAACCTAAGCACTTTGCCAACCTTTCTCAAGCCACCACTCATCCTCTACACTACTCTCTTTTCTCCTCCCATGTCCCAAAAGGCATCAAAACAGCTCTTAAAAAATCCTAAATGGATTCAAGCAATGCATGATGAACTACAAGCTCTTCATGCCAATCAAACTTGGACTCTTGTTCCCCGACCTACTAGCACCAACAACATTGGATCTAAATGGATTTATAGAATTAAATATAAATCTGACAGATCTATTGATCGCTACAAAGCCCGACTTGTGGCTCAAGGTTTCACTCAAATACTGGGACTTGATTTCCCACAGACCTTTAGTCCTGTCGTCAAATCTGCCACCATCCGAGTTGTCCTTAGTCTCGCCACTATCAACAAATGGAACCTACGTCAACTAGACGTCAATAATGCATTCCTAAATGGACATCTCACCGAAACTATCTTCATGGAACAACCTCCGGGTTTTGAAGATTCCAAACGTCCAACGCATGTGTGCAAACTAAATCGTGCTCTTTATAGCTTAAAACAAGCCCCACGTGCGTGGTTCCATCGCTTAAGTGCTTTTCTACTCAACCGTGGCTTTCAAAACAGTTGAGCCGATCCATCTTTGTTCGTTTACAATCACCGAGGAATCTTAATTTATCTCCTCGTTTATGTTGACGACATCATTCTTACCGTGAATAATGAACCTTTCATTAGCAACTTTACATCATGTCTAAACAAGGAATTCAAAATTAAGGACCTTGGATTGCTTAACTTCCTTCTTGGTTTAGAAGTTCATCACACAAAAACGGGCCTCTTCCTAAATCAATCCAAATACGCTCATGACATCCTCACCCGAGCCGGCCTACTTGAATCAAAACCGGTTGCCACTCCTCTCACATCTAAAGATGTTTTCACTTCTCAAGGCCAACCGTTCCATGAGCCCACTCTTTATCGATCTCTCGTGGGCGCTCTACAATATCTCACCATCACTTGTCCTGATCTCTCCTACGCCGTTAACCAAGCTAGCCAATACCTTCAAAATCCCACCACCAATCATTTCCAGCTAGTCAAAAGGATTCTTCGTAATGTTAAAGGCACCTTATCACATGGTCTAACGTTTGATCGACCTCCTAACACTAATTTATTAGGTTTTTCAGATGCAGATTGGGCACGATGTATCAACACACGAAGATCTACATACGACTACTGTATCTATTTAGGAGGAAACTTAGTCTCTTGGAGCGCTGGTGTGTACGAAGCGTGATATAATTTTATTAATATTTTGAGCTCTTTTTACGCATTAGTCAAGTTTTAAATTTATAAAACACGATATTCTACTAACACTAAACACACACTTGGGCAAGTGCACCCATCGTGAGCGTAGTATAGCGTTGGTAAGATACCGAGGTCGTCCAAGGACACAAGAGCTTTTAGTATCGGTTTATCCTCAACGTCTAATTAATCTAAATTTTTGAGAAAAGATTTTAAACATGAAAATAAAAACTAAAAATGCATAAAATAAATAAAATTAAAAACAGATAGACAATATGAATCACTTGGATCCGACTCGCCTTTAATGTATCCTTTGATGATTTTCGCACTTTCGGACTTTTTAAGAGATTATCTTAGTTATAGTAGTAGGCCTCTCTTTTGAAGGTGACGTTACCCTCAACCCAGTGGTTTGAGTCAGCAGGGATACAATCCCAAAGGGTCGGAATATTGAAAGAAAATTAGTTAAGTTATTAATGCGAAAAGTGGTAGGCCCCTCTTTTGAAGGTGACGTTACTGTCACAACCCCTGATCCCTGTTCCCCGGGAACGGGCGGACGTGATCACAGAGTTTGGTGGTATCAGTTTGTTTAGTCTCGCAGCGGAATTTACATTAGGATCGTAGTTAGGAAATGTTTATCAGAGTAAAACCACCTTCTTTTATATTAATAATCACATGAGAAAAAACCCAAGTTTCTTATTACAATACATTTATAGGAACAAATCCTATTTTATTGAATTTAAAACATCGTTTATTAGGTAACTTTTATAGCCACATTTTCTCAAGCCTTCAGTGCTCTCCAGCTGGCTTTTTTTTCTAATTGGCTGTCATATTGGGTTACCTGAAACATGTTTTAAAAATATTTGTCAGCGGGAAATACTGGTGAGTAAATCCCAATTTAATCAAGTTTAAAGTCACAGTGAACAGTATTGAGAGTGATCACTTTGTTTATGTCTACACAATTACTCCATTTGGTATTATCAATCCTGACTTGTGGGTCATATTACCCATTGGCTAACTCATTGTCCAATGGTAACGTATTGTCATCCCGACTTACTACTCGCAAGTAGTACAAAATTTTGTATACAAAACCCCAACATACCGGCAGTAATTGAATAACTACAAAGACTCAATTACTGCTAATTTTCATAGTAAAACATTTAAGGTTTGGTAAAACATTACCAAAAACATTAACAAAAAGAGGATAACTCACATTGCTGTCTTAGGCTTTTCGTAAGGGTTTCCTGGATATAATCTATAATTTATACAAATGTACATTGATTAGTACCATAACCCTTTGAAATTATTAATAATACCCTTCCCGAGACGGCATTCCAACAACTACGTCGGGCAGAACCACGACAGTTGTTACGGAACCCTAAATCAATCGGGCAGCGTAACTGTTACGAAACTGGGGTTATAATACTTACAATGGAGCAGAACCTCGCTAATTAGGGGTATAATACTTGGCTATAATAACTTTCCTACAGAATTTGTGATTCGAGAATGAGCGACGAAAAATGTAGACTGATGGCCTTCTTATATAGTTGCTGATTCTAGTCCTGTCGCGGCCCGCGTAAAAGACAAGGGACCCTTACGCGGCCCGCGTTAACACCGGTCAACATACTAGCTTAGCTGGGTCAGCTACTAGACTTGACACGATGTCGACACGTGTCAGCACCGGATGTCTCCACGTTTCATGATCTGTCGCGGCCCGCATCAAAGACCTATACACCCTTACGCGGCCCGCTTCAACTTAAGAAATCAGCGCAGTCAAGTCCAGCCTTGATACGGCCCGCGTAAACTAAGGGTAGAGTATGTCGCGGCCCGCCTTAACCCTATATTTCATGTTTTTGATTTAATATATATATATAACATAACTAGGGCTCAGTTTTCACATACGGAATATAATTTAAGACATATTAGGACATTTTAAGATATAATAGAGGATCGGAAATATTATAAGGGTGTTGGTTTTACCGAGGGTTGTTACAGTCTCCCCACCTTGTTTTAGAGCTCGTCCTCGAGATCTGCTAAAACAAGTGCGGATATTTCCTTTTCATTTCTGACTCGAGTTCCCATGTGTACTCAGGTCCTCTTTTGGAGTCCCATTTCACTTTGACCAGAACTAATCTTTTATGTTTGAGATTCTTGACTTTCCTGTCTTCAATTTGTAGAGGTCTTTCTACAAACTTGAGTTGTTCATTTACCTCTATATCCTTAAGAGGCACTATCAATGATTCATCAGCTAAACACTTTTTAAGATTAGATACATGAAACACATCATGTATTCCTGGCATTTCCCCTGGCAATTGTAGCTGATAGGCTACAGGTCCTATTCTTCTAATAATCTTAAAAGGTCCAACATACCTGGGACTTAGTTTTCCTTGTTTGATGAATCTTACCACTCCTTTCCAAGGAGAGACCTTTAACAATACTTTATCTCCTACTTGAAATTCCAAGGGTTTGCATCGGTTATCAGCATAACTCTTTTGTCGATCACGTGCTGTTTTCAGTTGTTCCTTGACTTGAATAATCTTGTCAGTTGTTTCCTGTACTATTTCAGGTCCAGATAATTGTTTTTCCCCAATTTCTGCCCAACAGACTGGGGTTCGACACTTTCGTCCATAAAGTGCTTCGAATGGTGCAGCATTGATACTTGTGTGATAACTATTATTATAAGAAAATTCTATTAAAGGTAAGTGATCATCCCAATTACCTCCAAAATCAATTACACAAGCTCTGAGCATGTCTTCCATCGTCTGAATTGTCCTTTCACTTTGTCCATCCGTTTGAGGATGATAAGCTGTGCTTAATTTTAACTTAGTTCCCATTGCCTTTTGGAAACTTGACCAAAAATGAGATGTAAATCGACTATCTCTATCAGAAACAAAGGAATGCCATGTAAAGAAACAATTTCATTTACATACAATTTAGATAATTGTTCCATACTAATTGTTTCCTTCATTGGTAGAAAATGAGCTGACTTGGTTAGCCTATCTACAATCACCCAGATTGTATCATTTCCTTTCCTAGTTTTGGGTAATTTAGTAACAAAATCCATTGTTATTAATTCCCATTTCCAAACTGGCATCTCTAATTGCTGTAATAAACCTGAGGGTTTCTGATGTTCAGCTTTAACTTGTGAACAAGTTAAACATTTAGAAACATAGGTTGCTATGTCCTTTTTCATTCCTATCCACCAAAAATTTTTCCTTAAATCCTGGTACATTTTATCACTTCCTGGATGCATTGTATACTTAGACTTATGGGCTTCTTCTAATATACGGTTACGTAGGTTTCCTAATTTAGGTATCCACATTCTCTTTTTATGGAACCTCCAAATTCCATCTGTTCCTTGTTCCGATTCTTTTAGCATACCTTTTAATTTTTCAGTATCATCCTTGATTACTGATTCTTGTGCTTCTCTTATTTGTTCATTTAAATCTATTTGTAGATTTAATTTAAGAGAACGTACCCTTCTTGGCTTTTCATGACATTTTCGGCTTAAAGCATCTGCCACTATATTTGCTCTTCCTTCATGATACTGGATATCACAGTCATAGTCACTAAGAAATTCCATCCAGTGTCTTTGTCTCATATTCAACTCCTTCTGTCTGAAAACATACCTTAAACTCTTATGATCAGTGAATATGGTAAACTTACTACCATAAAGGTAATGTCTCCAAATTTTAAGAGCAAAAATTATAGCTCCTAACTATAAATCATGGGTTGAATAACTCTCTTCATGATTCTTAAGTTGTCTAGATGCATAAGCTATAACCTTTTGGCGTTGCATCAATACACATCCATAACCTAATCTAGAAGCATCACAATAGACTACAAAGTCTTCAGTTCCTTCTGGTAATGCTAGTATAGGTGTATGAGTTAATCTTTGCTTAAGGATCTTAAAGGCTTCTTCTTGTTTTATTCCCCATTCAAACTTAACAGATTTACAGGTTAACTTAGTTAAGGGAATGGCTATTCTAGAGAAATCTTTAATAAATCTTCTATAATAACCAGCCAATCCTAAGAAACTTCTAACCTCGGTTGGTGACTCAGGGGTTTTCCATTTAGTAATTGCTTCAATCTTTGTTGGATCTACATGAATTCCTTCATGATTGACTAAATGTCCAAGGAATTGTACCTGTTCTAACCAAAACTCGCACTTTGAAAACTTAGCATAAAGTTTTTCCTTTCTTAACAGACTTAGAAGTGCGTGCAAATGTCTTGCATGATCCTCTTTATTCTTAGAGTAAATTAGAATATCATCTATGAATACAATTATGAATTTATCCAAATATGGCTTACATATTCAGTTCATCATGTCCATAAATGCAGCTGGGGCATTGGTTAAACCAAATGGCATGACAGTAAATTCATAATGACCATACCTTGTTCTAAATGCAGTTTTAGGAATATCCTCTTCCTGTACCTTTAATTGATGATATCCTGACCTTAAGTCGATCTTAGAGAAAAATCGAGCTCCTTGCAATTGATCAAACAAATCATCGATTCTCGGTAATGGGTACTGATTCTTAATCGTGACTTTGTTTAATTCACGGTAGTCAATGCACATACGCATTGATCCATCCTTCTTTTTAACAAACAATATCGGCGCTCCCCATGGCGACGAACTTGGTTGTATAAATCCTTTTTCCAAAAATTCATCTAATTGTTTCTTCAATTCTTGCATTTCTGCAGGTGCCAAACGGTAAGGTGCTTTGGCAATTGGTGATGTTCCTGGTAGCAGGTGAATTCTGAATTCAACTTCTCTGTCTGGAGGTTGCCCTGGTAATTCTTCTGGAAAGACTTCTGAAAACTGAGATACTACTGGAATATCTTTTAAATCCTTTCCTTTAGTGTTAGTGATTATGGAAATTAAATACACTATAGAACCTTTTCTTATACAACTTGCAGTTTTCATCACAGATATGAATTTTGTGGATCTAGAGGGCTTATCTCCTTTAATTGTGATCGTTTTACCTTTTGGTGAATTTAATTGAATTAACTTTTGATCACATAAAATACTAGCTTTATTGGCTATTAACCAATCCATTCTTAAAACAACATCAAATCCTATCAGATTCATGGGATAAAGATTTGCAATAAATTTCTGATTTGAAATTTCTATACTTGCTCCCTGCAAGATTTCAGAAATTCTAACCGTTTCCCCATTAGCTGTCTCTACTAAGCATTCTTGTGGTAGTTTAGTTAATGATTGATTTAAAATTTTGCAAAACGAAGTATTAATAAAACTTTGGTTCGCACCAGAGTCAAATAATACCTTAGCAAATGTATCATTAACTAAAAACGTACCAGCTATAACGTCTAGAATCATCTTGGCTTCTTCTGCAGTCAGAACAAACGCTCTAGCATTTTTGGTATTCTTGTTGTCTGTGGCTGGAGCTAATTTTGGACAATTTGGCCTGATATGACCTTTTTCTCCACAGTTGTAGCATAATCCATTACTGGTTTTCTTCCTGCAATTTTCTTCCTTGTGTCCTGGCATCTTACAATGATTGCAGAGAATGGAGCATTTTCCCGAATGCTTTTTCTTGCAGACCTTGCAGTATGTTGTAGAGGTAGAACCCATATTCTTACGATTAAAATTTCCAGAACGAAATTCTTGTGTAAGCCTTTGAGTTAAGTTCCTCCTCTGATCCTCTTCTCTAGTACGGACTAACTCATCAGTCAAGGTATTTGTTAATTCTACAGCTTCTTCTATGGTTTGAGGTCTAGCTGCCTTGACTATGTGTCTTATCTCCCCTATTAATCCCCAAATATAACGAGAGATTAACACTGGTTCTGGTGAAGCAAGAGTTGGCACTATCCTAGCATATTCAAAGAATATTTTAGTGTATCCCTTACTATCCACACCAGTCATTCTATGGTTTAGGAATTTGTTTGCTATCTGTTCTTTCTCATTGGGTGGGCAGAACTTCCTTTCTACCTTGTTTTTAAATTCTTCCCATTCCATATTATAGGTTTGATCACTTCCTCTTGTATGGAGGATAGTGTTCCACCATTCTAGTGTTGCATTCTTAAACAGAATAGAAGCAAACATTATCTTATCTTCTTCAGCACATTTACTTATCCTTAAGACTGCCTCAGTCTTTTCTATCCAGCGTAGGGTTGCAATGGCCCCTTCATTTCCCGAGAATTCCATTGGTTTACAAGACCAGAATTCTTTATAAGAACAACCGTTAGGCACGGTTCTTCTTCTTTTGGGAATAGGCATTTGAAGTATAGGCCCATTGTTCACGCTGTTTTCTGGTTCAATTGGTCGCTTACTGCTATGTTTACTTTTATTTTCAGCATCTTTAACAGTTTGAAGTATAAATGGCATAGCATCTATGATTCCTTGTGCCACTATATGTTGAACGACACTATTATCCATTTGGTTTTCGTTGTTATGGATGCTCGGATTATCATTAACCACGTTAATGTTACTCTGATTATCATTATTCAGATTTCCTTGATTTCCTTCGTCGGCCATCTGAATTTTAAACATTTATCCCATATTAATATCACAAGATAATAAGTAATATTATAATTCACATGACACGCAATTTAACCAAAACCATCGATCATTGCGACTATACTCTTTTTCATATACTATGCGTCTATTACACACTAGTACAGAATTAAAGATTACAATACCAACAGAAATAAAATAATAATATGCATCCGTACACACATATCTTATTTTATTTTATTATATTATTATTACTACCACTTCCTCCATTCTCACATTCATGGATATGGATTCATCCAAAAATCCATATTGCGCTCATCGTATTTCCATACGAGACGCTCTCCTACCTGACGCATTCTTTCACTGCTCTCCAGAATTTCCTCCCCAAAAGTCCTAAGTTCTTGAACGTTTTCTGCACTCATTGGGGGTGCAGGTTCTCGGACTGGGTTTGGAATCTGGGGTGCATTTTCCTGATATGGGGGTGACAGTTCATGAAATTGGTAAGGATCCTCTAATATTTCCCTAATATAATCATCTTGGTAATATGGATCTAAAGGGTCCATACCTGGGTAGGCTTCTATGTTCTGTATGGGTGGATAATCCTGAATAGGGTAACGTTGCACAAAGTCCCTATTGTTGTCCCACCAGGGGTCGTAATTCGGGTCTAGGGGATTCGGTGCAGGCACCCTAGGGATTTCTTCTGGGTTAAAGTCGTGCATCTCCACTTGGTTTTCCTGATTTTCTATCTCCATGGGCTGTTCTGGGTTTTGTGGTTGTGGGGCTACTAATTGTTCCAGACTCGGGTCAGCAGCAGTTGTAGCTAAGATATGGAAATTAGCTAGGCTTCTATTAAGTATTTCTTGAGTATGGGCATCTGTTTCTCTCTTAATAGCTACTAAAGCCCTTTGTTGTTGCAATTTCCTCATTCTCTTCCTACGAGCAAAAGCTTCTTTACTGAACCATCCTCGTTTCTTATTAGGAAATGGCTCTTCAGATTTAGCTCTAAAAGTAAATATTCCGTCTTCCTAATCAGCAACATACCCTGAGAGGGCAGGCTGTGATGATGTACTTTCACTCTTAGGGGAATCAGATAACTGACGGTTCAGATCTGATGGTCCTTGATCACTCATACTAAAACTAACAAATAGTCAAATAACACATAACACATAATTAAAGTTATGCATGTATTTCCTTATTTTATTTCCTAACACTAATTCAAAATTTAAGTGTCAGCAGAACACTTCTTTGGCTTAGACCAGTGGCTAGGCTCTGATACCACCTTCTGTCACAACCCCCGATCCCTGTTCCCCGGGAACGGGCGGACGTGAACACAGAGTTTGGTGGTATCAGTTTGTTTAGTCTCGCAGCGGAATTTACATCAGGATCGTAGTTAGGAAATGTTTATCAGAGTAAAACCACCTTCTTTTATATTAATAATCACATGGGAAAAAACCCAAGTTTCTTATTACAATACATTTATAGGAACAAATCCTATTTTATTGAATTTAAAACATCGTTTATTAGGTAACTTTTATAGCCACATTTTCTCAAGCCTTCAGTGCTCTCCAGCTGGCTTTTTTTCTAATTGGCTGTCACATTGGGTTACCTGAAACATGTTTTAAAAATATTTGTCAGCGGGAAATACTGGTGAGTGAATCCCAATTTAATCAAGTTTAAAGTCACAGTGAACAGTATTGAGAGTGATCACTTTATTTATGTCTATACAATTACTCCATTTGGTATTATCAATCCTGACTTGTGGGTCATATTACCCATTGGCTAACTCATTGTCCAATGGTAACGTATTGTCATCCCGACTTACTACTCGCAAGTAGTACAAAATTTTGTATACAAAACCCCAACATACCGGCAGTAATTGAATAACTACAAAGACTCAATTACTGCTAATTTTCATAGTAAAACATTTAAGGTTTGCTAAAACATTACCAAAAACATTAACAAAAAGAGGATAACTCACATTGCTGTCTTAGGCTTTTCGTAAGGGTTTCCTGGATATAATCTATAATTTATACAAATGTACATTGATTAGTACCATAACCCTTTGAAATTATTAATAATACCCTTCCCGAGACGGCATTCCAATAACTACGTCGGGCAGAACCACGACAGTTGTTACGGAACCCTAAATCAATCGGGCAGCGTAACTGTTACGAAACTGGGGTTATAATACTTACAATGGAGCAGAACCTCGCTAATTAGGGGTATAATACTTGGCTATAATAACTTTCCTACAGAATTTGTGATTCGAGATTTGAGAATGAGCGACGAAAAATGTAGACTGATGGCCTTCTTATATAGTTGCTGATTCTAGTCCTGTCGCGGCCCGCGTAAAAGACAAGGGATCCTTACGCGGCCCGCGTCAACACCGGTCAACATACTAGCTTAGCTGGGTCAACTACTAGACTCGACACGATGTCGACACGTGTCAGCACCAGATGTCTCCACGTTTCATGATCTGTCGCGGGCCGCGTCAAAGACCTATACACCCTTACGCGGCCCGCTTCAACTTAAGAAATCAGCGCAGTCAAGTCCAGCCTTGATACGGCCCGCGTAAACTAAGGGTAGAGTATGTCGCGGCCCGCCTTAACCCTATATTTCATGTTTTTGATTTAATATATATATATAACATAACTAGGGCTCAGTTTTCACATACGGAATATAATTTAAGACATATTAGGACATTTTAAGATATAATAGAGGATCAGAAATATTATAAGGGTGTTGGTTTTACCGAGGGTTGTTACAGTTACCCTCGGCTAAGTGGTTTGAGTCAGCAAGGATACAATCCCAAGTAGCCGGTTTAATGTATTAATAGTAGTTTACATATGAGGGGTTCACGCTATTCGCACCCCCGCCATCCAATACCAGTGGGTATTGAAGGAGGTCCTAGTAAGCTTGAACCAGGTCATTGCAGGATCTATACACTGAACAAGGCAAGAACCTTACCAAACCATTCCCCTAACCCCCAACCAGGTAGTCAACATGCCTTTATATAGACCGTAAAAACAAGAATGATGCAATCTTTTACTTTATATAGATATTAAAGTAACGCTAAGACACCATGGAAAAATGATAGGAAGAATTCACCTTCAACGTAAGAAACTAGTTATTAAAGTCATTAATACAAAACCAAATAAAAAGTGCCGAAAGATTAAAAATCAAAAGTAATACATAAAAGACTTGTCTTCACCAAGTGATGTAAGAGGCTTAACCAAACATGGCTTTTGATTGGCAAGAACCCTTACGATCAATCTTGGATCCCGAGACTACCACACACTCTAAAGATGGATGATGGATGATGGTGGTGGGTGTTGGTGTTGTAGTGGTGGTGGTGGAGTGGTGGCAAAGTGGGAGAGTAGTGGTTTGCCAAGGGATGCCTTTGAAGTGAACCAAGCACCCCTATTTATAGCCTGCACAGAGCTTTGGCCACGGCCCGGTGTCCAGCGGGCACGCCCCCGTGGCCAGCATTTTCTCTTCCTTCATTAAATGCAAGTGTCAGCAGAGGGTCCCACACGGCCCCGTGTCCAGTGGGCACGGCCCCGTGGTCAGCATCGTATTTGTACTAACAAGATTTTTCAAGATTCTGCGTATCTTTGCGTTGACCACGCCCCGTGTTGGGCACGCCCCCGTGGTGGGCGTAGAAACTTCTACAGGTTTGTCTTTTCTGCATAAACCTGACCACGCCCTCGTGTCCGGCTGGGCACGGCCCCATGGCCAGTCTTCTGTTGTCTTGTTTTTGCTTTGGGGATACTGCCGAGGGGTCGGGTATGTCACGTTTATTCCTTTTCTTTGTATTTATGTTGGTTTTGGCTGTATAATTGTTCCTTTTGTTCGTTTAAGCTCATTTGGTCCTGTAAATTCAAAAGGAAGACAAAAACATACTTTTTCCAACATTAGTACTAAAAAAAGGGTTAGTTTTATGCATCATTTGATGTAATTTATATGTTACATTTTACACACATCAAATACCCCCACACTTGAATCTTTGCTTGTCCTCAAGCAAAACTCTTTAATATGTGGCTTACACACCTAAATGGAAGAGGTAGAAGAGAAGTTTTGGGCTCATCTTGAGTGTCGGGAATCCAAGATCTTTATTGGGTTTTATTTTTATTTTATTTACAATCCTATTCGTCATGATTTATTTAGAACATTTTATAAGAAAAATTACTTATTTGGGCATAACATGCCTCTTTAAAATTCCATTTAAATACAAGTTCACATACCTCACGGGAGATCACTCAACACTCGGCCTAAGATGTATTTTTGTGAAACACACGAGACCGGTATGGAACTTACTTCTACCATGCGCTTGCCAAGCGATCAATCCTCCTCCTTTTTAACTATAAACCTTTGTAAATATCAAGAGGACTTTGGGGAAGGGTTAGGCTTGGGCTAAGGGTATGTGGTTTTGGTTAGTGGTTAGTAGAAATGGCGAAAAGCGTAAAAAGCGTCGGTTGTCGTAAAACTTTTTGTTTTTGTGAATTTTATTCAAACTAAGCATATTCAAACAAAGTTTCTTTGAGAAACTTGTTTGTTTATTGTAAGACTATCTTTTTTTTGATAGGATACGTCACAAGATAACCGAACTTTTTACTAAAACAAAGGGGTTGAAAAGAAAAAGGGTTTTGGTGGGTAAAGGGTGTTTGTTTTGTGGGTTTTGAAACGAAAATGTTTAGGCTCAAAGGGGTTAACTAGGGGGATTTTGGGTAGTTGATAAAAAAATGGAAAATAATGGTGTTGAAAGGAAAATGGGTTCGTCCTAATGCCTCTATCATTTACTTAATTGGGTTTAAGTTGATAAGGACCGGGAATGCATCGTCGTGGCAAGTTCTAGAGTCTTAAGAACCAAGCGGCTATTCACACAAGAAACGAAAAATGAGCATTTAGTTTAAAGATATATGCTTGTATGCTCAATAAAGGCTCAAAACTCACTTGTTGTGGGAATGAGTTTATAATGTGATCAAGTATATATAATCAAATTTTAATTAGATTTGTCATGCCTTTTCATAATTTTCTTATTTGGTTCTTTTTATCACGACGCTATCGGTTGTAAATTTGTAAAAATATAACCTTTTTAGAACTTGTTATTCCCAAATTAAACCAAGACAAGTAAAAAAAATGAAAATTTTTGAAAAAATTTGAGGTGATTAGCGATTCCAATAGAGTTTTGTGTAAGGCTTGTTATTAGGACTTGCAAGATTCAAGGTTTTAGCATCCCCCCCATTTAAATTACACATTGTCCTCAATGTGTCCCAAAAAATAAGTTTTTAGGTTGATTGAATGTGTAAAAGGTGTTGAAAAACAAATTTTCATGTTACTAGGCGTCTGGCCACGGCCCCGTGGTCAGATCGCCAGTAACAGAATTTAACAGAAGGCTGGCCACTGGGCGTGTTCAGCGAGCACGTCCCCGTGGCCAGTTACTGTTGGACTCTGTATGCCCAAGACACATATTAAATTGATTTGGCTAGTACGTTATGATCCAAGTCGGGTCATACCCAATAACAAGCTAGACAAACACCTACAATATTTATTTATGATATGATCAAACAAATAAATATTAACACTTAGAATATTTAGAAATTGGCTTTCTAAATAATTGCACTTGAGAAGCTAATAAATTATATGGATAATTTATTTTGAGAGAGTATTTTATTTTGTTATTTAATAGGTTAAATAACATTATAAAAGTTATCATTTGTTGCCTAAAGTCTTATAAATATGTGTTGTTATATTTATAAAAGTTATAAATATAAATACAAGACTAAAAAATGCAAAAGAAGGAAAATTTTGATTGGTTGCAAATGGTGGCAAAGTGGCCGCCCCCCATGGTCTTCCCAAAGTGTTTTGGGCCAATCAAATGACATGCAAAATCTCAAAATTCAAGGGACTTGATTTGGTGATTTTTTTGCATATACTCTCTCATATCTTACACAGATTTTTTAGACAATTTTCAAGTTTCAAAGAACTCATATATTTTCCCTCAACATTTTTAGGGCAAAGGGTGGTTGTTGGAGGGATTTTTCAAGTGAGTTTTCGAGTGTAGAAATCCTAGCAACATAAGGTGTTCGTTGGAAGCTTGGGGTATGCAAGCTTGAGGTCTTCTCTTTTGAAGATTTCATTCAAGAATATCATCTTCTTCATATGTAACACCTCGAAAATTCACGTCCTATAATGTGTAGACACGTGTCATATGTTTGAACGTGTGAAAGAATGTTCTTGAAGGACTAAAGTTGACAAACCTGGAAAGTATGTGAATATACGGGTTCTAACTATCAACAGTGAATAAACATATTGTACATTAACTCTACATGATGCTCATACCTTCAGACGAATAAATCATGGATCATACGAAGCTAAATATGAAAGAAAGTGAGAGATTACAAACTACAGGGGTTAAACGTGTCAACATGTTTAAGTTATACCTCTGAGTGACCTTTTGACAAACCCGAAGCTTTGTAACGGTTAATTATGCTCACTAGAATGCACGATATAAATTTCATAAAGTTTCGTTATCGTATGAGAAAGTTATGATCAAATTCGTATACAAGGGGTTAAAACGTCAAACGTTGAAAATTATGACTTTCGGGCAACAATAAAGTTAACCGAGGTCTTAACAAAGTGGGTATATATCTTGAAGCCCTTATGTGTCAAATTAGAGGGTTCAAATTGCAATATAAAGGTTAGTTGACCTTTCGGAAGGGCCAAGAGTCAAGTATGCAACAAATAGAAAATGTAAAATCTGTATACGAGGCTAAGGCGGGCCGCGTAAAGGTTAACATAACCTTACGCGGGCCGCGTCAGACCATCAGATGCAGAAAGTTCAAACAGTAGCCTGTATTCGCGCTTAACCGACCTTTAACAGATATTTTCACATTGTGGGCGACCCCTAAACAGTTCCTAGACCACTAGGGACACTTGTGGATGAATTGTGGTCAGTTGTAGACTTAGATGTCAACAATCTATGGTGGATTAAACACTATAAAAGGCCACTAAGTTGCAAACATTCTTCACACCTTCATTCTTGCATTCCTGCTCATTTCTGGAGCTCAAGACTTCTCCCAAGTGATATCTGGTCGTTCATAGGACTCTTGTAAGTTTGCTTAACCTTTCTTAGTTAAGTTTTTGATTAGTTTTAGCTTAAAAGTCAAACCGTCGTAATTAACGGTTGATTTAACGATTAATCACTAATGGTCCAGTGATTAGTCGAATTGAAAGTAGTTATAAGTTGGTAATTATGTGGGTAATAAACCCTTAAAAGGGTTCCCCCTGATTCCCACTCTAACTAGGTCAAATGTCGGGTCAAACTTATGATTAAAAAGTCAACAGGATACTTAGTTTCTAATTTATGCATAATTAGCAATGTAGAACACATACAACCTGTTTGATCATTAATATAACTTGGTAATTAGTATAAGAACATGTCTAAACATGTTCAACCCGACAATTTACTGTTTAGACCCGGTTCGGAACCGAAAGTCACAAAGCTTTGACTTTTGCTTTGACTTCAGTTCTGACCCGTTTAGGCATGTTTTAGAAATGCCTCAGAGCTTTAATTGGACTAGGTTACATGCTAGTATAACCCTCTGTGATTATACACCTTGATTCATTAGTTATCCAATTAATATGCATATTTCCGTTAATTGCTCATATGTTGACCATTATGCCCTTTTCACCTTAAAACATGATTTGTGAAAATGTAAAAGTGTAGAAACCTTAGTTACTGATATATAAACTTGTATGCAAAGTTTGACATCAGTTTGAGGTGTAGATTGAGAGTTATGTTCGTTAGCGTAATTAAGAAGCTTTATGTTAATGAAACGGCGTAATTAGCGTATAGCCTATTTAAACTCACTTTTTGATATCAAACTTATTACCCACTGATGTAATATATTATTTTGGGATTTTTGAAGATTTTTAATTAACTTTAGGCTGAGTATAACTTATAGTCATAGGCTTAATCCGGTAATTGTCGGTTTTGCCCTTAAGTGCTATAAAATGAGTTTTACATATCTAATTGACTCCAAACCTTTTGATACTGATTTTAAATGATAAATAAATTATTTTAAGCCTTCTGGAATAATAAAAATATCAGCCTTATGTATCAAACCCGGAAATGGCTTCTAATCGCCTTATTAAGCGTTTTTAACGCATAGTATGTACTAAAACTATTTTAAACATACGAGGGTTGATACCTACTGATATTTGAGGTAAATTATAATATTTTAACAGTAAGCAAAAGTTGTTTAACTCAGACTTCAGTTTTGAGCTTTTCGGCTTATGTGAAATTACCAAAATGCCCTACAAAGCATAGTTTGGTTATAATTAATAAATTTCACATATATACTTTACCCTACTGTTATAACTTAATAAATTAAGTATTTTTGCTGATTATATCAGACCTGTAACTCAGGTTAATACTGGAACTCTTTTATAAACTTGTAAATGACCAAACTACCCCTACGGGGCATAGTTTGTGTTTAAACTCGTTTCGGGCATAATAAAAGACATCTTACTGATGTCACAACATATTTGAAACATATTAACTTAGGAAACCTGTATATGGCTCTTACGGTTACCCATTACGCTTATTTCGCGTTCGGTTCGGTTTATGTAACTAGTTTACATAAATTAGCCGAAACGGGTCAAACCTTATCGGTTTTATCTCAAAATCCAGAATGTGTATGAAATACCCATATTAAGCAAGTCTCTGAACTTGTCGGGTATAAATCACATTCTATCCGGTCTTCGCTTAATCGTGCGTACGAACCGTATCTTTAAGACTAACCGGTCTAAGCTTAGGCTTAATTAAAGACCCGTTAGCATTCTAATTGGGTAATTGTACCATCATTCCAGACTAGAGCCTTCCGGTAAATTGTACCTACGCTTACTTAAGTGAATACGGCTGAGTTATTATAATTCTTGCTATTTAAGACAGGAGCTAGCTCAGGTAAATACTCTTAACTTATTTTCCCTATACGGGCTTGGGATACGACACTATAAAAGTACCGCTTGGTCAGGTGTATGTAGCCATTTAAATCGGATTGTGATTGATGTATTTACATAACCTGTTTAATATGTATTATTTGGTGTATGGCTTTTGGGGGTTAATGACCATGTCCCGGATATCCTTGGCATCATTCGAAGAAATGGCCACGACCTAAGCACGGGGTGTAGGCATACACCTGACAGATGCATTATGTAAAAACTGGTAATCCACTCAGAGGTATCATCCTTGTGGGCATTATACCAGAACTGGTAATCCACTTAGAGGATGATAGCCTGTGGGCATAATACCTGTGGCGTGTCAGTTAATCTGTCCGGCTCTTCTAACCGGCCCTAATGGACGACAAATAAGTAAAACTGTATACAAGATTATATACAAATAATTTTCCCAAGTATAAAAGATTAATTTTGCCTTGTGCATTTTAATCAAAGTGTCAAAACGTCTTCGTGCCTTGAGCACCTAAACCAATTTTCACAGACATTTTCAAATGAGTCGGTTGAGTGTATTTATCAGTGAAAACTGACGTATTTTCAAAAGTCTAAGTGACAGGTACAAGTACGTAATAGGCTGGAAGCTGCTCAGGACGTTAATAAGGAATCTTGCAAGTTCTAGGCGTCTAAAGTCTGTTGAACAATATTTATGTTTTAAGATCCGCCTGTGGATCCCTTACTTTCCGTTGTAATACTTGATATTACTTTATATTCAGATTGTAATATATTTATCTTTTGCTTCCGCTGTGCATTTACATATTGTGTTGTTTGACTATGATGATATCAACTACGTCACGATACTCCCCCACCGGTCAATCGTGGAAAGTCAGGGTGTGACAGGTTGGTATCAGAGCCAACGTTGAGTGAATTAAACATTACCCTTTTGTGTTTAATCTCAATGACACAGTAGGACATTCCTTGACCTTCTGAGTCTAGACTTAACATAGGAATAATCTTAATCCTAATCTAGAAATTTTGCTTCCAAATTTTTATATTGGATACGTCGCCAAGCGAAGAAGCTGTAATAAGAATTCTCCACATCCGGAGCCTTGAAATGCTGAGCTTCGTACCGCGGCCAAGGTGAAACGTGCAACCAAGGAGAAAGCATTCAGAAATAAAATGAAGAAGAAACTCCTTTTTGCGGAAGATCGTTTCCTTAATAGTCCTTCTAAGGACATATTTATTTTTCAGTCCCTTCGAGGACAACATTATTTCTTTCAAAGTCCCTTTTAGGGCAAACCTGAAATTTTTATTTTATAGTGGAATGACTGAATTTTCATCCTAGATATGAAATATGAAATAAAAAAACAATATATATATAACATTCCTTTTATAAGATCTACCATTATAATAAAATGGCAAAATCTAAAAAGGACAAGACCTAGGCACGTGTCATTTTAAGACCAGGCCAAGATGGTAGTTCCATAATTAGATTCAGATCCTTGTTAACATTCCAATTTAGGATTGTTCTGCGTTAAATATTAATTAAGAATCTTAAAGGTGTAACCTAGCCTCCGGGTCAATTAAAAGACCGGGCCAAGATGGTAAGGCCTGTTAAAAAGATTCAAATCTCAGTTAACATCTGAAAACATGTTAACACTCCTGGCAGACGTGATTCGTTAAAATCGCACACGTCACTTTTATATAAGGATCTTTCCAAAGATTCCAAACCCAATTTAATGATCTCTGAATCATGGGTTTAAATCATCAATTAAGATGATCATATTTAGACCATAGGTGGTAATATGGTGCCTACGGGCCTTGCTCATTTCCATATGAGCCAAAAGACAGTGGTAGCTATGACTCCCTGTCAGAAAAAGGTAATGGACTATGTTCAAACCTTCATGCCTCGATTCTCTGAAATCCTGGCTTATGATTTGAAAATTGTCCTTGTGACTAGGCCTTATGTGCTAATAATATATTGTTATTGTTTATAATTAGGATAAATTATAATAGAAATCCTAAATATATATGATTAATAAATTAACCAAATATGGTCTCTGTTTACCATGGTTAATGAATTTCCCTAAGGGGCAATTCCGTAATCAACATCCCTTAGAAGGGAAGTGCCTACGGGCTATAGTTAATGTCCTCTGAGACTAAAGACAGTGGTAGCCTACAGCTCCCTGTCAGGAAAAGGTAATGAACTTTGATTCAAACCTTAATGCCGCGATTCTCTGAAATCATGGCTTATAAATTAAACTTGTCTACGCGACTAGGCCATTTGTACTATTATTAACTTATAAATTAGGATTTATGATAAAAATCCTGAATAAAATAAATATCCTTCCTTCCCTGCCAGTATGCATTTTAAAAAGAATCTTAAAGGTGAAACCTAGCCTACGCGGCCAAGATGGTGAAACCTACTCAAGGGATTCAGATCCTTGTTAACACCTAAGAACGTGTTAGCACTCCTGACAAATGTGATTCGATAAAATCACAACAGTCATCCCTATATTGGAAATTTTTAAATTCCGAATTTGCCTTATGATCTAGAAATCATGGCTTATATCATCTTATAAGATGATCATATTATAAACATCCGTGAGTGATGAAGTGCCTACGGGCTAAATTTGTTGTCCGATAAGACAACGACAGTGCTGGTCTTTGACCCTGTCTAAAGATGTTGGAATACGTCCAAGCATAGTCGTCGGTAGGGTCCATACGATCTCGACTAATATCATCTGAAAAGATGATCATACCATAAATATCCATTAGGAGGGAAATGCCTACGGGCTATAATTAACGTCCTTCGAGACTAAAGACAGTGGTAGCGTACAACTCCCTGTCAAGAAAAGATGTTTTGCCTACGGGCTATAATAAATTGTCCATCTGAGACATTGACATTATGATCTCTATGATCCCCTGTTTAAGGTAGTGAGCTGCGCTCAAGCCTAATAGTCTATATGATCATTGCGATCCTGACTAGTATCATCAGTATGATGATCGTAAATTCATAATATTGACATCCCTAGTGATGAATTGCCTACGGGCTATACTTTACTCTACTGTCGATAAGACAAAATAGTGGTGATCTTTATGATCCCCTATTCAAAATGGTGGGATTATACCCAAACCAAATAGTCAATATGATCGATGTGATCATGACTAATATCATTAGATACGATAATTATATATAGACATCCATTAGTGATGTTAATTGGTTTACCTTTCTGTCAAGTGAATCGCCATTCAAGACGATGACAGTTGTAGTCTATGACTCCCTGTCCAAAGGTGAAGAACTATGTTCAAGCCTTAAAACTCCTGATCTATTAAGATTGCAGCCTATGAATTGATGTCCTTGTGACAAATCCACGAGTTATATTTCAAGTCACCCATAACAAGCCTCCGTGCTATAATTCGTCGTTCGTGACAAGCTAACATACTAAATGTTAACATCCCTGGTGACAGGCCTTAGTGCCATATCCTATAACGTCCTAGAGACAAGGCCATTTGTGCCGTATCTAAATGTCATTACAACAAGGCCTTCGCGTCATATGATTACTTATGTCCTTCATGACTGGGCTTTATGCCATATCTTTCTACGTCCCTCGCGACAGGCTTCTATGCCATATATGTATATATATATAACCAAAGTCATGTAAGGCTAGCCTTTGAGCTATGTATAATCGTCCTTGTGACAAGGACAGTTGTGACATTATGGTCCCCTGTCAAGCAGGTATTGGACTCGCTCCAAAGCTTGAATGCCATTGATAGTCCTTTTGTGACCTAAGCTAAATGTAATAGATATACATCCAAATAACATTCATTAAGAATGTTCGGAACATAATGGCCTATACGGTTCGTGGATGCCGTGGCTAATCTATGTCAGGTCATCAGGATGATGACTAATAATGGTTTAATTTGGTAATTAGTACCAAGTTTTGAGTATGGAAAACTCGGATGAGATGGGCAATAGTCGCGATGCTATTAAAGCGACAAAAGCAAATGATGTCTCAAACGCAAACCTCAATATTAATGGAGTTAATCTCCAAGCGGTGGTTAACGCAGAAGTTTGAGAGGCCATGGGGAAAAGTTCATGAAACAATCCAAAGAGCAGAATGCTTCTCGCTCTAAATTTCATTCAAAACCACGTTCAATTGCTCATGAGAAGAGCTTTGTTCACATTTCGAATATGAAGGATGAACCAAAGGAGGAGGATAACTCCCAGAAATCTAAGAAAGAGAGCAAGTACAGGCTTAATAAAAAGCAACGAAAGTTCAGTAAGAAGCCTGTATGTAAGAATTGCTATAAAAGACACTAGGGACAGTGTCGAATAGAACCAGGACCAAAGCAGTGTGACATCTGCTAAGGAACAGGTCATCATTTTTCCCATGAATGTAGGGACATAAAGAATGCAGTCTGTCACGGCTGTGGTGAGTAAGGCCGCATCAGAACTAGATACCATAAAGCTGCCAAAGAAGGTGCAGCTAAGCCTGGAAAGGCTAAGAGAAGAAATGCCTGAACTCACCTGATGAATGCCAAGAGGTAGTTCACGATGTCATCAAGTACATCCCTTATCATTTACCAATGATAATTTCTGCTAAGTGTCCTGATTTAATACAGGCAATAATAAATCTTCATAAACCGTAAGCTTAGCAAATTTTTATATTATCCACAAGGTATAACTTACCAAGGAAACCATAGTAACCGATTATTCTAGTATAGGCAAGGAATCTCTCTGAAAAATCTAAGAGTACTCTTTCTTCGAATAGAGTACGACAAGATATGTTATTTTAATTATTTTTCTCATTTTTTTCTATCGCCTGCGAATGCGAAACTATGTTTGATAAAAGTGCCATATGAGGATTGGCGTATCCTAGTGTGTCCCATAGATTACTTCCATGCCTGATCAGTATGGAGGTTTAATACATGGAACCCCTGAGATATCCCAATGGTCATATTGTACTAAAGTCGACTAGTAGTATTCAAAGAAGATATCCAGAATGGAATTGTCCAAGTAAATGTTCCCGATTAAGGAATTTGTGGACTTATAACATAAATGTGTCACTTAATTGACACAAGCAATGATGGATGAACTGGAGCCTGAGATATGGAAAATCTCTGTAGCCTCCTTGTATCTTGATCACCTTCTCTAAGGATTAACCTGTTTACCTCCTGAGGCTAGTAAAGTTAAGATTAACATCCCGCTGTGGGTCGGAGCATTGTGAAAAACTCCATGTTAATTATGGAATAATCGAAACCCGGACTAAGTAAGTTTTAAGATATAGACTCATATAGCCTGACTCAATGTTCTGAGGGTTTGATATTGCTAAATAAGAAAGACGGTTCATTTTGCTTATGCATTAATTACCGCAACCCTATTAAGGCAACAATTAAGAATCGCCATTAGCTGCCCAGGATCGTCGACTTGTTCGACTAGCTGTAAGGATTAGCTATTCCTTAAGATTAGTGTTGAGCAATGGTTGGAATAACCATCTCACCTTAAGATAAGCTTCTCTATAATAATTGTTATATAAGTATCAAGGTGGTCCTTTGGAGACCATGTATAGATGAAATGTTAAACCTTTACTATTAGAACAATAGATTGGTGAGTCCAATTATCAGGATCTGAAAGTTGCCTAGGAAACAACAAATAAGATCATACAAATCCATAATCGATTGTAAGTTGCCAGTATACAGCAGGAAATCAAGAATTAATGAAAATAGCAAACCTCCTAAATTCTTGTTAAGAAATAAGGCTCAACAAAAGATATCACCCAGGAAGGGTGTGCCAAATTGTTAAATTTTCAGACTAGTTAAGCTCTGAATATATAGAACCATTCGAAGGAAATCGAATGTATCAAGATTAAATAGCTTACGAGCTAAGACCTAATTAAGGAGCTCGGAGAAACGCACAATGTGACCCACACTAATGATTTAACGACGTGTTTCGCCAATAAGTCAAGAAACACTATCACATAATGACATACATATTTATGATATGATGAGCAACCTGTGTCGATTAAGGATCGACAGGATCAGAAGCTCCAAAGGATACATGTACCTATCATAAAGGTCAATTGGAGTGCCATAGAGGCTCAAAGGTACTGGGGAATATTAAGCCCAATGTAAGGCAGAAATTACTCCGTTACTTTAACAAATCTCGAGGTCGAGATTTCTTTTAAGGGGGTGAGGATGTAACACCTCGAAAATTCACGTCCTATAATGTGTAGACACGTGTCATATGTTTGAACGTGTGAAAGAATGTTCTTGAAAGACTAAAGTTGACAAACCTGGAAAGTATGTGAATATACGGATTCTAACTGTCAACAGTGAATAAACATATTGTACATTAACCCTACATGATGCTCATACCTTCAGACGAATAAATCATGGATCATACGAAGCTAAATATGAAAGAAAGTGAGAGATTACAAACTACAGGGGTTAAGCGTGTCAACATGTTTAAGTTATACCTCTGAGTGACCTTTTGACAAACCCGAAGCTTTGTAACGGTTAATTATGCTCACTAGAATGCACGATATAAATTTCATAAAGTTTCGTTATCGTATGAGAAAGTTATGATCAAATTCGTATACAAGGGGTTAAAGCGTCAAACGTTGAAAATTATGACTTTCGGGCAACAATAAAGTTAACCGAGCTCTTAACAAAGTGGGTATATATCTTGAAGCCCTTATGTGTCAAATTAGAGGGTTTAAATTGCAATATAAAGGTTAGTTGACCTTTCGGAAGGGCCAAGAGTCAAGTATGCAACAAATAGAAAATGTAAAATATGTATACGAGGCTAAGGCGGGCCGCATAAAGGTTAACATAACCTTACGCGGGTCGCGTCAGACCATCAGATGCAGAAAGTTCAAACAGCAACCTGTATTCGCGCTTAACCGACCTTTAACAGATATTTTCACATTGTGGGCGACCCCTAAACAGTTCCTAGACCACTAGGGACACTTGTGGATGAATTGTGGTCAGTTGTAGACTTAGATGTCAACAATCTATGGTGGATTAAACACTATAAAAGGCCACTAAGTTGCAAACATTCTTCACACCTTCATTCTTGCATTCCTGATCATTTCTGGAGCTCAAGACTTCTCCCAAGTGATCTCTGGTCATTCATAGGACTCTTGTAAGTTTGCTTAACCTTTCTTAGTTAAGTTTTTGATTAGTTTTAGCTTAAAAGTCAAACCGTCGTAATTAACGGTTGACTTAACGATTAATCACTAATGGTCCAGTGATTAGTCGAATTGAAAGTAGTTATAAGTTGGTAATTATGTGGGTAATAAACCCTTAAAAGGGTTCCCCCTGATTCCCACTCTAACTAGGTCAAATGTCGGGTCAAACTTATGATTAAAAAGTCAACAGGATACTTAGTTTCTAATTTATGCATAATTAGCAATGTAGAACACATACAACCTGTTTGATCATTAATATAACTTGGTAATTAGTATAAGAACATGTCTAAACATGTTCAACCCGACAATTTACTGTTTAGACCCGGTTCGGAACCGAAAGTCACAAAGCTTTGACTTTTGCTTTGACTTCAGTTCTGACCCGTTTAGGCATGTTTTAGAAATGCCTCAGAGCTTTAATTGGACTAGGTTACATGCTAGTATAACCCTCTGTGATTATACACCTTGATTCATTAGTTATCCAATTAATATGCATATTTCCGTTAATTGCTCATATGTTGACCATTATGCCCTTTTCACCTTAAAACATGATTTGTGAAAATGTAAAAGTGTAGAAACCTTAGTTACTGATATATAAACTTTTATGCAAAGTTTGACATCAGTTTGAGGTGTAGATTGAGAGTTATGCTCGTTAGCGTAATTAAGAAGCTTTATGTTAATGAAACGGCGTAATTAGCGTATAGACTATTTAAACTCACTTTTTGATATCAAACTTATTACCCACTGATGTAATATATTATTTTGGGATTTTTGAAGATTTTTAATTAATTTTAGGCTGAGCATAACTTATAGTCATAGGCTTAATCCGGTAATTGTCGGTTTTGCCCTTAAGGGCTATAAAATGAGTTTTACATATCTAATTGACTCCAAACCTTTTGATACTGATTTTAAATGATAAATAAATTATTTTAAGCCTTCTGGAATAATAAAAATATCAGCCTTATGTATCGAACCCGTAAATGGCTTCTAATCGCCTTATTAAGCGTTTTTAACGCATAGTATGTACTAAAACTATTTTAAACATACAAGGGTTGATACCTACTGATATTTGAGGTAAATTATAATATTTTAACAGTAAGCAAAAGTTGTTTAACTCAGACTTCAGTTTTGAGCTTTTCGGCTTATGTGAAATTACCAAAATGCCCCTACGAAGCATAGTTTGGTTATAATTAATAAATTTCATATATATACTTTACCCTACTGTTATAACTTAATAAATTAAGTATTTTTGCTGATTATATCAGACCTGTAACTCAGGTTAATACTGGAACTCTTTTATAAACTTGTAAATGACCAAACTACCCCTACGGGGCATAGTTTGTGTTTAAAATCGTTTCGGGCATAATAAAAGACATCTTACTGATGTCACAACATATTTGAAGCATATTAACTTAGGAAACCTGTAAATGGCTCTTACGGTTACCCATTACGCTTATTTCGCGTTCGGTTCGGTTTATGTAACTAGTTTACATAAATTAGCCGAAACGGGTCAAACCTTATCGGTTTTATCTCAAAATCCAGAATGTGTATGAAATACCCATATTAAGCAAGTCTCTGAACTTGTCGGGTAAAAATCACATTCTATCCGGTCTTCGCTTAATCGTGCGTACGAACCGTATCTTTAAGACTAACCGGTCTAAGCTTAGGCTTAATTAAAGACCCGTTAGCATTCTAATTGGGTAATTGTACCATCATTCCAGACTAGAGCCTTCCGGTAAATTGTACCTACGCTTACTTAAGTGAATACGGCTGAGTTATTATAATTCTTGCTATTTAAGACAGGAGCTAGCTCAGGTAAATACTCTTAACTTATTTTCCCTATACGGGCTTGGGATACGACACTATAAAAGTACCGCTTGGTCAGGTGTATGTAGCCATTTAAATCGGATTGTGATTGATGTATTTACATAACCTGTTTAATATGTATTATTTGGTGTATGGCTTTTGGGGGTTAATGACCATGTCCCGGATATCCTTGGCATCATTCGAAGAAATGGCCACGACCTAAGCACGGGGTGTAGGCATACACCTGACAGATGCATTATGTAAAAACTGGTAATCCACTCAGAGGTATCATCCTTGTGGGCATTATACCAGAACTGGTAATCCACTTAGAGGATGATAGCCTGTGGGCATAATACCTGTGGCGTGTCAGTTAATCTGTCCGGCTCTTCTAACCGGCCCTAATGGACGACAAATAAGTAAAACTGTATACAAGATTATATACAAATAATTTTCCCAAGTATAAAAGATTAATTTTGCCTTGTGCATTTTAATCAAAGTGTCAAAACGTCTTCGTGCCTTGAGCACCTAAACCAATTTTCACAGACATTTTCAAATGAGTCGGTTGAGTGTATTTATCAGTGAAAACTGACGTATTTTCAAAAGTCTAAGTGACAGGTACAAGTACGTAATAGGCTGGAAGCTGCTCAGGACGTTAATAAGGAATCTTGCAAGTTCTAGGCGTCTAAAGTCTGTTGAACAATATTTATGTTTTAAGATCCGCCTGTGGATCCCTTACTTTCCGTTGTAATACTTGATATTACTTTATATTCAGATTGTAATATATTTATCTTTTGCTTCCGCTGTGCATTTACATATTGTGTTGTTTGACTATGATGATATCAACTACGTCACGATACTCCCCCACCGGTCAATCGTGGAAAGTCGGGGTGTGACATCATATCTTCTAGCTTTTGGACTTAAACACCCTATGATTGTATTTTGATTGCATGCATGTCATATTTGGTTCCGGTTATTGGGTTTTGCATTTAAAATAGTTTTCAATCTTGTAAAGTAACATGTTTGAAATCTTTTTCCGCCGCGTTTTAATTTTATTTGGATAAAATTACTTTGATAAACATGTGAAAAAGCCAACAATGGCATCTAGAGCCGCTTATATGAGTGCATGCTTCATCGGATTTAAAATTTTCGGGTTTGTAGAAACCCTATTGCCGAAATTTTATCCATGGTTTTCCTTTTGTTTTTTCAAGATTTATTTCCTACATGCATAAAGGAATCTTGAAAAAATTATGTCATGTGGATGATTTGTTTTTTTGGACAAAAACCCACATTTTTCGGTTTTTTCATTCTTGACTGAAAATGTAGGTTGTAAAAGGAAAACATTTTTGCTCTTGGATTTTATATATATACTTGGATATATATTTTTTGGTGTACATAACCTAGCCATGACTTTGTGTGAATATGTTTGTGTTTGTGATTTTATTTAATTATTCAATGGGTTGTAATAATTATTATTTTTTGTCTTCCATTTGTAAAAATATGTAATTTATTTATTTTCATTTGGTATGTAAATAAATAGATCAGGTGCATTTTATTTTACTAGAAAAATGTATTAGGATACCTTTTGTAAAAGAAGATGCACACAAAAATGCGGTTTTGGTTTTGGCTATTTTCGGGCCTAAAAGACTTCATAGTTCTTAACGGGATTTTAGCCCGATAACCAAAACACATTTTTAAGTCCAAAGGAGTTTGGAGCTGAATATAAAAGACATTTGGAAGCCCAAAGAATATGAAGAAATCACAACACAAGAAGAAGACTTGAAACATTTGGATGCGGGATCAAGTGGGAGTTCAACGACACATTATTGGTATCTATATTCACCCTTTTGGAAGGACCTTTTGACACACTTGTTTCGGCTAACAAGTGTGGTCAAAATAGTTGGCTATGGTTATGCACCTTTTTGATATATGTGTTGTGCTTGTATGGTTATTTTATTTATGGTTGTTTAGAGGATATTTGGATATACATGCTTAACAACTAATAATCCGTAACAAGCTTAAAATTGGCTCTTAACAAAATCATTAAAATGGTTAATAAAAGGTTTTATTAAAGTTAATGATTTTATAATAACATGGGTTTTATTAAAAGAACCTTGAAAATTGGTTTTCACTAAAGTACCATTGATTTGAATGCATGCAAATATATGGTACATAAAAATTTTTCTAAACTAGAATTTTGAAAAAAATAAAAACCCTTTTTATAAAACAAGTCAAACACCATTCATTTATACAACACTCGAATTACTTGGGAACTCTTTGTGGGATAAAGGTCACCTAACCACATTTGAGGAAACTTGTATATTTGAGGTGGGTTTACCATGTTTGTGGGATAAAGGTCACCTAACCACTTATATGTGTAAACTCGCATGTGTGTGTAAGTTGGACGACTTGATTTGGAAACCATGAACTTAGGGTCACCGAAGCATGGGGAACAAAGGTGTTGATGGGATTAAACATGCCAACTAAACATAAAGATGTTTAACCGATCCCATATGGCTAGAAGTTGCAAAGGGTTGCAATCGTCAAACGTTGACTACCTTGTTAATTTAAATAATGGGATAAAGGTCACCTAACCAATATTTAAATGTAACGTTGGATTCTAGATTTTAATTATTAATTGTCAATGAGACATAAAAAGGTATTAATGATTAAAATTTTAATAATATCGAAAATACTAAAATTGAACTTTGTTAAATTTTGTAGATGGCCGCTAACAATGCAAACCCGATTACCCAAACCGTCCGAAACCTATCACTAAGAACCATCCTTGAAAAGGATCGTCTCAACCATAACAACCTCATGGATTGGTTTCGAAACTTGGGAATCGTTCTCAAGCAAGAGAAGATATCCTATGTGTTGGACGATCCTATTCCCGATGAACCTAACGTGGAAGATGTGGAAGCCTACAATGAATGGGTTAAGTATACCGAGGACTCCATGCAAGTCTCATGCCTCATGTTGGGAACTATGATTCCCGAGATTCAAAAGGACTTTGAACATCATGGGGCATATGACATGATTACCCAATTGAAGGAAATGTTCCTACAACAAGCAAGGGTAGAACGCTTCGAAACGGTTCGAGCGCTTCATGCATGTTGAATGGAGGAAACCCAATCGGTATCATCTTATGTCCTTAAGATGAAAAGCCACATTGATCGCCTCGAAAGGCTCAATTGTCATGTCTCTAAAGAGTTGGCTACGGATTTGATCCTCAACTCTTTAACAAAGAAATTTGAGAGCTTTGTTATGAACTACAACATGAATGGATGGGACAAGAGCATTGGTGAGCTTCATGAAATGCTCAAAACGGCCGAAGCGGGAATGGGTAAAAAGGCTTTACCCGTTCTAACGATCAATGAGGGAGGCAAGAAGGGGCATCACCCCGACTCCAAGGCAAATGTTGCCAAGGGAAAGGGGCACGTCAAAGGGAAGGGAAAAAGAAAGGCTAAAGCAGAACCACCAAAACCAAAAGAGAAGAAGGCAAACGTTGCCACAAGCGATCCATGCTTTGAGTGTGGAGAGATAGGGCATTGGAAAAGGAATTGTCCAACCTATCTCAAAGAGTTGAAAAACAAGAGGGATGCGGGGCAAACCTCAGGTACAATCTTTATGATACATGTTGATCTAAATGTTATTTCTTCTAACACATGGGTATTAGATACCGGATGTGGAACTCATATTTGCAATTCGGTGCAGGGGTTCAAAAGAAATAAGCATTACAAGAAGGGAGACACTAGTCTCTTCATGGGAAATGGAGCGAAAGTTCAAGTTGAAGCCCAAGGAGACTATGTTCTAAAACTTCCAAGTGGTTTGGAAATTTGTTTGAAAAATGTTTTGTATGCTTCTAGTTTGACTAGGAACATTATTTCTGTTTCCCTTTTAAGACAATATGGATTTGATTTGAAGTCTGTGAACAATGAAATTTATGCTTCGATGAATGACATGTTCTACTTTAAAGCTACGCCTTCAAATGGTATTTATGAACTGGTTCATGATGATATATCATTTGATACTTCGATGTACCAAGCAAACACCAAGAAACTCAAAATGGATTTGAGTGAGACCTATCTTTGGCATTGTCGTCTTGGTCATATAAACAGAAATCGCATGCAAATACTTCAAAAGAATGGTCTTTTGGAAACAAATGAAATAGGTTCATTTGATACATACGAATCTTGTTTACAAGGTAAAATGACTAAGAAACCCTTTAGTGGCACCAACCAAAGGGCAAAAGATTTATTAGGTATCATACATTCGGATGTATGTGGTCCTTTTAAGCCAATGACTAGGAATGGTGAAAGATACTTCGTAACTTTTACCGACGACTACAGTCGTTATGGTTATGTGTACTTGCTAAGACACAAAGATGAAGTTTTTGAAACGTTCAAAATCTTCCAAAACAAAGTAGAGAATCAACTCACCAAGACAATCAAAATTCTTCATTCCGATAGAGGAGGTGAATACCTTAGTGATGCTTTTCAAGATCATCTTAGGAGTTGTGGGATCATCTCACAACTTACTCCACCTGGAACACCACAACATAATGGTGTGTCTGAGAGGAGGAATCAAACTCTATTGGATATGGTTCGATCTATGATGGCTAGAAGCACATTACCTCTATCATTTTGGGGTTATGCTTTGCTCTCCGTGGCTCGTATATTAAATATGGCCCCAACCAAGAAAGTGGATAAGACACCTTTTGAAATATGGCATGGAACGGTTCCATCATTATCATATTTGAATGTATGGGATTGTGATGCTTATGTGAAGCAATACACCCCAAACAAGTTAGAAGTACGATCCACTAAGTGTATCTTCATAGGATATCCTAAAGATGATATAGGATATTATTTCTATGACCCAACAGAGTAAAAGGTATTTGTTGCTCGAAAGGCTAAGTTCTTGGAAGATAAGTTCCTTATGGAAGGAACTAGTAGAACAGTGGAACTTGATGAGGATCAAGAACCACAAGCTGATACACGTTTGGTTGATACTAGCACTTAACAAGAGGTCATTGAAGATGATCAAATGGTTGATCAACATACACAAAACGTTCGCAGATCTGGTAGAATTAGTAATCCACCTGAAAGATATGGATTTTTCATGGATGGATGCTACGTGGTAGATTCAGATGAACCAACCACATACCATGATGCAATGTCAAAATCTGATTGCGACAAATGGCTTGAAGCTATGAACGTAGAGATGCAATCCATGTATGACAACCAAGTATGGGAATTGGGTGTGCCACCTCTTAACTCCAAAGTAGTTGGAAGTAAGTGGGTTTTCAAGAAGAAAACAGATATGCATGGAAAATTGGATACTTATAAAGCGAGACTTGTAGCAAAAGGTTTCACTCAAACTCAAGGGGTTGATTATGATGAGACCTTCTCGCCCGTAGCGATGCTAAAGTCGATTAGGATATTATTTGCCATAGCTGCATATTATGACTATGAGATTTGGCAAATGGATGTCAAAACGGCTTTCCTCAATGGATATCTTGATGAAGATGTCTATATGGTTCAGCCTAAAGGTTTTGTCGATCCAAAACATCCTAACAAAGTGTGCAAGTTAAAGAAATCAATCTATGGATTGAAACAAGCATCGAGAAGTTGGAATCACCGTTTTGATGAAGAAATTAGGAATTTTGGGTTCATCAAGAACGACGATGAAGCTTGTGTGTATAAGAAAGCTAGTGGGAGCACCGTCACTTTCTTAGTATTGTATGTCGATGACATTCTACTATTTGGAAATGACATTCCAACCATGGAAGGTGTAAAAGCCTGGCTTGGAAGTTGTTTTTCCATTAAAGATCTTAGAGAAGCCGCCTATATTTTGGGAATAAAGATCTATAGGGATAGATCAAGGCGCTTGATAGGTTTAAACCAAAGTGCATACATTGACAAAGTCTTGAAAAGGTTCAAGATGGAGAACTCTAAGAAAGGTTTGGTACCTATTCAAAAGGGGACAATATTGAATGTGATTCAATGTCCAAGCTCAAAGGATGAGCAAGAAAGAATGAAAGGAATCCCATATGCGTCTGCTATAGGATCCATAATGTATGCAATGATATGCACTAGACCGGACGTGTCATGCGCTTTAAGCATGATAAGTAGATACCAGCAAAATCCAGGTAACAGTAATTGGATGGCTGTTAAGAGCATATTGAAATACCTTAGGAGGACTAAGGATATGTTTCTAATATATGGATCTGGTGAAGAGGAACTCGTTGTAAAGGGTTACACGGATGCGAGTTTCCAAACTGATCGAGATGGTTCTCGATCACAATCTGGGTATGTCTTCATTTTGAATGGAGCTGCAGTCTCATGGAAGAGCTCGAAGCAGGATGTTGTAGCATTGTCCACTACAGAATCAGAATACATCGCCGCTTCATTGGCAGCGCAAGAAGCTGCGTGGTTAAAGAAGTTCATTGCCGACCTAGGGGTAGTCCCTACCATTCAAGACCCCCTAGAGATCTTTTGTGATAACGAGGGTGCGGTTGCTCAAATCAAGGAACCTCGTGCACATCAAAAGACTAGGCACATTGAACGGAGATTCAACTACATAAGGGATGAAGTTGAAAAGGGAAAGATATGTATTCGCAAAGTTCACACCGATCAAAACATTGCAGATCCACTCACGAAGCTCCTTGAATGGCCAAAACATGAGGGTCATACTTATGCCTTAGGACTTCGATATTCTAGTGATTAGATTTGATCTATTTTGTATTTGGATATTGGAACAATTATTATTTTAACTCTTTTATGGTATTTTGAGTTATGTTCCATTTTAGCATGTTTAAATCTGTGAATAAATTAATTATTCTAAATGTCCGTAGTCGATCAAACTTGTGGGAACAAATATGAATGTAAGACTATTATGAACTTGGATTGGTGGATATTCATTAGGTATGAATATAGAGCAAAGTGTTGCTGCCAAAGTTCATAGATATTTGTGGGATACAAATATTGGACTGACCCGCTCTCAAATGTTACTGCATGGAATCATTTGTGATTGATCATAAGTAAATTTGAGCAAAGGCTAATATCATAGTATCCTCTGACCTGAGATACATATTGGGTCTTGATATTCACCAAATATTATACATTGACATAGTTCTTCGCTGTCTGTAATAAGACAATACATAAGGCTAAGCTCAGGTGTGGTACGAGGTGATTGTGAGAGACGTATGTAGTCAAGAAGGGATTTGTTCCTCTTATTCGTTGAGAGTAAGATGTCTAAGGCCTGCTAAAGTTAAATCAACAGAGAATGATCACACTGTGTCTCTGGATTTGACATGACATCTGTAACAAAAGGGTAAATGATAGATTCACCTAAATCATGTTCAAGTAAGGGACTTGAAGGAGATGATGTTATTGAATGGCACTTAGTCATACGTATTAGGGGTAGTAAACCGTTGTTAGGCGTCATTTGCTGCTTGCATCAATCTTCTATGTATCTTGTGCAAGTGGGAGATTGTTGGACTCTGTATGCCCAAGACACATATTAAATTGATGTGGCTAGTACGTTATGATCCAAGTCGGGTCATACCCAATAACAAGCTAGACAAACACCTACAATATTTATTTATGATATGATCAAACAAATAAATATTAACACTTAGAATATTTAGAAATTGGCTTTCTAAATAATTGCACTTGAGAAGCTAATAAATTATATGGATAATTTATTTTGAGAGAATATTTTATTTTGTTATTTAATAGGTTAAATAACATTATAAAAGTTATCATTTGTTGCCTAAAGTCTTATAAATATGTGTTGTTATATTTATAAAAGTTATAACTATAAATACAAGACTAAAAATGCAAAAGAAGGAAAATTTTGATTGGTTGCAAATGGTGGCAAAGTGGCCGCCCCCCATGGTTTTCCCAATGTGTTTTGGGCCAATCAAATGACATGCAAAATCTCAAAATTCAAGGGACTTGATTTGGTGATTTTTTGCATATACTCTCTCATATCTTACACACATTTTTTAGACAATTTTCAAGTTTCAAAGAACTCATATATTTTCCCTCTACATTTTTCGGCCAAAGGGTGGTTGTTGGAGGGATTTTTCAAGTGAGTTTTCGAGTGTAGAAATCCTAGCAACAGAAGGTGTTCGTTGGAAGCTTGGGGTATGCAAGCTTGAGGTCTTCTCTTTTGAAGATTTCATTCAAGAATATCATCTTCGTCATATCTTCTAGCTCTTGGAATGGTAGTATTCTTAAACACCCTATGATTGTATTTTGATAGCATGCATGTCATATTTGGATCCGGTTATTGGGTTTTACATTTAAAATAGTTTTAAATCTTGTAAAGTAACATGTTTTAAATCTTTTTCCGCTGCGTTTTAATTTTATTTGGATAAAATTACTTTGATAAACATGTGAAAAACCCAACAGTTACCTGAACTGGGCAAATTTCTGCAGAGCCTGGGCACGGGGCGTGTTGGGCTGAGCACGGCCCCGTGCTGAACTTGCTATAAGGATGGAAAAGTTGTCGGGAGGCTCTGTTTTCGTGCATGGGGTGTGGTTTTAACGTTCCCTTGGTAACCTCCACCTTTTCTTGTTTATTAAACCATTATAACATCATCCAAACACCATTTAATACTTTAAACCATCATTCATTTAAAAGTGCCAAGTACATAGTTCCTAAAAATTAAAAATAAAAGTACTAAAAAAATGAAAAACTACAAAGGTCCTAAGATAAATAGGTCAAAAAATGCGGGAAATCTAAATCACTATGGAGTTCTACCCTAAATGTTTTACATTATAAGAATGATAAAAGCCCGGAAACGACTTTCCGGTGCTTAAGGGTTTTTTAGAACTCGAAACCGGAGGATGTGCCTCAAATGTCATTGACCCATTCCTCTATCTCCCTAGGGAGAAAGAAGGCGGACTCATTTTCCACAATGTCTTGTGGGGGAGGCGTAACGGCTGCTGGAACCCCGTGTAGTATGTCTAGAGGAGGTTCCGGAGGTATGACATTCCACCCGGCTGGAATAATGATTTCCGGCATGACATTCCATCCTCCTTGCGTGACGATTGGCATCATGGGAGGTGAAGCAAGAATATTCAACCTTTGGTGCAAAAGGTTGACTTCTTAGAGGCAACCCTCTAAACCCACCGACAAATGATTAATACGGTCAATTAAGGCTTCTTCCACTGACGTCATCTCATTAATGGCTTCTCGCAAGACGTACATATAGTTGACCAATGAGTCCTACACTGATGTTCTTCTCCCCCTTCGATTGTTTCTTGTGTGAGCTGAAGATGTTCTGCTGTCCTGGCTCGACATTCTAAGAAAACAAGTCGAAAAGTTCAAAATAATGAAACTGTAACTCCGGCCACGGCCCCGTGCCTGCTGGGCACATCCCCGTGGTCACCATTCTGCAGATTTTTGAATCATGGAATCTTATTGTTTTAAATTATTTTTCTGAATTTTGAGACATTTCTGAGCATAAATAACTTAAAACAGTGTTGTAAACCTTATTTTTAATAAGATTCCTTGGCTGAAAACTTAGCAAATATCACAATAAAGCTTGAAGCCATGGAAGTTTCAAACTTTAATGGAGGTTGAGGAGTTTTGGAGAAGAAGGTAAGAGACAAAAGTGGCAAAGACAAGATGGTGGTTGAGAACCTTCTTTGGAATATACCTTTTAAGGTATGTGTGAAGATCCCAGCAAATCTTGGTATTTAATCATGCTGACTTTATAGAAAACGACAGAATGCAGACCACGGCCCCGTGTCGGCTGGACACGGCCCCGTGGTTAGACAAGACTCTGACACATTTTGTCCGTATTCTAAACACGGGGCGTGTTGGCCTGGACACGACCCTGTGATCAATTTTTAGGTGGGCACGGGGCGTGTTGACCTGGACACCGTCCCGTGGCTAGAGTGTTTTATGAAGTTTCGTCATATTTTAAGGATTTTGTCCGGATCAGGAGGTTCCTTACTAGAGGGAACAACACCGAAGTGCCTAAGGTACCTTAATTGCTCTTGATTTAAACAAGAACACAAGAGGTTATCGGAAAGGGTAAAACCTAAACTAAATACCGGTGGGAGAAAGCGACCTTTATTCCCCTTATACGGGCTCTCGTAAAAGAATGTATATGTCGAATCGCTCAGGTCTATGGGTGCATCGGTGGAGACCGATGGAGAGTCCTTCATGGCACAATCGACACAGGGACGACTATCACTCAAGTTCTCACAAGAGTTTGAGGTGCTTTCGGTATCATCGATGTTGGTAGAATCCGAATGCGACCCCAATAATTCTCCTTGATTGTTGTCTTATGATGAATAACTTGTTTTCATCTCAAGCTCTTTTAAATTTAGGAGAATTATTTCTTCGACCTGACATAATTCTTCAGAAGTTATGTCATCTGAAAGAGATGGTTGAGGGCATTCGGGGGAGAGATAGTAATCGTTTTTACTTTCGCCCATCTTAAGGTTACAGGAAAATGATGGGTCTAAATAGTAGGGAGTAAAATTTAGAAAGTAACATTCAAAATCTTTATGGAATCCATGATGTGTAGAAAATGCAACGTATAAATTACATCAATCGTGGCATAAAACTAACCCTTTTTTAGTACTAATGTTGGAAAAAGTGTGCTTTTGTCTTCCTTTTGTATTTTCAGTATTAAATGAGCTCAAATTAACAAAAGAAGCAAAAAGACAGCTAAATCTAACATAAATACAAGAAAATGAATAAACGTGGCATGCCCGACCCCTCGACAGCATCTTCCAAAGCAAAAACAATAGAACAGAAGGCTGAACACGCCCCGTGCTCAATGAGCACGAGGGCGTGCCCAAGTGTCAGCAGAAAAGACAAAGTTGTAGAAGCTTCTATCACCCACCACGGGGGCGTGCCCAGTGGACACGGGGCCGTGGTCAACTCTAAGATTCACAGAATCTGAGGAAATCTTGATAGTACAGATACGCTTCTGCACACGGGGTCATGCCCAGCGAACACGGGGGCGTGGTCAACTAATGCAGACAAACTGCAATTAATGAAGAAAGAGAAGAGGGATGGACATGGGGTCGTGCCCAATGGACACGGGGCCATGCCCGAGCTTCAGTTCAGGCTATAAATAGGGGTGCTTGGCTCACTTTCAAATCATCCCTTGGCACACCACCTCTCTCACACTTCACCCACACTCCACCACCACCACAACACCATCATCCACCACCATCATCCATCATCCATCATAGAGTGTGTGAGTAGTCTCGGGATCCAAGATCGATCGTAAGAGTTCTTGACAATCAAAGGCCATGTTTGCCTAAGTCTCTTACATCACTTGGTGAAGACAAGCATTTAGTGTAATACTTTTTATTTTTAATCTTTTCGCACTTTTTATTTGGTTATGTATTAATGACTTTAATAACTAGTTTCATATGTTGAAGGTGATTCTTACTTATCATTTGTCCGTGGTGACTTGGCATAAATTTACTGTCTATATAAAATAAAAGATTTTCACCATTCATATCTCCACGGTCTATATGGAGGTATGTTGGCTACCTGGTCGGGGGTTAAGGGAACGGTTTGGTAAGAATCTTGCCTTGTTCAGTGTATAGATCCTGCAAGGACCTGGGTCAAATTTAGTAGGACCTCCTTCAATACTTAACGGTATTGGATGGCGGGGGTCCAAACTCTTTGACCCCCTCATATTTAAGCTACTATTAAAACTTTAACCCGGCTAATTAGGATTGTATCCCTGCTGACTCAGACTACTTAGCCGAGGGTAACATCACCTTCAAAAGAGGGGCCTACCACAATATGCAATAATAACTTAATTAATTATCTTCAATAATCCGACCCTTTAGGATTGTATCCTTGCTGACTCAAACTACTGGGTTGAGGGTAACGTCACCTTCAAAAGAGGGGCCTACTACAATAACTAAGATAATCTCTTAAAAAGTGCAAAAGTGCGGAAATAATCAAAGGTTACACTAAAGGCGAGTCGGATCCAAGTGATTCATCTTGTCTATCTGTTTTTATTTTTATTTTCAGCATTTTAGTTTTTATTTTCTAGTTTAAAACCTTTTTCCTAAATTTTTGACTTGATTAGACGTTGAGGATAAACCGGTATTAAAAGCTCTTGTGTCCTTGGACGACCTCGGTATCTTACCAACACTATACTACGCTCACGATGGGTACACTTGCCCATATGTGTGTTTGGTGTTAGTAAATATCGTGTTTTATAAATTTAAAACTTGACTAAAGTGGTTAAAAAGGGCTAAAAATATACATAAAAATATATCACACCACACACGCATCAATCCACCACATATTTGACACCACTCACCGTAAGAGGAGCGAAAGTAAAAATAATCAATATCACTCATATTTTTGTCAGAAATTACCAACCGTCGGGATCTTACGGTTCTGTTTTCAGCAACTGGAAGTTGGACACGGGGGCGTGTTCAGTGGGCACGACCCTGTTGTCAGCTACTGTCTGACTTAAAACATGATTGCCAGTAACAAAGATGGACACGACCCCGTGTCTGGCTGAGCACGACCCATGCTGAAGTCTGCAGAAACTGAAAATTTAAGAAAAATCCTAAAAAAATAGAAAAATAAGTAAAAATAATTAGGCCGTTGATTCCAAACATTCTTAAAATCCTTGTGTCCCCGGCAACGGCGCCAAAAACTTGGTGTGTGCGAAGCGTGATATAATTTTATTAATATTTTGAGCCCATTTTACGCATTAGTCAAGTTTTAAATTTATAAACACGATATTCTACTAACACTAAACACACACTTGGGCAAGTGCACCCATCGTGAGCGTAGTATTGCATTGGTAAGATACCGAGGTCGTCCAAGGACACAAGAGCTTTTAGTACCGGTTTATCCTCAACGTCTAATCAATCTAAAGTTTTGAGAAAAGATTTTAAACATGAAAATAAAAACTGAAAATGCAGAAAATAAAATAAAAGTAAAAACAGATAGACAAGATGAATCACTTGGACCCGACTCGCCTTTAATGTATCCTTTGATGATTTTCGCACTTTCGGACTTTTTAAGAGATTATCTTAGTTATAGTAGTAGGCCCCTCTTTTGAAGGTGACGTTACCCTCAACCCAGTGGTTTGAGTAGGGGTGAACAAAAGGAAAAACCCGACCCTACCCGACCATTACCCGACCCGACCCGAGAACCGATCAAACATAAAATACAGAACCGATTCACTACCCTAAATATAGGGTCGGTTCCGGTTCATAGGTCCAAGTCGGGTTTCACCATGAAAAGAACCGAGAACGGACCCGACCCATTTTATAAGAAAAATTGGAACCGATCTAAATATAGGTACTTGGGTTCGGGTCGGGTATATTTTCGGTTCGGTTCTCGGTTATTTTCGGTCCGGACCTAAACTTGCTCACCCCTAGGTTTGAGTCAGCAGGGATACAATCCCTAAGGATCGGAATATGGAAAGATAATTAATTAAGTTATTAATGCGAAAAGTGGTTGACCACTCTTTTTTAAGGTGACGTTACCCTCGGCTAAGTGGTTTGAGTCAGCAAGGATACAATCCCAAGTAGCCGGTTTAATGTATTAATAGTAGTTTACATATGAGGGGTTCAAGCTATTCGCACCCCCGCCATCCAATACCAGTGGGTATTGAAGGAGGTCCTAGTAAGCTTGAATCAGGTCCTTGCAGGATCTATACACTGAACAAGGCAAGAACCTTACCAAACCATTCCCCTAACCCTCGACCAGGTAGTCAACATGCCTTTATATAGACCATATAAACATGAATGATGCAATCTTTTACCTTATATAGATAGTAAAGTAACTCGAAGACACCACGGAAAAATGATAGGAAGAATTCACCTTCAACATAAGAAACTAGTTATTCAAGTCAATAATACAAAACCAAATAAAAAGTGCCGAAAGATTAAAAATCAAAAGTAATACATAAAAGACTTGTCATCACCAAGTGATGTAAGAGGCTTAACCAAACATGGCCTTTGATTGGCAAGAACCCTTACGATCAATCTTGGATCCCGAGATTACCGCACACTCTAAAGATGGATGATGGATGATGGTGGTGGGTGTTGGTGTTGTAGTGGTGGTGGAGTGGTGGCAAAGTGGGAGAGTAGTGGTTTGCCAAGGATCCGACTCGCCTTTAATGTATCCTTTGATGATTTTCGCACTTTCGGACTTTTTAAGAGATTATCTTAGTTATAGTAGTAGGCCCCTCTTTTGAAGGTGACGTTACCCTCAACCTAGTGGTTTGAGTCAGCAGGGATACAATCCCAAAGGGTCGGAATATTGAAAGATAATTAATTAAGTTATTAATGCGAAAAGTGGTAGGCCCCTCTTTTGAAGGTGACGTTACCCTCGGCTAAGTGGTTTGAGTCAGCAAGGATACAATCCCAAGTATGTTGGTGCATGTTATGTGACAACAGCGTTGGATTGGTCTTTGGATATTAAACGTGTTTTGGGCCGTGAAGACTTATGAAGACTGAAAGGAATTCGAGTTTGTTAAAGCCCAAATCGTCCAAGTTTGTATCAAGTTTAAGTCTATCTAGTTTAGCCCGAATTGTAAACAGAATTCGTATGGGCTTGGCCCAGTTCGAATTGTATGGTTGTGAATATATAAACAACCTTAAGTTAGAGTTTTAGGGTTAGACTTTTGGAGATTATTGAGAGCATTCGAATTGTGAGAGTTTTAGAACAAACAGAGATTGGCTGTTGGTTCGTGGAGATCTTTAGTGATTGTAAACGTTTTCGTTGGATAATCATAGAAGATCGGTTGGTAAATCATCTTGTGTTCTTGTTTCTGTTTGATAGGTTTATCAAGGGGATTCCGCACCCTTGGTAGATTGTCAGTTTTGTTACGATCCATACGGGATAGGGACCTACAATTGGTATCAGAGCCTTTGCTCTTGTGTACGGTTCAAAACTGATTGGAAAGAAACAAGTTTTTGGGTTGCAGTTTTTGGATTCACGAAGAACATAGAAGAACAGTCAAAATTTTTACGATTTTGATCTGTTTTGGTGTTATTTGGAAGTTGTTTGCTGATTTTTTGGAGTTTTAGTTGGAAAGTTATCAATCAGAAGATTCTACGGTGTAAAAGGTGCTGATTTTTCGGGATTTATTACTGGAAGATTGCTGGTCTCGACAGGGTATTGCTCACTCGCAACAGTGGTAGCGACTCGCAACTGTAGTCTCGACTTGTGCTGATTTGACTCGCAACAAGGTCGCGACTCGCAACCGTGGTCTCGGCTTGTACTGATTTGACTCGCAACCGTGACTCGCAACCGTGGTTTCGACTTGTGCTGGTTGACTCGCAACCGTGATTTCGACTTGTGCTGGTTGACTCGCAACCGTGGTCTCGACTCGAAACTAAGGTCTCGACTCGAAACTAAGGTCTCGACTCGCAACCGTGGTTTCGGCTTGTGCTGATCTGACTCGCAACCGTGGTTTCGACTCGCAACAAGTGGTTTGAAAGTGGTGGAATTTTTCTAGGCAATCGTAGGAAAAATTTCATAGTTTCGGGTTTAGAGAATTATCCGTAACTCATCTGGACAAACCGTTTGCATCGTTGGACTCCTTGGATTTTTAGGACATTATATATCATTGGAATCGTAATCACGAGACGAATCTAACGGTATAATTTAGTAAAAACAGGTTTCGGACTAAAATTGTACGGTTTAAACCAGTCTACTTAAGTTAAAATGTCGAACATGTCTAAATTGAACGAGCTTTTAAGGATGGAACACGAGGTAGGCACAACGAATAAACCACCTAAGATGATGAAGGTGGAGAATTACTTGACATGGAAGGATAGGTTTCAATCCTTTATTGAATATCAGGACACACGCATGTGGATTTGTATTGAAGATGGGTACACAAACCCTACACATGACTTTGAAGGCAGACCGCGTGTCACAGCCTATGTGAACATGCAAGAAAATGATAAAAGGATGTATGAGGCTGAAAAGAAAGCCTTGGCAGCTATCAAGATGTCCCTACCTGATAGCATCAAACACACCTTTAAGAAGTACACTACTTCAAAAGAAATGTGGGATGCGCTGGAGAAGAGATATGAAGGGAATTCTGATGTCAAGAAGAATAAAATTGATCTACTGAAGAAGCAGTTTGCTGTGTTCAAGCACATGAAAAATGAGTCACTTGAGGACGTTATTACTCGATACTACCATCTGATGTCAGAATTGGATAATTATGATATAGATTGCTATTCTGACATAGAGAAAAATGACAAGCTGCTTGATGCCCTACCTGCTAAATGGGATATTTACACTCTCATGATAAAGGGAGAAGCTGATTATGAAACAAAAGAGCTGGAAGAAGTGGTTGGAAAGCTAAGAGCTTATGAGCTCAGCATGAAGAAGAAGGACACTGGATATGATCAGGTTCAAGATCCAGGGATTTACAATGGGCTTACATCTTCTTCATCTCACGATGCTTCTAGCGACTCTGCCACTGCTTTTCTCTCGCGTGAAAATGAGCAGGTCATAGTGAATGAAGATGGTGATGTGTGCTTTGTGGCTGCATCGGGAGGATCAACTGGAGCTAAGAGAACATCAACTGCTAAGCAAAGTAGTAGTTCAAAATCGATGCCAATGAGTGTGAAGTCTGCTGAAGAACATCTTGCTCTACTTGCTTCGTTTGTTGCTTCTTATGAAAATTACATTCAGGGGAAGATATCTGATCCTGCCGTTTTAGATGAAGATTACGATCAGATTGACCCTGATGATCTTGAAGATATGGATTTGCAATGGCAAATGGCCATGATTACCAGACGTGTGAAGAGGTTCATGAACAGAACGGGAAGGAAGTTTGTAGGAAAAACTGTTGGTTTTGACAAGACCAAAGTGAGGTGCTTTAACTGTCAAAGTTATGGTCATTTTGCTAGGGAATGTCAGAAACAAAAGCATGAAACTTCAAGTCAGAGTTCAAACAATAGAAATTCATCAAACAACTCTAACTCAAGAGCGCTGATCTCTACTGCACGAGAAGGTTCATATGACTGGAGTATTCACTTGGAAAATGATGAGAATGTCACTCAAGCATTTATGGCAGAGATTGTTCCCGTTGATGAAGCTGAAGCTAACATGAATGCTGAAGTTGAGAAGAAAAGTGAAGCTGAGGGAGATAAGGCTGATCAGACAACAGATGCTGAAAAAGGAAAGCCAAAGTCTGAGCATGAAATGGATGATGAAAAGGAAGCAGATGAGAAAGATGAAATCATCAAAAGAATGGAAGATCAACTTGCTGCTCTTATGGCCAACTCAGACAAATCGACAGGAGAGGTAAGTAACTCTGCTACTTCTGTTTGCTTAAAGTGTCGTGAATTACAGGGTGAAGTTGACAGGTTGTCAACTCAAAACAAAAGTCTGGTGAGTGAAATATCTAACGTAAAAGAATCAAATTTCTTTGCAAAAAGAAATGAGTCATCATATTTGAAAAAGATAAAAGGCTATGAAGCTGAAATTGAAGTTTTAACCTGTAAACTAAACGAAAAACTTCAAGTCATAGACTTAGCTCATGACATGATGGCTGAGAAAACAAAAGAAATTTCTGAAAAATGCAAAGAGTTGTCAGATGCACAACTCAAAATTGTTGAACTCGAAAAGAAATTAGGTCAATTCAGGGATTCTACTTTTGTTATGAAACACATGATGGGTGGGTTAAAGAAGAGTAATGACAAGACAAGTGTGGGATTCAAGGGCTTCAATGAAGTTCCACCTCCTCTTAGTCATGACTATTCTTTCTTACCTGATGAAGATGAGTTCACAGACTTTCTGTCAACATCACCAAGTAGTTTCACATCTAGTCAAGGTGATGTGTTTGAAGATAATGATGCTAAGAAGGTCAATAACAGCAAACCTGTTTTGAAAAAGAAAAATTCAAATCCTACGAATAAAAATCCAACTTTTGTTAAAAAGGTTAATTTTGTTCAAGGAAGTGATATGAAAAACGAAACAGCTGTTATAGAAAATGAATCAAATGTAGAGTTTGCTAAAAACAAAAACATAGAAAATCTTGAAACTAAGCAAACTGAACCAAATCCTTCTAAGGCATCATCATCTAAACCAGAATCTAGTTCAAAGGCTTCAGCTAAGAAGTCTTCGAATAAGAGATCGTGCTTCAAATGTCATACCAAGGGACATGTAGCTAGCTGCTGTCCTAACAAAAAGGTTGAAGCACAAGTTAGTGAGAAACAAAGAGGGAAATCACCTGAGAAGCAAGGTGATACTGAGGAGAAAGTCTCAAGTTCTCCAAAGCAATCTGCTCCAAAGCAACAATCGGGTGTTGCTGGTGGTGTAGATAAGGCTGAAAAAGGAACTCCACAAGTTCCTCGTTTTCAAAGAAATCAACCAAGATTTCAGCTTGAATCTACATCAGGCAGATATGAAAGACCAAGAAGTAGTTCACCAAGAATGAACAACCAAAATTCAAATAATTTTAGAAGTCAAGGTCAATATCAAAATCGATATCAAAATAATGGTTGTCGAAATTTTTATAACAATGGCTTTCGAAATTACAACAATCAAGGTTCTTGGAATCAAAATCAAAGTTTTCAAAGGTCACATAGTCCAAACACAAACAGGTACCCTCAGGGCCAGAGACCTTATGGAAATCATGCCCCATTTCCATCAACAGGCCCAAGATCCAAGACTCCACCTAGGAGTGATGGATACTGGATGGATGTTCCTGTAGTTGATGAATCTGGAAGACCCAAGACCATTAAGGCTTGGGTCCCCCATTCTAACTAATCTTTTGGTTGGTGTGTGCAGGAGCTGCTAAGGAGGATTATCAACTTATGGTATGTTGATAGTGGCTGCTCCAGGCACATGACGGGGGATGCGAGGTTGTTTTCTGAATTTGAAGAATATGATGGTGGACATGTAAATTTTGCTGGTGCTAAAGGTGGTAGGATAACTGGACGAGGAAAAGTGACGAATGGGAAGATCACTTTGGACAAAGTGAACTATGTTGAGCAGCTTAAACACAATCTGATGAGCGTGTCTCAAGTCTGCGACAAGGGTCACTCGGTCCATTTTAGTTAGTAAATATTTTTGAGAGAATCCAGACTATCCAGATCGAGTTTACAAACTTGATAAGGCTTTATATGGGTTACATCAAGCTCCTAGGGCGTGGTACGAGACACTGTCTACACATCTGATCAAGAATGGTTTTGAGAGAGGTCAGATTGACAGTACACTGTTCATCAAGAGAAAGAAGGAAGATTTTCTGCTGGTACAGGTATATGTGGATGACATCATCTTTGGGTCATCAGATGAAAACATGTGTAAGGAGTTCGAACAGGTGATGAAGAGTAAGTTTGAAATGAGTGCTATGGGTGAGCTGTCTTACTTTCTGGGATTACAAGTTGAACAGAAGGAGGATGGGATGTTTATTCATCAAACAAAGTATGTGTATGACATTTTGGATCGGTTCAAAATGAATGATTGCTCTACTTTCAACACACCCATTTGCGAAAATCACAATCTCGGCCCAGATCATGAAAGTACTGAAGATGTTGATCCTACACAATACAGGGCGATGATTGGTTCTCTAATGTACTTGACTGCTTCAAGACCTGACATCATGTTTGCCGTATGCTTGTGTGCCAGATATCAGGCGAATCCGAAAGAGTCACACATGAAAGCAGTGAAGCGTATTCTTCGTTACTTGAAGGGGAAACCTAAACTTGGGTTATGGTATCCAGCTGATAGTGATTTGAGGTTCATTGCTTACACTGATTCAGACTTTGGAGGATGCAAATCAAACAGAAAGTCTACAACAGGTGGTTGTCAGTTCTTAGGAGGCAGGATCGTGTCTTGGCAATGCAAGAAGCAATCCTGTGTATCTACATCTACGTGTGAAGCTGAATATATTGCTGCGGGTAGCTGTTGCTCTCAGGTCCTCTGGATTCAACAGCAGATGCGCGATTACGGTTTGGATTTCACTCGTACTCCTATTATGATAGATAATAATGCCACCATATCAATCACAAACAATCCCGTAAAGCACAGTAGAACTAAACATATTGACATACGTCATCACTTTATACGGGATTGTGCTGAAAAACGACTAATTGAATTGCACCGAGTCGACACAGAAGATAATCTTGCTGATCTTTACACAAAAGCTTTTGATAGAGCTCGCTTTGAACACTTAGTCGAACTCAACGGGATGAGGAATCCTGAATAACTGGTTTTTCATAAGAATTTTGTAAATAGTTTACTGCTTTTTCAAAAATCAAAAATACAAAAACATTGAAAAATCAAAAACATAAAAAAAATAGAAAATCAAAAATGAGTTTTCACTGTGTGAAAAAGAAGAAATGATAGTACATCAGCATGTTAGACTGTCACACTCGAACTGATTTAAAATGCTCAAGGGTGATAGTAGCTTCATCATATGATGTACCAGTAGGCAAAAGCATGAAATAATCAACTTACCAAAGTGATATAAACTTAAAAGAACTGTGTATGAGTGGGGAACACATCAGTGGTGTATGGTTTAATGACCTTAAATCTTGCGTTGATAGATTGCCAAAATCTGAAGTTTTGGGTCTTTATACTGTTATTTCATCTGGGGATATCTTGGCTGTCATTCTGTTTACAACTAAAATTTGTACATGACCCCAGGAAAGAAAGTCACTTGGAATTAGCACATTTCTATTTGAATGTCTGTATGTTGTCCCGATACACACAATTTTGATCTGATTCTGAAATCTTCTCTAAAAAAAGTCGTGTACCTCCTCTGCTGCATCCAGATATATGCTGACCTGGAGGTGCTAGGCAACGACAGCTTCTGCTGCATCCAGATACATGCTGACCTAGCTGTACGTTGTCGCGCTATAGATCTAATACACCCGAAAGAGGCCCTCTAGTGCCCAAAAGAAACCCAAGAAACCTATATCAAACTGAGAACAACTCATTTGATCTGTATATTATACCATCTCTCCTAAAGATCTATTCTGTTCTCTTCTCAACCTATTCCCAGTTAAGATTTCAGAAATCTGGATTGGACTTGTGAAATATGTGGTAGGGAAGATACTTGCATGATAGAGTGTGCTGTTTATATTTCCAGGATTTGATTAGTATTTGTTTGGGTGTTCATTGTTAAGCAATCAAAACATGATAAAACAGATTATATGCAGACCTAGGCACTGTCAGGATATCTTAAAGGATGAATTCAGTATACTCACCTACTACGATGAATCTTTGTGCATACCTTGATTGTGGGGGTATATCCTGAAGTGGGACACACTAATATATCAGAATAAAATTACCTTAACGTATCATATGGTAATGGTACTTGAAATGTTCATGTTTTTTGTTTAAGTGGACAAACATACTGGTAATCGTCTTGAACTGCTTTTCACGAAAAATTAAATAAAGAATTATCTTATAGTGTGAAACAGTTTGATTGTGCTGATATGATCTTCTTATCGGTGATTCTCACAAAAACAGAGTGTTTATTGCTTTTCGTATTTATTTGCTTTCAGAAAAATACAAAAATACAAAAATAGTGTCTTTTTCTGTTTAAAATTCTTAATGTACGGAAAACTGTTATTCGTGGAGGAGTTGTTACTGATAGGGGGAGACGGTGTTAGTAAGTGGGTTCAAAATTTTGATATGATGCAGGTTATAAGGTGTTTGATTAAAAATTGTTGCGTGTTGGTGCTTAAATTGAAAATGCTTAATCTGATACAGATTAACTATCTCTTGAATAATAATAATTCTTTAACTATGTTGAAAAATTCTTATGGTTTCTCGAGATGTTTGTTTTATAGTATACAGATTGAAGCAGTTTGTTGATGATAAGTTGCTTTGAGGAGATGAGGAGTTTGTTACTGCTTGGTAGAGTCCTCCTTCTACAATGCAGAATGGATGCTGTGAAGACTTATTTGGAATGCTGAATAAAAACTTGGAAGATTTGGTGATTGGATACATCATCTTAGGGGGAGTCTGTTGCTGACAGAATTCATGTTGAAGCTGACGCTATCCAAAGACCAAAAGACTTTGATATTCTGAAGACTAAAGTTTCCTTTGCAAGCTATTGTCAAGGGGGAGTTTGTTGGTGCATGTTATGTGACAACAACGTTGGATTGGTCTTTGGATATTAAACGTGTTTTGGGCCGTGAAGACTTATGAAGACTGAAAGGAATTCGAGTTTGTTAAAGCCCAAATCGTCCAAGTTTGTATCAAGTTTAAGTCTATCTAGTTTAGCCCGAATTGTAAACAGAATTCGTATGGGCTTGGCCCAGTTCGAATTGTATGGTTGTGAATATATAAACAACCTTAAGTTAGAGTTTTAGGGTTAGACTTTTGGAGATTATTGAGAGCATTCGAATTGTGAGAGTTTTAGAACAAACAGAGATTGGCTGTTGGTTCGTGGAGATCTTTAGTGATTGTAAACGTTTTCGTTGGATAATCATAGAAGATCGGTTGGTAAATCATCTTGTGTTCTTGTTTCTGTTTGATAGGTTTATCAAGGGGATTCCGCACCCTTGGTAGATTGTCAGTTTTGTTACGATCCATACGGGATAGGGACCTACAAAGTAGCCGGTTTAATGTATTAATAGTAGTTTACATATGAGGGGTTCACGCTATTCGCACCCCCGCCATCCAATACCAGTGGGTATTGAAGGAGGTCCTAGTAAGCTTGAACCAGGTCCTTGCAGGATCTATACATTGAACAAGGCAAGAACCTTACCAAACCATTCCCCTAACCCCCGACCAGGTAGTCAACATGCCTTTATATAGACCGTAAAAACAAGAATGATGCAATCTTTTACTTTATATAGATAGTAAAGTAACGCCAAGACACCACGGAAAAATGATAGGAAGAATTCACCTTCAACGTAAGAAACTAGTTATTAAAGTCATTAATACAAAACCAAATAAAAAGTGACGAAAGATTAAAAATCAAAAGTAATACATAAAAGACTTGTCTTCACCAAGTGATGTAAGAGGCTTAACCAAACATGGCTTTTGATTGGCAAGAACCCTTACGATCAATCTTGGATCCCGAGACTACCACACACTCTAAATATGGATGATGGATGATGGTGGTGGGTGTTGGTGTTGTAGTGGTGGTGGAGTGGTGGCAAAGTGGGAGAGTAGTGGTTTGCCAAGGGATGCCTTTGAAGTGAACCAAGCACCCCTATTTATAGCCTGCACAGAGCTTTGGCCACGGCCTGGTGTCCAGCGGGCATGCCCCCATGGCCAGCCTTTTCTCTTCTTTCATTAAATGCAAGTGTCAGTAGAGGGTCCCACACAGCCCCGTGTCCAGTGGGCACGGCCCCGTGGTAAGTAGCGTATCTATACTATCAAGATTTTGCAAGATTCTGCGTATCTTTGCGTTGACCACGCCCTGTGTTGAGTTGGGCACGCCCCTGTGGTAGGCGTAGAAGCTTCTACAGGTTTGTCTTTTCTGCAGAAACCTGACCACGCCCCCGTGTCCGGCTGGGCACGGCCCCTTGGTTAGTCTTTTGTTGTCTTGTTTTTGCTTTGGGGATGCTGCCGAGGGGTCAGGCATGTCACGTTGATTCCTTTACTTTGTATTTATGTTGGTTTTGGCTGTATAATTGTTCCTTTTATTTGTTTAAGCTCATTTGGTCCTGTAAATTCAAAAGGAAGACAAAAACACACTTTTTTCCAACATTAGTACTAAAAAGAGTTAGTTTTATGCCTCATTTGATGTAATTTATATGTTACATTTTGCACACATCAAGCGCCAAAAAGCAACCACCGGTTTCCTAGTCAAGTTGTGAGTCAGAATATAGAGCAATGGCGAATATGACAGCAGAAAGTATTTGGGTAACACACCTGCTTCGGGAACAACATGCTCTACCACCGGGACGCCCCACCTCATTATGTGATAACAAGAGTGCCTTATTTTTAAGTCAAAACCCAATCTCACATAAAAGAGCCAAGCACATCGACATCGACTATCACTTTATTCGCGAATTGGTAGCTGCCGGAAAGCTTCACACCAAATTCATCTCAACGGATAAACAAGTAGCGGACATTTTCACCAAAAGTCTACCAAAACCGTTGTTTGAAAAATTTCGCACAATGCTTTGTCTTGGACCACCGCCGCCTTGCATTGACGGGGGGGTATTAGGACATATCGAATCAATCACTTTGGAGCAATATCCTCCTGTCAAATCAATGCATTTATTGTAATTATTTAGTCAATATGTATCCTTGTATAGAAGAGAATTTCTCTCCTAATTATTTGTCCTTCTCTTGTATTTATAGGCACCTAGTATGTGTATAATATTCAAGTTGACCATTGTCAGTTGATACCTCGTGTTCAACAAACTATAATCGGGGCAGCAGGCGTGACATTTCACGGGGGAATTCTCGTGGCAATCTGAACAATAGAGGGCGTGAAAACAATAGTTCTTCAAGACAGTTTGCATGGGCATCTACTCAAAATACCGTGTATGGCCATTGTAATTGGTGTGGTATAGGCCATCTCCCATCTCAATGCCCAAATCAGTCTGGTTCCTCCTCTCAGCCCACAACTCAAGCTAATTTTGCAAATTTCTCGGATGTTGGATCAACATCAAGGGCCACATGGTTCCCTGACACCGGTGCTAACAACCATGCTACTCCTGATCTATCAAGCCTTGACAACTCTGAGGTCAAACAAGGTACTGACCCACTCCATGTTGGAAATGATAATGCTCTTCGAATCTTTCACATTGGTTCTCAAAAAATATTCTCATTAAACAAAACTTTTAATCTTTCCAATGTTCTTCATGTGCCTGAAATTTAAAAGAATCCATTATCTGTTTGTTAAAGCAACAAGAGTATGGCATGTGGGAAGGTCCAGGATCAACTCAAAAAGATAGCGCCTTGGTCGGAATCTGCAATCAAAGAACCCTGTTAACCTTAACATGAGAGGTGGCCTTCCACGTTTGAACTCCGGCGTGAGAATCAATTGGTGGTTCTTTAAGAGACTTAGTGAAATGGTATAGGATAAGAAATGAGAGTGAGAATAAAAAGAGTGAACTTACTTCAAGCTAATCAAGACTCCCCTTTTATAGACAGAATCCTCTGCCCAAGGGAACCTGTGCCAACTCATACCTTCTTGACTTGGTAAGTTTATCCTCCCTGGATGTTTTTTGCAGGGCTAGCCTTGCCTCTTTGGGTAAAATTCAAGTTTGTGTGTCTCGAGGTCACCTTTATGTGTTTTAGGGAAAAGTCCAATCACTTTTCACCTGCTGAGTTCAAGTTCCAATGTGTATAGTAACTTTAGCTTCTGGTCACCAGCTATTGGTGTATCAGCTTCCTGTCGAGAGCTTCCAGCTTCTGACTTCCAGCTTCATGTTTCCGGTTTATGTTTATCCTCCTTTGATACTTATTGCGATTATTATTAGTCTTAGCTTAACTGAGTGGGATTTCCGGGTACCCACATCATCAGCCCCCAGTCATGAGTATCGATGTTGTAAATATTAGTGCTTATAACTCTAAGTCTAGGGGTTTTAACTTCGTCCATTGCTTTTGTTAAGAAGTTATGAGTTGCCTTGCTCATGCTTCTTTTTGTGTTGTTTGATAATATGTAAGTTTTTCTAAAAAAGAAAAAAAGTTTCAAATCATCAGATGGGGAAACTAGAAGCATGGGGTATTTATTCTGTGGTTATGGGTTTCCCCGTCTGAAGCTATCAATCTGCCTTGGGCCTTTTATTATAAAGGTTTATGTATTTCGTCATGTACTGCCTTGATATTAAAAGCCCACTTGTCCACTTGCATGTCCAGGTGGCCTGGTGGTGACTGATTTGACAGCGCCACATGGGAGCTCTTAATTACCCTAGGCTGCCAGTTGTTGCCAGTTTGATCCAAACCCACCACCTGTCTCTTTTTATTAGGGATTTGAAATTTTAAAGTTGTAACTTCTTTATAACCGCTCGTATCCTTCATTTGTTCATTTACTTTCTCTTTTGTTGGATTCTCTCTTCAATCCGTTAGTTTTTCCGGTGGAATTTTTTGGTGATTTCTCTTTATAATATGGTAAGTTGTCTCTTGCTTCCTTTACTTTCAAATGGCTTCCAATGAGAATGACGAGTCAATGTGAGCATCTTCTTTGAAACATTAGTTTTCTGGTTTCTTGAACCCTATTCCAAATTACATTGGTCTTTGTTTGTGAGTTAAGAAGCATTTTAAAACCAACACATGATTCTACTCATTTTTCACAAGTGACATAGGTAGATTCAAGCTCCTTTGTGCAATTTTGATATTTTTTCTACTATAGTTTGGAGTTGATCTTTGGTAATACTTGCTTCATGTTTAAGTCTGCTAATCTCCTGGTCCTTTTCAGTTAGTCTAGTTTAAAATCTTTTGTCAATTTTCAAACCGAATTTCGCTAACTTGGACCTTTTCCCTAAGATTTTCATTCACCTCTTTGATGTTAGCATATGGAATAATACATTTTTTTTAACATATTTCTTTTAGAATTTGAGGAGATACCTTAGCAGCAGCTACTTTTGCACAATCACTGTCACAATCAGTGGAACTTCTGGGATCAAGATCTTTCACACTTTCTTCACCAACCTTTTCACAATCAGTTGTTTGTATTAGGTTAGTTGCATTCTCAACATAAACTGTCTGATCTTCACCTTTAGTCATTTCTTCTTTAGGTTCAATTTCTTTTGCAATAAATTCAAGTGCCATAAAAGAAAAATTCATAGGTTCATCGATAGTTTTTGCTATAAGAGAAAATTTTCATTTGTTAAGTCCCCAGATAGACTACTCCAGTAAAAAAAATCTTTGTGTGAAGAAACTTTTTTTGTTTGGCCTTTGTAGGTGTGGGGCTGGAGTGGCTGTAGTGGCTAGAGGTGCTTGAACTTGTCACACCCTGCTGGTAGCGGAAGCGTATTGCGTGTGACTTATGAAAGGTAATCATTGCATCCAATCGTGTAAACAAACATAAGTCAACAACGATGCCATATGTATTGATTTGTAACAAAAGTTTACAAATTCCCAAAAGGAGATTCCAAGTTCCAAACAAGTTCACAATGTTATCCAAAATATAGTTATTGAGTTACTTTACACTTCGAACAAAATATTGTTTTCATCATAAAAGCATGTTGAGATTTTGTCCCCTATGTACCCATACGAGGTTGGGATATATAAGAAAAATCCTCCAAAGGCATTCGTTGTCATGTCATTCCCATTTCCCGTGGTCTATCACCGGCTCAAGTCTTGTGTCCTGAAATACATGTAATTTTAAAAAGTCAACAAAAGTTGAGCGAGTTCATGTAGTTATTGTTATCGTATGAAATCTCATGTTTGTAATCTTGTGATGAAATCATGTTTGTAATCCAGTAATGAAATCATGTTTGTAATCCTGTAATGAAATCATGGTATGTTATTAGCATTCATGGAGTTTAAGGATCTATCAGTTTGTAGCTTGCACCCTGACATATGTGCCATAAGTAAGTAACCAAACCGAGACAAATTTGACATCATTGGGATCACAAAAGCACTCCTAAGGGTATACGAACTAGGAGTGGAGCGCGTCTCAGACTCTATAGATCTATACCTTTTGCACCTAGGTCACTAAGTGATTAATGGTTACTATTGTCATCATCCTACTTACGCACATTGATCATGTTATCATCTAAACCCATAGCTAACATACCGTTTGTTATGACATGTATCTCCCCTCGATTGTTTTAAAAACAAAATATTTAAATCATTGAAAGAAGGGACATGAACTCACAGGTTTGCGTTCCGTGTATCGTACTACTGAAATTTGAGCGTCCGTACGCGTGAGTAACCTACATGTGTACTAACTTTATTAGACAATTAGGTCTTATTGGACCTCGTACAAGTTGTTCATCTTGAATTCTTGTCACTTATTTCTTTGTTATTTTTAGAACAACTTTGTGTTATCATAGTGTTGGTAGTTTGTTTGTTCGATCATTGTTTATATATATATTTCACACTTGTATATATATAAATTTGGTATTTATTAACTCATGTATGAACGGGCCTCGCCCTTCACATGTCCTCGTGCCTTGCACGTGTGTCCTTGGGCCTAGCCCATATCATTGGGCCTAGCCCATGTCATTGGGACTAGCCTATGTCTTTTATGTTATTGGGCCTTGCCCATGTCTTTATGTTATTGGGCCTTTCCCATATCTTTTATGTTATTGGGCCTTGCCCATGTCTTTTATGTTATCGGGCCTTGCCCATGTCTTTTATGTTATTGGGCCTTGCCCTTGTCTTTTATGTTAGTGGGCCTCACCCATGTATTTTATGTTATTAGGCCTTGCCCATGTATTTATGTCATAGGGCCTTACCCATGTATTTATGTCATTGGGCATTGCCCATGTATTTATGTTATTGGGCCGTGCCCATGTATTTTAGGTAATTGGGCCTAGCCCAAAACAATTATATGAGTCCATAATATTAATATTCTTACACTTTTTACTAAGTATGTGTTTAAAGTGTATTCATATACTTATATAAATTCACTTAGTAAATTTCATACATTCTAACTTTCCGGGTTTTGTTATCGTAAGTATATATATTCGTTAAGTGTCTAAAAATACATCATTTTTAGACTTGTCGTTGTAGTCGCTTAATATATGTTTTCATGTCGAAAATCGCCCAAGTGTCGTACTAGCTCCTCGTGATGGTGATACGCTCGTTTGCCGTCGGTGATCATTATATATTCCTTTATTGACCGTTTGATTTATATGTCCTATTTGGTCGGTCGAAATATATTTTATTTCTTAGGAATATATTTTATAGATCCGTCCGTCGTCCGAATTGTCTGCTCGCCCGTTTATTCATTTTAGGATATAATATAAGTAAGGTTTATATATATCCATTTTCTTAACATTTCCTTGGTAATTTGAGGATATTAGTGTATATGTATTCATGTGGTATTTTATGTTTGTTTTGTTACAAGCATTTTCTTGGTATGATTTGGTGTATTATTTAGATTATCCTACCATCTAAATACATACACTTAACACATAAACATATACACTTTGATAGATTTTCTAACAATATATATTTTCCTAATATATATATATATATATATATATATATATATATTATAAGTCTCCATCTTTAACTTATAAAAATGATCATAAGTGTTTAGGAAAGTTGCTTAGGAGTTCCATACTTAAACTCTTTACCAAAAAGTTCGTCTAGCCATGATTAAGATCCTTAAGTGCGATTAACCATCTTAAACACACTTTGACCCCCACTTAATCATGATTATAATTTTTGAAAATTTTGCCATAGTTTCCCCTAAACTATCGTGTTTCCCACGTTTTCAAAAACGCATTTATCAAGTTTCAAATCACCAAATCAAGTTCCAAATCACCACCAATTTATCAAGTTTCACCAAAAACCATTTTACATATCATAATCACATACTTTTTCCTTCAATCTTTCATGAGCATCACTTATGTAAAATTTTCAAGACTTTAAAGTTAACTCACTTTTCAAGTTCATCTTTTATATAAACTTGATTATGTTTATTCTTATGATTTTAGAAATGCCCAAGTCCTACATCTTTCAAGTTTATAAAAAATATTAAGACTTTTAATGGACTTCTTTTTATAACAATTTTATATAACTTGTTTTATATAACAACCAAGTTTACTAGTGTTTTAAAAATCTAGTTTCAAGTCCATTCTATGTTCTATCTTTCAAGAACAATAATCAAGTTTACATATATGTAATGCTCTTGATCTTGAAGATGATGATCTTGTATGATTTAAACATATACATGTTTAAATCACATTTTCAAGTTTAACACGGCAATATTAACATATCTGTTGGTGCATATTTCGTATGTCTGCCACTGTGCGAATAGTTAGATAGAGCGTGTGTTGAATATTGTATAGAATAGAGAAGTTGGACAGGTTTTGTAAATGTCAAGGTCCATCCGGACGGATGACCATCCGGTCGGATGGCAATCCGATCGGATGGCAATTCGATCGGATGGACACATAGTGTAGGTGATGTCTATAAATAGGGACTTGGGGTTCCCATTTGGACAAGCTTTTGGTTCCCAGAGGGGACATGCTGTCCAACTGGTCTCGTGGTGCTGTAAACGTTGAATAATCAATAGAGACCAGATTATAAGTGACTGATCGGTGTCGTATCTATCTTCTACTCCTTTCTTAGTCGTAATAAACACACCGAACATGTCGTTTCGGGACCGAGGCTCCGTCAAAGTCACCGGATCCTCGAATCAGCAATATCTATGAAATACTACAATAAATAAATAACAAGATCATCATTAATCTCATCTTTAAACAACTAATCTTACCATAATCAACAAGATTATACTAACTAGTTATCTCTAATCTACATAATCAACACATAATAAGTTATGTTTTGTAGATTATTATGTTTGAGATTAGGGTTTTTGGTTTAATTTTTCTTAATCTTCAAGATAATCAACTTGTACTTCTATAATATACACTTAACAAGAAGCTTAAATATGGGTAAAAGATGGCTTACAACTTTGCACAAGCTTAATAAGAAGATTAAGAAGAGATTAAGCTCCAAGAAAATCCTTAATGCTCCTCCATGCTTAACCCTTGCTTAGATGATCTTGAAATGCCTTAAAAATGTGTAGATTGTGGTGATTTATGGTGAATTATGGTGGGTTTTGGGTGTCCTCTTTGAGCCGTGACCAAGGAAGAAGCAAATGGAGGTCTTGGTGCTTGAATGATGTTGTGAATTTGAGTTATGGTAAGGTGAAGTATGATATCTTTCAATTATATCAAGCCCTTACCTCAAATCTAGTTACCATACATATAATCTTTAGATTTTTCAACAAAGATTTAGGGGTGGGACCCACTTTGACCGAATTACATAGATGGGAGGGGGGTATTATGTAAACTTTTTTATAAAAGTTTTTAAAAATTCTAGATATTTAGGTGTTTAACCAAAGTATGGTGATTAGGGATTTCTTGCACCATTAGGGGGTAATTAGGGATTCGGAATGTTAATTGTCGTTAACAAGTTCACTAGACTAGTAGAAATTGTATCTTGATACCTTAAACGGCTTCCGTTTAGTCGTCGGTTCGATAACGACACTTTTAATTTATACCGACGAACGTTTTCCGCAAGTTGTTATTTCGCAACCAAGAGGTGTATGTAGGGATTTGATCCTAAAATATGCTTAACTAGCTCGTCAAGTCGTTCGTTTGGTTGTTATGGCGACGAAAATATTGTTTACTAGTTCGTCAGATAAAAAACGGGCAAGTTACGTAGGTTGCGACGTAGCGCCGAAAGCTTATGTTTCAGACACCCCATTAATATCCTCATATTGTTTTCATGTGTTTGTCATCATTTGTCAAAATTATGGAGTCTCGAAAATGCTAAATTAGTAGTTCAGACGAGTTAAAATTGTTATATTTTTAGCCGAACGGACGATTTTGTGATTAGGGCGTTTTACTGGAAAGTTATGTATTTTTGCAAGATGTGTTCCCACATTAGTGTTTTCATATATTTATGGACTCAGTTATGTCATTCGTATGTCATTTTTCATAGTTTCGTTTCGTTTTCTCAGTTTTGCTGTAATGAATAGTGTGACCGTGAATAGTGCATGCATCACTTTCTATCAACACTTTTAGGACATAGTTTGAATGGTTTCGCTACACGACGAAAACCAACATATGTTATAACATTGTTTACTTGTCCTAACACTGTTATCTAATGTACGACTCAGTTACGTAATTAGATTATGCTAAATGCATGAGATTATGTAACAAAAATAGTGATTAGATTGTACGGATTTACCGGATATTTACCATTTGTCACAGAACTTATGCAACATGTACTTAAACATGTTGGACTTGAGGAACAGGTGCTTGAACATATTACATAGGGACATGACTTAAGGATTGAGGGAAGTGTGTTGTGTTTTGTACATTTAGTCCAAGGGTATTTTGAGAATTTTGATAAGGATTGAGGGAAGTCTTTGATTTGGATAGGTTATCAGTGGTGAAGAACTTTTTGTTTGACTTCTACACTCCCTAGAAAAGTAACCTAATCTATTGCACTTTAAACATTTTATCTTTGATTTATCCAACCCTGCCCTTGACCTGCCATTAAGTCCTTGATACTTCCTACCAGTTTTCTTATAGAAATTGTTTGCAAAATGTCCACTTGGTGCCATTAGGTCCTTTGATTTATCCAACCCCGCCCTTGACCTGACGTTAGGGCTACTTGGTGCAAAATGTCCATTTTTTCTAAGTTAATGGGATCACTATGTTGTAGATCATCAATAAGAAAAGATAGGTTATCAGGACTTTGACCATCACCATTTGCTGTAAAAGCAAACTTTGGATAGTATTGATTAAATTTTATCCCAACTGAGCTAGCACATGAGCCATTCGACGTTGCCACATATTGTATTCTGATCTGACAAGCATCGAAGGCTTGTTGCTGAAACCATAACAGGGGATCATGATTGTTTTGTGCCATTCCTTTTAATATTTGTGAAAAATAGAGTACGTACAAAAACTTTTCGAAATTGTTACTTTAAACTCTGTAATTCGATACAACGAACAGTTGGTTATCAATTATATGAGCTATCTTTTTGTATTAAACTGATTGTGAAATCAAGTTTAATGTGACCAAGCTTTGATACCAATTGTTAGGATCTGAGTTATAATTTGTGTGTTTTGGTGTGTGAATAAATGAAAGTGTTTGATGAAAATAAATGAAGTATAAATGGAAATGGAAAAATGAATTGCAGCGGAATTAAATGAACACACAAACTTGGAAAGTTATCATATTGTTTTCCATTAATAATTATAAGATTACAAACTACAAATATGATTATACAACTTCCCCCCAGCTTGGTCACTCAACTTTTCTCTTCGTACAAAGGAATGTGTATGATAGTGATAACTATATCTCTAACAGCTGACATTACCCTGAAAGCAACATCTAACATTCCTAATAGAAAAGATTCCACAGATGTTATGTTAGAAACATCTGATGGAATATAACAATTATTCAAAGACTACTAACATCTATATATACATACATTGTTACATTGAAACAACTGTTCTTTAAACCCTTGCTGGCTTGATCCAAACATTTGTTTTGGCCGAAACAGATTTTTGGCCTTCTATATTAGTGCTTTGTCTTCAACAGGGCTTTGGCCATTGAACAAACTTTTCTTCTTTTTCAACAATGGTTCCATGTCTTCAATATATCTTTGATGTTTTCAAATAGATGCCTTGTTAGTGTTCAATATTCACTATCTTTTTGAGGAGATGCATATCATAGCTTGGTTATTTCTTGATCAAAATAGTATGTTCTGGCTTTTTTAATCATCTTTTCTTTTAGAGGTCCAACAATTTCTACAATACCCTTCCTTCCAATCTCCTTCCAATTTCAATCAAGAATTCCCGTCCAATTTCCTACCCCATTTAATCTCAAGCATCCAATCTCAAGATCAAAGGCCCAAAATCCTTCCTAACCTTTTTACAAAAAAAATCCTTTTTATTTTAACATTTCAATATATATATATATATATGTGTGTGTGTGTGTGTGTGTGTATATATACATATATATATAGAAAGGATATATAAAAAACCCTTAGTTATTGAGAAAACTCAGGAAACTCTAAGCTCCCAACATTTTTTTTTGAAAAAAAATCACACATGTAATATACATGTTTTAAGGGTTTTGAGCAAAAAAAAAATGCAAAAAAGCGCCGACCAGATTTTTTTTTAAATAATCAAGTTTTTGTGTAACATATGTTAAAGTCATATGCAACATATGTTACAATCAGGTTGCGGAAAACTTGTTAATTTTTTAAAAAAAATATCTACTCGGGGCTTTTTTGTTTTTTTTTTTTGCTCAAAACTCTTAAAAACATTTATATTACATGTGTAATTTTTTTTCAAAAGCAAAAAATGTCGGGTGGTTAGAATTTCCTAGGTTTTCTCAATAACCATGTGTGTGTGTATGTGGGAAGGAGTCATGAGAAAACTCCTCTTTGTGAGAAAACTCTATCTAACCACTACTAAACCCTAAAGTGTAAACCATAATCCCTAAACCCTAAGAAATAAACCCTAAACCCCAAAAAACTAAACTCTAAATGCTGAACCCTAAAAGCCTCGACAGGCCCTGCTTGAAAGACTCAAGACTATGGTCAAGAAGACACCTTTGCGTTTTGGGATCAGCTATCTTCTAACCAACAGAACTTTCTTGTTTAAGAAATTGAGTTTTTTCTTCATTCCCATTTGGAAAATTTTGATATTTTTTCAAACCCAGTTGGAAAAAGGCAATTGTTTTTTGTAGATCCTTTGTTGTAATTGCTCGCATTGTAATAAAGTTTGGTTCTTGATGGAGATCTTGTGAGAGTCATGATAATTGATGAATAATCTTGGGGTTGTTTTAAACTGTTGGAAATGTCATTTTGCTAAATTAGGAAAAAATGCTGCATTGGTTTGGTGAATTGTTTGTAATGTGGGTTTGTTTGGTTGGTGTTTTGGCAGAGTTTGGATCTTCCAAGGATTGATAGGATGATTCGATGCTCATTTTAGTCACACGGTTAGTTTTTATCATATGTTTGTGTTTGGTGCATTATGTGTGTGTGTTGACTGTTGATATTAACTGGTTGTGTGTGATTATGAATCGGTGATTCAGGGCTATCGGTTGCCGCCATCGAGCCAGTGCTAGAAAGTTGTGTCAACTATGGAGGATAGAAAGCTTGAAGATAGAAAAAATGGTGAGGGTGAGGGTGAGGGTGGGGGTGGGGGTGGGTTGGGGGATGATGAAGAGAATGGTGGGCCCCACTTGATTTAAATATATTTCTTTTTTACATTTAAGTTATTTTTTAATAACAAAGGCATTTTAGTAATTTCAGATCCACTTAACACCAAAAACAAACCTCCATCCGTGCCAGGGACTATCCGGGAACGAAATTGCCAAAAGTTGGGGACTTTTGCTGTAATTTTAGAAAGTTAAGGACTAAAGGTGAAAAATGGACAAACCACAGGGACTATCCATGCATTTTTCTCTAAAAAATATTTAATCCTTTAACACCTTCTCAAACAGATTGAATGAGCAAAATTTGGTGATTCTTATGAGTTTTGGTGAACACTCATTCAAATCACGAAGAACGCGAATAACACCTACCAAAAAATATCGAAAATCTTGAATATTTGATATCAAAACGAGCCTAGAAATATGTTCTAATGGCTCTGATACCACTTGTAAGTCCAAAAAATGGATCTAACAATGATATCAAACACACATCAAGGATGGACGAAATCCAAATTTGGTGAGATTCAAGAAAAAAGAAAATCAAGAACAGTATCGAATCACTTTGAAACTTGCACATGATTCTATTACTCAAGAGCAAAACCGTCTGGTACAAGTTCCTAATCACATCTCTCTGTTTCTCTGATCTAGGGTTTCTGTTTGTAAGTGTTCAACTTGATTTATGAGACATAAATCAATTTATATACCCTAGACAAGCTCACTTCTCTACATGGGCTCCCCTTGAGGTTGCCTAGCCCACATGGCCTTAGGCAAGGCCCAATGACCTATTAAAGGTCCAAAACCTAATATAAACTAACCCGGTAAGGCCCAGTTTGCTACCATAGTCCGTTGCGTATATTGATGCGTCAGTCTCACACTTCTAGGGCTTAACAGGCACAAACCACTTGTAAGCTAGTTTGGGCTCGAAATCTCCTTGATGAAATCAGGTTTAGACAAACAAAACCCATGAATTTATGGTGTGATAACACGACAACTATACATATTGCAAACCTGATGTTTCATAAAAGAACCAAACACATAGAGGTTGATTGTCACTTCACTCGGGAGAAGCTTGAAGATGGACCAGTTACAACACCTCATGTCAGAACCGAAAATTAGCTAGCAGATGTCTTCACCAAAGTCTTACCTCGAAAATAGAATTACTCTATCTATCACAAGCTGGGCATGATCAACATATATGCTTCAGCATGAGTGGTATTTATGACAAGCTGGGCATGATCAACATATATGCTCCAGTTTTGAGGGGAAGTGTTAAATAATATAAATATGAATAAATAAAGGAATAATAAATCTAGGTAGTCCACTTGTATTTGCATGAGATAAGACTCCAGGTTGCTAGAATAGTTTACTGTCTTTGATTCCTATATATAGGTTATACATTGTATCAATTAAACTTGAGAAATACAACTATTCTACTGAGTATTTGAAATTATGGATTAGGATCAAATACAAAGGATCCTAATTGTAAGAAGTGTAAGAAAGATTTATAAAGTGACAAGTGTCCAATAACCTAAAAAAACCCACTACAAAAAAAAAAACTTAAACATCCACCACCACCAAAAACCTAAACCCCCACCCCGCTCCCCCATCACCCACCCAAAAAAAAAAAAATTTTTTTTTGCCGAGGGGGTGGGGGTTTAGGTTTTTGGGTGGTGGTGGGGGTGGGGTAGGTTTTTCGGGGGTGGGGGGGGTTAGGTTTTTGGGGTTTTTTTTGGTGAGGTATAGTTTTGGTCGGAAAATTCCGACCATTTTCCTACAAAATAACAACTAAAAAAATAATCTGGTTTTACCGACTATTTTCCTACAATTTACCGACAAAAAAAATGGTCGGAAATTTGAAGGAAACTTCCGACTAAGTTCCGACCAAAAAAAAAAAGAATAAAAGAAGAAAAAAATTGGTCGGAAATTTCCGACGACTTACCGACGAAACATAACATTTGGTCGGAAAGTGGTCGGAAATTTCCGATCATTTTCCGACTAAAACATTTATTCTTTTGTTATATAATCATGTGGGGGTATATGTGTGTACATAAATGTATATGCTTGTGTCTATATGTATGTATGTATGTATGTATATATATATATATGTATGAGTATGTGTTTGTCCAAGTGTACACACACGCATACATACACACATACATATATATATACACATACTTAGCCTGTTTTAATTAATGGGTCCCGATAGTGTACATACACGTATAAACGTGTACAATGCGTATAAGTTGGTAAAGTAAAAGTATTTCATGTATAATTAATGTGTACAAAAGATAGAATGGAAAAACGATGTTTAAAGGTTGAAAAAATGAAAAAAACGAAAATTGGTGTTGGAAAATGGTCGGAAATTTCCGACCACTTTCCGACGAAACACAACATTGGTCGGAAAGTTGTCGGAAATTTCCGACCTTCTTCCGAGTAAACCTTTATTGGTCGGAAAGTAGTCGGAAATTTCCGACCAGTTTCCGACTAAAACATGTATTCTTTTCATATTTACTTATTCGAAGGTGTTTATCCGTATATATAAACGTATTTCTTGTGTCTATATGTATGTGTATGTGTGTAAAAGTATGTAGTTGTGTCGGTGCATACACATACATATAGATATATACACACACTTATACAATAGTAAAGCCTAGTTTAAGTAATGGGTCCCGATAGCGTACACGTATGTATGACTGGTTATAATTATACGTATAGTTTGGTAAAGTAAGAACTTTTCATGTATAAATAAGGTGTACAAAATACGTAACGAAAAAACCATGTTAGAAGGTTGAAAAACTGAAAAAACAGATGTGGGTGTCGGAAAATGGTCGGAAATTTCCGACCACTTTCCGACGAAACACAACATTGGTCGGAAAGTTGTCGGAAATTTCCGACCTTTTTCCGAGTAAAACCTTTATTGGTCGCCCACCCACTTTTAAAGAACTCTTCCTTGCAACCCACCTCAACAAAGAATCCAAGAAAAATTTTTGGGCAGGGATGTATGATGAAAGTTTGGAGGGGGCAGAATTTTGTACTGCGCGATCGAAAAAAGCATTTGTAAGTTGTTTGCATCATTTTTAATATATATATATATATATATATATATATATATATATATTGTATTAGCCTTTTAGTATAATAACAACCGTGTTATTTATATAAATGGTAGGAGACATATGCAAGATACATGATCGAAAAGTACGGGGAAGACGTCACTCAGCATCCGGTGGGAGATGTTGACTTGTGGGAGCGTGCGCAGGGAGGGAGCCGATTCGGGATCGGGTCTTCGGATCGTAGTTTTGTCATTACCGGCACAACGTCTTCGTCATCCGGGTCTGCCTCCTATGCTGACTACCAGCGCTCGCAAGAGGAGGTATTATTAATATTATTTATTATTTATTTTTTATCATTATTTATTATTATTATTATTATTATTATTAATGTGTATGCATAGGGGTGGGTTTCTAAATTTAACTAGGGGTATTCAACGTCGCGCGTTGCGGGACATGATGGTGTACGGTTATAATAACGACATGTTTTCATACAGTAAGCCGTTGCGCGGCCGGGGCTTTACGAACTAAGGCGCAAAGCATACAAACGTTCGATGGAACCCAAATTCGTTCCAACAAAAGTCGTTTTTTACTTTTGTTGACTCGAACCCGTTTGGGCCAATAAAAGTCGTTTCTTACTGTAACTAGAGTTAAATAAACGAAAATAAAATAAATAAAAATAACAAACAAACTACAAACATTTTTTCAAATGGTAATATTTTCATTTAAAAGTTTCTTAATTGGTAAGATTTTATCACAAGCAATTTTATTTTCTTCTGTGAAAAAAAAACAACACAGTTTCTTCAATGGCATTTGCAAAAGTCACACATAAATGTAAAACAATATATTTGTAAACAACACAAGTCACAATATGAATGATATCAAATTACACACACATATGTGTGTGGATTATTTATCTATATATATTTCTTGAAATATAAAAAATTATCATCTTTTGTGGAAGGTTGACTGGATTCTTTTCTTGACTCCATTTTAGTAGGGGTGTGCACGGACCGGTTCGGTTCGGTTTTGAGCCGAAACCGAAACCGTAACCGCTATAATCGGTTTTTACATTTCTATAACCGATCGGTTTCGGTTATTACGGTTCGGTTTTTTTCGGTTATTTTTCGGTTTCGGTTCGGTTTCGGTTAAATAACCATTTTTTTTTCTTTCTCCTATTGAGTTTCACTGTGTTGTTGCTGGGAAACTTTGATATGCAATATTACTAGAAACTAACAACTAAAAGAACACCAGGCTTTTGTTTCTTAGGTTGTAGACAACAACTCTTACAAATAAGGTTAACCATCTCTTCATTTTTAACTGGTTGTATATCAATACTTCTTTTTTATTTTATCATTCTGTTGCATTTTTATTAGTTAATTAATGGTTGAATAGATGTAGTCAGCGTGTTTATTAAGAATATTAACAACACTTTATAAATTTATGTTCTAAAAACGTTCTTTTTAATTTTTTAAAAGCTATTCTTTTAATATTTTTAGGAGGGGGTTGCAGCTACAGGGTACATATTTCTAATGTTATGTATTGGGCTGGGCTACTAGTATGGATTAAAGGCTAACATATTAACAACTAGTATGGGTTAAAGGCTTAAGGCTAATAGATCCAACTTAAACATAAAACATATGGATTGGGCCTTGTAACCTATCGGTTCGGTTCGGTTTTTGTCGGTTATTGGAAATGGATATCCAAAAACCGAACCGAAATTTTCGGTTATTAAAAATCCGAAAACCGAACCGTCGGTTTTTGTTTCGGTTCGGTTTTTTCGGTTCGGTTATTTCGGTTACGGTTCGGTTATTTCGGTTTTCTTGCTCACCCCTACATTTTAGTGTGAAAGAAGACCCAAAGGGTTTACAGGGACTCTCTACATATATATGCATGGTGGATGCATATTGTATATATTATATAATATTAATATAATGTATAATATTTAATTTATTATAAAAAATATTAAAGTGATCTGAAACATTCTATTGATTTACATCATTTATGTGACGACTGACGAATAAAGATGTTCTCACATTGATAAATTATCTCTTACAATATTTGTCTTGTATGGCTGATCACCGTACAAAATATATGTACAATAGTTGAATTGTAAGTATAGTGTAAAAGATGATACTTTGATAAAACTCTTTTTTTTTACCGAATAAAGATTCTTATCCATTTTGATTATAAACTTCTATATATATTTGTTTTTTTTCTAATATTATGTTTGTTGTTAAAAATTATATAGGTGCGGAACTTGCAATCCCAGGTGGAAATGTTAAATAAACGATTCGAAGAGGTGCAACAATCCCACGTTGACATGTTACAAAACCGAGTCGAAGAGATGCAACAACAAATGAGAGAAGATATGCAACGACAAATGGCCGAGTTTATGAAACAATTTGGTAATCCTAGCAATCCTCCACCATAGTTTAGTTTCTGTTTGTTGTCTTTTGCGGTTGAACTTGTAATTTGACAACGGTGTCATATTTTGTGGTTGAATTTGTAATTTGACAACCGTGTCATATTGTGGTTGAACTTGTGGTTGAACTTGTATTTGGAAAACCATGTTGTATTTTGTGGACGAACTTTAGTTCCTAATGGTATCGTATTTAGGATTTTTATTGGATTTTTTTTTCTGCATTTTTAGTAGAAAAAATCTGGATTTTTTACTTTTTTTATATTTTTTTTACTAAAAAGTTTTTAGTCGGAAATTGGTGGGAAGAGAAGTTAGAAATTCTGGTCGGAAAACAGTAGGTACACTTTTGGTCGGAAAATAGTAGGAACACGGCTGTCGGAAAGCTGTAGGAAAATTGTAGTCGGAACCTTGTCGGAAACTTTCGGTCGGAAAATAGTAGGAAAACGGCGGTCGGAAAGCTGTAGGAAAATTGTAGTCGGAACTTTGTCGGAAACTTTTGGTCGGAAAATAGTAGGAACACGGCTGTCGGAAAGCTGTAGGAAAGTTGTGGTCGGAACTTTGTCGGAAATAGTAACCTCTTTTTTTTGTCGGAAATTTGTCGGAAATTTAGTCGGTTACTTGTCGGAAATATTTTCCTACAAGGTTTTTTCCTACAAACGTATTTCTGTCGGAAACTGGTCGGAAACGCCGTTTTCCGACAGGTTTCCGACAAAAAACCTTGGTCGGAAACGAGCAGTTTTCTAGTAGTGTGGGGGTGGGTGTTTAGGTTTTGGGTGGTGATGTAGTGGGTTTAATTTTAGGTAATTGGACACTTGTCACTATATAAATACTTTTTGCACTTCTTACAATTAGAAGTCTTTGTAGAATAACTTGATCCTTGAAGTTATAATTCAGTTGGTTTTCACTTTTCATTTGATTTCAGTTAGCTTTTGTTCAGTAATCATCCATTGACCATTTAATAGTCTTCTATACCAACATTTTTTTTCTTCACTTTGTCACTAATTCTGTAATATGATTTCTAAAATCATAGTTTACGTTTAGAAAATTCAAATATATGTATAGCCTTGTATACGTGACTTTACCTTACAAAAAAGTTAAAAGTGACTTGATGAAATATACATTCTGATTGTTCTTCAACGTGAATTTGTTTTTTTTTTTTTTGTTTTTTTTACTTTTCACATTTATCAACCATTTTTAGGTAACTATTACTTACCATGTTTTTTTAGCATGCTTTGTTTACGTGGATTGCCATCGTTTAAGTTTGGTATGTTTACCGGGTATTTCTCTAAATGCAATGATACAAGTCAAAGCTTCATTTTATTTTTCATTATTTAATATTTTTCTTACAGCGATTTATATTTAGAACCTCATTTTATATACTTTTCTTTCTTTTTCATCTATTTTCTTTTCAAAAACAATTGAGTTGCAATTGCTTAGACAGTTGGGTATGGTGGGGCGGGGGTTTGGGGCATGGGTTGACACGTGGCTTGGGGGGGCTTCGCTGGGCTGACCCACATTGAAGACGGTATGGTGGGGCGGGGGTTTGGGGCGTGGGGGGGGGGGGGTATCCTAATATTTTTTTTTAACCTAGGGTAGTCCATAAGTATTCGAGGACCCTGTGCGGCTAGTAAAAAATGGGCCCTTAAACTTTTCTTTTACCTAGAGTCATCCCTAAGAATTCGAGATCCCTTAGGAGCCCTGTGCGACTAGTAAGTATATATAATTACTAGGTTACCGACCTTGTGTTACACGGGCTGAATAAAAAAATATTAAACATTTAATAATAAGATTTAGAAATTATAATATGATATTTTGAGATCAGATACAAGTGAAATTACGTATTAATTAGGTATCAATATACGTTTGTTGTGAATCAAAACAATTTAATCATAAGATCCAAATATAATTACCTACAGCATGTTTTGGTTATCATTTTTTTTATTAAAAGGTGTAACACACATGAGAACGTTATTAAATGTTTTTTTAACAAAACTTTACACGTTATATTAAAGTTTCATAGATAATATTTAGTTTGTAGAAAAAAAAATTCAACAAAACGAACAGAAAACTTATTAATATAGTAAATCTAATATTTAAAAAAATAATAAATGAACAAAGTAACAAAAAAGTTAAAACAAATAAGTAATTTGATTATTTTTTTGACATGTCTTTTTAAAAGATTAAAAGTTTAGATATTAATTCAAGTTTGAATGCATGTAAGTTCTGACTCTTACACCTTTTTTGCTTTTTCATTCATGTTCCCTAGATTCTCTTATATATATTAATATTAAAATAAAATCTTGGTGATCATATAACTTCATCTTCTTCAATTTGGCTGCCACAAGTTTCCGTTCACCGGAAAATTTTGTTTCCGTCAACAGCAAAATTTTATATCATCTTATCTTCACCTACACTCAGGGGTATCCTAACATATGGTCAGGGGTATCCCCGATAAAAAAAAACGGTGACTAAGAAAAAAATTGAGGGGTATCCCGTGCAACCCCTAGCCTAGAGATAGATCCGCCCCTGGTGGGTTGGGTGGGCTTCGCTGGGCTGACCCAAACTGAATATTTGAATATTTTTTAAAACAACAAATTTAATTTTTTTAATATTTTTAAATAAAGAAAATTACATAAAAAAATTCCTAACGCTTATATTTGTTCTTTATCTCTTCTCTCATTTCCAAGATTAGTTGCAACTCGTCACCCTTTAGGTGATCAATGGGCTGGGATAGAAATTTCAAATCATCCCGTTTTTGTTTCAGGGCATCTCTAGCATCTTTGCTCTTTCGAAGTTCGGCCCTTTGTCGTCGGTGTGTGGGAAGTTAGTAAACAAACGATTCCCGATATACGATGCATAAATCGCTCAAGGGGCATAGGGGAGTGTATTAAAAATGGACGAGGCATTGGACGATTGGGTGGTGGGCTAGGATTATTTTCTTGGAATGCAAACGGGTTGTTCGGGTCATAACCACGATTATGAGGATGTATTTTTTCGTTTTGTAGAAGGATAATTGAAGATGTGGAGTGTATTGTGGTTGAATGTGGTAAAAATAGGAATTGAAGTGTGATATTTATAGTGAAAAGATATTTTTTTTAACATAGCCGTTGGCCAACGGCTAGTTTGGTTTTGCCATTGAGAGCCCGCCATGTCACCTTGCTAGACCCGCCCCACGCCCGGCTTCAAACTCCCGCCCCTTGGGCCACGCCGCAACCCAAGCCCACCCGGGGTGGTGGCTTAGGCGTTTTCCCCCAACCCACGCCCCAACCCAAGCCCCATACCCCATAATCTTAGGAACCACCTTAAATTGTATATACATACAAAAAAAACAATAACTTAAATTAGAGTTTATTTTTTTATTATTAGACTACTATCATTATATTTTGAGTTTATTTTGTTTTTCTCTTATAACTTTGAATATAAGATAACGTTACCATCGGAAGTGTTATTGATATTCATTTTATGGATTTTGATTGATGTAAAACATAACTTTATTATTTGGGCTTTGTCTTTTGTTTTATACCAAATACCGATGCAATAATAAATCAAACCGATCGAATTGCTGCCGCAACGCGTGGGCCTTTTAATAGTTCGAATAGTTTCATACGTGTGTGATAAAATCATAAAATGATAAAGTACAACGTTTACACATTTATGGCATAGAAGGGAGAAATTCCAACCATACCTTTAAAATGGGTCAATCTTAGCTAAATCATGCATTTGCTGCACGTTCAACAATATCCACATATTATTATGTCCAGCTGGGCTTGGGCACTTGAGAAGGAGCATTCAAGAAGACGATATTGGAAAAAAAAAAAAAGAAAAGAAAAAGACCTTGCTCACATCTTCCACGAACCTGTAAACCAGATATCTTGTAAATTTCTTAATTAATACCAAGACATTGGAAAAAAACCTTGATCACATCTTCCACGAACCTTTAAACAAATATCTTGTAAATTCCTTAATAAATACCAACCAAGTTGGCTCTTGCTCTATTTAACTAAACACAAATAATCTTCGTTTATCTCTTATCTAGCATAATGATTTTCGACTCCCCTAATGACGCCATGCCATGGGTCGGCTTGTATATTGCAGTTGCGTCCGTGATATGCACCCTTGCAATGGCAGCTGATGTCGTCCAAGCTTTTCGGCAATGGAAGCTCTGGTTTCCTAATAGATTTTTCACACTTAATGCTGCTACGATCACACTTGTTGCGATAGCTACGAAACCAGTCGTGGATCTACCTAATGAAGTGCCTGATGGTAAAGCAATGAAATTAAAGGTACTCAGCATGAATTTCTTGATCACAATGCTAGGCAATCTTCTCCCTTCTCTAGGGCTTTTGGATGGCAGAGAGCTTCTAATGAACATGGTGGCTTTGGGTATCCTTTTGATCACCATTTTTGCAAATTTTGTTATCCAGGTTGATAGATTTTACTTGGAATCTACCTTTCTTTTCATCTTTATTACTCTATGGCCATTTTCAGTTGCAGTGACAGTTCCAACAACTAGAAAAAAGTTGGAACACCGGTACAAGGAGTCCCAATCATTGGTTTCATGTCATCAAGAGAAAATGTTTTCTTACAAGGAACACAAACGTCTTGTTAAAAAGTATTGGATGATGACAGAAACTCATAACCCCCAATTTGTAATTGCTTGTTCACCAATTTCTTCTGCTTTTGGGGTTATATGCTCGGTCTCTGGCTTAGGTGAAGTGTTGGATATATACTTCCAATGTGCAGGTGACAATACATTTACAGACTATTTTATTTCAGATTATAAGTGGTCATCGTACATAATTGTGTGGGTGCAAGCAATTGGAATTGTATTAGGCGGTATTGCACCAACTTTTAGATGTTTCACATCTATTGGTCATTACAGCCTCTCCAAGAAATGGAGCAAGAACCAAATATGTGTGTTTCGAGTCGAGACACATTGGATTGAAACGCTTCAACAGTGGAAGCGTAGTCATGCTCATTCACATATTCCGGGCCACCATTGCAAAATAGTTTTTCATTTTGTAAAAAACACCATTTTGAACATTTGGATAACAATTCATATTGGGGTTTTGATTATATGTAAAATAATATGTCTCATTCCGAGAACATTTCTCATCATGCTCTCTTGTTGCTGGCATTTCTTCAAGTCATTTTTTAAAAGGTTTAAAAATGTAGCAAATGCATCAAGTAACAGTATGAGCTTAGGAATAGAAGAATATGCTAGGTATGTTGTACAAATAGAAGAGGATGCAAAGCTTTCAAACAGGATACTAAGAAATACGCTCCATTCTATAACTAAACTCCTAGATAAGTCTGAAAAGAAAGAGCCACTGAATCTAGTGAAACTTTTGGAGAAATCGACCGGATTTAATGGAGTAGTAAAGTTTGACAATGACCAAGTCCCACCTTTATATCCTGAAGAAACCAACAATTGTTGGAGTCTTGTAGTAGTAACTTTGACATCTATTGCCATTGCACTTCCAAACATTGCAAATGGTCATTTCAAGAGGTTACTTGTCAGCGTGAGGGAAGGCCTCCAAATTATAAGACATGTTGAAGAATGTCTCAATGTAGATGAGGACTTGGAAAAGGCAAGAAAAGCAGCAAAACATGCGTGGGTAGAAGTTGAAATGTACCGCAGTTGGCTTCAAATTGAACTTCAAAAATTGGCCCAGAAAGGAAAAAGTTCGAAGGAGATTCTTAATTGGTTGGGCGATGAAGCAGCAAAAATTGTGATACAATTTAAAAGTAGCAAAAGGCCAAGTATAGATCACTCACCTTATAAGTTTATACTTGCAAGTTCAATGTATAGAATTAGCCGGTCTATATTGCTGGAATGCAACGAGCAAGAAAATTTGTCGAGTGATGAAGAACATTTTGAATGGATATCAACTATGATTGCGGATATATTATCTGCTTGCTTTACCAACTTACCCCATGTCATAAACATGAAGTGTCATCACCATGCAATCGAGAAAAGAGAAGGCAACATTCGAAATGCAGCTCAGCTTCTTGGTAAATCAAAAAAGATCCTTAAGATCCTTAAGGCGCGTCAACTTCCTAACATAGATCTAGACTCAATGGCATACGTTGATAAGTGGCAAGAATTAACAATTGGTCAACTACCTAATGCTGGTCTACCCAATGGTGTCAACACTAGTGCTTCTACAACCATGATTGAACGAGATTCTTCGAGTTCTGTTGAATCCTTCACAATAAGTGTTATGTAACATGAGTAAATATATTAATGTTTCCATGTGTTATCACGTGTTTAGAGTAATTCAACTTGTGATGAAAATGTAATTGTGGTGATCAGTTCTAATATCATTCGTGGGTAGACCTAGCCAGCTGTCAAGGCAGGTGAGTAGCCCTACCACATATCAACTTCATTGTCATTGTATATGGCTTTTTGGTAGAACTTTGATGTACTGTTGGTGCAACCGCACCTACATATATTCTACTACTTACGGATCATTCAAATAATGACTAATAAGCTCAATTCAGAGCCGTCCCCAAGAATGTTAAATAGACTTTGGGCCATGGGGGAGATAAAACTGAGTGGGCCATTAGTTTGGTTTTAAAATTTGGGTCTTTTAAAATGGTTTAAACTTCAAGTATTAAAAATGAGTTAAAAGTAAATATATAGTTTTTTTTAAACACATGAAAGTCGAACGGGGAGCTAGCCAGAAGGAAAAGAGGCTTCTGGCTCAGCTGGTCTCACTAGAGAGTTTTGAAGTGGTGGTGTACGTGTGGCAATCGCCCTGGCTCAGTTATACTCAAATCATTTTAAGTCAAAGACAACTAAGCCTGGAAACCACAAATCTCGTCTCTTCCATAATTGTCACGAAATAAAACCACTTCAATCTTAATATGTAAGGAAGCCAAATTAGGTTTACTTTTTTTTTTTCTTTATTAAAATAATAATAAAATTATAATGATTATTAGTGGGAAATTCAACTAGTACAATGTCATATACAACAACGAATAAACATGTAGATAAAACTTAAATTTATGTTTACAAATGATTCAAACCATTGTCATTAAAAACTTCAACCATGCCTTCTTGTACGAACCCCGTTGCAAGAAAGAACAATTTTTTGTTGGCAGTTGTGGTTGAGGATGATGTTTGACAAGGATCCCTTAAAGCATATTTCGCACCTCTTCTTAGACGAATGCGTTTGTCTAAGAGGGTACAACAACCGCAATATTATGTGTACTACCGGAGATGGCTCTCACGTTTGAGGTTACACCGGATAATGTGTTTTTGTTTTGTGGAAAAAGAAAAGAATGAAGTTGTAATGGTGGAACAATTTAGAGAGTACTCATTAAACTTTCCATAAGTCAGTTTTTTTTTCTGTGCATGTTTTTATCTCTTCTTTTTCTTTTTTTAGACAATAAACTTGGTAGGGGTAGAGGATTTTTAGGCAAAATAATTGGCGGGGGGGGGGGGGGGGGGGAGGCGGACCTATATAATTTTAAATTTTTCGGACGAAAAAACGGAAATATTACACTTCTAACCGAAACATCCGCGTGGGGAGGGGGGTGCACCCACCCCGTCCCTTAAAAGCTACGTCATGGGTGTATTATGTGTGAAGAATATCGAGACTCTTGTTCTCATGTTCCGTCTTCGTCTAAGTCGGGGTCCTGCAGGGATGACTTTTTCTTCTGATACCATCAGAGCCAAAGGTTCCAACACGATTAAGATTGAAGACGAGGGTTATGAAGTGTGGTCGAATTATTTGAGGGAAGACAAGAATTTATCGGGGAGTACCGATAAAAAAGGCGCAGGTTTGGATAGAGGAAAGAGTGGCCAGGGCAGCGATAAAGGAAAGAAAGTTGCCTATTAACAAGTTTCCCAAGAAGATGATCCTGAAGAAGTTTCTGAAAAAGTTGAGTCTCAAGAACACCACACCGGTAGGAAGACCGCACAAACCCGGGGTAAGATATTTTAGCTGTAAACAATAAGGTCACATCTCTTTAATGTGCCCTTAGTAAGTACATTAACTTAAGTCCATTACCCGAGGAAAGCGATTACATTGTTGAAAACACTGGCGGAGGAAATTGGGATGAGATTTGGGTTGGAGATCCGACGTTTAAAACACGTATGATAGGTAATAGAAATTTGTTTAAAGTTTTTAAACGCCACTTTGGTGTGCTTACCAATGAGAAAAAGGAAAGAATTCTTATTTATTCACCGTATTGGTGAAGTTAGAATACCGGTTAATTGCAAGACTAAAACGATTCCTTGTGTTAATTACGTTCCAAGCATGAAACTAAATGTTTTGAGTTTGGAACAATTGCTATTCCAAGGAATCAAAGTTGTCAAATCGAGCGACACATGCACACTTAAGAAGATGTTTGGAGATAGGTCTAAGGGAATTTATTTGAAGATAAGTCGGAAGAGGATCTCGAGCAAGAGTACTTGAACAAGTTCTATGAGAACTTGGAAGCAAGTAATTGCTATCAAAGTGAGAAAGAAAAACTACAAGAATATGTTGAATATCTTTATGAAAAAGAACTCGAGAAAGAAAGGCAAAAGAAGAAAGAAAAATTCGGTGAAGACACGTTAGGTGTCAAGAAAGATGAAGTTGCGTATTCAAAGAAAGAAAAAGTTGGTTTTATGATGTATTTGGAAGGTTTAGAGGAGGATCCGTTTGAGTCTCGTAAAGTTATCCATGAAAGGGCATGGATGTTTGCAAGAGATGAAGAAGACGTTGTTGAAGATGGGATGATTCTTAAAGGATGCTTGGATTTCCAAGAATTGGTTGAGTGCACGAAAAACTTATTGGTCATGAACTATTCTATAACGTAGAGTTTAAAGAACTCTTGAAATGGTTCGTTCCGTGTTATTTGGGTATATGTAAAGAGAGTGAAATGCCACCGACATTGCTTAACGTGAAAGATGTGAATTTGATTACCTTGTATCGGGTCATCAAAGATCAAGGAGGCTTCAAGAAAGTTAATGAAGATAATGCATGGGAGGAAGTTGCAGTTTAATGTGGTTTCTTTTGTGACAATGCTATAGACATCAAGATTGCCTACATAAGGTACATCGATCTCCTAGAATGGTATTTTCAAGTTATGAGAAAGAAGCACATGGAACACGAGAAGCATGGCAACAACAAGAAAGATGGAGAACAAGGCAAGATACCAGAACGAGCATGCGTGAAGGTTGAAGAAAGTGAGGAGGAGCCGGACTTGGTGATCATTGTCGAGGTCACCAACAACAATGAAGATTAGCAAGCTACGACCAAAGATCGTTTCATTTAGGAGGGAGAATGAAAGAATTAATCTCAATGCTCTTGGGCTTTTATGTTAAGTTTATTTATGTTTTATGTTAGTGGGTGGAATGTTTAAAACACTTGTTTATTTTGGTTTGGTCCGTAGGCCATCTATTCGTATTGGGTCAGACATTAGAAGTCCATATAGGGTTTAAGTTACAAAGATGTATTGGTGTATTATGTGTGAAGAATATCGAGAATCTTGTTCTCATGTTCCGTCTTCGTCTAAGTCGTGGTCCTGGGATGATTGTTGCTTTAATACCAACATAAACAGCTGACTAGAACAACTAATCAGTAGCAGAATACTAATTATGACCCAAACAACTGATCAGAAGCAAACAATTGTTCACGCCAAATAGCTGATGGCTGGAACCATTGATCAGAAACTAGTAGTTGTTGGCTCAAACCACTGCTAAGCTTACTAGCAGTTGATGTGTTGGGAATCGATGTACTGTTTATAATGAAACTATTTAGGGGGTACTCATATTCTTATGTATAGCTAAAAAAGAAACATGTCAAACGGTCTAAACCTTACCCACACCGTACTCATATTCTACAACCCCCAAAATGGTTTTTCTATTTAAAAAAATTGGGTCATTAGATTAGTAGTGTTTTTGAATTACATCATGGGTTGGGCACATAACACCAACCCACCAACAGACGGTGTTGGCAGGGACTTTTCGAAGGTGCATCAAGAACTAGCAGCAGCCTCAGAGTGGGATAGATGAAGCATGCTTTTTATGAGGTTGAACTGTTTGACAGATGTTAAAAAGATTGTTTTGAAGTTCCTGTAGGAAATGGGTCACAATTTGTTAATAAAAAAAAAAGATACTCTCTTTAAACATTTGGGAAATTGTAGTACATGAACCATGTACAAATTCAAACGAAAATAAATATGAACTACAACATATTTAATAAAACAATCGATTCAAACCAATATCTTCAAAAGATAAAGTCTTCAACTTGATCTTTAACCGCGTCTACTTGTATGGTTCGTTGTGTTTTCAGTCTGTTGTGTAGGCTTCAACGAGGTCTTGAACCACATCTTCTTGTACAATAATTTCCTACAAAAAGAACAAACAAATGTCGACGATTATGGCTGAGGCACGTGTTCAACACGCTTCCCTTAAAACAGATTTCACGCCTCTACTAAAGACGACGCGTCTGTCTCACAGGGTACAACAGCCGAAGCAGTCTGTACTGCCGGAAATGGCCACGCGCCCGAGGTTACACCGAATAGAATTATAGTGTTTGAACTTGTGGAAAACTAATGATACGTAGGTGATGGAATCGAGTAGAGAAAACTCATCTCTCTATAATTCCCAACATATGGATGTTTAAGTCTTCACCACTTCTCCAAGAATTCTTCATACATATTATCTTTCTCTTGTAGTTTTCTCATCATTCCAATGAGTCACATAGCCTACCATCTTTTTTCAAGAGTTGTGGGTAGTGAAGAATTTCTCTTAATTGGTGATTTTATTAGAGACATAAAACTCTAATAAAAGTTTCACTTAATTAGTTATTTAATTAGAGACATAAAACTCTAATAAAAGCTAATCGAGTGACATAAAACTCTATTCAAGAGTTTCACATATGGAGTTTAATTAGTAATTATAATTTCACTCAATTATAAATTAACTAAATATCCATTGACTAATTTTCCCAACCATCCCCCACATGAATGGAGATTGTTCAAAACACTTAAAATTTCCGATGTAACCTCGACAATTGAGTTTTGCATACGATAGGTAGGTGTTACCCTTTGAACCTTCGCTCATGAAATGCACTTAGCCCACTAGCTTTGAGTAGATCTCGATGTCTTTGAACTCGTCTGCCGTTTGTGTAGATGACAATACACTTCACACAAGACTCTCCCTAGCCGGGTCATCTCCTCATAGTCGTGTCCAATAATGGTCGTGGAACACTTTCCTGGTTCTGTGAGAGCTCTAGGAATTGTGCCCTCAATTCCATTCGAAGCGACCCCACTTCTCTCTAACATAGGTGGTTTTCCTTAGATCATTAAAAGCATTGTGGTTATCGTGATTTATCCAAATCATTTACCACATATTATGCTTAGTCTCACTCTTTGTCACTGAATATCATATGAATAGACTAGGACGTATTTAAACACCCTTTTATACTTTGGGGGTATATATAGGCATATATACTAGCTTATGTATATCATTTATGCCCCCACAGTGACCACCTTTAGGCATATGAGTTAGTTGTCCTATTGAACTTAGATCTTGGGATCTCCAGTCAACTAAGTTAGGTGTCATTCACATACCCTTTTTCAATGGGCTTTAGTCTCATTCCACAACTTGATCTCTAATAAACCCTCAGGTTGTTGGATCCATAACATTAACAAATAACTTTGCGTATTTGAGATCAGTTGTCATGATGTGCTCTTAACTCATAAGTTAATTTTGCCTATTGTCAACTTCTAAGACTATAACCTCAGCGACCATCTGAATCTGGTTATAATATATGTCTTTGTAAGATACACTTATCATTTAAGGCAAACACATCTCCATTATGCACTACGACCTTTGTGTCCTCCACATAGTCGTCTGTTTGCAATGTTAGATTGGATTACAAAATCCTTATTGCCAAACTTTTATGATACAAATGCAAGACACCCCCACATTTAAGTGTTATAGGATATCATCCAGATGGGGTAATGAAAACCATTTCTACATACCCTTATAGGGTTGTTTCTAAATGGATCCTCCCCCATATTTCTTGCCATTTGATCAACATTTTCGTAACTTCACTTATGACGACATTTATACACATATAATTGAACACGATCAACCTCATTGTATCAGTGAATTCAACTCATACTGCATTAGCTTACATAAGCTTCTGAGCTAACCAAAGCAACACATGCCATTGTCATAAGTTTCTCACCAACTTAGAATAATTCTAATTTAACATCTAGAATAAGCTTAGACAATGAGTTCTCCTCATTAGCTTTTCGAACAAACTCTTAAAAAGTTACATGTCTTTTCCTTATAATGAATGAAAATTCTCCCTTAACTTTGTCTATACGCAAATTCTTTTTGTATTCATACACATTTGAATGTTTAGAGTTAATTAGTCTCCGTCAAGACCCATAATTAACCAAGTACTAGTCTAGCATGCTTTAGACTACAATACTTTAGCATGTGAACATAAGATGCATCATTCTAATTCTTCACAGCCCTAAGGATATCATAATATCACTTTGCAACATTCATCCCTTGTTAAGACAAAATAATGAGACTTATTCATAATCCTAAAACATCAATATTTAGGAAGGTCTCACAAATTATTGTATATAGCACATAGCTAAATTTCATCATTCATTTAAGGAACATAACTTATTTACCTTTGATCTCCAACATTCTACCATTGACTCATAAGTACTTAAACATAAGTCTTAATCCAAGTCACTTGGTAAACACATTCATCACCAACAAGATGAATGTTTCTCGTCTACAATCACTATTATGTATGAGATAGAGTCAACTAGATCGACACTCAACAACATGGCATTCATAATTTTCCATAAGTGATTTGCACACATCTATTGTTATTCATTAGGAGATATGTATATTTAGGATGCTCTCCTAAATGAAGGTAAAATCTCTCTATAGATCTAACGATAATCAAGTGGTAGACGCATCTACGTATAGATCACTCGGAACAAATCGCGCAAGATTTATCAAAGGTATACAATAACATATAGTTTTTTTTTTCTTTCATATGTTAGAATTCACACTTGTGAATTTTCCAATGACTTCTAACGAAGTACTTCAACATGAATCTCGTTTGTGTATTTCATCTCAATACACTCACTACTCACTCGTGATGTGGTTACACATTTGATGTCTCGTCTTTGACATTTAGTCAATACAACAACTCTTAAGTTGTTTATGTCCAAGAATTTTTATGTGCTATCCGTCTAAAACCATATTCTGTTAAACAATGTATAACCGACGTTATAATTATTTTCCACAAAAATAATTTATACTTCACAACCATTAGTGATTTATTTCTTTGTAAAAAATTGCATGTGTTATCCGAAGATATTGAACACAAAACAATAAAATACATTGGAAACTAAATCATAAGTGCCAATCACTTTTGAATTTTAAATGGAAGCATAGACAATATGTAGACATCAAATAGCAAAATGCTTTTATCTTCAACACTTTATAATCTGACCGAAATCTTCTCAACAATATCGTCTCATGGCATGTCTTGAGGTACTCCCTCAATAAGACTCCATGCACTTGTAAGTACAAGTTCCCCATTTCATCTTTAAACTTTAAACTTTGACAATTATGCTCAAAACAACACCAAGTTGTTACAAATACTACATTTATGTAGTAAACTTGAACAATTAAATTTGTTCACAACAACACCAAGTTGTTTTTCACCAAATAACGTTTTTTAACACGGATGTTAGAAAAAAAATGTTATAACAAGCACATTATAAAATCGAACGTTTACATAAAACATTTTCCAAAGATATAGTTTATAAAATAAACCATTTCTCATCATCTTTAGTGCTCACATAGGCAATTAAATGTTACATAAAACATTTTCGTTCATTAGGAACAATCTCTAACCTCGTATTCGTGATACACATTTTCTAACACACGTGTTAGAAAATTTAAGTCATTTTATATAAAACATGACCATTTAAATTTAGAAATCACAAATTAAAGTTGGTGATAAAATCACACACAACTACACCATCACTTTATGGTGATTTAATTCTTGTATTCTTACTCTTGTAATTTTTTTTCAATCTCATCAAGTTAGGCACATAGCCTACTTTTAATACAAGAGACATGGGGTGGAGATAACTCTCACTTAATTAAAGATTTTATTAGAGACATAAACTCTAATAAAAACTAATAAATTGACATGAAACTCTCCTTAAGAGTTTATCTTCCATATGAAGAGTCTAGTAAATGATTTTAATTTCATTAAATTCATATAAATACCACACCATCACTTTATGGTGATTTAATTCCTTGAAGCCAATCAAACATCAACTTCAATGTATGACATTTTATTTCTAAATCATACAAAGCATTAAAAACAATGCTACAACAAATTACTTATATAAAATGTTTACATAAAACATTTCAAAGTATTTGTATTTTAACCATTTTTAAGAATCATGTTAAAATGAAAGAAATTCTAACGCGCACGTTAGAAATATTAACATTTCCACAAAATGTTAATTCGACTTGCTAAAAACACATATATGGTTCAAATAAATAAGTCATTTCTAATACACACGTTAGAAGCTAAACAATTAAAAAATTGCTTCCAAACTAACGCTTTTCATGAACGTTTCTAACACACATGTTAGAAGACAAATGATTACAAAAATCATTATAAGACTTATTTGTTCATATCAATCCATGGGTGGATGAAGAGTCTACTTTAAATAGAGACTTAATTAGAGACATAAAACTCTAATCAAGTAACATAAAACTCTTATTTAAAGACATAAAAACCTCTACTTAAGAGAATTTAACGTTTACAAAAAACGTATGGTTTACACCAATAATTCCGGTCTAACACACATGTTAGAGAATTTAACGTTTACAAAAAACGTATGGTTTACACTAATAAACCCGATCTAACACAAAAGTTAGAAAATTAACGATTCCCAAAATCGTTTCAAAACCAAACTATTCATTTTGTACCACGGTATAGGATATAAGATTGTATCTCAATCTCAAAAAATCTAAACACAACAAGTTGTACTACATACATATTTCCCAAAATAAATATTTATAAGATCATAACCTCTAAAAATATCTTTTTTTATTCTATTATAAATCCTTTCGTAAACCCAAAATCCTTATAAATAAAGTTTTAAAGATTGTACCAACAATCTCATGAAATCTGTTTTAAGTTTGTAGGAAATGGGTCACAATTTTGTTAATAAAAATAATAAAAAATAAAGATACTCTCTTTAAACATTTGGGAAATTGTAGTACATGAACCATGTACAAATTCAGACGAAAATAAATATGAACTACAACATATTTAATAAAACAATCGATTCAAACCAATATCTTCAAAAGATAAAGTCTTCAACTTGATCTTTAACCGCGTCTACTTGTATGGTTCGTTGTGTTTTCAGTCCGTTGTGTAGGCTTCAACGAGGTCTTGAACCACGTCTTCTTGTACAATAATTTCCTACAAAAAGAACAAACAAATGTTGACGATTATGGCTGAGGCACGTGTTTAACACGCTTCCCTTGAAACAGATTTCGCGCCTCTACTAAAGACGACGCGTCTGTCTCCCAGGGTACAACAGCCGAAGCAGTCTGTACTGCCGGAAATGGCCACGCTTCCGAGGTTACACCGAATAGAATTATAGTGTTTGAACTTGTGGAAAACTAATGATACGAAGGTGATGGAATCGAGTAGAGAAAACTCATATCTCTATAATTCCCAACATATGGATGTTCAAGTCTTCACCACTTCTCCAAGAATTCTTCATACATATTATCTTTCTCTTGTAGTTTTCTCATCATTCCAATGAGTCACATAGCCTACCATCTTTTTTCAAGAGTTGTGGGTAGTGAAGAATTTCTCTTAATTGGTGATTTTATTAGAGACATAAAACTCTAATAAAAGTTTCACTTAATTAGTTATATAATTAGAGACATAAAACTCTAATAAAAGCTAATCAAGTGACATAAAACTCTACTCAAGAGTTTCACATATGGAGTTTAATTAGTAATTATAATTTCACTCAATTATAGATTAACTAAATATCCATTCACTAATTTTCCCAACAGTTCCTGCATTAATTCGGTCTGGTCAGTGTGGGTGCATTGTCTAGAAATTGTTGGACATAATGTGATTTGGGTTGCTAGGGTTTGACTTCAAGTTGCACTTTTGATTACCTTGAGGACAAAGTTATTCCCTACTTTTTTTGCATGTAGTATTGAAAATGGTTACAACATGTTATGTGGCTACTATGCTTGTTTTATTGTTCTTTCTTTGTTAGATGTGTGACTTGTATCCAAGTTAAAAAGGGTACACGTTTCTTTTTGGTTTTATTATACATTTATTATCATGTTGCTTGACGTGAGATGCGGCAAAATGGACGGGTTAGGGAATAGGTTACTACACATTTTTTCGAGTAATACCTTACAAATGGTTAATGTATATGGTAAAACCTAAAAGAAGTACATACAATATGTATAGAAATTTTTAGATTTAATATTATTATGATAAGTACAATAAAAAAGAAAAGTTGGTGTGGAGTAGAGCTATGAAGGGCTATAGCCTATGGGTATAGTTCATTAGGTGTTTAGGATTGAAGTACACCAAGCAAGCTATATAACTTGAATCGCTAGCAACTAAAGAACAACCCTTGGGTTATAAGCAAAATCACACACTTTATAGAGTTTAGAAAGCGGAGAGTAATCTGAGGTAGAAATAGTTATCACTCCATCTTCATATATGGCTAAACACTTATCTAACTACAAGTTAACCATTTTTATTTATCTACTAACCTACATATTCCATCACTCAACTAACGTATTTAACTACCATAACTCCTTTCAACTAACATAGCTCAACCAACTTCTAATAGCTCCTTACATAGATTAATACCTCTCTGTTAACAAGATTCTTGCCTATACGAACGAGTCTAGCTTAAGATACACCTAATCTCCCACCGTAAATGTTCTTTCAGTTGTACGTGAATCTGTCAATTGCTTCATTCTATGTTGAGCTTGAAGTAGATTGGTTTTCAGAATCTTAGTAACTTTAGTTGTATAAGGGGCAAAGGGTTCTATTGTAATTCTTTAAACCGAATAAGCAAATTAGGACTGATTATGAATCCTAATTTGCTTTCTGATCTCTTCATGAGTAACCCTTGACCATGCATCAACTTCTTTGCTTTCTGATCTTTTTTATAAATGAATCCCATCAATTTAAGTGCCACTTTTGTTAAAAATGAATGACTATTTTATTATCCAATATGTTCTTTAAACTCCCATAATGCTTCATGTAAAGAAACTTTTGCAAGGATATCTGTAAAATAATTTACTTGTGTTAGGATCAAGGTTCTCGTTGTTGTTTCATGTTTAGTTTTTGACGCACTTGCACAACGTTAAGCTTTGAGGGTCACCGTTGTTTGAACGAAGGCGATCGCATCACCCACACCCAAATATGAGTACTTATATAAGTTATCTATAAATGGGTTAAAATTGTCACCTATAAATTGTTGAATTCATTTAATCTTTTCTTTTAGTCTTCATTTTCCACCACATTTGAAAATGATCGCTGGACTTGTGTAAACGTGTTTTTGTCAAACCTAACCTTTCAAAACTTATATCTAAGTTATGTAAAGGATATTTAGGGTATGTGTAGCTTATGTCCTTGTCTCGGTGTGTACGTCATGTTAAACTGATTACGTTTAAGTATCAGTAAACGAACTACTTCCAAAAGGAAAAGTTTTTGAAAGTTCGGACTTTTGTACAAGGGTTAAAGTCTCCTCTCCTTTAGGAAATTTCGTCCCGAAATTTATCCATAGAAGTCTGTTTTCATAAAGCTGGAATATATCCGTAGGAGACTGTTTGCATGAGTTGTGTCAAGCAATTGTCTTGCATGGAATCTAGGGTTTTATCCAATTTCATAGAATGACCCATCATGGATTTCCATGCAAAGCATAACTTTATCATTCTCCTACTGGATACTTCCTCAAGTAATGCAGGAAGTGGGAATGGGTCGTTATACGTATGGTGCTCATTCCCTAGTGGATACTTCCTCAATTTATGCAGGAAGTAGGAATGAGGGGTTGATTTGTGGTAAAACCATATAAATCAATACTACTATGAGTATCATTTAAGAATCCAACTATTAAGATAGAAAAATCTTGTAAGGATTTGGCTCTTTGTTTCAGTGTCTTGTCAAGTATTCTTAGAAATCCAATCCATTTAAAAGTAGTACTTTAAGCACCCTTTAAGAATCTAACTATTAAGATAGAAAGATTCTATAAGGATGTAGATTGTGTTTCATTTCTCCATGGACGTTTCTTCAGAAGTGGAAATAAATGGATTATTTATTAACTAAGTGGGTGCTTCTTTAGAAGTGGGAATGAAGGATTTATGAATAGATTATTCATTTCCTAGTGGATATTCTTTCAGAAGTGAACATGAATGTGTTATTCATTTTTCTCAGTGGATACTTCGTCAGAAGTGAATGAAGGATTTATGAATAGATTATTCATTTCCCAGTGGATATTCTTTCAGAAGTGAAAATGAATGGGTTATTCATTTTCCTTGGTGGATACTTCGTCAGAAGTGGAAATGAAGGATTTATGAATAGATTATTCATTTCCCAGTGGATATTCTTTCGTAAGTGAAAATGAATGGGTTATTCATTTTCCTCAGTGGATAGTTCGTCAAAAGTGGAAATGAAGGATTTATAAATAGATTATTCATTTCCCAGTGGATATTCTTCAGAAGTGAAAATGAATGGGTTATTCATTTTCCTCAGTGGATACTTTGTCAGAAGTGGAAATGAAGGATTATGAATGGATTATTCATTTCCTATGAATATTTCTTCAGAAGCTAAAATGAATGGATAATTCATTTTCCTCGGTGGATACTGTTTTGGTCAAAAATTACCTAAGCAATTTAGTGATCAAATTAGTTAAGTGAGGTAGTGTGCTAGAAAGTGTATTGAAAATATGCTTGTTAAGTTATTTGGAAAATCAGTATTCAGGATACGGCTCAGGATATAGAGTTGTATCTACGATCAAACAATGAGCAAAAGTAAAGTAGACGACACGAGATGTACGAGGAAAGCCCTTGATCAATCTAGATCGCCGGCATAAAACCTCGGGAGCTGACAATCGCAGCTGCCTTGTTCTTCTTATTACTTCAAACGTCAGAATACAGTGCAGGATGTGGTGCGGATCGACTATGTGTTACAATGAAATTTGAATACAAGTGTGGTGTTTGCAATGAGCTAGAGAGTGAAAGTGTTCGAGAGTGTCAGTGAAAAATTGTGTGCCTTAAACTGATCCGCCCCCATCTATTTATAGTAAAGATAATATAACAAACTATCCTAAACTTCTGGGATCCACCGAATATTCCTTAATCGAACGTTGTAGTCCTGGTCTTTCGGGTTCAACGTCTCTCCTTCAACAAACACGTCCGAGTCTTGAGGAGAAGAAGTCCACTTGACCGTTAGCAAGTCTCAGCCTTTAACCTGCACGTGGTTAATTCAATAAACCTCAGGATATCGCCCAAGATGTTAGCAATATCCTCTTCCAGCATCCTGGTCACAAATAAACAAATAAAGGCAGGATATTGGTCAGGATATGTATGCTTAGAAAATGAGCCATAACAATTGTCCCCAAATATATCTGTTGGGATACCAATCCAACGGATATATTTCAAAAGTTTCACCTCATAACTTAAGGCAATTAATACGACTAGACCCTTGAAATGACAGCGGTGCAACTTCCAAAGCATTATTTACTCTTTACCCCCCTATATTCATCCTATATTAACCGAGGGACTCCTTATTACGGTTATCCTTATCTTCAAGCGGACATCAGGTATTTTCCTTTCTATCCTTCTTTCTTGAATCTCTTTTAGTTTGCTCAATACTTTTCATGGCACCACGAACGAAATCCCGATCGGACCGACCGGCCTCAGCCCTCGTAAGTCAAAACCTTATTCGCAACCCATCAAAGGAAGTCTGCTGTTTCAACAATGCCGACATCGCTGCTCTTAAAGATTCCGGTGCCTTCCCTACCGGAACAGTCTTTCGCCCTTTCGACCGGGAAGCCCGATCGGACGCGTCATCCGACGAGTGGGTTTGTTTTTTCGCTTACCCTTTCTCTCTTGGACTCCGGTACCCGTTTCCACCCTTTATCTCTAGCTTTTTCGACCTCACCGGCCTTAGTTACGCCCAGGTTATGCCAATGGTCTGGCGAGTCTTGATAGTGCTAGATCAAATCAAGTCTCGTCATTTTCCCAACCTGTTTATTGAAGACCTCCCTATAGCATACCGGTTGAGATCCCATGGCGATCATCGTTTTCTTCTGTTTTCTACCTCCAAGAACCCTTTGGTTCTTAAGGCCTCCAAGAACGAGGATCGATGGCGACGAAAATTCTTTTTCGTAAAAAGAGATTCTATTGATAAGGGTTTCGATCTGCCAGTTAAATGGTTAACCAAGGGTAGGATTTAGGGTTTTAGGAATATCCCCAATTATATCCTCAAACTATATCCCAGACTTATATCCTGACATTTTTATGCAGCGAACTTCAGAGATTTAGTACCTCCCAGCGCAGAATCCGAATCCAAGATCGAAGAAATCTATCGACTTCCTGTCAGTGAAAGAACTTTCTCCCTGTCTCTCACAGATTCAAGCCAGAAATCAAGCTCAGAGATGTCTGGTAAGCACATTCTCAGTAGTTACATATATTCTAAATCAATTATTTTTCAAAAGTATGATGAGTTCAAGAACATCTTCCCTCGTGCAGTACCGGTTGTCAACCTTGAAGGTTTCCAACTTGACGAGTTGGATTGCTACTCCAGTCTCGAACCCATCAAACAAGAATCCAGGCCAAAGCCGTCTGCTACACCAAAGCCTACCTCCTCGAAGACTGTTTCTGCTCCCAAAGGCCCTCCGGCATCCAGGACCCGGGCATCCAGCTCTCGGAAGAGAAAGGAGACGGACTCCCCAGCTGTTTCTGAAACATTCTCTCTCGAGAATCAAGGGTTCAACGAAGCCACCTCATTCCTCAAACAGGTAGAATTTTCTTTTCGATATCCTGCACAAGTATGTTAGTCCTTATCCTGCTTATTTTTTACATCAATACCTGTGTCTTTATCGATAGGGTCTGGATCGTCTTATGCACTTGTATGAAGACGCTTGCGGGCTTAACAAGATGTTGGAGATCAAGCTGGAGAAAGCTGAGGCCACCATAGCTGACCAAGGAACCATTGCAGCCGCTAAATCCCAGCATTATGAAGACAAATACAAGGCAATGATCCGGGATCACCAGGCTATTCTCCACAAAGCCAACGAGGATGCTCAAGCCAAACTAGATGCCGCCCTTCTCCAATACCAGCAGAATATGAGTTCATATCGGGATAGCCTCAAAGCATCCGTGGTCGTCTCTCTTCTCCAAGCCAGGATAAGGATGGCTTATGAGGCCATGGATTTGGGTTTTGAATGCCCCTCCTGGAATGTAAAGGCTTGGGAGGAGAAACTACAGGGCCTCGGAGGTCATCCCGTTGCTCATCCTGCAAAACATACTGGTGAAGAGCCTTCTAAGGCGGCAGAGGAAGCGGCCAATGCTGGTGGTGATGCCGAGAAGAATCCTGAGGCTGATGCTGGTGCGAATGCTGGGAAGGAGGTTACTGATCAAGAAGGTGCCGCTTCTTAGGCGGTGAAGTGGGCGATGATGGATATACGTGCCAAGGCCGGAGCCCACTTTTAAATTTCATGGTTGTGGTTGCATAAACAATTTACTTTTCCTGTCTTCAAACAATTTATATTTCCTGCATCAGAACAATATGATGACCAAAGGTGGATGGGTCCTAGGTTTTAGGATGAAGCCCTTGGTCATCGATTAGTATAATTTGTTTTGAACGTGGTAACGGTTGTAAGTGGACATGTCCTGTTTTGAGATAGATCCTCCAACCGTTACACAAGTACGGTAGAAACTAATTGTGCTTTTGGTGGATGGGCCTCGGTTTGAGGTGAAACCAAAAGCACAACTTTTGACTTGTTAATAATATAACTATCTTTTGACTTATTTGCTGTTGCCTTGCATTACTTAGTGTAACTCTTAGTTTTGTAAAATTTTGTATTATTATCTTATGAAAATATCTTGATCAATATGCTCAGCGATATATTATAAAAACTTTTTATTAGATAGAACTTCCAAACATTCCTTCAACTTTGTAGAAAGTTTTTGAAAAACAATCTATTTTTCCAAAACCAGTTCATGATAATACTTAAATGATCAAAGTTCCAAACTAATACTAGTTTCAAACACCTTAATCAAATATCCTGAAAAGGACTTTGAGAATATATCAGGATAGTTGACCTTTTATAAAACATAGTGTTACTAAAAACTTAGATGATGTTTACAAAGGAAAGATCATACCCGGAGTAGTATATAACCCTATTATCAAACCTCAATCTCCTTGCAACTTTTCCAATCAAGATGTCCCCTGTGTGAGATATTTAGCATACCAGTTCCGAGCTTTAGCCTTTGAGCTTTACATTACTGCCTTGGTAGGAATGTCCCCTGTGTACAATGTCTTCAAATACTTAGAAATCTTCTGAATGTCAATTTCCATCGTATAGGCAATTTTTTAGGTCCCAAGGGTAAAACCCAAGGATGTACTGGAGATAAATCCCTTGTATCCTGGGGAAAATCCCAAATTTTCATGCGCTACAGGCGGGAGTGTATAAACTCCAAGACTTAGAAAGGTGAAAACCTTTAAACCTTAGAGAGTATGAAAATACCCTTTCGTGAGAGAGGGTGATCAATCCTCATATACCTTTAGGATTCAGGATATAGCCAACAGTAACGAAATTGTCAGCCACTTTTACATGGACTGGTCCCGCCACCTTGAACTATCCCTGAATAACTTGCGCTCCAGGCGGGGTGTTTAAACCCAATTCGGAAGAAAGGTGAATACCTTTAAACCTGTGAAGGGATCAGTATCCCTTGTACGTGAGAGAGGGGGCCAATCCTCTAATCTTCCGAAGTATCTTGAGTGAGCATGCTGGAGCTACATCCTGGAGCATATACTGCAAAACATCCTTAAACTAAGGTGGGTGTTAGCTTGGCTAACACCCCTCCGATGCTTAAGTTAGTATTGGGTTACAAAGAACAAATTAAACCAAACATACTTAAAAAAGGTAGAACTCATACCATCCTGAGTTAGAAATTAAATTCTAAACTCACTTGAAATAGAGCTTAAGGTGTATAGCATTCCAAGACCTCGGTAGCATATCCCCTTCCATATTCTTGAGTCTGTATGCTCCTTTCCCTGCTTCTGATTCAACTTCATATGGTCCTTCCCATTTTGGAGCTAACTTGCCATCGGCAGGATTAGTAGTATTCTGAAAAGCCTTTCTTAACACCCAATCTCCAACCTTAAATCCTCTGGTCCTAATATTCTTGTTATATGCCCTGGATATTCTCTGTTGGTATGCTGCCATCCTTAGCCTTGCCGCGTCTCTCTTCTCATCTATAGTGTCTAAATCCTGACTCAAGGCTTCAGGATTCTGCTCAGGATCACTTAGGGTAGATCTTGCAGTAGGTATTGTCATTTCCGTTGGAATCATTGCTTCTGCTCCAAATACCAAGGAAAACGGGGTTTGGCCTGTTGCATTCTTTACCGTTGTCCTATCAGCCCACAAAACAAAGGGTAATTCTTCTGCCCATCTCCCTTTTTTGGCTCCAAGCCTTTTCTTTAAGTTATTGACAATTATCTTGTTTGAGGATTCTGCTTGTCCATTTGCTTGAGGATGTACCGGAGTAGATGTGATCATTTTGATCCCCCAACTCTTGCAAAAGTCAGTAGTTCTCTTGCTTATAAACTGAGAACCATTGTCATAGATTATCTCAGCTGGCACTCCGAATCTGGTCAGGATATTCCTCTTTATGAAGGATACTACTTCTTGGTCTCTAACTTGAACAAATGCTTCAGCTTCAACCCACTTAGAGAAATAATCCGTCATTGCTAGCATAAAGACTTTTCCTCCCGGAGCTTTTGGTAGCTTTCCCACTATATCCATACCCCACTTCATAAATGGCCAAGGGGAAACAATAGGATATAATGGTTCAGCAGGTTGATGCAGTATGTTACTATGTCTTTGACATGCGTCACATCTTCGAGCATATTCTGCGGCGTCTTTTCTCATTGTTGGCCAATAATATCCTGTCCTTAATACTTTTGAGAATAACGACCTGCCCCCAGTATGGTTACCACAATCCCCTTCATGTATATCCTGAAGTACTTCTTTGGCTTCAGGATCCTCCAAGCACCTCAAATACGGTCCTGCAAGAGATTTCTTGTATAAAATATTATTTATAATAGTGAATCATGATACCTTCATCCTAAATGCCTTAGGATTTTCATTTCCAGGGATGTGTCCTTCTTTGAGATATCTCATGATTGGAGCCGTCCAGGATTTAGGATCCTCTTCAGGATGCTCTGCTCCAGGATCCTGAATACCCGCTACTTCTTTATCCTGAGGATTCGTTGCAGGATATAAGACATGTAATATTGGTATTTGGGTCCCTTCAGGTATCCTGATCGATGATCCCAAATTTGCTAAGGCATCCGCTTCAGCATTATGCTCCCTTGGTACCTGTTCAAGTATAAAAACATCGAAATATCCTGCTAATTTTTTGAGAATATCGAGATATTCGATTAATTTCTCACCCTTATCTGCATAGGATCCATTAAAATGGTTAGTAATTAACAAGGAGTCAACATATACTTGCAAATTTTTGATACTCATGCTCTTAGCCAACTCTAATCATGCAATTAAAGCTTCATATTCTGCCTCATTATTAGTAGCAGGAAATTCACACCTAATAGCCTGGGGTAATATGTCCCCCTGTGGCGATTTTAGTAGTATTCCTAATCCTACTCCTCTTACATTAGATGCACCGTCAGTATATAATGTCCAGGATCCTGAGGATTCTCCTAACTGTTGAACTTCTAGGTCTACCTCATCCTGAATATCACTACTGAAATCAGCCACAAAGTCAGCTAAAGCTTGAGACTTTATGGCATTTCTAGGTTCATATACTAAATCATAAGCACTTAACTTCACTGACCACTTGGCCATCCTGCCTGACATCTCTGGTTTCCTAAGCACATTTTTGACAGGATAATTTGTTTTAACATGTATCCTATGTGTCTCGAAATAATGTCTAAGTTTCGTTGATGCCATGACTAATGCTAGTATTAATTTTTCTAAATGAGAGTACCTAGTTTCAGCATCTAACAAACTTTTACTAACATAGTAAACAGGATATTGCTGACCTTCATGGTCTTTTATAAGAACGGCACTTACAGCATTCCCTGATACAGCAAGGTATAGGGATAGTGGTTCACCATTTTCAGGCTTCATCAATAGAGGTGCGGTTGAGAGATATCGCTTCAAATCCTGTAGGGCCGCTTCATGCTTCTCACCCCATTCGAATTTTTTGTTCTTCTTCAGGATATCATAAAAATCTTTGCATTTCTCTGAGGATCTCGAGATAAACCTGTTTAATGCTGCCACTCGCCCTGTTAATCGTTGAACATCCTTCATATTTGAGGGCGATTTAATATCCAAGATGGCTTTAATCTGCTCCGGGCTCGCTTCTATTCCTCTTTTAGTCACCATATATCCTAGAAATTTTCCTGCCCCCACTCCAAAATGGCACTTAGCAGGATTCAGCTTCATGTTATACTGATCCAAGATATCAAACGCTCCTTTAATATCCTGGAGGTGATCCTGAGCTTTCCTTGATTTTACCACCATATCGTCGATGTACACCTCCATGGTGTCCCCCAGTTTGTCTTTGAACATCATATTTACCAATCTTTGGTATGTTGCACCTGCATTTTTCAAACCAAAAGGCATAGCTGTATAACAATAAATACCTGTTGGTGTCATGAAGGCAGTATCCTCCTGGTCAGAAGGCTCCATTTGGATCTGTTGAAATCCTGAGGATGCGTCCATGAAGGTCAGCATTTCATGCCCGGCAGTGGCATCTACCATTGCATCAATGTGGGGAAGAGGAAATGGGTCTTTAGGACAAGCTTTGTTCAAGTCTGTGTAGTCTACACAAACTCTCCATTTCCCATTTTTCTTCTGTACCACAACCACGTTTGCTAGCCACCTTGGGAACTTAACCTCTCTGATCATCCTGGACTTCAATAATCTCTCAACTTCCTCTTGAATAATCGTATTCCGCTCAGGAGCAAACTTCCTTCTTTTTTGTTGAACAGGCTTGAATGATTTATCATTTCCAAGCTTGTGAGTGATGACGTCCTTGGATATGCCTGTCATATCCTCATGCTTCCATGCAAACGTTGACATCCTGCATTTCAAAAAGTTAATTAACTGTTCTTCAATATCCTGAGGGATATTGGCTCCTACGAGCACCGAAATATCGGGATTATCCTGGTCCAAGATAATTTTCTTCACATCCTGCTCCGGATCCTCCACGATATCCTGGGCCCGCGTCTTTAATTGCTATGCTGCACTAGGTTTGGTTGAGGATTTCATCGAGGATGAGTAGCATTCTTTCACCTCCTGCTGATCACTATCAACTTTGACAACTCCCCAAGGGGTAGGTATCTTGATGCATTGGTGATATGTTGATGGCACAGCCTTCATATCGTGAATCCACGGTCTTCCCAGTATGATGTTATAGCAGGATAGAGAATCCATCACACAGAAACGTTGTATTGAGTTGACTCCTTCAACGTATACTGGTAACTTTATCTCTGCCACTGTGTTTCTAGCCTCTCCACTGAACCCAACAAGCACGGTAGACTTTGAAGTGATATCCATTGGAGATACATTCATTCTCTTCAGAGTTTCTAGTTGGATTATGTTGACGGAGCTGCCATTATCAACCAATATCCTGCGTACAAAATGGTTAGCCACATATAACGTTATTACCAGAGCATCATGGTGAGGATCCTGGACAGTATCCCTGTCATCAGCATCAAAAGTGATCACTTTGTCAGTTGTGAGGGTAGTCATCCTGACAGGTTTGTCTCCCCTTTCGGCCTTAGCTTCCTTTGCATGTCTCTTTGCTGCCGAATACGAAGTTCCACAAATGTCGGATCCTCCCGAAATGAAGTTGATTATCTTGGCATCCGCGGGAGGTGATGCTGCTCGCTCAGGATCCTTCTCAGTATCCTGACCCTTATTCTTCTTTCTTCCTAAGAGATCTTTCAGATATCCCTTGCTTAGAAGATAGCTTATTTCTTTCCTTAGAGCAATGCAATCCTCAGTTACATGTCCGAAATCTTCGTGGAAAGCACACCATTTTGACTTATCTTTCCAGTCAGCCTTTTGCTGATTCTTTCGAGGCCACCTAGCCTTGTCTCCTAGACCCTGCATGGCATACATCAATTCAGGAATGTTAACAGAAAAGCAATATTCAGACAACTCAGGATATTCTTCAGGATCCTCATCTTCGACAGCATTCACTCTCTTGTTTTCATTTCTACCATATGGCTTAGGCCGATATGACTTGAATGAGGATTCTGACTTCCTGTTAGTTGACTCATAAGTGTTAGATGAGTTCATCCTTTCTTGCATCTTCCTGTCATCTTCTAGACGGATATATCTCAAAGCCCTGTTACGAGCTTCGTCGAGATTCCTGCAGGGATTCATTACAAGATCCTGATAAAACTGAGAATCCTTTTGTAATCCCATCTTAAAAGCTTGCACAGCTGTTGCAACGTCAAGATGTGGGATATCCAAGGATTCTCGACTGAATTTGTTCACATAATCCCTCAAGGATTCCTGAGGCCCTTGAGTTATCCTGTAAAGATCACTGGTTAGTTTCTCAAAACTCCGACTACAAGAAAATTGACTGTTAAATAAATTAACCAAATGAGCAAACGAAGTAATTGAGTGAGGAGGAACGTTTAACAGCCATTTTAAGGCTGATCCTGTTAGAGTAGAACCAAATCCCTTGCACAAGCACGCTTCCTTGAGCTCCGGAGGGATAGGGTTAATCTCCATTCTTTCCCTATACTGAGCAATATGCTCCTCAGGATCTGTAGTCCCATCATAAAGCTTCATGTTGGGGGTTTGGAATCTCTTTGGGATCTCAGCATCACAGATAGGATATGCAAAATGAGATATCTTGTGGCTGTCTTGGGACACTTCCGGGATCGGCTGGACCACCCCAGGTACACTAGATATCATGTCCTTCAACTTCTGAAGTTCCCTAGTAAGTGCCGATGTTACACCTGTATCCTGCAAAGATCCACTATTGTTAGTAGCATGAGTATTATTATTATTTGACACGTTACCCGTTGGAGGATTTTGCCCATATCCTGAAGCATATCCTGAGCTCCTCATGGTTGACATCCTGACCGAGGAGGGTATTTCAGGAGTATGATTCTGAGGAAGGCTGGGCACAATATTCCCCCTGTTATCCTCAGTATACACAGCTGAACTAAAGTTCAGCGTTCTGGGATGTAATGGAGTGACATTATCCTCAACAGATCTGCTCGAGCCAGACTTCAGGAGTTGTATTTCCCTTAAAAGCATTTGGTTCGTTTCCTGTTGCTGCCTCATTTGTTCCTGCACACTTCCAAATAAGGTTAAAATTTCATCGTTAGAAGCTAAAACAGGAGCAGATTCCTGAACACTGCAGGTAGGCATAATATCCTGAGGTCGTGAAGAGGCTGGCATCCTTGGAGGAGGTGGTGGAAGCACCGAACCAGTAATAGCAGACACAGTGGAGGAGCTCATGTTTGATCTTGAGGCCATTACGGACAATGTGGCAAAAAGTTTTGAAAATAGAAAGCCGATTAGCGATTTCACAAAAAATTTAGTAAAGAGAGCACCACTTGCCCCACGGTGGGCGCCAAATTGTTTTGGTCAAAAATTACCTAAGCAATTTAGTGATCAAATTAGTTAAGTGAGGTAGTGTGCTAGAAAGTGTATTGAAAATATGCTTGTTAAGTTATTTGGAAAATCAGTATTCAGGATACGGCTCAGGATATAGAGCTGTATCTACGATCAAACAATGAGCAAAAGTAAAGTAGACGACACGAGATGTACGAGGAAAGCCCTTGATCAATCTAGATCGCCGGCATAAAACCTCGGGAGCTGACAATCGTAGCTGCCTTGTTCTTCTTATTACTTCAAACGTCAGAATACAGTGCAGGATGTGGTGCGGATCAACTATGTGTTACAATGAAATTTGAATACAAGTGTGGTGTTTGCAATGAGCTAGAGAGTGAAAGTGTTCGAGAGTGTCAGTGAAAAATTGTGTGCCTTAAACTGATCCGCCCCCATCTATTTATAGTAAAGATAATATAACAAACTATCCTAAACTTCCGGGATCCACCGAATATTCCTTAATCGAACGTTGTAGTCCTGGTCTTTCGGGTTCAACGTCTCTCCTTCAACAAACATGTCCGAGTCTTGAGGAGAAGAAGTCCACTTGACCGTTAGCAAGTCTCAGCCTTTAACCTGCACGTGGTTAATTCAATAAACCTCAGGATATCGCCCAAGATGTTAGAAATATCCTCTTCCAGCATCCTGGTCACAAATAAACAAATAAAGGCAAGATATTGGTCAGGATATGTATGCTTAGAAAATGAGCCATAACATATACTTTGTCAGAAGCGGAAATGAAGGATTATGAATGGATTATTCATTTCCCTATGGATATTTTTCAGAAGTGGAAATGAAGGATTATGAATGGATTCTTCATTTCCTGTGGATATTTCTTCAGAGGCGCAAATGAATGGTTAATTCATTTTCCTCGGTGGATACTTCGTCAGAAGCGGAAATGAAGGATTATGAATGGATTATTCATTTCCCTGTCGATATTTCTTCAGAAGCGAAAATGAATGGGTAATTCATTTTCCTCGGTGGATACTTCGTCAGAGGCAGAAATGAAGGATTATGAATGGATTATTCATTTCCCTGCGGATATTTCTTCATAAGCGAAAATGAATGGATAATTCATTTTCCTCGGTGGATACTTCGTCAGAAGCTGAAATGAATATAGATGGTTTTGGATTCTTGGCTAAGATAACACATATAGGTCGAGGATAACATAAAATCCTCAAGTGATTTGGATAAAGCTACGACATATAATACAATAAGAACACTTATATATAGGAAGTACCAGCGGCGTATCCACCATGTTCTTATTGTATTACACTCGTCTCGTTATTTAATCACTCTAGATTTTATGTCATCACACTTAACAGGACTCACTATGGTTTCCATGCATCAAATTTCATAATTATGTGTGCACCGATAATTACTTAACTCGTTGCATAGTCTGCATAGCTCATTTTGCCAAGTGGTGGATTATGGATAGGGTCAGAGAAGGATGTTTTGCTTCAACAAATGGAATAATGCATGTGTCTCGAGTGTTTCACACTAGCCATAAAGACTGTACGTGTTTCACGGATGGACGGGTTCATAGGTTTGGTAAAGAATGTGCGCTCACAAATGAGATGCATTACGAGAGTCGTTCAATTTTGTAAAGAACGAGAACTCCGTATTTCGATATATAGACGCACATTACACATATATGCACAAGCATATCAGTTTGTAAATGATATAGGAATATTAATATCATTACAAAATAACTGAAAAGTGTATATGAGTCTTGGATAACCAAAGAAATCGAAACGTAAAATCCTAGTTGTTTATAACTGCATCGTTGTTGGCACGAGCCTCGTTAACTCCAGCGTTAAGAGCACGACCCTGAGCAGGGTTGTTAACAACTTGGTTTTGTGTAGCAACAACTCGGCAAACGTTAGCTGTATGACCAAAATGCCCACAATTTAAGCATTTTCGACAACGGACACTGGCATAATGGTGAAGGTTACATTGGTTGCACAGAGGTGCGGTTACATTGTATGGTCTCCTAGTAGGGGGTTGTGCTGGTTGGTTGGGAGTAGCATGGTTGGGTTGAGCAACCACAACGAAGTTTTGTGAAGCCTTGCACTTCCTTGATTTCTTGGAAGGTTCTGATTTGGCTTCTTTGGGTTTCTCTTATGTGGTTTTAGCAGCTTGTTCCTTGTCGCCCTTGCGAAACAATTTCCCTTTCCTGATTTGAGATCTGGTCAGGGTAGCAGCTAATTCGATAGCCTGTCTAACAGTAGCGGGGTTGCTACAAGTGACTATATCCTGAACGAGTCAGGAATGCCATCAATGTACTTCTCGATTGCCTTATCCAAAGGCGCAACCTTGTAGGACATAACAAGCTCAACTCCTCATAACGGTCGGTGTAGGCACGATGTTCTCCACTCTCTTGTTTCAGATTGTGGAATTCATTCTCTAGTGCCCTTTGCTCGTGACGTGGGCAGAATTCCTTCATCATAAGAGCTCGAAGCTCTTCCCACGTTTGAGCCATTGCAACATCCGCACCCCTATCTCTCATCACTCCGTTCCACCACGTGAGTGCCCTCTTTTGCATCACTCTTGATGCAAATTCTACTTTGCGCTCATTTGGATACAGAGCATGGCGGAATGTGCTTTCGAGACTCTCAAACCATTGTAGGAGCCCATTTGCTCCCTCGAAACCATTGAACCTGAGCGGTTTAGCTGAGTTAAATTGTTTATAGTTGCACGGAGCAGGTGCATTGTTGTTGTTATTCTTGGCTTAGTTTATTTGAGTCACAAGATTTGGAAGCACAACAGCTATTTGCTGAGCAATCATAGCCGCCATATCAGCGTCTTGAGCAGCATTTTGATGAGGAGGCATTCTAAAGGAGAAGGAAATATGAGAGAAAATGAGTGAGATGATATTTGGATGATCAAAACTGAATGTTAAGAATATCAATGAAGCATAATGATTGTGATCATTTGTTTGTTACTTAAAACAAACAAACGACACAGTGACTAATCAAAGTAAATGGGTCTTTATAATGTATCTCGAAGACATGCTTTAGTCTATAGGTGGACACTCACCCTAAGAGTTCCCAGGTAAGAGTGACTAGTCCGATTATGCGGCTTTGTACGAACACTCTAGCCTTAGACAGAAAACTCAGGGTACATGCATCCACCCTTCCAGATTGCATCTGTTCATATTATTAAAACCCAAACTTTGACGAGATTTTGAAAATTTTAAAGGCATGAAGCCCAAAAACAATCATCTAAAGACAAATGATTGATTTTCAAAATGAATTGGTAACTTGTGGATTTGTTTTGGTAATCACCTAAGGATAGGTGATGGTATTGTTTTAAGATTTAAACAACAGATAACTTGTGCTGGGGTCCTAGAACAGTTATAGTCTAGGTCAGAAGCATTACTAATAACCTAATTCTCTATAACCATGGCTCTGATACCAATCTGTAACACCCCAATCGCGTAATATACAACAATACGTGGCGAAAACATTGGGGAGTCACGTTACAAATGGTTTCACAACACATGGCACATAAAGTTTTGTTTAATTGAGTTAATTGCTTACATTGTCTTGGAGAATAAAAATAATACACAATAATTGTCTTGCAAGTTTTAAGGTAAGCTAAGGCCCAAGTCCCCCCTATATGTAGCATGCTCAAGTCAAACATTTGCTCCTAAAACATATGTGAAAATAAAACGTCAGCATAAAAATACCTGTGAGTAACATAGGTTTTGTGATGAAGATTCATGGCTTTGAATGTTTCAATTATTTCAAAAATAGCCATGAACCTTTACAAAAATGTTTTCTTTTATGAAATCATATGAAAATCAAATGATATAAAAGAATGATGCATGGTTAACTTAATAACCAAAATATGTCATGTCTTGTATAAAATATGTCATGTATAAAACAATGTCTTGCGTAAACCAAATGTCATGTGTAAAACAATGTCTTGTGCAAACCAAATGTCATGTGTAAATCAATGTCTTTGTGTAAACCAAATTTTCATGTATAAACCAATGTCTTTGTGTAAACCAAATTGTCATGTATAAACCAATGTCTCGACTGGTAAACAAAAAGGTATTTGCTTAAACCATAGGAAATAATGTCTTGTATGTGACATTTGTGCTCTGTAAACACTGAATGATGTAAAACAATATCAATTATCAATGAAACAATGTGTTTTTGTCTCAATATTTGTGTATTTATGTTTGACAATTTCACGTTTTGATTCTAGTTCGATTTCAAGCTTTTAATCGCTTTCTGGAAAGTTATACGCAAACTTTTACTTAAACGTAATCAGTTTAATGCAAAAAACACTCCGGAATAGTGATATATTCATAACATACCTTAAATAACCTTTACATAACTTAGAAATAGGTTTTGAAGGGTTTGGTGTGTCAAAAACAAGTTTATTCGATCGCAGGGACTATTTGTGACAAACTGCAAAAGTCTGCCTATTCGTATAGCAACGTACACTCTGGGACATGATCATAAGCTAAACATACCCTAAATATCCTTTACATAGCTTAGAAATAAGTTTTGAGGGGTTCGGTATGCGAAAATATGCTTATTTGACCACATGGACTAAAAGCGTCAAAACTGCGAAAGTATGCATTTACGTGCATATCTTGCGTTTTGACCATATCCGGACATCCAAAAATTTTTGTAATCATTAAAATATTGTATTTTAGTGATGAAAATGAAAAAATATCATTCATCGCGCAATTTGGGTCGTTTTCGCGTTCATTACGATTCTTTCATATTAACCGAAAACCGCAACCGTACGGCCAAACGAACCGACATCCTTGACATTTTTGAGCATAATTCAAGTTAAATATACTTTAACTTCATCATGGAGCTTGAAAATGGGCTTGACGGGTGTTAGAAGTGCCAAAACGTGACAAAACGAAGTTCAGGGGCCAAACTGTCACTTTTGCAAAGTTGCTGCCAGCTAGGGTCCTTACGGACCGTAAGGACAAGCCCATACGCTCCGTATGCGATGCCTAGCACAGCAACTTTGCTGTCAAGTTCTTGTTCACTCTCTTGGCCACCAAGCTCGCGATTTTTCCAGCTTCTAGCCTCCTTTGGACATGTGTTAACACCCTTATCAGATCTTGACACCTCAAGGACACTTGGCATGATCCAAAAGCCCTCAAACATCTATAAATAGCAAGGGGTTTTTTCCATTTTCCTTGCTCATCTTCATCTTCTTCTCTAATCTGCTCTAAGTGGAGGCAATCACATAGTTGAAGGCCACCTACCTAAGCATTCTTAGTCTTCTTTTCAAGCATTTGACTCTTGTAAGTGTTCCTTCATGCTTGTCTTGTTATTTTAAGCAAGAAAGTTAAAAAGTGTTTGACCTTCAGCTTTGACCATGAATTGGTCAAGACAAAGTTCGTTTGAGCTTTGCAACGTGAGCGTAATCACGATGGTTATAGTCCCTTGTGACTATACCTACTGATTACCACGTTGATTAACCGAAGTGACGAGTCAAAGTTTCAGTCAAAATGACAATTATGTGCATTTTGCGATGAAACCATTTTCGGGTATCAAAACACTTTTTTTTATATCAAATCAGTTTTCTAACTTAGTTAAACATGTTTTACCATGTTTAACTCGTCATTTTTAGTTTAGTGCTTATATAGGGTCGTAGGTCAAGCGATCTTGACAACCGCTTAGACTTTCGAACCCGATCCGTTTGGTCGATCATTAGGATCCGACCAAACATATTTTGTGACCATAGTTGTATAGGGAATAACCTTCCGAGGTTATACCTTATGGTCACTTAGTTTGATTAGTTGTATGATAGGTAATTTATAAGTCTTAGGAAAATGACCAAAATACCCTTTTCATGCATAATTTGAATTTAAGCATATGTAACTTAAATTTTGTCACTTAAACTGATTATGCAATATTATTAAACATGTTAGGGCATATAATACTTGTCATAGGACTAGTTAGGCGGTTCGAATGTGTCACACCCCCAAAATACCACGTGCGAATACACCGCGGGACGTGTGACATACCAGGATCCAAGCCACCAATCACGTTGAACCAATAATAAATATTTAAATAAAACATTCGATTCTTATCATAACGTAAATCCAAGTCATAAATTAAACCAAAGTAGATGTTCAGCGGAAGCATAAAATAAATTGTTAATCAACTGTTTCCAAAACAAGTGTTCAAAACCAATGTATAAGTATCCAAGAGTCTCGATCCATAACCAGTCCAGCACTCGCAGATAGCAAGTCCATAATCAAAAATCTAACAACCTGCAAGCATGCAGACAAGTGTGTTAGACGACGCTGGTGAGTTCAAAGTTTGTTAATACGTTTTAGTTACCAGATATGAGTGTAGGACAATTCAATGATTTGATTTGATGTTGTTATTAACTCAATTCCCGCAGATGGCTCTAGATTTATTTTCCCAAACCCCAATGCGCTATCACACATTGGTCAAGTGGTTAAGGTAATTAGTTCACGACCGTCCTCCCCGGTACGGTGTGAGGGTGCCAAACCTAATAGCCCTATCAACTATTAACCCCGTTGCCTCCCCGGCAACTAATCGGTATATGTAAGGGGACTTAATGATATAAATGAGTGTAATAACCAACATCCCATTAACCCGACATTCCTCCCCAAAACTATCACCAGATGTCCCTCCCCGGGACGCATGCTTGGAGAAAAAGCAGTGAACTCACCTTGGTTTGCTCGGTTTGTTAAGTTACCCGTTCCAGTTAATCAACCAACCCTATCGTGGTTAACAATATTATAAGTTTCGTAGTAGATTACTTCACAAGGTTACACAGTTTTCGTTTAACACAACAATCCACATCTCAGATACATATCACGCGTTAACACTGTGTATATCTCACAATAACACTTACAGTTGCATTGACTATTCATGTAAGACAATGTACATACAACAACTCATACCAGCCTATACCAGTTTTGATATCATGCAACAAGTATAATTGTCAAGTAATGTAGCACATTATCCACTTACTGTTGTAACGAATTCCCACACAGCAAAGGACCCCATGGCGAAAGACCCTACTGACGAAAGTCTGTCTTTCGCCGAGAGTACAGGTGACGAAACACCCTAGTGTTTCTTTGGAGTCGCGTTGACGAAAGACTTAGTCTTTCGCCGAGATGTTTTTCGTCGTATCATATTCAGTCAGTTACAGTTTCCTTAATCTCAGCCGTAATGTATGCACACCTTCAATAATGTTCCCTACCAGATCTAATCAACAGATTGCACGATAGTCTCACATGCTAATTATGAACAATCCTGTTTACGTATAATCAATCATCAAACCTAGTAAGTTTCAAATCGAGTACCGTTCGTGTTCATGGCAACCCTAAACAATGTTTCAACAGTCACCAATGAAATCAGTGATCACACCACCCTACAAGTCCTAATCATCAGATTTATCGGTAATCTAACATGAGTTCATCAACGAGTAATCATGAGCAAATTCCTGTTTCTCACAACATAACAATTCATACAGATTCGTCACATAACATAAACAATTAAGAGTTAACACTAGCACAGAATAACATAAACAATCAATAGTTAACGTGGGTACAAGTCGACTAACCGAGATAGAATGTAGTCCCGTGCTAGAACACCGAATACGTTCTTAGGGAAAATCGAACAGAGAAGGTGGTGTTTCGTAAGGGTTTGTTGCCGTCACTAGGTGTAGAGAGGACTAGGGTTTGATAACTGACGGCTTACGTAATAATTGTGTGAAAACAAAACAATATAACCGATTTGTTACCGGGCCTCCTCTGGGCCAAAGGCCCATATGGCGAAACACTCTGTTTTGTCCAGTAAGGTGATGGCGAAACACTATATGTTTCGCCGATTATGGTTGTGGTGAAACACCCGAGTGTTTCGTCGAGTATGGTTATAACAGTTCATAAGTTTATAAGTTTATTACTCACCAAACTATAATTCAACACACCAAACATATAACAAACATAAACAAGTTACAATGTAAACGAATTATGAAAACACTCTGCGAAACGAGTAACGTGCAAGGACCTTGAAAACTCAGGTTGTCACATCATCCCCAACTTGAAAGAAATTTCGTCCCGAAATTTGATAAGTGAAACAAAAGCGGTGAAGTGTCGGATCAAAATGACTGTGGATTTTCTGCAGGTGCCACATCATCCCCAACTTGAATGGGAATTTCGTCCCGAAATTCACTAGTTGTGCCAGACTTAGACTTGTCAGCTGGGAATAGATGTGGGTACTTGAGCTTCATCTGATCTTCACGCTCCCATGTGAACTCCGGTCCACGTCTTGAGTTTCAACGAACTCTTACAATCGGAATTCGGCTATGCTTGCGGACTTTGACTTCCCGATCCATGATTTCGATAGGTTCCTCGATAAATTGCAACTTGTCGTCGATTTTCAGCTCTTGAAACGGAACCACAAGTGTCTCATCAGATAAGCACTTCTTTAGCTGCGACACGTGGAAAACATCGTGAACGTTACCCAACTCAGCCGGTAACTCTAGATTGTATGCCACTTTACCAATTCGCTCCAGAATTTTGAATGGCCCAACATAACTAGGGTTAAGCTTGCCGCGTTTCCTAAAACGCACCACACCCTTCCAGGGCGAGACCTTTAACATAACACGATCACCGACTTCGAACTCCAAAGGTTTTCTACGCTTATCGGCGTTGCTTTTCTGAGGATCATGCGCTGCTGCCATATGATTCCTGATCTGGGCAATCTTTTCTGAAGTTTCAAGCACCAGCTCTGGGCTGTGATCTGGCTGTCACCCACCTCAGCCCAACAGAGAGGTGAACGACATTTCCGCCCGTACAATGCTTCGAATGGAATTGCCTGGATGCTGGTATGGTAACTACTGTTGTAAGAAAACTCTATCAACGGCAAGTGTTTCTCCCAACCCTTGCCAAAATCAATTACGCATGCCCGTAACATATCCTCAAGTGTCTTGATGGTTCGTTCACTTTGACCATCCGTCTGTGGGTGATAAGCAGTGCTCATGTCGAGACGTGAGCTGAATGATTTGTGCATCGACTGCCACAAATCTGAGATGAAACGCAGATCACGATCTGAGATAATAGAGGTCGGCACCCCGTGCCTAGAAACCACTTCCTTAAGATAGACAGCAGCTAGCTGCGATATAACAACTCTAAAAATAAACCGACACCCTCCTGAATATTTTTCCGACACCCTAATATATTTTAAAACATCCCAATATGTCCTAAAATACCCCCATACGTGAAAATCGAGCCCAAAATACGTTATGCCATTAAAAATAAATTAAAAACATGAAAAATGGGGTTTAGGCGGGCCGCGTAAGCCACTCTTTAAGCTTACGCGGGCCGCGACCGAGTGAAGGCTGGCGAAACTCTGGGCTGCCACGTGGCAGCCACACGTCGAGGCTAGGGGTGGTGACCGGTCAAGGCTAAGGTCTACGCCCCTATGTCTCGGGCCGCGTAAAAGTCGAAAACAAGCCCTATAAGTAGAGGGCAGTGGCCTTCAGTCGAAATTCGCTCACGAACATTTTCTTTCTCTAAATTCTGAAGTTTAGGCATAATACTCGGGTATAATACCCCCTAAATAACAAGATTCTGCTCCGTTGTAAGTATCATAACCCCTGGATACGTATTAGATACGCTGCCCGATTGATCTAGGGTTCCGTAACGGCTGTCGTGGTTCTGCCCGACGTAGTCGTTGGAATGCCGTCTCGATGACGGTATTACTAATGTTAAAATGGGTTATTATACTAACACGTGTGAATTTGTGTAAATTATAGATTGTCACCAGGAAACCCTAAAGGATAATCTAAGACAGCAATGTGAGTAATCTCCTTTTTGCAAATTGTTTTTACAAAACCTCACACGATTAATTATATATTAACAGTTATTGAGTATTTGTAAGGATAAAATTATCGTCGGTATATTGGGGTTTTGTATACAAAATTTGTTACTGCCTTGCGAGGGGTAACATTTCCACAAGTCAGGTCTGACAGTACCGTGGGTGGTTATTAGTATAATTTGGAAACAAATATAATTGCAAGACCGCCCTCAATACTGTACAATAGTTTTTATTTAAACTTGATTAAACTGGGATTCACTCATCAGTATTTCCCACTGACAAAATATTTTTAAACGCGTTTCAGGTAACAAAATGTGAAAGCCAAATAGAAGCCAGCTGGACAGCACTGAAGGCTTGGAAAAGTGGCAATAAAGTTACCTAAAAATAAATAGATGTTTTTATTAAATAAAATAGGGTTTATCCCTATGAAAATGTGTGTACTTAAACTTGGGATTTTTCTCATATGTTTAATATATTAAAAGAGTGGTATTTTACTCTGATAAAATATTTCCAAACTACGATCCTGATGTAAATTCCGCTGCCAAAATTGACTAAACACGCGATACCACCGAAACTGGCTCGCAGCCGCCCGTTCCCGAGGAATTAGGGATCGGGGGTTGCGACAGAAGGTGGTATCAGAGCTAAGCCACTGATTCAGCCACAGGAGCGTTCTGCTGACATCAAAATTCAATCTGTTAGGAAATAAATTACAGAAATACGTGTATAATTGTATTTTATTGTTGTGTAATATTTGACTACTTGTTAGTTTACAGTATGAGCGACCAAGGACCATCTGACGCGTACCGTCAATTGTCTGGTTCGCCTAGAAGCGAAGGTGCCTCTTCTCAGCCCGCCCTCTCAGGGTACTCTACTGATACTAAAGAAGGAATATTCGTGTTTATGGCTCAGTCAGAAGAGCCATTTCCTTAGAAAAAGAGGGGATGGTTCAGTAGGGGAGCACATGAGCGTAGAAAACGTATGAAAAAGTTACAAGACCAGAGAGCACTAGCAGCAGCCAAAAGAGAGACAGATGCCCATGCCCAAGACATGATTAATAGGGGTTTAGCTAATTTCCATATCCTAGCAACCACTACAGCTGACCCTAATCTAGAGCAAATAACAGCACCCCAACCACAACCACCAATTCCCGACCAACCAATGGAAATAGAAAACCCAGAAAATCAAGTAGAAATGCATGATTTCAACTCGGAGGAAATACCTAGGGTACCGGCACCAAATCCCTTAAACCCAAATTACGACCCATGGTGGGACGACAATAGGGACTATGTGCAACGCTACCCGATATACGAAGACATGCCCATGCCGAACTTAGGAGCCTACCCAGGTTTGGACCCTCTAGATCCCTATTATGATAACGATGTATACATTAGGGAGATTTTAGAGAATCCTTACCAATTCCAGGCACCTACACCTCCATACCAGGAACCCGCACCCCAGATTCTGAACCCAGTCCTAGAACCTTCACCCCCAATGAGTGCAGAAAACGTACAAGAACTTAGGACATTTGGTGAGGAAATTTTAGAGAATAGTGAAAGGATGAGACATGTGGGAGAGCGACTCGTCTAGAAGTACGACGAGCGCAATATGGATTTCTGGATGAATCCATATCCTTGAATATGATGGTGAAGATGGTAATAATAGTAATAATAATATAATAATAATATATGTGTGTATGAAAAAAAAAACTACGGATGCCTACTACTAGTAGTGTAGTTTTAAATTTCTGTTGGTATTGTAATTTTTATTTCCAGTATTGGTTTGTAGTAGATGCATATTATATAAAAATAGAGTAAGTCGCAATGATCGACACTTTTGACCAAGATGTGTGTCATGTGATTGGCTATATTAAATATTATTTTGATGATATTAATACGTGGTAACTGTTTAAAATTCAGATGGACAACGAAGTAAACCAGGAAAACCAAAATGATAACCAGAGTAACATTAACTTGGTTAATGAGAATCTGAACAACAACAATAACAATGGTGCAATGCCATATATTCTTCAAACTGTTAAGGATGCTAATAATAAAAGTAGACATGATAGCAAACGACCATCTGAACCTGCAAACAGTGTGAACAATGGACCCGTACTTCAAGTGCCCATTCCCAAAAGAAGAAGAACCGTGTCTTACGGTTGTTCTTACAAAGAATTTGGGTCCTGTAAACCAATAGAATTCTCGGGCAATGAAGAACCCATTGCAGCCCTACGCTGGATAGAAAAGACTGAGGCAGTCTTAAAAATAAGCAAATGTGCGGAAGAGGACAAGATAATGTTTGCTTCCAATCTATTTAAGAATTCAGCCTTAGAATGGTGGAACACCATCCTCCAGTCTAGAGGAAGTGATAGGGTTTATAATATGGAATGGGAAGAATTTAAGAATATGGTAGAAAGGAAATTCTGCCCTCCTAATGAAAAGGATCAGATAGCAAAAAAATTCCTAAACCTTAGGATGAATGGAGTGGATAGTAAGGGGTATACAAAGTTATTCTTTGAATATGCTAGAATAGTACCTACCCTTGCATCACCAGAGCCGGTACTGATCTCCCGTTACATCTGGGGATTAATTGGAGAGATTAGGCATGTAGTCAAGGCAACTAGAGCTCAAACTATAGAAGAAGCTGTAGAATTAACAAACACCTTGATAGATGAATTAGTCCGTACTAGAGAAGAAGACCAGAGGAAAAACCTAGCACAGAGGCTTACCCAGGAATTCCGCTATGGTAATTCTAACCGTAGGAATGTAGGTTCTACCTCTGCACCTTATTATAAGACTTGAAAGAAGAAGCATTCGGGAAAATGCTCCGCTCACTGCAATTTCTGTAAGTTACCAGGACACAAGGAAGAAGATTGCAGGAGGAAATCTAGCAATGGACTATGTTTCAACTGTGGAGAAAAAGGTCATATCAAGTTAAATTGTCCAAAATTGGCTCCAGCTCCGAACAACAAGAACACTAAAAATGCTAGAGCATTTGTTCTTACAGCAGATGAAGCCAAGATGATTCCGGACGTGTTAGCCGGTACATTTTTAGTTAATGATATTTTTGCTAAAGTATTATTTGACTCTGGTGCAAACCAAAGTTTTATTAATACTTCGTTTTGCAAACTTCTTAATCAATCATTAACTAAACTTCCACAAAACTGTCTAGTAGAGACAGCGAATGGAGAAACTGTTAGGATTTCTGAAATCTTGCAGGGAGCAAAAATAGAAATATTAAATCAAAATTTTATTGCAAATATTTACCCAATGAATCTGGCAGGATTCGATGTCGTTTTAGGAATGGATTGGTTAATAGCTAATAAAGCCAGTATTTTATGTGATCAAAAGTCAATTCAAGTAAATTCACCAAAGGGTGAAAAGATCACAATTAAAGGAGATAAACCATCTAGGTCCACAAAATTCATCTCTGTGATGAAAACTGCAAGCTATATAAGAAAATGATCATTAGTGTATTTGATTTCCATAATCACTAACACTAAAGGAAAAGAACTAAAAGACATTCCAGTAGTGTCTCAGTTTTCATATATATTCCCAGAAGAATTACCAGGACTACCGCCGGATAGAGAAGTTGAATTCAGAATTCACCTGCTACCAGGAACGACAACGATAGCCAAAGCACCTTACCGTTTGGCACCCGCAGAAATGCAGGAACTGAAGAGACAATTAGACGAATTGCTGGAAAAAGGATTCATACAGCCAAGCTCATCACCTTGGGGAGCGCCAATTTTATTCGTCAAAAAGAAAGATGGATCAATGCGAATGTGCATTGATTATCGTGAATTGAACAAAGTCACGATTAAGAATCGGTATCCATTACCGAGAATCGATGATCTGTTCGATCAATTGCAAGGAGCTCGATTTTTCTCTAAAATAGATTTAAGGTCAGGATATCATCAATTAAAGGTACAGGAAGAGGATATTCCTAAGACCGCCTTCAGAACGAGGTATGACCATTATGAATTTACTGTCATGCCCTTTGGTTTAACCAATGCCCCAGCTGCATTTATGGACATGATGAACCGAATATGTAAGCCATATTTGGATAAATTCATAATTGTCTTTATAGATGATATTCTCATCTACTCTAAGAGTAAAGAGGAACATGCAAGGCATTTGCATGCACTTTTAAGTTTACTAAGAAAAGAAAAGCTTTATGCTAAGTTCTCGAAATGCAAATTTTGGTTAGAACAGGTACAGTTTCTTGGACACTTAGTTAATCATGAAGGAATTCATGTGGATCCCACAAAAATCAAGGCAATTACTAAATGGAAGACCCCTGAGTCACCAACCGAGGTTAGAAGTTTCTTAGGATTGGCCGGTTATTATAGAAGATTTATTCGAGATTTTTCTAGAATAGCCATTCCTTTAACTAAGTTAACCTGTAAATCCATTAAGTTTGAATGGAGACCAAAGCAAGAAGAAGCCTTTAGAATTCTTAAGCAAAGATTAACCCATGCACCCATATTAGCGTTACCAGAAAGAACTGAAGATTTTGTAATTTATTGTGACGCTTCTAAATTAGGTTATGGATGTGTGTTAATGCAACGTCAAAAGGTTATAGCTTACGCCTCTAGACAACTTAAAAATCATGAAGAGAATTATTCAACCCATGATCTTGAATTAGGAGCAATAATTTTTTCTTTGCAAATTTGGAGACATTACCTTTATGGTAGCAAATTTATTATTTTCACTGATCATAAGAGTTTAAGGTATGTTTTTGGACAAAAAGAGTTGAATATGAGACAAAGACGCTGGATGGAAATGCTTAGTGATTATGATTGTGATATCCAGTATCATGCAGGAAAAGCAAATGTAGTGGCAGATGCTTTAAGCCGAAAATATCACGAAAAGCCAAAAAGGGTACATTCTCTTAATTTAAATCTAAAAGTAGATTTAAATGAACAAATTAAAAAGGCACAAGAATCAGTAATCAAGGAGGATACTTGTAACAACCCGCACTTTCGTGCGTTGTTACTACTCGTTACACTCGTTACGCCTAGCACCAGAGATTCAGATCATAATGTAACTATATCGTATATATCGCTATTCGAAGGATAATCGCATATTTTCAAGCTACAATATCATTATACTACACTACTATCACACTAACACTCACGGAGGCACTGAGTGAGGACCTATTCTACCCTCCTCAGTGGCCGTGATGTGTCGAACGTAAACAATTAACGCTAACAAGGACTCTCGGGTGAGTACTGTAGCTCCAGTCGTCATGACGATGATGACAATACGAGTAAACGGTACCCCGTCAGTCTTTGTGGCACAACTCGCAATAACGTTCACGAGGACGTCGAGAGAGGACTTATACTACCCTCCTTGATGGCCGTGAAACGTCGCTATTCATCGCACACTCGAATGGAAACCGACTGTTAATTATCGAAACTTTGGATTATGGATACGTAAATACGACCTCCAGAGATATATATATATATATAATAATATAATAATAACAATATAATGATAATGTAAACTAATTATGGTCATTACACGCTTCAGAAACTATCAAATCGATCAAAAACGAAGAAGTCCGGCCCGTCAGGATGTCTATCCGGACGGATGACCATCCGGACGGATGGGCATGCGCACGGATGGCCATCCGCACGCATGGGCCATCCGCACGGATGGGCCATCCGCACGGATGGGCTATCCGGGCCAGACCTCCTTTCCTCTCCTCTTTCGCCTATAAATAGCCTGTCACACCACTATTCAAGTGATGTGACAGCTCCTGTTCAACCACACGCGCACCAAGACCCTTTTCTCTCGATTTCCTCGCGATTCCGGTAAGATCTCAACCTAAAACTTGTACTTCTACAATCTACACTCGAATCTACATCATTCTATCTTTCAAAACTCGAATTCTAACCGTGAAATCTACGGATTTGAGGCGTTATGAGGTGATGTCACCAAGAGTTCTTATGAACTTCAAGTTGGGGTCTCATTTCACTATAAACGACTCAGATCCGGGTGATTCCCACCTGTTTTAATGACAAATCACACCTAAATCTGTGCGATTTCGAGTTAACCATGAAGAACCACCATGAACGGCCAGATCTGATGGAACGGGGTGATTCCCGGTCGTTAGAACGAGTCGGAATTAACGGAACTTCAAGTGTTAGTGCGAAATTACACTACCCTAGTGAAAGCGAACGTTTTCTTTCTGTTTGACACTCGAAAACAATGCGAAACAGACATGACAACCCGCACGGACAACAGGTCAGTCCGCACGGATGACACAAGTCCGCACGGATGGGATGTCATCCGCACGCACCTGCAGCCCGCACGGATCATGTCAGTCCGCACGGATCATGCCAGTCCGCACGGATCATGTCAGCCCGCACGGATCATGTCATCCGCACGGACCATGTCATCCGCACGGACCACTCACCCGCACGGACCACTCACCCGCGTGCACACTCGTCCGCACGCACAACGATGTCAGTCCGCGCGCACCTCCGTCCGTACGTACCACCATACCAACCGCACGGACAACCTGTTATCCGCACGGATAACATGTCATCCGGACGGATGACTTGTCATCCGGACGGATAACATGTCTAATCCGCACGGATGAGGCCCAAATCAATCAAACGAGTAACTTTTCAAGTTAATCTTGTTTAACCGTACTTCGTTTATTCTATTTCTTCAAGGATCATTACAGACAACTCGTAACCGACTCGATCAAGTTGTAATCTCGCTAAATCCGCACTGTGAGTATACTTGACCCCCTTTTAATCGAATTTTGGGTGTAACATACGTTCCTAACAAACCGAATTCATCAATCGAACTATTCAATCAATCGAATTATCACTTGCGAATAACTGTTATGCATAGATATACGTGATGCTAGTTGCATATGTGCTAGGGCTTATACTCGCGACGTCCCACCAAGACTAGTATAGTACTATTGCGCCCGACGGGGTCTAGTTATGCCATCGTACATTCGAGCATCGAGGACTTAGTTGGTAGTATCAGTTTTGTGAGTATATATGTCGTGTATTACGTTTATGCATGTGGAAATTCGCAGCACTTTTAATCTACTATGCTATACTTATCAAACCTGTATACTCGCCAATACTTTTGTATTGACAAATCTTTTAACGTATGTTGCAGGTTAGATCGCAGACTATATCAAATCAAGCTAGGACGTCTAGAAACTCAACTAAAATCTAGGTTGTCGGATTTGTATTGTTCGAGAGGACAAGAAATCTGTGATAACTTATGTGATTGTATTATTTGTTAGTATGGGATAACGAATGTATTAAATATTATCGCAATATAGTTGTTATGGATTCTCTTGAGCAATCTGATTCGCCTAGTGCCGCGCCCCGATGATTCTGCCATCGGTTGGGGTGTGACAGATTGGTATCAGAGCCATAACTATAGGGAATTAGGTCAGACTCGACCTAGTCCGGGTCGACGTCTTAGAAATAGACCTAGTCTATAGTCTAAGTACCAACAGGCTGACTCGTACGAACCCAGTGGGGTTTGTATTGGGCTTACTTGATACTCTCGATCGAAATTGCTAAAAGCTACAACTTTGTGTGAACACCGCATACTACAACTTCACACGAAGGAGCCTTTCCTAAGGCTGAAATACTACTTAGCCTTTCCTAAGGCCGACACGATACACATGTTTTCAAAAATACTCGCATAACGAAACTGAGCGATCCAGTCAAGACCAGGTGTGAAAACCAAGGACTCTTGATAAGATTGCTCACTCAGCGGAATTTTTCTAGCACGAGAACTTTTCATCGAGTTAGGAGTGACATCCACATCTCGACGAAAGTCTCCATTTCGAAATCTAGTGGAACTCACGAATTCATTCGAGAGCATAACCACAATTAGGAACGAAACTGTTAAGACAGGGGTGAAACCCGTACCTTAATAAGTCGTTCCACTCTCTATAAACGGGTTTTCAAAAGCTCTCACCAAGGACTCGACTATTGCAATAACTCGAGTCACGCGATGACTAGGAAGACGAATGCCATGAGCTGCATCCTAGTGGAAGCATGGAGTCTTCTAGGTCAACGCGCGAGCACGAACTTGTTGAATATAGTTGGGTTACCTTGGGTAGTCGACGCCTAAACACCCAAGGCACTCTATTATACGACCCGTCAATTTTACAATGATTGGAACTTATTTACGTCTTGAAACTTCGCGCTTAATCGAATTCTCGATGTAACGATTTTCACTCCCTACTTTACAAACGCACGATTCACACAGCCATCGCAATCTAAAACGAAATCCGAATGTTCACAACAAAACTAATGCATAATCTATCGCATTCGCTCTCGTTTTCTCACTTCAACACGACCTCGCTTATTCTAAATCGACCTGTATGTGTATGATTACAAATTACATCTATATAAATATATATATATATATACGTATAAACAAACATGTCATTGTATGAGAACTTAGGAAATTCGTGTCTCCTATGTGGCTCCTATGTGATTCGTATTACTATTATACTATTGCATCAAGTTTGAACGCGCTCAAATCGCAACGCAAACTCGAAAATCATTATGATCGAATCTCACTCCAAGTCTCCTTCTGTCTAGATGCCTTCCAACAACTCTACTTCGAGAATGATAGCAAAGAGACGAGCCAAATGAAGGAGCGAAAAGAGGATTGCTTCGCTTGTGACCAGGGAAGTGGTCAAAGTCATTCCTCAGATTGCCACACGAGTTCACTCTCTCAACCATTCTCGAACTTCGGAAGACGTTAAGACAGGAGAGCCGCAATCTACTTTTCTCTACAAGCACTTCAAAGCCTGTGACCCGATGGAATTCACGGGTGAAGGAGGTGCGACTCAACTACTCCAGTGGTTCGATTCTATCGAAGTCACCCTTCGTCAAAGTGGGTGTCCCGATAGTCTCCGTACTACTTGCGCCACCGGAGTATTTCAATCGCGAGCACTCGACTGGTGGACCGCCGAACGTAACAAACGTGGGATCTCCGAAGCTTAAGCCCTCTCTTGGGATGAGCTGAAGGAACTCATGAAGAAAGAATACTGTCCTCCTCATGAAATCCAGAAACTAGAAAACGAATTTTGGGGAATCAAGCAAACCGAAGGTGACAATGCTGGCTACACCGCAAGGTTCAAACAGCTTAGCATAATTTGCCCAAGTCAAGTCAACACTCCGGGGAAGGCCATCACGAAGTACATTCGTGGCTTGCCTGAGTGTGTGGGTGATTTTGTCGAAGCTGCAAGGCCCGCTACCATCGACGAAACATACTGTTTAGCCGCAGAGATCAACAACAAACGACTCATGGAAGGATTATTCTCAAAGAATCATGTCAAGCTAGCTCATCAAGCAATCGCCAGTAATCCGTCAGACGAACATGTTGACGAATCTTCTGATGATTCTACTGACGAATCTTCTGACAACTCTGTTGGCGATTCTTCTAATGAATCAGCTAACGATTCTTCTGACGGATCTGCTAATGATCCTTCGGACGGATCTGCTGCCGATTCTTCTGACAAATCTGCTGACGGATCTTCCGACAAATCAGCCAAAGACTCCGCAAGCGAGTCTTCAGACGAATCCTCCAACAACGACACTTCTTCGCAGGACACCGACAAACCCAGCCACAAGCGAAAGACTTCAAGCCCGAGCTCATCAACAACCGAACTGCTGCAACCGGAACCTCTTCAAGCAGTTCCGATGTTTCCAAAACGAGCCTACACTGGATTTCATCCTCAGTGTTACTCGTGTACCTATCATCATCCAGTTGGGGATGACTGTCGCTATTGCAATAACTGCAACCGTTACGGTCACTTCACCCGCAACTGTCGCATCGAACCGTGAACTTGAGTACAACAACAACAACTCCCGCAAAAGTCTTCAAGCATCAGACATCTGGCAAGTGTAGGATAAAGTTGTAATGATACGATTTTCGACGATAATCTCTATGTTTTGAACCTACTCGATATTGTCACTATGCGTTAACTCTCGTCTCCATTTTCTCTCTCACTCTTAAATCGTCGCACTTAGACTAGATTCACACACATACTATAAACTATATCACGAAATAATGTGTTTTACCCTCACTACACTCTTAGAACGAGGTACGATAAGCGTGCAAGGAACAATTAATCGCGGGTGCACACGGGATTATTTGGTTCAGTGCACGGTGATCGTAGTGAATTCTAAAGGTGCCATAGCGTTTGACAAAAGGTGACACCGAAACACGGGATGAAAGTAGTAGGGGTCGGGCGAGGAATGCCTTACCATACTACCGAAAGTTCCGTGAAGAAAGTGCCACGTGGAGTTAAACGATATTAGACCTATTATACTATTGTGCTTATTTTCAACACACTACACTCAATCGCAAGGCGTAACAAACCGTATCGTCGCAAGACTTGTCGTAAGTCTGCAAACGCAATGCAATCGCCTCATCGATGGACTCTGGGGAGTCTACCTCGTGGGCAAATTGCATCGACGCAAGACTGGTCGTAAGTCCGTTGCAACGAATCCCAATCAAGCAAATAAACGCTCACGATATTGTTGAGTGAGGACCTATTCTACCCTCCTCGATAGCCGTGATGCGTCATAACGAAACGTTAAGCTTATTCGAAACAAGAATCGAACTCGACTAATCGCAATCGCTTACCTCGTGTATCTCGCAACCTCTATCGCTTATCACGCGAGCCTATACCATTTGCTGTGTATCAATCTATCGCTATCGCCTACCGTTATCTGCGATATTCGTGCTAAGTTAGAACGCATGACCTCGCCTCACGAGAGGAAGCTCGTATGGTTAAGGCAGGGTGTTTTAGCCATATTAGCGACCTTTCGTGGAAAAAGGCCATGTGGGGTCTAATGCTAGTCAAACTCTGTGGTGATAATCAATCGAACCGAACCGCGTAGATCAAATCGCATACCTCCTTCCCTCGCACGCAACGCAACTAACGACTATGGTAACTCGTCGATCATCGCCGTCATCACAAGTGTTTTGTGTTTATTCGCTTAATCACTTAATCGCTTAACGCTTACCGTGTATAGTCTACCGCTTATTCGCATACCGCTTATCGCTCGCTTGGTGTTCATTACAGTCTATGTGGTGTTAGTGCACATGACACCGCTTCACGAGGCAAAACTAACCTGGCGAAGCGTGGTGTTTCGCCATGTTAGCAAACTCTCGTGGAAACGTGCCATGTGGATTTAATGTGCAATCTAATCGAACACGCGCTATTCGTTTCTCGCCTACCAACTCGCTGGATTAATCTATTCGATCCTATCTTATGCTCGGACCGACCTTCTATCGATTGGGCCGAGTAAAACGCAATTCTATCCATGTCATATCGGCACACCTGACACTGCCTCACGAAACGGGAATAGTATGGGCAAAGCATGGTGGATACGCCGCTGGTACTTCCTATATATAAGTGTTTTAAACATATTAACAAACTTTCGTGGGAAAGTGCCAAGTGGGGGCTCGGTAATTAACTACCTTTTTGTACTGATTAAAACGTCTTTTTATAAAATTTTGATTTAAAACCGGTGGGCAAGTGAAAATTCTCTCACGACGTGGAGTAACATCGAATCAGCTTAACTCCATGTCAAAGAAAAGTTTCATAAAGCCCAGTTTTTCCTTAAACTTTTACAACGTCAAAATAAAATCCTTCTTAAGACATTGGTTCGACATCGAGTTCAGCTTGAACCCATGTCAGAGGAGAGTTTTCGTAACCCTTGTTTTCATCTTCGAGTTCCTTAAAATGTTTAAAAACTTAAACTTCCTTGCAACATCGGTTAACATCGACTCCGTTGACCTCACGTTAAGAGGAAAATTTTCAAAGATTTTCATCCTAAATTCCTCTTTAGATATCCAAAACGAACGCTTCTTGTAACGTTGGTTAACGATCGACTCAGTTAATTCTACGTCATGAGAAACCTTTCAATTTCAACCGCATCGAACTAACGAATTCTTCGTAACACGAAGTACTTTGGAATGCCAACTCGTGGGTTAATACTTCTATCTTACGTCGCCTTCTCGCTATCGCAATCGATTCCTCTTATTCGAAACATTCTCGTTGTCAACCTACGATCAAATCACTCGCTGTATCACTACTCAGACTAGATCAACTCTCAAAAGTCTACCTATTGGATTAATTTCAGGACGAAATTTCCTAAAGTAGGGGAGACTGTAACAACCCGCACTTTCGTGCGTTGTTACTACTCGTTACACTCGTTACGCCTAGCACCAGAGATTCAGATCATAATGTAACTATATCGTATATATCGCTATTCGAAGGATAATCGCATATTTTCAAGCTACAATATCATTATACTACACTACTATCACACTAACACTCACGGAGGCACTGAGTGAGGACCTATTCTACCCTCCTCAGTGGCCGTGATGTGTCGAACGTAAACAATTAACGCTAACAAGGACTCTCGGGTGAGTACTGTAGCTCCAGTCGTCATGACGATGATGACAATACGAGTAAACGGTACCCCGTCAGTCTTTGTGGCACAACTCGCAATAACGTTCACGAGGACGTCGAGAGAGGACTTATACTACCCTCCTTGATGGCCGTGAAACGTCGCTATTCATCGCACACTCGAACGGAAACCGACTGTTAATTATCAAAACTTTGGATTATGGATACGTAAATACGACCTCCAGAGATATATATATATATAATAATATAATAATAACAATATAATGATAATGTAAACTAATTATGGTCATTACACGCTTCAGAAACTATCAAATCGATAAAAAACGAAGAAGTCCGGCCCGTCAGGATGTCTATCCGGACGGATGACCATCCGGACGGATGGGCATGCGCACGGATGGCCATCCGCACGCATGGGCCATCCGCACGGATGGGCCATCCGCACGGATGGGCTATCCGGGCCAGACCTCCTTTCCTCTCCTCTTTCGCCTATAAATAGCCTGTCACACCACTATTCAAGTGATGTGACAGCTCCTGTTCAACCACACGCGCACCAAGACCCTTTTCTCTCGATTTCCTCGCGATTCCGGTAAGATCTCAACCTAAAACTTGTACTTCTACAATCTACACTCGAATCTACATCATTCTATCTTTCAAAACTCGAATTCTAACCGTGAAATCTACGGATTTGAGGCGTTATGAGGTGATGTCACCAAGAGTTCTTATGAACTTCAAGTTGGGGTCTCATTTCACTATAAACGACTCAGATCCGGGTGATTCCCACCTGTTTTAATGATAAATCACACCTAAATCTGTGCGATTTCGAGTTAACCATGAAGAACCACCATGAACGGCCAGATCTGATGGAACGGGGTGATTCCCGGTCGTTAGAACGAGTCGGAATTAACGGAACTTCAAGTGTTAGTGCGAAATTACACTACCCTAGTGAAAGCGAACGTTTTCTTTCTGTTTGACACTCGAAAACAATGCGAAACAGACATGACAACCCGCACGGACAACAGGTCAGTCCGCACGGATGACACAAGTCCGCACGGATGGGATGTCATCCGCACGCACCTGCAGCCCGCACGGATCATGTCAGTCCGCACGGATCATGCCAGTCCGCACGGATCATGTCAGCCCGCACGGATCATGTCATCCGCACGGACCATGTCATCCGCACGGACCACTCACCCGCACGGACCACTCACCCGCGTGCACACTCGTCCGCACGCACAACGATGTCAGTCCGCGCGCACCTCCGTCCGTACGTACCACCATACCAACCGCACGGACAACCTGTTATCCGCACGGATAACATGTCATCCGGACGGATGACTTGTCATCCGGACGGATAACATGTCTAATCCGCACGGATGAGGCCCAAATCAATCAAACGAGTAACTTTTCAAGTTAATCTTGTTTAACCGTACTTCGTTTATTCTATTTCTTCAAGGATCATTACAGACAACTCGTAACCGACTCGATCAAGTTGTAATCTCGCTAAATCCGCACTGTGAGTATACTTGACCCCCTTTTAATCGAATTTTGGGTGTAACATACGTTCCTAACAAACCGAATTCATCAATCGAACTATTCAATCAATCGAATTATCACTTGCGAATAACTGTTATGCATAGATATACGTGATGCTAGTTGCATATGTGCTAGGGCTTATACTCGCGACGTCCCACCAAGACTAGTATAGTACTATTGCGCCCGACGGGGTCTAGTTATGCCATCGTACATTCGAGCATCGAGGACTTAGTTGGTAGTATCAGTTTTGTGAGTATATATGTCGTGTATTACGTTTATGCATGTGGAAATTCGCAGCACTTTTAATCTACTATGCTATACTTATCAAACCTGTATACTCGCCAATACTTTTGTATTGACAAATCTTTTAACGTATGTTGCAGGTTAGATCGCAGACTATATCAAATCAAGCTAGGACGTCTAGAAACTCAACTAAAATCTAGGTTGTCGGATTTGTATTGTTCGAGAGGACAAGAAATCTGTGATAACTTATGTGATTGTATTATTTGTTAGTATGGGATAACGAATGTATTAAATATTATCGCAATATAGTTGTTATGGATTCTCTTGAGCAATCTGATTCGCCTAGTGCCGCGCCCCGATGATTCTGCCATCGGTTGGGGTGTGACAGATTGGTATCAGAGCCATAACTATAGGGAATTAGGTCAGACTCGACCTAGTCCGGGTCGACGTCTTAGAAATAGACCTAGTCTATAGTCTAAGTACCAACAGGCTGACTCGTACGAACCCAGTGGGGTTTGTATTGGGCTTACTTGATACTCTCGATCGAAATTGCTAAAAGCTACAACTTTGTGTGAACACCGCATACTACAACTTCACACGAAGGAGCCTTTCCTAAGGCTGAAATACTACTTAGCCTTTCCTAAGGCCGACACGATACACATGTTTTCAAAAATACTCGCATAACGAAACTGAGCGATCCAGTCAAGACCAGGTGTGAAAACCAAGGACTCTTGATAAGATTGCTCACTCAGCGGAATTTTTCTAGCACGAGAACTTTTCATCGAGTTAGGAGTGACATCCACATCTCGACGAAAGTCTCCATTTCGAAATCTAGTGGAACTCACGAATTCATTCGAGAGCATAACCACAATTAGGAACGAAACTGTTAAGACAGGGGTGAAACCCGTACCTTAATAAGTCGTTCCACTCTCTATAAACGGGTTTTCAAAAGCTCTCACCAAGGACTCGACTATTGCAATAACTCGAGTCACGCGATGACTAGGAAGACGAATGCCATGAGCTGCATCCCAGTGGAAGCATGGAGTCTTCTAGGTCAACGCGCGAGCACGAACTTGTTGAATATAGTTGGGTTACCTTGGGTAGTCGACGCCTAAACACCCAAGGCACTCTATTATACGACCCGTCAATTTTACAATGATTGGAACTTATTTACGTCTTGAAACTTCGCGCTTAATCGAATTCTCGATGTAACGATTTTCACTCCCTACTTTACAAACGCACGATTCACACAGCCATCGCAATCTAAAATGAAATCCGAATGTTCACAACAAAACTAATGCATAATCTATCGCATTCGCTCTCGTTTTCTCACTTCAACACGACCTCGCTTATTCTAAATCGACCTGTATGTGTATGATTACAAATTACATCTATATAAATATATATATATATATACGTATAAACAAACAAGTCATTGTATGAGAACTTAGGAAATTCGTGTCTCCTATGTGGCTCCTATGTGATTCGTATTACTATTATACTATTGCATCAAGTTTGAACGCGCTCAAATCGCAACGCAAACTCGAAAATCATTATGATCGAATCTCACTCCAAGTCTCCTTCTGTCTAGATGCCTTCCAACAACTCTACTTCGAGAATGATAGCAAAGAGACGAGCCAAACGAAGGAGCGAAAAGAGGATTGCTTCGCTTGTGACCAGGGAAGTGGTCAAAGTCATTCCTCAGATTGCCACACGAGTTCACTCTCTCAACCATTCTCGAACTTCGGAAGACGTTAAGACAGGAGAGCCGCAATCTACTTTTCTCTACAAGCACTTCAAAGCCTGTGACCCGATGGAATTCACGGGTGAAGGAGGTGCGACTCAACTACTCCAGTGGTTCGATTCTATCGAAGTCACCCTTCGTCAAAGTGGGTGTCCCGATAGTCTCCGTACTACTTGCGCCACCGGAGTATTTCAATCGCGAGCACTCGACTGGTGGACCGCCGAACGTAACAAACGTGGGATCTCCGAAGCTTACGCCCTCTCTTGGGATGAGCTGAAGGAACTCATGAAGAAAGAATACTGTCCTCCTCATGAAATCCAGAAACTAGAAAACGAATTTTGGGGAATCAAGCAAACCGAAGGTGACAATGCTGGCTACACCGCAAGGTTCAAACAGCTTAGCATAATTTGCCCAAGTCAAGTCAACACTCCGGGGAAGGCCATCACGAAGTACATTCGTGGCTTGCCTGAGTGTGTGGGTGATTTTGTCGAAGCTGCAAGGCCCGCTACCATCGACGAAACATACTGTTTAGCCGCAGAGATCAACAACAAACGACTCATGGAAGGATTATTCTCAAAGAATCCTGTCAAGCTAGCTCATCAAGCAATCGCCAGTAATCCGTCAGACGAACATGTTGACGAATCTTCTGATGATTCTACTGACGAATCTTCTGACAACTCTGTTGGCGATTCTTCTAATGAATCAGCTAACGATTCTTCTGACGGATCTGCTAATGATTCTTCGGACGGATCTGCTGCCGATTCTTCTGACAAATCTGCCGACGGATCTTCCGACAAATCAGCCAAAGACTCCGCAAGCGAGTCTTCAGACGAATCCTCCAACAACGACACTTCTTCGCAGGACACCGACAAACCCAGCCACAAGCGAAAGACTTCAAGCCCGAGCTCATCAACAACCGAACTGCTGCAACCGGAACCTCTTCAAGCAGTTCCGATGTTTCCAAAACGAGCCTACACTGGATTTCATCCTCAGTGTTACTCGTGTACCTATCATCATCCAGTTGGGGATGACTGTCGCTATTGCAATAACTGCAACCGTTACGGTCACTTCACCCGCAACTGTCGCATCGAACCGTGAACTTGAGTACAACAACAACAACTCCCGCAAAAGTCTTCAAGCATCAGACATCTGGCAAGTGTAGGATAAAGTTGTAATGATACGATTTTCGACGATAATCTCTATGTTTTGAACCTACTCGATATTGTCACTATGCGTTAACTCTCGTCTCCATTTTCTCTCTCACTCTTAAATCGTCGCACTTAGACTAGATTCACACACATACTATAAACTATATCACGAAATAATGTGTTTTACCCTCACTACACTCTTAGAACGAGGTACGATAAGCGTGCAAGGAACAATTAATCGCGGGTGCACACGGGATTATTTGGTTCAGTGCACGGTGATCGTAGTGAATTCTAAAGGTGCCATAGCGTTTGACAAAAGGTGACACCGAAACACGGGATGAAAGTAGTAGGGGTCGGGCGAGGAATGCCTTACCATACTACCGAAAGTTCCGTGAAGAAAGTGCCACGTGGAGTTAAACGATATTAGACCTATTATACTATTGTGCTTATTTTCAACACACTACACTCAATCGCAAGGCGTAACAAACCGTATCGTCGCAAGACTTGTCGTAAGTCTGCAAACGCAATGCAATCGCCTCATCGATGGACTCTGGGGAGTCTACCTCGCGGGCAAATTGCATCGACGCAAGACTGGTCGTAAGTCCGTTGCAACGAATCCCAATCAAGCAAATAAACGCTCACGATATTGTTGAGTGAGGACCTATTCTACCCTCCTCGATAGCCGTGATGCGTCATAACGAAACGTTAAGCTTATTCGAAACAAGAATCGAACTCGACTAATCGCAATCGCTTACCTCGTGTATCTCGCAACCTCTATCGCTTATCACGCGAGCCTATACCATTTGCTGTGTATCAATCTATCGCTATCGCCTACCGTTATCTGCGATATTCGTGCTAAGTTAGAACGCATGACCTCGCCTCACGAGAGGAAGCTCGTATGGTTAAGGCAGGGTGTTTTAGCCATATTAGCGACCTTTCGTGGAAAAAGGCCATGTGGGGTCTAATGCTAGTCAAACTCTGTGGTGATAATCAATCGAACCGAACCGCGTAGATCAAATCGCATACCTCCTTCCCTCGCTCGCAACGCAACTAACGACTATGGTAACTCGTCGATCATCGCCGTCATCACAAGTGTTTTGTGTTTATTCGCTTAATCACTTAATCAAGGAACAGATGGAATTTGGAGATTCCATGAAAAGAGAATGTGGATACCTAAATTAGGAAACCTACGCCACCATATATTAGAAGAAGCCCATACGTCTAAGTATACGATGCATCCAGGAAATGATAAAATGTACCAGGATTTAAGAAAGAATTTCTGGTGGATAGGAATGAAAAAGGACATAGCAACCTATGTTTCTAAATGTTTAACTTGCTCACAAGTTAAAGCTGAACATCAGATACCCACAGGTTTGTTACAACAGTTAGAAATGCCAGTATGGAAATGGGAATTGATAACAATGGATTTTGTTACGAAATTACCCAAAACAAAGAAAGTTAATGATACAATCTGGGTGATTGTAGATAGGCTAACTAAGTCAGCTCACTTCCTACCAATGAAGGAAACTTTCAGTATGGAACAGCTAGCTAAATTGTATGTAAATGAAATTGTTTCTTTACATGGAATTCCTTTATCAATTGTTTCTGATAGGGATAGTCGTTTTACCTCTCATTTTTGGACAAGTTTTCAAAAAGCCATGGGAACCAAGTTAAATCTAAGCACCGCTTATCATCCTCAAACGGACGGACAAAGCGAAAGGACAATTCAGACAATGGAAGGCATGCTTAGAGCTTGTGTAATTGATTTCGGAGGTAATTGGGACGATCACTTACCATTGATAGAATTTTCTTATAATAAAAGTTATCACACAAGTATCAATGCTGCACCATTCAAAGCACTTTATGGACGAAAGTGCCGAACCCCAGTCTGTTGGGCAGAAATTGGGGAAAAGTAACTATCTGGACCTGAGATAGTGCAGGAGACGACCGACAAAATCATTCAAGTCAAGGAACGACTGAAAGCAGCACGAGATCGACAAAAGAGCTATGCTGACAACAGGCGAAAACCGTTGGAATTTCAAGTAGGGGACCAAGTATTGTTAAAAGTCTCTCCTTGGAAAGGAGTGGTAAGATTCATCAAAAGGGGAAATCTAAGTCCCAGGTATATTGGACCTTTCAAGATTATTAGAAGAATAGGACCTGTAGCCTATCAGCTACAACTGCTAGAGTAAATGGTAGGAATACATGATGTATTTCATGTATCTAATCTCAAGAAATGCTTAGCCGATGAATCACTTGTAGTACCTCTTAAGGATATAGAGGTAAATGAACAACTCAAGTTTATAGAAAGGTCTCTACAGATTGAAGACAGGAAAGTCAAGAATATCAAGCACAAGAGATTAGTTCTGGTCAAAATAAAATGGGACTCCAAAAGAGGACCAGAGTACACATGGGAGCTTGAATCAGAAATGCAAAGGAAATACCCACACCTATTTCAGTAAGATCACGAGGACGAGCTCTAAAACAAGGTGGGGAGGATATAACAACACTAAAAATAAATCGACACCCTCCTGAATATTTTTCCGACACCCTAATATATTTTAAAACATCCCAATTTGTCCTAAAATACCCCCATACGTGAAAACCGAGCCCAAAATACGTTATGCCGTTAAAAATAAATAAAAAACATGAAAAATGGGGTTTAGGCGGGCCGCGTAAGCCACCCCTTAAGCTTATGCGGGCCGTGACCGGGTGAAGGCTGGCGAAACCATGGACTGCCACGTGGCAGCCACACGTCGAGGCTAGGGGTGGTGACCGGTCAAGGCTAAGGTCTACGTCCCTATGTCGCGGGCCGCGTAGACCGAAGCCGAAGCTTACGCGGGCCGCGTAAAAGTCGAAACATAGAACATAGTCAAACCAACCATAAATCAGACAAAAATAAAATATTGTTTAAAAACAGGAATTTAATCTCATTAATTCATTAATTGATCTTCACTCCACTTCTGTATTTGTCTCCTGGTTTCAGCCTTTTCTTATGGTCAATTGCCTTTTGAGTTTCTTTGTACATTTCTTTATACCATCCTCTTACTTCCATCCAATTTTCAATGCACTCTTCAATTTTTTTTCTCAGCTGTTCATTGTTCTTTCCCTTCTTCTTGAGCTGCTCTTGTTTTTCATTCATGCAGTTCCTTATATATTTTAGAGTTTGATTTGAATACCTGCATATATCACTGATTCTGAACAGAGCTTTCTCTTCATTGGCATCTTTGAAGACTACACTCATTTCTGGTTGGTCAAAGAATGCTCCGGTTCTTACTAGTTTAGAAGAGATTTCAGCTGGAATTGAAGTGTTCGGAGGAGGTATTAGCACCTTCTTGTTGTACTCAAAATTGATACATAGATCAAAGTCTGCCAGTGCAGCCCTTTTGTATAACTTTGCTCCTGCACTTTTGAGACTTTCAAGGGCTCTTCTGACTACAACTGAATTACCTTTCATTTCATCAATGATATTCTTCATTTTGACTATTCCCAATGGGTGAATATCATCAGCCAGATTTGCATCAGTAATCTTTTGTTCTCTGTTATCTTTTCTGATCAGGGTATACTTGTTTTGTGCTTCAGAACCTAAGATGCCTCCTCCAGTGGCCATAGTATCAATTCTTTCAATTGATACTATTGGATTGGTCATGTTCTTGTGTAGAATTACCCATCCTCCATTGTTTCTGTTTTTAACAATACCTTTACTCAATGGAGAGAGTGGTCTCTTTGGGTTGTCTTCTGGACATTTCCAATAGTAATGCTTTAGATGTTCTTCAGGGTACATAATAGTGTGTAAATCACCTTTTAGCACATCCATTTCTCTGATGTTCCCTTCCGAATCTTCTATCATTTCTTTTCTTGGCCTTTTTGAGGAAGTTACTTCAAGTTCCATTCTTCTCTTCTCTTTTGTATCCATCCTTATGCTTAACTCTGTTTCTCCTGTGATGGCTGTAGAAGATGACTGAACTGGAACATGGTCTTTCTGTTGTACCCTTGATGTGTCTGCCTTTGGGACATTTGGTAGAGGACCCATGAGTAACTTTTGTTTATCTGGTGGTGGACCCGTGGGTTGCTTCTGTTTTTGAGCTGTTAAAGTTTCTGTTTGTTTGGTTTGTACTTGTTGAATAGTTTCTGGTTGTTGTTGAGGAGTTTCTGATCTCCTTGCTTGTATTTCTTGTGGAATTGGGGCTTTCAGTCCATGAAGATCGACTTTTGCTAATCTAGCAACATTATACTGTAATCTCTCTACTAACAAATGAACATTAGAGAGAAGTTGAGTATTTGCTTCTTCTTATTTCTTCATTTTCTGAAACTCCTAGTTTTCTTGATTTCTTTGTGCAGTTAATTCCATCAACAGTTTCTTAAAAGCCTCAGCCATGCTGCTATTGTTGGCTCTGAGGAACTGTATTTCTTCAAGAAGCTTCCCTGAACTTGAGCTTTCTCCTGCAGTTGGAACCTTAGCCATCTTTTTCTTGATATCATGCAGTTCCTTAAGAGCCTTCTCTAATTCTGATGAGCTCTCTTTGTTTTCTGATGACTTTTGCAATTTGTTAAGGGCTGCAGCATTGTCTTCTGTTTGCTTCTGCACAGCTTTGACAGTTTCTGACAAAACCTTGATATCTGACTTTTGATTTCTGATTTCTTCTAGTATCAGATCAAGTTTTCCTTCTGTGGCTGTTTTCACAGTAGCAGTTGTGTCTTCAAGTTCCTTGTAAAGTTGTTTAGGGGACATAGATTGATGTCCTTGGGAAATAGGAGAAACAACTGATGTTTCCCTTCTAACACCAGCAGAAAACACATTCTCTACTGTTCTGAGGTTAAGAGGATTAGAAGAATCCAAATTCTCTATATCCTCACCAGAAAATTGAAACACATTCAAGTTCTGATTTTCCTCATATCCTTGAACCTTTTCAGGTTCTCCATGAGTTGTTGAGAAACTCTTAGTTTTCTCATCCAGGTTTCCTTGATCAGCAGACTGGTCTCCACCTGTTGCTACCACATTTTCCTCCCCAGAATCTGATTCAGATAATGGGTCAATGGTTTTACTCACATTCTGTTTTTCAGAAATAGTGCCTCTAATTAAAATTTCATGTTTTCCTTGAATTGATTCATCAGAATCACTCTCAGAGAAATGAAATATGTTTAGCTTGGAGTGTTGTGCACCTGTTTCTCCCATATGTGAGATTTCAACATGATGTTCTTCAGCCACAGGACTCATATTCACATTTTCATCAGCTGGATGAGGATCAGATTCACCATGCTGTTCCATTCTTGGTGTGCTTGACTCTTGTGCATCATGCTCCATGGGGGACACATTTTCAAAAACTCCTCCTTTCTCTGGCCTTTTGTTCAACATCTTCAGATATTCTGCTCTGTATGGTGAATCTTCTGGTATCAAATTCATCATTCTTTCTGATAGAGTAGGCACATCATAATCTGACTTCCAAGATCCTATGGCAGTCCAAGGTCTCATAGTTTCTGTTTTCCACATATTTCCTGATGCTGGAATTTCTAGGTTCCTTTCAGAAAAGGCATCGGAAATTACGATTGACATAAATCTGGGAAAGGGTAGATGTGAATCTATCCTCCCAGTGTTTGTCAGAATTGATCTTCTGATCAGAATAAATATTTCTGTTCCAAAATCAATGTTCAACCCACTAATGAGACTGAACATGATTGTTAGAATATTCTTATTTATCTGATCTGTACCTCCAATCTTTGAAGATAAACACTTGTTCAGAATTTCCATTAGAACTTGCCAGAAGGCAGGTAGCTTGTTTCTCTTGAATTCATTGATCTTTGAAATCTTTGTCTTGTAACCCATTACAGCATCTAGTTGTGAGAACATATCTTCTTTTACTGGTGCTTCTTCATAGCTTTGGCTTAAGGGTAGTTCCAAACATTCCCTTATTTTCTCTGGTGATATAGTAATAAAGATATTTCCCCACACATGTGCTGTTAGTTCGAGTTGATTTGAGACTTTGAGAGTTTTTACAACTTGTTGTATCAGTTCTTCTGGTACCTCTCTGGTCTTTGTGAGGGCTTGAGCTATAGGGCATCTGGTCAGAAATTTAATGAGAATTTGACACTTCAAATCATACAGTTCAATGTTATCTTTCATTGCTTCATTGTTGCTCTTTAATGGAAGAAATTCAGCTTTAGTGATGAAGGGAACAGAGTGTTCTGTTGGTGGTATGTTGATGTTGATAGCTGCCATTGAGAGTTTTGGTTTTTGTTTCGGAGAAGGGTTTTAGGGTTTCGAATTTGAAGGTTGAAGATGGAAGACTCTGTTTTTGAATGAGGTATTTATAGTGTGTACAGACAGAGATTTTTGAGTGTTTGTCGTGGGTTGTTTGTATTCAAGGTGATTAATGACACCTTTATGATGTTTTAATCCTTTAAGGAAACAACTGTTTTTTAAAAACCTTTGGTTTATCTCTAATTTAATGTAAATCCTTTAAAGAGACTTAGAGACTCCAATGATTTTGCGGATAAACACTAATGTCCAACTTGCACCTTTTCTCTATGTGGGACCCTTTTGGTTTCAAAAAGGTCCAATAGAAACCTTTTCCGAGTTTGTGTGTCTTCCCAGGTTTTCCTCTTGATGACATATATCAGAAAATTTTGAATAAAACTTTTGAGAATTGTATTTTCTACTTATATCATCATAATTCATTTGATTCATTTACAGAGGATGAATCATCATTTTTTTTAGATAAGAGGGAATAAGTAGAGTTCCGAGATTTTTACCTACATTGCAGTCTTGCAGTTCTGAACTCCACACCTTTGTTCTAAAATACAGGAAGTATTTTTCATACAGCTTGTTTCAGTCCTCAGAAATTTTTTTTTGAAAGAAACTTATTTCAAGAAAATTTTGGATGGTCATAAGTTTCTTTGAATCTGGTTAAAAGCATTGTTTTCTGATAATTTGTCAAACTTCCTGGCTTTCAAGGAATTTTTCTGATAAAAATTTTGATTTTCTGATTTATTGTCAGATTTTCTGGTTATTTTGAAAATTTTCTGGTGAATGATCAGATTCGTGTGGCTTAATGAGTTTTCTGAATACATACCAGATTTTCTGATTGATTATCAGATTTTCTGAGTTTCACTAAATCCTGTCAGATCTCATGTGAGTTTCACCAGATTTTTTTTTGTTTTTATCAGACATGTTGTGTTAGTTCCCCCTAGATCTATTAACATTAAGAAATGAAAAAAAAATAAAAACAAACCAGATATATTCAAAACACAGAAAACATAAAACACAAAACACAAAAAAAAACAACTACTCCTCCTCCTCCTCCTCCAACACGTTGTACATGCACTTCACATATAACCAAAGACTGGTTATTCGACCGGTGTGATTCGTTGATGGCGTCAGGGTGGCTTCACTAATGTTTTCTTGAAGTACCAGCTCGGCCCTTGGATAGCAGCTTCTCACTCCTCCGAAGTCCAGCTGACTTGTGATCACCTTGGTTACGAATCGAGGGTAGATCAGAAAGGGTTGACGGTCGTGGATGTTTGCTTCTAGGTCTCTCATGAGAAACTTAGCATAGTTGTAAGGTTTCTCATGTACAACAGCATGAACCACTTCCATCATCTTGTGAGACAGCTCGTTGAAGTGTCCAATCTTCTTGGAGAAGCAAACACTTAGCTGTGTTACTAAAAACTGGAAAGGTGGTATAAAACCCGATTTGCTAATAGCCCTTGACGAGTTGTTTGTATGATAGCCCATTTCAGTCAAGGTCTGTTGCACATCTGCCTTATCCAGAAATTTGATTTCATGATCATTACCCAGTTTGAGGACATTTCTGATTGTTTCCTCATTTAGGGTAATTTTTACCCCCATAACCTCACTCTCAATCCACATGGAAGTACCACTAAAGATGATTACGGAGTTCCACCAGAACTCTTGGAGAAGTTTTGGATAAATGGTGACATGTGATGATACAGCAAAGCCCAAAGGACTTCGCATGATCATATTGTACACAAACCTGCAGTCCTCCCATGTAGGTCCTTCCAAGTTGGATCTTAATCTAAGATTATGAAGTCTGTGAAATGGGAGAGGGAATTGAGTAGCTTTCATCAATTTTGGACGACCCATTTTAAGATAAGAAAAATTATGTCGAAGGGCTTTTGAAGAGATGATTTTTGTGAAGAAAATTCTTTTCAGGTTGTTAATATTTATACATGAAAGTGATAGCTCCTCATAGATGATATTAACATCCAACCCTTTTTTTTATTTTCATCTCTTCAATTAAGACGATATCTGTTGCAGTGTATGTAACAGTGAATGTAACAGTGAATATGACAGTCTACAAAGCCCCATGTGTGAGTAAGCAATTAATGACTAGGCGGCTACTTTCATAGCTCCTATTGATTCTAGTGCCTACGTGTCACTTAACTTTCTTATGAACAAATGACGTTGCATGCATTTGCAGAAGAAAAGTGAAATTCAATAATCCGGAAAATTTTTGAGACGGTTGATATTCACAGTTGTATGGAACTTCATCAGTATGCATGTTACTTTTCCCCCTTTTTGTTTTTTTTAATAAGAAAAAAAATACAAAAACAAAAAAATACATAGATATAAATCAACCGTAAATATAAATATATACAATATGTGTGTGTGTGTGTGTGGGTGTGTATGGGATATGCAAATTATGAAGATGAAAGATTATGATGATTACAAATTATTCTGATATATCAACCTGGTTTCTGATTTATATCAGAACTTCTGGTGATTTCACCAGATATTCTGATATTCCTTCAGATTTTCTGATAAATCATCATTTATTGATGATCCGTCAGATTTTCTGATGTTCCATCAGATTGATGGATCGTTTTGTCAGAAACAGTTGATTTGTTCTTTGATTATCAGAACTTTGATGATCATCAATTTGGTTTTCAATTTGTGTCCTTGTCTTTTCTGAAAAATCTTCATCATTTAGATTAACCATGCCAAGTTTGCTGATAAAAAAATTCTGTCTCTTTTCATCAAGAGGCTTTGTAAAGATATCAGCAATTTGGTTTTCGGTTGGAACAAAATACATTTCAATGTTACCTTTCTCCACATGATCTTTTATGAAGTGATATCTGACATGTATGTGTTTGGTTCTTGAGTGATGAACTGGATTTTCTGTTATTGCAATAGCACTCTTTGAGTCACATAGAATTGGAATTCTTGTCAGAGTTACTCCATAGTCTTTCAGTTGAGTTTGCATCCACAGCACTTGTGAACAGGAACTTGCTGCTGCTATATATTCTGATTCTGCTGTTGATGTGGCAACACAGTTTTGTTTCTTGCTTGCCCAACATACCAATTTTTCTCCCAAGAGTTGGCAGGCACCAGATGTGCTTTTCCTGCCAATTTTGCACCCTGCATAATCTGCATCTGTGTATGCAATTAATTCAAGGTTTGTATCCTTAGGATACCAGAGACCAATTTCTGATGTGCCTTTGAGATATTTAAAAACCCTTTTTACAGCTTTTAGATGGGATTCTTTGGGATCACATTGATATCTGGCCAGAAAGCATGTTGCAAACATGATATCTGGTCTGCTTGCAGTTAAGTATAGCAGTGATCCTATCATCCCTCTATAGGTTTTAATATCAACACTTATACCATCCTTATCAGAATCTAACTTGTTCCCTGTTGCCATGGGAGTTTTTGAAACAAAGCAGTTTTCAAGTGAGTATTTTTGTAGAATTGTTTTCACATATTTTGATTGGCTCAAAAATATTCCATCAATTCTTTGTTTTACTTGTAACCCTAAGAAAAAGGTTAACTCACCTATCATACTCATTTCAAAGTGGCTGGTCATCAATTTTTGAAATTTGTCACAAAATTTTTCATTAGTTGATCCAAATATAATGTCATCAACATATATCTGGACCAGCAAAATATGACCTTTGTGTGTTTTGAGAAAAAGAGTGGTGTCAATAGTTCCTTTGGTAAACCCAGAATTAAGTAAGAAATTTGATAAAGTTTCATACCAGGCTCTAGGAGCTTCCTTCAACCCATACAAGGCTTTGTTTAATCTGTAAACATGATTTTGAAATTTTGGATCAACAAAGCCTTCTGGTTGATGCACATAAACTTCTTCCTCAATTTTACCATTCAGAAAAGCTGATTTTACATCCATTTGATAAACTTTTAAATCCTTGGATGCAGCATAAGCAAGAAAAATTCTTACAGCTTCTAATCTAGCTACTGGTGCAAAAGTTTCGTCATAATCAATACCTTCTTGTTGACAGTAACCCTTGACCACTAACCTTGCTTTGTTCCTTGTGATTATGCCATTCTCATCAGATTTATTCCTGAATACCCATTTTGAGCCAATGACAGATTTGTCTTTTGGCTTGGGTACCAGATCCCATACCTTGCTCCTTTCAAACTGATCAAGCTCTTCTTGCATAGCCTGAATCCAGTCTGGGACACTTAGAGCTTCTTTGACAGATTTGGGTTCTACCTTGCTTAAGAACCCAGAAAATGCACACTCATGTGCAGTGGCAGATCTTGTTCTGACACCATCTGCAGGATTGCCTATGATGTCAGAATCAGCATGTCCTTTGATCCATCTTAACTTGTTGTGAAAAGTTGTTGGTTCTGATGGATTTGAAGTTTCCCCCTGAACAGGTGCTTCAATTGTGTGTAAGATATCAGAATTCTGAGGTTCTGATGTACTACACCTTTGTTCTGCAGAGTTAGTACATGATGGATCTTTTGGTTTGTTTTTGAAAGAGTTATCATGTTCTAGGAAATCTTCATTTATCATTTCAAAGAGATGTTCATACTTTTCTTGTTTGTCAGAAAAATTTATTTCTTTCATGTATTCATCAGAAATCTCTGTTTCTGGTGAGTCATCAAATGAAACATACAGACTTTCTCTGATTGTCCTTGTATTGAGAATAAAAATTCTATATGCTTTTGATGACAAAGAGTAACCAAGAAAAATACCTTTTTCTGCTTTTCTGTCAAATTTTTCAAGGCTTTCAAAATCATTGAAAACAAAACATCTACAACCAAATGTATGCAAAAATTTTATACTTGGAATTCTTCTATTTATAATGTTGTAAGGTGTTTTGTTGTGCCTTTTGTTGATTATGGATCTGTTTTGTGTAAAACATGCATTTGCTATAGCTTCTGCCCAAAAGTGAGTGGGCAACTTAGCATAAGCAAGCATGGTTCTGGCAGCTTCTACTAAGGTCATATTCCTTCTTTCAACCACCCCATTTTGTTGGGGTGTTCTGGGAGTAGAAAAATCATGAGAAATTCCTTTACTTACAAGGAAATTCTCAATTTTTGAATTCTTAAACTCTGTTCCATTGTCTGATCTGATCCTTCTGACTGTTAGTTTTAACAGATTTTCAATTTTCTTGATAAAATTAATGATCAGATAAGGAGTTTCACTTTTCTTTCTCAAAAAGTCTACCCATGTGTACCTGGAAAAGTCATCTACTATTACTAGTATGTATTTCTTTCCAGAAAATCTTTCTGTACTTATGGGTCCACACAAATCCATGTGTAAAAGTTCCAAATTTTGTGAAATAGAAGACTCAGAAATTGATTTATGTGAGTTTCTCTTGGATTTACCCATCTCACATGCTTCACAAATTTTATCCTTCTTAGAGGATATCAAAGGTAATCCTTTTACCAGACCTTTGCTTGCTAGTTTGCTTAGGTTTTTGAAATTTAAGTGGGCTAGCCTTTTGTGCCATAACCAACTACTACCTTTGTTGATTTTTTAAAATAAACACAGTTTTGGATGTTCACTTTCTTCTTTGAAGTCAAAATAGTAAATTGATTTTCTTATTCTTTTCCCACTTAAATAGATTTTATTATCATCTATACCTATTAACAAGCATTTTTCTGGTAAAAAGGTTACCTGAAAACCTTTGTCACAGAATTGACCACAGCTCAGCAAGTTATACTTTAAGCCTTCAACATAGGCTACTTTCTCTATGGTCAGACATCCATACCTTATGCATCCATATCCCATGATTCTTCCTTTCACTCCATTTCCAAAATTTACCATTCTACCCAGCCTTGAAACAAAGTTGCTGAGTAAGCTCCTGTCCCCAGTCATGTGCTTGGAGCTTCCTGAGTCGCAGTACCAGATTTGCTGCACATGATGGTCCTGAAATGAAATGATTAGAGGGTTTTTGGTACCCAGGCATGCTTGGGTACTGTTTCTGATGGAATCCTAATAAGTTTATTTCTTCTTCTTGGTTTTGCATCAGAAACTCTGTTATATGCTGAGCCATTAACAGATTTTACATTTTTCTTTTGAAGATGGTGTTGAACAAGCTTCAGTATGTCAATACACATACAAGAGTTATCAGAATTTTCTGATATTTCTTCTTGTGATGGAATAAGTGGATTATTTTGAAAAGATGAGTGAACTGCTTCTGGAGTCTTTACAGATTCTTGACTGCATTCACTTTTGTTTGTTTTGAAGTTTGGTTTTTCAAAAGAGTATTCAGAACAGGTTGTTTTGCAAGATTCAGATTCAGATTCTGATGAAAATTTATTAGAATTCTGATGAGTTGCTTTTACAAAGACAGTGGGTTTATTTACATTTGATCTTGTATAACCTAAACCCTCTCCTTTGTTCTTAGGTGTGGACTCAATAAAATTTATGAACTCTTTGGCCTGTTGAAAACCTCTTACATTGATTTCTTTGTCATTAATTTTCTTGTAAAGATCTTTTCTTTCATTTTCATAAAACTCAATTTTAGCTCTTTGATCTAAACTATCCTCTATAAGAAGTTGGTTTTCAAGAATGATTTTATTCAAAGTCCTTTGCAACTCATCAGATTTTCTAATATCTGATTGATGTTTTTCTTGCAGATTTAGAAAATCTGACATGAGCTTGTTTAGCTTGTGTTTAAGATCAAGATTGTCTAAATTTACCTTTTATTCTGAAGTTTCTGGTAGACCTTCAGAGAGTGCCATGAGGCAGAAATTTGCCAATTCTTCTTCTTTATCATCAGAAGAATCATCAGATAACCATGTATCTGTTCCAGCAATTAAGCTTACTTGTTGCTGTTTCTTTGCTTCTTCAAGCTTTTTCTCATAATATGCAACATCATTCAGCTTTTTGGTCTTGCATTCTGATGCATAATGACCTCTCTGCTTGCACTTGTAACACACAACTTCAGCCTTCCCTTTATCCTTAGATCTAACCTCTTCTTTAGATCTTCCATCCATCCTTACTCTGTCACTTCTCTGGTATCTCTGGCTACCTCCCCTCAACCTCTGCTCAAATGTTTTGGTGAGCAGTGCTATTGCTTCAGCAAAAGCTGAAAAGTCTGATGATGCATCAGAAGTTTCAAGATTTTGGCTGTTTGATGGTTGTGGATCATTGGTTCTTGTTGATCTTTGTGAGTTTGAGATAAGAGCTAAAGATCCCCCTCTTTGAATGGTTTCTTCAAATATTTCTTCCTCTATGGGGACCAAGATGTTGTATAAGTCATGAAGACTCATGTTTCCTAGTTCTAAGGTTGATGATAAAGTCATGGTTAGACTTCTCCATTCTTTAGGAAGGGCATCAAGAAATTTTATGTTTCTTTCATCATTTGACTTAGTTATTCCAAATTTCTTTAGCTCGTTTAAAAGTTTTGTAAATCTTTGATATGTATCATTTAATCTTTCATTTGGCAAACTTTTAAACATTTCATAAGATGAGACATTATTTGTTCTCTTGTTTCTTCTCATCCTTTCTCCTCCTTCACCAAGATTTTCCAACTAATCCCATATTTCCTTGGCTGATGCACATGCATCAACTTGTGAAAATATGTCATTGGGTATGGCCATTATTAAAAGTGACTTTGCCCTTTCATCCCCAGCCACCTTTTCCTTGTCTTCCTCACTCCAAAGTATTTCACTTTTGGGAGCTTGGGAGGCAGGGATAGCAGGTGATTGGTCAGTTGCTGGAATAGCTGGTATAACAGTCATTGGTATATGTGGACCCCTTTCAATGGATTGAAACAGAGCTCGGTCATGACCATTAAGGAAATTGACCATCCAGATTTTCCATTGGGGGTATTCCTCTCTGACCAGAGTCGGAGGTTTGGACATAGAACCAATGTTAAAAGCATTATTCCAGGATTGAAAGCTGGCCATATTTAGAGAAAAGAAGATGAGCAATTGATCGTTTGAAAATAGTTTATTCAATCTGCTCTAATACCAATTGTTGGACCCAGTATGGCCTTAAAACAACTTCTTTTGACGTAATATGGCAAGTGATTTCAGTAGATGTGAAAAAGATGTGCGGAAATGGAAATCAGACTTTCAAGAAACAAGACCTGCAGAATTGTCAAGTTTATATCACTTTGAAACAAAATGGTTTACAAGGTGATTGTATGATTATTATCTAGTACAAATGAATCTTGAATTATGTGGGTGAGAGGGCAATGGAGTTTTGATGTATGCATGAATGATAAGCTTAAAACACACTTTGCTTCTCCTCGTTGAGCCTTCTATTTATAGAAGGCTGGGTGCATGAATAAACAATAGTTTATTCATGCAATAAGTCCTGCAAAAAGTGGCCAATTGACATATTCATTGAATCCAACGTTCAAGTTGCCTTTTTCATCATGATATCCAATAATGTCAACTTGCATCGGTAATTGTGGCAGGATAGAGCCAACTTCAGACAAGTGGGGTATTTCACCAGAAATTCTGATAAACCACTTCATCAGAAATTCTGGTGAACAAATCATCAGAAAAATCCTGATGATCAGAATCGTCAGAAACTGATGATATTTCATCAGAAATATCATCAGATCCATCAGAAGTGACCTTTTCTGATAATTCAGTTCAGCTCTTGATCAACTTGTGTTTCTTTGAAGTAGATGCTGTGCATTTCTGTTGTCCCATCTGATCTTCTTTTTCTTGTTCGTGATCTTCAGGACTGTGATCTCTTCATAGATCCAGTTGATTGTGATTTTCTTCAATACTTACAAATAAAGTTTCCTAACAGTTTTTGCTATGGTATTAAGAAGTCACACCAAATAACCATACTTTTGCAAAAGTCAGGGTGTGACAGCTTGGTATCAGAGCCTCGATCATAGCGAACTAGGATTCTTTCTCGAGTCTAGACTATGATCATCAGGGCTCTCACGAAAATATTTTTACATTGAATACATAAAACGTCCAGATCCAGGGAACAAACATTTTTACAAACAAAAAGGCACAAACACACATTTCAAAATTTATGTTTATAATTCAGTCTTAGAGACTGAGGGAGTTCAGCCTTAGAGGTTGGGGAAGTTCAGTCTTAGAGACTGAGGGAGGTTCAGCCTTAGAGGCTGGGGAGGTTCAGTCTTAGAGACTGAGGGATTCAATCTTAGAGATTGGGGAGGTTTAGTCTTAGAGACTGGGAGGTTTTGGTCTTAGAGACCAGGGAGTTGGTCTTAGAGACCAGGGAGTTGGTCTTAGAGACCAGGGAGTTAGTCTTAGAGACTGGGAATTGGTCTTAGAGACCAGGGAGTTAGTCTTAGAGACTGGGAAGGTTTGGTCTTAGAGGCCAGGGAGTTAGTCTGAGAGACTAGGGAATTTAGTCTGAGAGACTGGGTGGGATAGTCTGGGGAAGACTAGGATGATTACTTGCTTATATTGTTGTGACTTACATGCTTATTTGATTACATGTTGATATATGTACATATGTGTGGTTGTGTTACAGACACCATGCCATCTTCTTCTGATACCGGAGTGTCAGACACATTGGATCCTATGGCGATTGTGTCGGACGACGAGATTATCCCTGAGGACGAGGTCTATACATCGGATACCACGAGTACAGACGAGGATGACTTCCAGCCTTTTTCCCTACCGTACTTTGGGGACGAGATACCTTTAGCTGATGGTCCTTTCGACGGGGATCTACCTCTCATTCAGATCCCTACTCCTCTCCCTCTCGCTGCAGTTCCTGTGGAGGATCTGCCGTTTGACGCGTTACCCGACGATGACATTGATCTATTCATTGAGGGTCCCCCGGAGGGTGACCAGGACGGTGGGGCCTCGATGGATGACGATGTTCCACCTGCTGATGTTCCCATTGATGACCTTGTTGTTCCTATGGTTGAGGTTCTTGCTGCTGATGCCGTTGTCTTGCCACCTGTCGAGGCTCCTGTTAAGGAGGCCTTATCTGATCCGTCTGGTCCAGACTCGTTTGAGTCCGTAGCATCCGCTACTCTTCACGCCCAGGGCGTACAGCACTACTCCACTGACACTGACTCAGACATGGCGATGTCTGCTGCACCCATTGTTCCCCATGACTTTGGCCCGGATCCTGAGGTCGAGTTTGTACCTGTTGAGCCTGCTCCTGTTGGTTCAGAGCCTGTCATTGCTCATGACCCTATTGATGTTCCAGCCGTTGCACTTTTGCCTGATCCTTTACCAGAGCCTGACCACGTTGGCATACCAGTTGTGGCACCACCCGTTGTTGATGCACCAGACATTGCACCACCAGTTACTGATGTTCCTGTTATTGTTGCACCACTGCCCGACCCTGCCCCTGTGTTTGTTGACTATGCACCATTTGCCACACATGTCGATCCTAGATATGCTGACACCCGTAATGGGTGGATTAAGGACGACGATTATCCTCCTTTTGTTGTACCAGTCACACCCCCTGCTGAACCATTTCACACATACAAGTGGCTTTGCAACCCATTGGTGATCTCTTTTTTTTCCTTAATTGCTACATACCAGGGACTTTTATACACACAGACATACTTTAAAGGTTTATACATACTCACATACACATTAACTCGCTCAACTTTTTGTTGATTTTTCAAACTACATGTATTTCAGGGAATTAGTGGATCTGGCGGAGTATGCATGTGTCAAGCTGCGTAGTGAAATAAAGATGTCATCCGGGGTTATTGAGTTTAGGAGGTGTATCCCTTCCCTGGACGGGATACATAATTCTAAACTCGGGTTTTTATTTACGTACTTTTGTTGAGTCCTTGTGAACTCAGTTAAACTTGTCATGGTTGGTAACTTATTTTAAGTTTCGATGCTTTCAAACAATGATGTTGTGGTATTTTCTCACTTTAATTAATGGATGAACATCTCGTATTGTTATCATATAGCATTGTTATGATTGTTGCTATGGTATTAAGAAGTCACACCAAATAACCACGCTTCCGCAAAAGTCAGGGTGTGACACTGCCTTGGGCAGTCAACCCGCGGTCATTGGTATCGATAGGATCATGGCGATAACTAACGTGCATCACATCAAACGTTGTGCGTGCTGGTTATGCGTAATCGATTTCGAACTCTATATGCTATTATTAAACTTGTATGCTCACCTTTACACTATGTGTATTGACTGTTACTTTAACGTATGTGGCAGGTGCATAAGATGCTAGGACGCCTTGTTTGCTGTGTGACGAAATCGAGGCTAGGAAAGAGTCCTAGAAACAAATAAATAAATTGTCTATTTTGAAATCTGAGTTGTTGGATCAGTACTTGTTTGTGAGACAATTATTTGTAATAACTGATTTATTTGGATATGTTATGGTATGGGACATGACGTTTATGTATCTGGTAATTAATAGTTGTTATGGATACTCATGGACAATCTGTTTCGCTCAGTGTCGCGCCCCGATGATTCCGCCATCGGTTGGGGTGTGACAGATTGGTGTCAGAGCCATAACTATAGGGTATTAGGCAAGACTCGACCTAGTCCGGGTCGGTGTCTTAGAAATGACCTAGTCTATAGTTAAGTACCAACAGACCGACTTGTGCATACCCTGAAGGGTTTTGTACAAGCTTACTTGTTATTTCTCGCTATTCTCGCTTACATTACACTATCACTGCACTCGAATTTTCGAAAAACAAACGAGTGATTGGGTCGAGATTAGGTGTGAAAGCCGCAAACTCTCGACTAAGTCACCTGTTCGACCCGCATATTAACTATAAACAAGAGAATTTGCGTTGAATCAGGAGTGAAATCCATACTTTCACGCAAATTTCCTCCCCTATTTTATCAAAACAGGAATGAAGTTATTAAGTCAGGGGTGAAACCGGACCTTGATGACGTGTTCCATGCTCTATTTTGCTTTAGCAAGATTCTCACCAAGGTCTCGACGGACTCCAACGACTTGAAATCACACTGTAACTGGAAGGATGCGTGCCGATCGCCCAAGATCGAGGCGAGAGCACAGTCCAGAAGGTCGAAGTGCGTACCAAAAGTCCTTGTGAATAGTCGAACCACTTTGGGTAGTCGACGTCTAAACAGCCGCAGACAATCCATCCTCGATTTTTATATGTTCGATTCTAAGCTCGCAACTGCCGACTCTGATATTTGTCGTTTTTACGTGGATTTTATGTGCTTTATGTGATATTATCTGTTTTGTGTTTCGATCTTGGTGGATTATTCGCTTTTCACTCTTCGCTTGATCGACACACATGAACCGCACTGCACATCTACCTCAAAGCGCTGACAAATCGCTGATATTTGTGGATGATCGTATACTATATCATAAGATGTACTATACTACTCGCTGTGTACACGCTAATCGCAATCGCTACTCTCGAACGCTCGCGGACTGTGAATGATAGGTTTCTGTATTCTGACTGCCTCTTGTGTTTTGTTCCTTACGTACTTATGTGTTCGGTGCTCTTTGTGATTATGTGCTTCGGTGCGTTACATGTTTATGTGCTTCTGTGCTTATGTGAATGTGTGATTATGTGCCTGTGTAGTTAGATGTTACATGATTGTGTTCCTGAGCTTTAGTAGTATTAAGCGTGTGAGGTGAGATTCGATTATATTGTGTCTGAGTCCTATGACGATGTCTGTTGCAGACAATGTCGTCATCTGGATCCCGTCACTCGCGCGATGCATGCCGAAAACAGAAAGATAAACGCCTCGCCTCTATGATCACTAAACAAATGGCGAAGGTTGTTCCTCAGATCGTCAGTGAATTGTACGATAATGTGAGCAAATCTTCTGAAGAGTCCAGGACTGAAACTCCTAAGGCTGCCTTTAGTTTCAAGCAGTTCAAGGCTTGCGGACCGAAAGAATTTACTGGCGAAGATGGCCTTACGGCCTTATTTCAATGGTTTGATTCGATCGAGGTCACCCTGCGCCAGAGTGGTTGTCCTGATGATCTCCGCACTCTCAATGCAACCGGCGTCTTTCAGTCCCGCGCTTTAGACTGGTAGACGGCCGAGAGAAACAAATGCGGAAATGATGCAGCTTACGTTTTGACGTGGGATGAGTTGAAGAACGTCATGTTGGAAGAGTTATGCCCTCCCCACGAGCGCCAAAAGTTGGAGGACGAATTATGGCATATCAAGCAGAAGGATGGTGACAATGCTTCTTTAACTGCTCGCTTCAAGCAGCTTAGCATAATCTGTCCTGATCAAGTGAAGACTCCTGATATGACGATCAAGAAGTATATCCGAGCTCTGCCGGATTGTGTCGCAGATTTTGTGCAAGCTTCAAAACCAGCAACAATCGAGGAAACTTACCTGCTTGCCGCTGAAATCAACGACAATCGAGTCAAATCTGGTGTCTGGGATAAAGCTCCCAAGAATCTGCATTAAGCTACCACCGCACTAACCGCTGAAGCCACCGCTACCCCTCAGTCTTCAAAGGCCTCTCGTCGCAAGAGGAAGAACAACAGCAACTCCAGCAACAAGAACTGTGATGTCACCACTGCTGCCCCACTCTAGGCTATACCAGCTCAGCAGCAGATGCAACACCGCCAGGCCGTGGCACCGGTAACCCAAGCACCGCCGGCAAAGCGTGCTTATACTGGTCCTCACCCTGCCTGCCCAACTTGTACCTATCACCACCCAGTGGGACTCGCCTGCAGATTTTGTGTACATTGCAACATGTACGGCCATTTCACTGCAACTGCCGTACAGGTCCTCGTCAAGCTCCAGTTCCAGCCACTGCTTATCAAGCTCTACTTCCTGCTCCTCAAGGCTAACAAGCGGCTCAGGCACCCGCGATCAATGCTAGAGTCTGCTTTGTGTGTGGTGATCCCAACCACTTCGCAAACATGTGCCCTTATCGGGTTGTGAAGCAAGAGCCTCAACAGCAACAGCAACAGCAGCAGCAGCAGCAGCAACAGCCTCAGCAACAACAGCAACAAGCAGCTCGCGCCAGAACCTTCAACATTAATGTGCGCCAGGCTCAGGCTGACAACAACGTGGTCAATGGTATGTTCCTTATGAATGTCACACCCCTTTCTATGGCGGAAGCACGAGGTGTGATCATGAAAGGTTCTCATTGCATACGAAGAGTAAACATGCTACATGCTCATAAAATAACATCAAATACCATGATTTGAAAACATAAGTTTAGCGTTTACACCGCTAGACAGCTTAAAGTATTGTCTCAAAAGTTTACAACTTTATTTAAGGTTAAACACAAGCGACATCCACGAGCATAAGCAAGACCACGCGCACATCCATCCTAGTTACCTGAAATACATGTGAGTTTTTGGAAAAACGTCAACATAAAGTTGGTGTGAATTCATGCAGTTTTGTATTTCATGTTTGTATACTTTGTATGAAAACATAGTTTGTGAGTAAATCAAGTTTTCATATGTAAATCCAGTTTCATGTGTACCTCACGTACATCTGTATATTTCAATTTCTTCTTGAGTACCCCACGTACTTCAAGTATAACTCAATCTTTCCTTGAGTACCCCACGTACTCAAGTATTCATCAATTTTAATATGGTATGAATTTCATGTAATAAAATATTCCTGTAAATATCAGGATTGTTAATGGGTTGCAAAGCCATTAACCTGTGACACGTCATAGGAAGCCACCAAACCTAAGGCATTTAATTGGTATATTCTGAGACACAAAAGCACTCCTCGATTCTCGCCCCGACCAGGAGTGTGGCTGCCAGGCACCCGTTAGATCTAACCTTTTGTTCTGCGGTCTAGGTATATTGTTGATTAATGGTGCTTCTGTACCCTATTCGTGACACTATTTCTCATAACGCCTCCTACTTGGTTCTCGTTCTCACCAAGCGCGTTTCTTGTTATCATTTCTCATAGCGCCTTACACTTGGTTCTCGTCTCACCAAATGCGCTTCTTGTATTCATATCATACCATTTGTAAATATTGTACTTTTGTACATGTATTTCACCCCCGAAGTTATAAAAACTGAAAACAGTTAAAGAGAAAAGGGGGAGCATGAACTCACAACTTTGCGTTCCTAGCGTCGTAAACTCCACCGGACTTGCTTACTTAACGTCGTAACCTATACGCGTTTTCTTATCGTTAGTCACTAGACTTGCGTCGCACAAGTACAGTCACTCTCTTTTATGTATATTTTCTTGTGTTAAAAATATTCTATATTTTTAACTACGTATCTTACTTATATTATTTTCTCCAAAAATAAATATAAGTCTTTTGTGTTTTGCACTTTGCACCCGAATTATGTATCATGTATGTTGTATGTGTATTTTTATATTTCTACTCCTCATGAGTAATTAGTGTATTTTTAAGTCTTAATACACTAGCACGTATAACACATACTATATACACTTAGCACAAAAATTGGTGATAAAATAATATATATTTTTCTCTCAAAAATATATACTTATTATCCATTTTTATTCTTCAAGAAATCGCCATTTCTTATCATCAAAAGTTAGGGAAACCTTGTTAATGCTTTTAAACACATTTTTAGGGAATAAGTTTCTCAAAAACTTACATTTTTCTAAGTGTCAAAATTTATAAAAATTTTGACAGAGTTTCCCCTAAAAATGGAGGTTTCCCACGTTTTCAAAACGTGTGTTTATTTTCTTTTAAATCATCATCAATCATCAACAACAATTATCAACAATATTCGTCAACAATAATCACTAATTTCATGAACTTGAATATTTACAAAAATGTGTAGTAACTTACTAGCACATTTAGTAAGTCTTGTTATCTTTAAAAATAAGTTTAATTTCTTAAAAACTTTATTTTTAAAGAATATGATGTTTTACAACTTCTAGTCGGTTTTTACGAAAATTATTTCTTTGTTAAGACCTTTGTTACACAAGTATCCATACACTTGTTTGTTCACAAAAACCACTTTTGTTTGTGTAAGACCCGGTTTAGAACATGTGATTTCTTTAAAGTGTGGTTCTTCAAAAATACCACTTGCAGATACGTAGATCTGCTAGTTTTAAACTCCATTGTACAAGTTAAATTACTTTTACACAAGTAAAATATTTCTACACAAGTTCATGTCTCTAGTGTGGTAGAGTTTCGCCTTTTAACCCTTGTAGTAACCAAACACGAGCTTATGTGAAGATCCATGATCTTACAAAGTCGGGTTAAACGAAGATCTGAGCTACCACATCATAGATCGGGTCTAGATAAACACAAATCTCAAATACTACAACTTTTACACAAGTTATATGTCTTTAACCACCACTTTTATGGTTTTTAGTAGACTTTTGATCATCATCTTGCATTTTAACGAGATTCAACCGACATAATTTCTTTTAACCACTTTAGACAAGCTTAAAAACAAGTTTTAAGTGTTATACCTCTAGCTCTAAGCTAGGGAAGATTCTTGATAAAAATCGCGTGGATAAAAGCTAACGGTAGAGGTCCTTCGCGTTCCGTTTGTTCCAGAGCTCCTAATATGCAATCTTTAACGCGTGTGTGATGATGGAATGGAATGATCAAGGACCGAAAGTGTGGTGGTGGGGTGTGGGGTGTTCGGCCGAAGGTGAAGGGAGCAAGAGGGAGAGAGTGAAATGTGGTGTTAAGTGTTGGTAATTTTCTCATGTGTTAGTTTAGGTTTTATAGACAAATCATAGGGTATTATCCCATGGTTCTTATGTCTTCTAGATTTTAAGCATCCAAGATTTACAAATCTTGCATAGTACAAGTATGTTCCCCCTAGTTGGGGCCGTGTACAATGGGGGGGGGGGGTCTTGGTTCGGTTACAACTAGATAGTTAGGATATAGTTTAGGTTAAATAAGTTAACTAAGTATTTAACCTTGTTAACTGTATGTTGCACGTTATGGCGGGTATTAGGGTAATCAGGGACCCTAACTGGCTCAGAAAAATATAGATAGTGAAAATAATAATATTTTCATGTTCCGGGTATAGTCCGGTTGTTCGGTTACATACCGATTCGTTAAAGTGCTAAATCACACTTTTTAGTGTCTTTTAAGTACCTTTCATGTACTCTTTCAATTCCCAACACTTAGGGAAATATTCTGGATAATAAAACGACATTTCTGCATAATATTTATATGTCTAAATGCTGATTTATTGCTGAATTGTATAAATTCTGCACTTAAAGTGCGTTTCGGGTGCTTTTTAGTGCTTATTTTTGCTTTCGCAATGTATATAAATTAAACCCTTGTATGTACTCTTGGGTTTTAATGCATTCTTGTTGTCGGACCTACACCTAGGCCTCAATTCTTATGTCTGACTGCTTTCTGCAGTTCTGTTGACACATTGTGTCTTACCGGAGAGTTTACTATTATTCTGACGCAACGCTCTCGTTTATGCATAAAGCAATATTTTGTAGTATACAACATGCATGAATTCACTTGTTTAATCATGTGTTCAGACATTGCTGACAATTAAACTCATAATTGCAGTCATTAAGCAATAACTAATGTGTACGGAAATTACCGGTTTGTGCCAGTTGTCACAGTCTCCCCCCGTTAAAAGAATTTCGTCCCGAAATTCAGGCTGAACTAACTCTCGCTGGAGTCTTCTTGAATAGGTGGGGATACTTTTTCTTGAACTGGTCTTCACGTTCCCATGTGTACTCGGGTCCGTGCTTAGAGCTCCAACGTACTTTGACAAGTTTCACACTGCTCCTCCTGGTCTTGTTGACTTTCCAGTCAGTAACCTCAACGGGTTGTTCTGTAAATCGGAGGGCTTCATCAATATGCACTTCATCCAACGGGATGGTCACGTTTTCTTGCGTTGGACTCTTCTTCAGGTTGGATACATGAAACGTATCATGTACTCCATTAAGTTCTGCCGGTAACTCCAACTTGTATGCCACGGTACCAATTCTTCTCAATATTCTGAATGGTCCGATGTATCGTGGATTCAACTTTCCACGCTTTCCAAATCTGACTACGCCCTTCCATGGTGAGACTTTTAACAACACTTTGTCTCCCACCTTGAAATCTACCGATTTTCTATTTGGATCCGCGTAGCTCTTTTGTCGCTCTCGAGCCGCCTTAATGCGCTCTCGGATCTATGCAATCTTATCGGTTGTCTCTTGTACAAGTTCAGGACCAACCATACGTTTATCTCCAGCGTCTGCCCAACATAAGGGCGATCGGCATTTGCGGCCATACAGAGCTTCGAACGGCGCGGCTTTTATGCTTGTATGATAACTGTTATTGTAGGAAAACTCAACTAAAGGTAGATGAGTATCCCAGCTGCCGCCTAGGTCCATGACACATGCGCGAAGCATATCTTCTAACGTTTGTATAGTCCGTTCGCTCTGGCCGTCTGTTTGTGGATGGAATGCCGTGCTTAGATCTAACTGAGATCCAAAGGCTTCCTGAAATGATTGCCAGATTCTTGAGACAAAGCGTCCATCTCTGTCTGAAATGATTGAGATTGGCACTCCATGACGTGCCACAATTTCTCTTAAGTATATCTCAGCAAGCTTTCCAGTGCTGTCTTTTTCTCGGATCGGTAGGAAGTGCGCAGACTTCGTCAATCGATCAACTATTACCCATATCATATCGTGCCCTCTCGGGGTCCTGGGTAATTTCGTTATGAAGTCCATCGAGATTTGTTCCCACTTCCATACGGGAATCTCTGGTTGTTGTAGTAGGCTGGACGGTTTCTGATATTCCGCCTTAACCTTCGCACAGGTTAGGCATTTTCCGACATAAACAACAACGTCGCTTTTGAGTCTCGGCCACCAATAGTGCTCTTTCAAGTCTTGGTACATCTTGTCCGATCCTGGATGGATCGAATATCTCGATTTGTGGGCTTCATTAAGGATGACTTCTCGTATGCCACCATAGAGTGGAACCCAAATACGCTTCTTGAAGTATAAGGTTCCCTCTTCGTTTGGCACCATGTATTTCAATGCACCCCGGAGGTATTCAGCTTTACGGTTCTCTTCTTTAAGAGCTTCTTGTTGTGCATCCCGAATACGTGCAGTGAGGTTCGTTCGAATCGTCATTTCCAATGCTCGAACCCTTAGGGTCTTAACCCTTTCCTTTCGGCTCAACGCGTCTGCTACAACGTTCGCCTTTCCAGGATGGTACTTAATCTCACAGTCATAATCATTCAGCAGCTCGACCCAACGTCGCTGGCGCATATTCAATTCTTTCTGATCAAATATGTGTTGTAAGCTTCTGTGATCTGTGAAGATTGTACATCGAGTACCATATAAGTAATGTCGCCAAATCTTCAAGGCGAATACCACTGCACCCAGCTCCAGGTCGTGAGTGGCATAATTTCTTTCATGAACCTTCAGTTGTCTTGAAGCGTAAGCGATGACCTTTTGGCGTTGCATGAGCACGCAACCCAAGCCTTGTCGTGAGGCGTCGCAGTATACCACGAAGTCTTCAGTGCCTTCGGGTAACGATAGTATCGGTGCATCGCAGAGCTTGTTCTTAAGTAGCTGAAAGGCTCCTTCTTGTTTGTGACCCCAGTCGTATTTCATGTCCTTCTGTGTAAGGGTCGTTAGCGGTTGAGCTATTTTTGAGAAATTCTCGATGAATCGCCGGTAATAGCCCGCTAAACCCAAAAATTGACGAACTTCAGTTGGGGTCTTGGGAGCTTCCCAATTCTTTATTGCTTCTATCTTGGACGGGTCTACATGAATGCCTTTCTCATTCACCACGTGACCAAGAAATTGTACTTCGCGAATCCAGAATTCGCACTTCGAGAACTTTGCATAAAGTTTCTCTTTCTTCAGTAGTTCCAAGATAGTTCTGAGATGTTGCTCATGCTCTTCTTTCGTTCGCGAGTAAATCAGGATATCATCGATAAATACAATCACGAATTTATCGAGATATGGTTTGCATACGCGGTTCATTAGGTCCATAAAGACCGCTGGCGCGTTCGTCAATCCAAATGGCATTACAAGAAATTCGTAGTGCCCATATCGCGTTCTGAATGCAGTCTTTGGCACGCTTTCATCTTGGATTCTCAGCTGATGGTATCCAGATCGAAGGTCGATCTTGGAATAGTAGCTTGATCCTTGCAATTGATCAAATAAGTCATCAATCCTTGGTAGCGGATATCGATTCTTGATTGTGAGCTTGTTCAGTTCCCTGTAATCGATACACATCCGCAGTGTTCCATCATTCTTCTTCACGAATAATACTGGAGCTCCCCAGGGCGAGAAGCTTGGCCTTATGAATCCTTTATCCAACAACTCCTGGAGCTGTGTAGATAATTCTTGCATTTCGGATGGCGCGAGTCGATAGGGCGCCTTGGCTACAGGAGTAGCTCCTGGAACCAAGTCTATACGGAATTCGACTTGTCGTTGCGGAGGTAGTCCTGGCAGATCTTCAGGGAACACATCAGGAAATTCCTTCACCACAGGAATGTCTTCGAGTTTCGGCTCCACAGCCTTCTTGTCTATAACGTGTGCTAGGAAAGCGACACATCCTTTCCTCAAGCACTTCTGTGCCTTCATGCAACTGATGATTCGAAGAGGCGCGTCTCGTTTTTCTCCATGCACGATGAGAGTTTCACCATTCGCTAAAGGGATGCGAATAATTTTCTCATGGCAAATAACTTCAGCTTTGTTCTTGGACAACCAGTCCATCCCGACTACTACATCGAAGCTACCCAATTGAATAGGTAAGAGGTCGACGCTAAAATTTCGTTCGCCAAGTTCTAGTGTGCAGCCTCTGACAACTTCGCACGATTCAACAAGTTTACCATTGGCTAGTTCTATGGAATAAGGAATTTCTAATCTACTAGATTCTATTCCGAGTATGCGTTTAAATTCCACAGACATGAAGCTATAATCGGTGCCAGTGTCGAATAATATGGATGCAATGTGATTGTTAATGAGGAACGTACCGTTGACCACATTAGGGTCCTTGCGTGCGTCCCTTGCTCTAATTACAAATGCTCGGGTCTGAGCATTGTTTCCCCTTGGGCAATTTTTCTTGAAATGATCCATGCCTCCACAACCAAAGCATCCTTGGCTTTGCCCAGTTCCACGGCTATTCCGGTTACCATTGCCATTCTCATTCCCATTCCTTCCGTTTCCCCAACAGTTTTCTGCTTGGTGACCCAATCTACCACATTTGTCGCACCTTGGAATGCGACAAGCTCCTTTATGATGAAACTTACATTTTTGGCATTCAGGCATGGAGCCTTGGTATGCCTTGGTTAAAAGGGTCTTCGCCTCCTGAGATGGGTTAGCGTCACGCTTTTTGTTGAAACCTTCGTTGTTGCGAGTCGCTTGATTCAGAATCGAACGCTTTCTCTTCTTGTCACCGGACGACTCATCATGTGTCTCGGTCTTCTTTGTTGGGTTCAACGATAACCTCTTCTTACGAACACAATCTTCAGTCAGGCTGACAGCCAGAGTTACAGCCTCGGTGATTGTTCGTGGTTTGGCCGACGTCACCATGCCACGAAACTCTGAGGCCAGTCCCCAAATGTAACGTTCAACACGCTTGAATTCGGGAGTCACCATGTAGGGAAGCACTCTGGACAGATCATGGAATCTTCGAGTATAACTATCAATATGAGCACCTTCCATAGTCAAGTGCCAGAACTCCGTTTCCAGTCTTTGGAGTTCAGCACGAGAGCAATACTTCTCTCTCATCCTTTCCTTTAGTTCCTCCCAGGTTAGACCATACGCGGCATTATTGAGCAAGGTTTGGGCTTGCAAATTCCACCAAGTCAGAGCTTCATCGACAAACAACCCGGTAGCAAAGGTGACTTGTTGATCCGCGGTACACTTGCTCATGCGAAAAGTAGCTTCAGTCTTCTCCGTCCAGCGCACAAATGCTACTGCACCTCCTGTGCCATCATAGTTCATCGGCTTGCAGTCGAGGAACTGCTTAAATGTGCAGCTTCGAACTGCGCTGTCTCCAGATGAATCTCCATTCCCATTATGTCTAGCGTTGCTTGGTCTTTCACTGTCTTGAGTACGGTTTGCCTCGTACTGGGCGATAGCAGCGGAGACCCGTTCTTCCAGTAGAGCCTCCAGCTCTTCGGCAATTCTTGGCAGTGGGGGAGGAGGAGGTTGGTCACGAGCGTTCACAGCTTTCCTGGGTGTCATGTTCTGACAGAACATAACACAGCAGGGTTAGGTATTTGTTTGATATCGTCACACTAGACAGTAGTATCATATATTCACAGGTATATATACCACATAAGTGACATCAAACATTTATTACTCTAGCAGAGTACTTATTAGGCTTGTACTGAGGGAATCTATACGTGACAAGACTTGCTGTGATTTCTGTGCACTGAATTCCATAATTACGTATGCATCCATAATTACGTAACTCCTTGCACAGTCCGCACAGTTCGTTTCATCCTCGTATTTCTCCTTTCAGATGGGCCATCGCTTTCAGGTAAGGTCACATATACTTGTGACATTCCCCTTCTAGTACATGCTAATTATCACAAATAGTTGCAAGTAATTTCTAGTCAACGACAAGTGCTACTCTAGTGCACTCTAGGTCTTGTAGTGTCTTTTCTAGACTCATGTAGACAGTTTCAGGTAGTGGATGTCGCGGGACGTTTTATGCAATGAAAACTCTTTGAAAATTGTTTTCGTGAATGGATCCTAGAGATTGTAGACTAGACTCGAGAATGAATCCTGGTTCACTACAATCGCAGCTCTGATACCAATCTGTCACACCCCTTTCTATGGCGGAAGCACGAGGTGTGATCATGAAAGGTTCTCATTGCATACGAAGAGTAAACATGCTACATGCTCATAAAATAACATCAAATACCATGATTTGAAAACATAAGTTTAGCGTTTACACCGCTAGACAGCTTAAAGTATTGTCTCAAAAGTTTACAACTTTATTTAAGGTTAAACACAAGCGACATCCACGAGCATAAGCAAGACCACGCGCACATCCATCCTAGTTACCTGAAATACATGTGAGTTTTTGGAAAAACGTCAACATAAAGTTGGTGTGAATTCATGCAGTTTTGTATTTCATGTTTGTATACTTTGTATGAAAACATAGTTTGTGAGTAAATCAAGTTTTCATATGTAAATCCAGTTTCATGTGTACCTCACGTACATCTGTATATTTCAATTTCTTCTTGAGTACCCCACGTACTTCAAGTATAACTCAATCTTTCCTTGAGTACCCCACGTACTCAAGTATTCATCAATTTTAATATGGTATGAATTTCATGTAATAAAATATTCCTGTAAATATCAGGATTGTTAATGGGTTGCAAAGCCATTAACCTGTGACACGTCATAGGAAGCCACCAAACCTAAGGCATTTAATTGGTATATTCTGAGACACAAAAGCACTCCTCGATTCTCGCCCCGACCAGGAGTGTGGCTGCCAGGCACCCGTTAGATCTAACCTTTTGTTCTGCGGTCTAGGTATATTGTTGATTAATGGTGCTTCTGTACCCTATTCGTGACACTATTTCTCATAACGCCTCCTACTTGGTTCTCGTTCTCACCAAGCGCGTTTCTTGTTATCATTTCTCATAGCGCCTTACACTTGGTTCTCGTCTCACCAAATGCGCTTCTTGTATTCATATCATACCATTTGTAAATATTGTACTTTTGTACATGTATTTCACCCCCGAAGTTATAAAAACTGAAAACAGTTAAAGAGAAAAGGGGGAGCATGAACTCACAACTTTGCGTTCCTAGCGTCGTAAACTCCACCGGACTTGCTTACTTAACGTCGTAACCTATACGCGTTTTCTTATCGTTAGTCACTAGACTTGCGTCGCACAAGTACAGTCACTCTCTTTTATGTATATTTTCTTGTGTTAAAAATATTCTATATTTTTAACTACGTATCTTACTTATATTATTTTCTCCAAAAATAAATATAAGTCTTTTGTGTTTTGCACTTTGCACCCGAATTATGTATCATGTATGTTGTATGTGTATTTTTATATTTCTACTCCTCATGAGTAATTAGTGTATTTTTAAGTCTTAATACACTAGCACGTATAACACATACTATATACACTTAGCACAAAAATTGGTGATAAAATAATATATATTTTTCTCTCAAAAATATATACTTATTATCCATTTTTATTCTTCAAGAAATCGCCATTTCTTATCATCAAAAGTTAGGGAAACCTTGTTAATGCTTTTAAACACATTTTTAGGGAATAAGTTTCTCAAAAACTTACATTTTTCTAAGTGTCAAAATTTATAAAAATTTTGACAGAGTTTCCCCTAAAAATGGAGGTTTCCCACGTTTTCAAAACGTGTGTTTATTTTCTTTTAAATCATCATCAATCATCAACAACAATTATCAACAATATTCGTCAACAATAATCACTAATTTCATGAACTTGAATATTTACAAAAATGTGTAGTAACTTACTAGCACATTTAGTAAGTCTTGTTATCTTTAAAAATAAGTTTAATTTCTTAAAAACTTTATTTTTAAAGAATATGATGTTTTACAACTTCTAGTCGGTTTTTACGAAAATTATTTCTTTGTTAAGACCTTTGTTACACAAGTATCCATACACTTGTTTGTTCACAAAAACCACTTTTGTTTGTGTAAGACCCGGTTTAGAACATGTGATTTCTTTAAAGTGTGGTTCTTCAAAAATACCACTTGCAGATACGTAGATCTGCTAGTTTTAAACTCCATTGTACAAGTTAAATTACTTTTACACAAGTAAAATATTTCTACACAAGTTCATGTCTCTAGTGTGGTAGAGTTTCGCCTTTTAACCCTTGTAGTAACCAAACACGAGCTTATGTGAAGATCCATGATCTTACAAAGTCGGGTTAAACGAAGATCTGAGCTACCACATCATAGATCGGGTCTAGATAAACACAAATCTCAAATACTACAACTTTTACACAAGTTATATGTCTTTAACCACCACTTTTATGGTTTTTAGTAGACTTTTGATCATCATCTTGCATTTTAACGAGATTCAACCGACATAATTTCTTTTAACCACTTTAGACAAGCTTAAAAACAAGTTTTAAGTGTTATACCTCTAGCTCTAAGCTAGGGAAGATTCTTGATAAAAATCGCGTGGATAAAAGCTAACGGTAGAGGTCCTTCGCGTTCCGTTTGTTCCAGAGCTCCTAATATGCAATCTTTAACGCGTGTGTGATGATGGAATGGAATGATCAAGGACCGAAAGTGTGGTGGTGGGGTGTGGGGTGTTCGGCCGAAGGTGAAGGGAGCAAGAGGGAGAGAGTGAAATGTGGTGTTAAGTGTTGGTAATTTTCTCATGTGTTAGTTTAGGTTTTATAGACAAATCATAGGGTATTATCCCATGGTTCTTATGTCTTCTAGATTTTAAGCATCCAAGATTTACAAATCTTGCATAGTACAAGTATGTTCCCCCTAGTTGGGGCCGTGTACAATGGGGGGGGGGGGGTCTTGGTTCGGTTACAACTAGATAGTTAGGATATAGTTTAGGTTAAATAAGTTAACTAAGTATTTAACCTTGTTAACTGTATGTTGCACGTTATGGCGGGTATTAGGGTAATCAGGGACCCTAACTGGCTCAGAAAAATATAGATAGTGAAAATAATAATATTTTCATGTTCCGGGTATAGTCCGGTTGTTCGGTTACATACCGATTCGTTAAAGTGCTAAATCACACTTTTTAGTGTCTTTTAAGTACCTTTCATGTACTCTTTCAATTCCCAACACTTAGGGAAATATTCTGGATAATAAAACGACATTTCTGCATAATATTTATATGTCTAAATGCTGATTTATTGCTGAATTGTATAAATTCTGCACTTAAAGTGCGTTTCGGGTGCTTTTTAGTGCTTATTTTTGCTTTCGCAATGTATATAAATTAAACCCTTGTATGTACTCTTGGGTTTTAATGCATTCTTGTTGTCGGACCTACACCTAGGCCTCAATTCTTATGTCTGACTGCTTTCTGCAGTTCTGTTGACACATTGTGTCTTACCGGAGAGTTTACTATTATTCTGACGCAACGCTCTCGTTTATGCATAAAGCAATATTTTGTAGTATACAACATGCATGAATTCACTTGTTTAATCATGTGTTCAGACATTGCTGACAATTAAACTCATAATTGCAGTCATTAAGCAATAACTAATGTGTACGGAAATTACCGGTTTGTGCCAGTTGTCACAGTGAATGGTATTTATGCTTCGTGTTTGTTTGATACTGGAGCCGATAACTATTTTGTATCGTTTGAGTTCGAAAAGCTACTAAATTGTATGCGCGCCCATCTCCCCTCGATGTTCGATGTTGAAGTTGCCACCGAAAGAACCGTCGCTGTCAACTATGTTCTTCGTGATTGTACCCTTGAACTCAACAATCACATCTTCCCTATCGACCTTATTCCGATGCAGCTCGGTAACTTTGATGTCAAGTAGGCATGGACTTTCTTCGCGAAAACCATGCTGAAGTTGTTTGCTTTGATAAGATGATTCAATTCTCGCTCGCTAATGGTGATCAACTTTGTGTGTATGGTGAACTCTCTCGAAAGATCTCAAGCTCATGTCATGTATCCAAGCTAGCAAGTATCTCCGCAATGAATACAGAGCTTTCTTGGCTAACATTGTAGGAGCGGAGAAGGAAAAGAAAGGAAATATAGAAGTGAAAGACGTTCCTGTTGTTCGTGAATTCCCTAACGTTTTTCCTGATGATCTTCCAGGCTTACCTCCGAGTCGTGATATCAACTTTCTCATCGACCTCATTCCTGGAGCAAATCCTGTTGCTAGAGCTCCTTATCGACTCGCACCGTCCGAAATACGCGAACTCTCGAGTCAACTCCAGGAATTGTTTGAGAAAGGCTTTATTCGACCTAGCACCTCTCCTTGGGGCGCACCAGTCCTTTTTGTCAAAAAGAAGGATGGGTCGTTCCGGATGTGCATCGACTATCGGGAGCTGAATAAGCTGACAATCAAGAATCGTTATCCTCTACCTCGCATCGATGATTTGTTTGACCAGTTACAAGGTGCTACGTGTTTCTCTAAGATCGATTTACGCTCAGGCTACCACCAGTTACGCATTCAAGAGGAGGATATACCCAAAACCGATTTTCGCACTCGATACGGCCACTATGAGTTCGCTGTTATGCCTTTTGGTTTAACCAACGTGCCTGCGGTTTTCATGGATCTGATGAATCGCGTGTGTAAACCTTTTCTCGACCGCTTCGTCATCGTGTTCATCGATGATATCCTGATATATTCCAAGTCGAAAACCGAACACGCGCAACATCTACGTTTGGTTCTCGAGCTACTCCAGGGGAATCGACTCTATGCCAAGTTCTCCAAGTGTGGATTTTGGCTGGAGGAGGTTCAATTCCTCGGTCACATTGTCAATAGTCAAGGTATTCACGTCGACCCCGCGAAGATCGAAGCTGTCAAGAGTTGGGTTACACCTAAGAACCCGTCCGAAGTTCATTCTTTTCTCGGGCTAGCGGGCTACTATCGCCGATTTATCGAAGGATTCTCAAAAATCGTTGTGCCGCTTACCTCTCTCGCGTACAAAGACAGGCTTTTTGTTTGGGGAACTGGACAAGAGACTGCCTTTTAAACCCTCAAGTATATGCTTTGCAATGCTCCTGTTCTCACACTACCCGATGGAAACGATGACTTTATCGTCTATTGTGATGCCTTGAACCTTGGCCTTGGTTGTGTTCTCATGCAACGAGACAAGGTTATTGCTTACGCATCTCGTCAGCTCAAGATCCATGAGAAGAACTATAAAACCCACGACCTCGAGCTAGGCGCAGTTGTTTTTGCGTTATAGATTTGGCGACACTACCTTTATGGTACCAAGTGCACGATCTTCACCGATCATAGGAGCCTACAACATATCTTTGACCAGAAGGAGCTAAATATGCGTCAACGCCGGTGGGTAGAACTTCTCAACGAATATGACTACGAGATTCGTTACCATCCTGGCAAACCAAATGTCGTTGCCGACGCTCTCAGCAGACGGAGCTACCTACACAGCACCCGTAATATCCAAGCCCAATATGATCTCGAAACCCTCATCCGCGAAGCTCAACATGCTTGTTTCACCGAACGCACTTTGAAGAAGGAAAGGATTATCAACGATGGAGCCCGGCTAGTGAATAAGTCGAATGGGATATTCCATTATCTGGACCGAATCTGGATCCCTAAACGAACCGATTTGCGACAAATATTGATGGACGAAGCCCACAAATCATGATATTCTATTCATCCCGGTGCCGACAAAATGTACCAGGACCTGCACTACAAGTACTAGTGGCCGGTCATGAAGAGAGATATCGCCCTCTATGTTTCGAAGTGCCTGACTTGCTCGAAAGTCAAGGCTGAGCATCAAAGACCCTCTGCCTTACTCGTCCAACCCGAGATCCCTATATGGAAATGGGAGAGTATAGCTATGGACTTCATAACGAAACTTCCGCGCACGCCATCAAGTCACGACAGCATCTGGGTTCTCGTTGACCGCTTGACCAAATCTGCTCATTTTCTGCCAATACGAGAAGACTATAAGGTAGAAAGATTAGCCCGAATCTACACCAATGAGATCATTTGTCGACATGGGATGCCTCGCGACATCATTTCTGACCGCGATGCTCGGTTTACCTCGCGTCTTTGGGAAACTTTTCAATCTGCTCTTGGTACTACGCTTAATCTAAGTACCGCTTTCCTTCCCCAAACCAACGGTCAGACTGAAAGAACGATTCGTACCCTTGAGGACATGCTCCGTTCGTGTGTCATAGATTTCGGTGGTAATTGGGACGCATACTTACCTTTAGTCGAATTCTCGTACAATAACAGTTATCATTCCAGCATTCAAATGGAACCATTTGAGGCATTGTACGGAAGAAGATGTCGATCGCCTATTGTATGGCACGAGATCGGGCACTCGTAATTAACCGGTCATGAGCTATTGCAAGAAACGACTGAGAAAATCCTCCAAATTCGAGACAATCTATTGAAAGCTCGGAGTTGTCAGAAAAGTTACGCCGATAGATGACGCAAGCCCCTTGAATTTGACGTTGGCGACCATGTACTCCTAAAGGTATCACCTTGGAAGGGTGTGGTCAGATTTGGCAAGAGAGAAAAGCTCGCGCCTCGATATGTGGGACCCTTTAAGATTCTGGAAAGGATCGGAAAAATGGCTTACAGACTCGAACTACCGGAGGAACTTAGCAACGTCCACCCGACTTTCCACGTTTCGAACCTCAGAAAGTGTCTGGCTGAGCATGATTTACACGTACCACTTGAGGATCTTCAAGTGAACGAAACATTACACTTCGTGGAAAAGCCTGTCGAGATCATGGATCGACAAACCAAGCAGCTCAGGCGCTCACGCATTCCCATTGTGAAGGTTCGCCGGGAAGGCAAACGAGGCGCAGAGTTCACTTGGGAACTCGAAAGCGACATGAAGGCGAAGTACACGCAGTTGTTTGTTACGGCTTCGGCCTAATTTCGGGATGAAATTCCCTTAAGAAGGGGAGGCTGTAACACCCCGTGTTTCAGAAGTCAAAGTCAAAGTCAAGATTGAAGTCAAAGGAAGAAAAGATTGCTAATTGCGATCTGTCACTCCTTGCTTAACTACTGTTTTGACTTCTTTGACTTATAGATAATCTATTTATGTTATCACATTAGTTGTATTATGTGGAGTACTTGTTAATAATCGAGGTTAATCGCTAATTATCGCATATTAATCGCTAATCGACCTATTCGCAATCGCAACTCGAATTATGCGTTCTGGATATTGTTTTTACATGTGTGTGTTACTTGTGCATGTTTATTTATATTATGTGGTGGTAATCAAACGAAACGCAATCGCAAATCTAACGCACCGTAAACAAATCGCAAACACTAAACGCGAGTTATTTAGGATGATTGTATGTTGGATATAGTAGTTGGGATTAATGGGTAATACTATCGCATCGCTCTCTCGAATCGCGTCTGTCACACCCCGATATTTCCACGTATTACTGGTGGGCCCGGTGGGGAGTATCGCGACGTAGTTGATATTGTCATAGTCGAACAACACAATTTAATGCACAGCGGAAGCAAAAGATAAATATATTACAAACCGATTCAAATGTAACATTTGATATTACAAACGGATTGTAAGATGGATCCACATGCGGATCTTAAAACAGAAAGATAAACACTGTTCAACAGACTTTAGACATCTAGAACTTGCAAGATTCCCTATTAACGCCCTGAGCTCCCAGCCAATTACGTACAGTACCTGTCACTTAATATTTTTGGAAAAATACGTCAGTTTACACTGGTAAATACAATTAACCGACTCATTTTGAAAATGTTTTAGAAAATTGATTTGAATGCACAAGGCACAAAATATCTTTTATAACTGTCACTCCTTGCTTAACTACTGTTTTGACTTCTTTGACTTATAGATAATCTATTTATGTTATCACATTAGTTGTATTATGTGGAGTACTTGTTAATAATCGAGGTTAATCGCTAATTATCGCATATTAATCGCTAATCGACCTATTCGCAATCGCAACTCGAATTATGCGTTCTGGATATTGTTTTTACATGTGTGTGTTACTTGTGCATGTTTATTTATATTATGTGGTGGTAATCAAACGAAACGCAATCGCAAATCTAACGCACCGCAAACAAATCGCAAACACTAAACGCGAGTTATTTAAGATGATTGTATGTTGGATATAGTAGTTGGGATTAATGGGTAATACTATCGCATCGCTCTCTCGAATCGCGTCTGTCACACCCCGATATTTCCACGTATTACTGGTGGGCCCGGTGGGGAGTATCGCGACGTAGTTGATATCGTCATAGTCGAACAACACAATTTAATGCACAGCGGAAGCAAAAGATAAATATATTACAAACCGATTCAAATGTAACATTTGATATTACAAACGGATTGTAAGATGGATCCACATGCGGATCTTAAAACAGAAAGATAAACACTGTTCAACAGACTTTAGACATCTAGAACTTGCAAGATTCCCTATTAACGCCCTGAGCTCCCAGCCAATTACGTACAGTACCTGTCACTTAATATTTTTGGAAAAATACGTCAGTTTACACTGGTAAATACAATTAACCGACTCATTTTGAAAATGTTTTAGAAAATTGATTTGAATGCACAAGGCACAAAATATCTTTTATAACTTGGGACAATTATATAAAAATAATCTTGTATACAGATTTACATGTTCGTTATACATTTAGGGCTCGATGTTAGAAACCGAGTCAAGATTAACAGACACACCACAAGTATAGGCCCACAAGAGAGTGAGATACCGTTTCCCTTATGCAACTGTCAGGTGTATGCCTACACCCCGTGCATAAGATGTGGCCATTTTTATGTTATAATGATGCCAAGGATATCCGGGACATGGTCATTAACCCCTAAAGGCTTTTATTTCAAACTATACAGATTAAAAACGGGTTACCTCAATAATTTAACCACTATTCGATTAAACATTCAATACCCGACCAAGCGGTATTATTATAATACCGTATCCCAAGCCCGTATAGGGAAAATAAGTTAAGAGTATTTAACTGAGCTTAAAATGCAATTTATACTCAGCCGTATATCCTAATCAGCAAGCACAAGTACCTCTACTGGGGCTCTTAATCTGGAACGAAGGTTTTATTAACCTATTAGATTCCTAACGGGTCTTATTTAAGTCGTAACTTAGACCGGTTAGTTTTTAGGAAAGGTTTACGGTTCAAAACGCATGATTAAGCGAAGACCGGAATAGAATGTGATTTAGACCCGACAAGTTTGGGGACTTGTATAATATGGGTAAACTAAACACATTCTGGATTTTGAGGTAAAAATGATAAGGTTTGACCCGTTTCGGTCAATTTATGCAAACTAGTTACATAAACCGCATTGAACGTGAAAAGTGCGTAACGGGTAACCAAAAGAGTCATGAACAGGTTTCCTAAGTTAATATGCCTTAAACATGTTGTGATATCAGTAGGATACCTTCCGTTATGCCCAAAATGAATTTAAACTCAAACTATGCCCTGTAGGGGTATTTTGGTCATTTTAAAGCTTTAAAAGAGTTTAAATATAAATTTGAGTTCCAGGTCTGATATAATCAGTAAAAATACTCAATTTAATAATTTATATCAGTAGGGTTTTACATATATATGAAATTTGTCTTTTAAAACCAAACTATGCACCGTAGGGGCATTTTGGTAATTTCACATAATCTTAAAAGGTCAAATCTGGAAGTCTGAGTTTAAAACTTTTGCTTACTGTTAAAGTATAAAAATTTACTAAAAATATCAGTAGGTATTAAGTCTTATATATTTAAAATAGTTTTAATACATACTATGCGCTTAAAACGCGTAAAAAGGCGATTTTAAGCGATTTCCGGGTTTCATAAGAAAAGCTGATATTTTTATTATTCTAGACAGCTTAAAATACTTTATTTATCATACAAAATCAGTAGCAAAAGGTTTGGTGTCAAAATGTTTTGTAAAACTCATTTTATAGGCCAAAAGGGCAAAACCGACAATTACCGAGTTAAAGTTATAATCCTATGTTATGCTCAGCCTAAAAATAAATAAAAATCTTCAAAAATCCCAAGATATTATTTTATATCAGTAGTTAAAAAAGTTTGGTATCAAAAATTGGGTTTAGATAGGCTTTATGCTAATTACGCCGTTTAATTAATAAAAAGCTTTTCATTTACGCTAATGAGCATGACTCCTAATCTAGACCTCAAACTGATGTCAAATTTTAGGGACAAGTTTATAATTCAGTAATAAAGGTTTCTATCCTTTCATATTTTCAAAAATCTCGTTTTAAGGTAAAAGGGGCATAACGGTCAACAATTAGGCATATAACGGAAACATGCAAATGAATAGGATAACTAAGGATCCAAGTTGTATAACCTCCGAGGGTTATACTAACCTATAACATGGTCCTAAAGGAATCCTAAGACATATCTAAACTAAACTACATCGGGTCAGAACTGAAAGTCAAAGCAAAAGTCAACTTTTACGACTTTAGGTTCCGAACCGAGCCTAAACTTAGAATTGTCGGGTTGAACATGCTTTAGACATGTTTAACTAATATTTACCAAGTTATTAAAGTGAGAAAACTGATTTTTATGGCTTCTATATTAATAGTTATGAATTTTATTTTAAACTAACCCGTTTGACTTTTATTTGACCCGACAATTTAACTAAGTAAACGTGGTAATTAGGAGGTGCCCTTTTGAGGGTTTAACACCTACCTAATTACGGTCACGTAGCCATGTTCGTTGCGAACAATGGCTCAACCGTTTAAAAGTCAAAGCGTTTATCGAAAATGCTTGACTTTTCGTTTTAAAACGCTAAATAATTTAAACTAAGCACGAAATGATACTTACAAGAGGTCCTATGGACAGAAGGAGGTTCTCAAGAAGCTCAAGATCCTCCAAGAATTTAGAGAGCAATCAGAAATGGAATGAGGTGTGAATGAAAGCCAAGATCAAGCGGGTTTATATAAGATTTCAAGAACCGTTAGGATCGTTTCTCGTAACCCGAGCCTTGATCTGGACCGTACACATAATTCCCCCTGATTTTTAATACCATGGGTGCCCAAAAATGGCCCATAGAATGAAGAAACCCATGTGCGAAAACTAGAAACCAGGCTGCTGATTAACAGAAGCTGTTTTGCAGGTCTGATAGACTCACGCGGCCTGCGTAGACTCATAGGGAGTCTTACGCGGCCCGCCTAGTACCCAGTTCAGCATCAGAAACTTTTAAAAAGTGCAGAAATGGTCCCTGTGAGCATTTAAGGTCACATTTGGCACGTTTATGGCCCGTTAAGATATTTACAAGTCTCTAAAATGATGCCTAAACATAGGGGATAAGAAACATGCTCAAAAACATGTAGAATGTCGGTTCGTTTGGCCGTATGGTCACGTTGTTCAACTAATTACGACGAAACACGAACGGACGCGAAAAATGATCCAAACTACGCGACGAAGTGGGATTTTATCATGCCAAACACTAAAATAAAATATTTTAATGCTTACATAAATTTTTGGGTGTCCGGATATAATCAGAATGCAAGATATGCGCCAAAATGCAAACTTGTGCACTTTTGACACTTTTAGTCCCTGCATGATTTAAAAGTTTATTTTTGTGTACCAAACACCTCTAAGCCTATATCTAAGCTATATAAAGGATAATTAGGGCATGTTTAACTCATGGTCATATTCCGGAAGGTCCGTTACCATACGAATCGGCATACTTTTGCAGTTTGACGCAAATAGTCCTTTAATCGCACAAAGTAGCGCGACATGTCGTTTAATGATACCAAGCCTTCCATGGCCCATAATGGGCATTCCCAAGCATCAGTTTAATTATTGCTACACTCTCGTTTGCTTAAATGGTCACCAAAAGGCGTAGATTCAAAAGTTGACGCTTTTGGTCCCTCTAATGCGCAAACTTGCGTATATCATTGATTAATATCATCGAAGCCTTATCTAATCCATATTAGGCATTCATGAGGGTATTATTAAACATCATGATGCTCCGGGTTCACTAAAAGGTCATTCAAAGGTATATTTAAACATATTGACACTTTTAACCCCTTAAACTTGCGAAGTTGCGCGTAACTTCACTTAAAGGCATAAAAACCTTAGACGGCCATTAATTTGCATTCCTGAGAGTATAATCAAATATCATGAAGCTCCCGATTTGTTAAAAGATCACTCAGAGGTAAGAATTAACATGTTGACGCTTTTAACCCTTTATTGCGCAAACTTTCAATTAATTACGCAAACGGCTACACTCGATCAACAAGTGGCTCATTTATGAATATAAATACCGTACGAGGTTATTCAGAAACTTACTTTAGGTATGTTAACACTTCCAGTCCCTTTATAATCAAAGTTTTCGATTTTTCGAAAAATTAGACCCTTAAATTCAATGTTTGACTTCATTAGGGTTTATTACACGTGTCAATACATCATTGGACGTGATTTTATGAGGTGTTACAGCGTCACAGCGCACAACACGCGAATCGAAATGACAAAACTCATCGCGCCAAACTCATGGGTCGAGTGGCCAACCGACAGAGTGGCCAACCGATCGGATTGCCATCCGATCGGGTTGCCATCCGATCGGGTTGTCACCCGATCGGGCTGCCACCCGATCGGACTGCCACCCGATCGACCAGCCTTTTTCCCACTTTCCTTTTTGGGAAACCCTATAAATACCCCCATTTGTCACCTCCTTTGATGGTGACAGCCCCCTAGCTCGACTCAGCCGCACTCAAGCCCACTTCTCTCGATTTCTCTCAATTCTTGTAAGTTTTCAACCTAAATCTTGTACTTCTATGATCTACACACACTTCTTCATCATTCTCTCTTTCAAATCTCAACTTTTAACCGTGAAATCAGTGGATTTGAGTTGTTCTAGGATGATGTCACCATGGTGTTCTTATGAACTTCATGTTTTGGCTTCAATCCACCAAGAACAACTTAGATCTGGACGATTTCCACATGAGTGAACAAAGATCTTGCATAGATCTGAACATATGGTGAAAAGGATTGAAAGATGGTTTTCTAACTTTCTTTCAACTCTTTTACACTCAATGCACTCAAACCCGATAGAATCGGAGCTTGTTCTGTCTTCTACTCATTCTTAGTGATGTATCAGTTCTAGATCTGAATTCTATCCGAGAGATATTTGATTTCGGGTTTGAACCTGAACAACCGTCTTGAACCATGTACTGGTCGGACTAGGGTGATTCCTGTTCGGTCGGGTCACTTGGGTCGAGATAAGGTTCCTATTGTTTAAACAAGCTATCATAAGTCTCGTTCAAACTACAACACTTCAAACAAAATCAAGTGACAAGACGATCAGATTGTCGGGACGGATTGTCGTCTGATCGGATTGCCATCCGATCGACCAGCCATCCGATCGGGTTGCACATTGGTTCAACACTTAAACTTTTATTCAAACTATTCAAGGATCTGAACGTTGAACGGATTACCGCTCGATCGGATTGCCATCCAATCGAGTGACCATCCGATCATGTGACGTTAGGACTTTGACACTTAAACAATTTTCAACATGTCCAAAGCACAAGATAGCCACCCGGTCGGATTTTTATCCAATCGAGTGACCGTCCTGCTGTGAACTTGTTCACACTGAGAAGCCTCGCCAATCGGATCGCCATCCGATCGAACGGCCGTTCGATCGACCGACCTGAAGGGTAGAGATACTTCTCTATTTTCAAAATGTTACAACGAAAACTTCAAAGGTCAAACCATCATACACAAACACATCCTCACAAAGCGAGGTGTCAATCCAAATCGAATGGCCATCCGATCGGATGACCATCCGAACAGATTGCCACCCGATCGACTGGCCATCCGATCGGATTTCCATCCAATCGGATTACCATCCGATACTTGGTTACCCTTCACCGCTTTACGCGCCAACTTTCGTTTATGCTATCGTTAACTGTTCAGGCTGATCTCACTCTAGCGCTCCCTTCAATCCACAAACTCTACCGCTGTGAGTATACTCGAACCCTTTTTGCTTTACGCACTTTTAGGTGTTACATACGTTACTTATTCTAAATCACATCAAACACACTACGCAATACTTTAACGCTAACCGCTACTGTATGTTATACGTGACTCGATGAATGCTTGTTTGTTATGTTTACACATAGATTGCTGTCTACCTGCCTTAGCAACGATAGTACTATAGTTTGGACTCAGCACCTGTTCACTCAGGGGTTGTTAAGGACAATTAATCACATGGTTCACAGTGGTGAATATGTGTTACGAATTGCCTTGGGCAGTCAACCCGCAGTCATTGGTATCGATAGGATCATGTCGATAACTAACGTGCTTCACATCACACGTTGTACGTGCTGGTTATGCGTAATCGATTTCGAACTCTATATGCTATTATTAAACTTGTATGCTCACCATTACACTATGTGTATTGACTGTTACTTTAACGTATGTGGCAGGTGCATAAGATGCTAGGATGCCTTGTTTGCTGCGTGATGAAATCGAGGCTAGGAAAGAGTCCTAGAAACAAATAAATAAATTATCTATTTTGAAATCTGAGTTGTCGGATCAGTACTTGTTTGTGAGACAATTATTTATAATAACTGTTTTATTTGGATATGTTATGGTATGGGACATGACATTTAAGTATCTGGTAATTAATAGTTGTTATTGATACTCATGGACAATCTGTTTCGCTCAGTGCCGCGCCCCGATGATTCCGCCATCGGTTGGGGTGTGA